>JAQOWZ010000016.1:3829120-4467307 GCA_035578165.1 Stenolophus ochropezus | reverse complement strand
GCCCACTCTGTCCAATTGGATGGGTTGCCACACAACGGCTCGGTGTACAAGTTAAACTTGTCATGAAGCAAGTTCATTACTTATCAAGCATATGTATTTCAGGACTGGGTAAGGGTAATTAAGTTCTTATATCACTCGCTTATATTTTTTTCGACCTCTACTATTTTCGATGACCCTAGTATTTGCCGAAACTTCGCTACATCTATCTGACCTTATGATTCTTATAAATATATCGTACCAGGGTAAGAAATTTAAAAATTTAAATTAATCCAAGTAAAACAATAAGTCGTTCTCGTTCGGTTTTCTCGCAGTGTAACTACAGACATTTTCGATGACCGTTGCTTATAGTAGTGGCCGAAAAATAAACATACTCCTTGTTGAGTGACTGATATCCAGAACTTCGTTACATCTATCTGATCTTATGATCCTTCTAAATATATCGTCCCAGGATAAGATATAAAAACATTAAATCGATTTAAGTAAAACAATAAGTCGTTCCTGTTCTGTTTTCTCGCAGTGTACCTACAGACACTTCCTAGTGCACCTCCATCGTAGTTCCCCGAGGCGATTGAGATAAATCAAACGTTTAATTAATGGTATATTATTAATCCCACTCGAGGCTTACCCAGGCTGGTGTTGAGCCCTGCGGCTGTTACACTTTGCCACTGTTCTGCCCTACAATGCACCGGAACCACAACTAGAATGGACACGCACGCTGATTGTTTCTACCGCAAGATTTATTGTGTAACGAGGAAGTGCTGATAAGTGCTGGAATTGATTTTTCGAGTGATTTAGTTCGGGCTCGATAAGGAAAAGAAATTAAGGTTTGGAAATTAAAAACATAAACAAACAAAATAAAATCTATTTATTTTCTTTTTAGCAACTAATGAAAAATGCGTTAACAAGAATTTTAGATTTTATTAACTATAAAGTTATCATACTTTATTCGAATGACCTTGAAAGGATAAAACCGCCAGCTCTATACTTCTCTCCAAGAGCAAATAAATTGAATAACCATTGCTAGTTTAAATACGTTTTTAACGATTACATGTCTATTCAACAACATTTTTTGAAGAAGACAACATACTCAAGTTAGTTATGGTTTTAGCGGGAACAGAACTTCGAATTTTTAGCCCGATAGTAATATATGCATAGATCTGCAACATATAAAAGTTTCCGAAATGATAAGACACAATACACATTCGGAGTATCCATTTCAATTTTAATATTCATATTTCACGCGATTGGAAATTGGCCACCCAAGTTGTCGTGTGCTAAACATTATTGTTTTCGACAATCTTCTTCTTTCTCTTCTAAAAACTAAAACATTGTACTTTTTTATAAATGAAACACTAAACAGTACATATGTTACTTAATGTAACGTAAAGCTAACTACAAAAAAATTTTGTTCTGTCATGTAGAATGGTATAAATATTTTTTGAAAAATTAGGACCTACAGAAAGTTATTTAGTTTGCCCACTTGAGCTTTAACATGCAACTTTGTTCATAATTTTAAATTGAATAATAATGAATGTTGCTAACGATTGTGAAAAATAGTCCACCTGAATAAGAAAAGTGGGACATAGGAAATGATTGTGGATGCTCAAAGGGTCTCACCTTATAATAATTACATTGATATATTAATCTTTATTTACACTACCCAGACTCCCAATTACTATATAACATTTATAAGACCTTTAATATTTTCTTTGGCTGATAAAATTTAATTAGCAAATGACTAATTATTGATTAACCCTTGATTAGCACTAGATACAAGTCAAAGCCTTAAAATTATCTAGCTAAAATATTACCGGTCTTAGAGATTATGTAAATAAAAAAAAATGAAGTAGGAAATTGTTTGTCATCAACTGAAGTCTGCTTTACAGTCAAAACGTTGGTGTATTAGTGGATTTTATTAATGACTGATTCTCCAAAAGTTCTTTCCTAATTACTAACTATCCGGTCGAATACAACCAATCCTTTCTTAGATATTATCTTTTATAGAAATTGTAATGGGAATCAGACGATTTTAAAAAGAAATGTGTGCAAATTTTTGTAAAGAAAACAAATATAAGAAAACGTCTTCTCCGTACCGTTTGAAGAAAACCCGTCCGGCAAGCCTCCGGGTGCATTATGAAATATGATGTCAAAAAATGTGTAATCCCGTTGACAAAAGGTTTCGCTGGCGATATAGGTCAGTGGTTGCGCGTCACATCTCATATCCCGCTCAATCAGCCGTCCCCTAAGCAGGTACCGCTGTTCGCTGTTCGACATGAGCAAACACATTCACACAATACGCATGTTGGCGCAAGCAAAACGATAACTCAGAGGAAGACAAAACACGGCGGGGACAACAGCGGACCGCAACGGAAAGCAGAGCAGAGCAAACATCGCGGATTCGCAGCCTGCACGGCAGGTTTTGCATGAGAAGCGCATCTGCCGAGTAAGTGTGGAGATCGGATATCTCGCCGCTCGGACAATGCTTGTCACGTCTAACGTTGTGATTAATTAGCCGGCCCGGCCAGTGTGGATAGTAAGATGAGATGTTTACTTCACCATTCGCCTAACATTCCTACGAATAGCTTCAACTCATTGTTTCAAATGCTACATACATTTTTCTTCATGGATTTCTATATTTACAATGGACATCATCATCATTCCTAGATGGAACAAGACTTCAAATACCTAAGATATAAACCTTATTTCGTTAAAAAAATACTTGTATTTTAGTGGCACAGATTTACCAGCCAACAACCTCCTCAAACAAATCGGTATTTTTATTTGGATTAAAATTTGGACTAATATTCCTTGACCTAGTTGTTTAATTCTTTCTCATTGTTCAATGCTCATCCACATCCACGACTCAAAATGTTACATATATTTTTCTTCATAGACTTACTTAAGATATAAACCTTGTCTCCTTAAAAAAATTCCAGCATTTTTATGGTACAGGTTTGGTAGCCCACAGCTCTTCAAGTGACTTAAAGCTTATGCTGGGTTCTAAAGAACACAGAAACATAGGTATTTTTATTTGCATAAATATTTGGCCTAATATTATTCGCTTCAGTGCTAATTCTTTCTCATTGTTCAATGTTTTTCTTTGCCGATTTTTTTAGTTAGATACATTTTTCTTCATGGATTTCTATATTACACACTGGACATCATCATCATTCCTAGATAGAACAAGGTCTCAAATACCTAATATGTAAACCTTGTTTTGTTATAAAGAAATACTGTCATTTTTGTGGTACAGTTTCACCAGCCTACAAGCTCTTCAAGGAACTTAAAGCTTATACTGTCTTCTATAGCACTCAGACACATCGATATTTTTATTTGAATAAAGATTTAGCCTAATATTCCTTGCTCTAGTTATCTAATTCTTTCGCATTGCTCAATGTTCATCCAAATCCATGACTCAAAACGTTACATACATTTTTCTTCATGGATTTCTTTATTATACCTTGGATATTATCATCATCTGTAACACAAAATTCTTAGATGAAAGATGGCCTCAAATACCTGGTACGTACCTTGTTGCGCGATAAATTTTAGTTAAATTTTAGTGGTGCAGGTTTTCTGTCTTCAGCAAGAAATCTATAGCACTTAAACACAGCAAAGCTGGAAATAGGTGTGTGTAAGCATCTTATTTTTAGTTGCGAATATATTAGAATAAAATAGAAAAAAATATGATGTGGACACCACATGACTTTCTTGTCAATGTCAATTTATTATCAAATGTTTCCTACAACAGTTAAAAGTTATTAAATTATTATTTTTATTAAGTTTTTACCAAAATTAAACAGCCTTTTTGAAAAGGCCGATTGGAACAAAAAATGCAGTTGCATAACTAGATGTCATGAGAATTCCACAAAGAAAATATTAACATTCTACAACTAATCGTTTTTGCATTATTCCTACATACATACGTATGTACGTAGAGACGTCACTTCAAAATTTGTCAAAATATAATGCCAAAAACGACTAGGCTTACTTAAGTTTTAGGAAACAGCAACGACCTGTCACTGTATTACGCAAATGAACAAGATTTTTTTTTGGTAGTTCTATCCTTTAAATTGAATTACGAAGCATATTTCCTTTTGTTTGAGAAGTAACTTTTTTGTTAGACGTTATCACAATATAACTGATAGTATCTCGATACATATCAATTGTATTTTTCTTACTTCAACAATATAACGGCGCTCTCTACCATTAAATCTTGTACTCGACCTGATTTTCTTTTGTTTGCTAATTTTTTGATTTTAGTTTTAACATTTTAAATGTTTATTATGGTGGAAGAATAAGAATCATTATGATCTCATATTCTTATTTCATTTTGGATATCAATACCTTTTAAAATCTTTATATTTTTATTATATTTGTACTTTACTGTATTATGTTTTTTTTTGTTTCAGAATATTTGCTGTCATGGAATCTGCAAAGGTATGTTCCTATTCAAACATTTTAACTTACCTTAAAATCATCAGTAAACTAGAAGAGAAAGAGATGTCATATTAATTTTAGCTTAAGCCATGTTTGTATAACATGCTACACATTTAGCACGAGATTTTAATTTCTCGGGAAGATCTGTGCTGGCCGCATCTCCGGGTTGTAAGAGAACCCGGCTCGTTCGTCCACGTCGCGGCTACAACGCGTTGTTCGCTCTGTATGAATTATCGCGCACTCAGGAATTAACATACATAAAACCGCAGACAAAGATGTGCTTTTTGTGTTCTTTGCCGGTTATCTATCAAAGTCCGCGAGCTGTAAGCCCGCTCCCCGCGCTCGCATCGTCCAGCTTCGGACGCCAGGCGTGAATGCTCAGGACCGAACAGACGCGAATCTAGAAACAACAAGGAATTATGATGGGGTACTTATGGAAACTTATTTGGGACAAAAATATATTTTTTGTAAGAAAAACTCACTTTTTAAGAGGTGTGCTAAATCTGTAATGACATATACCTTAGAAAATAACGGCTTAGGAACAATCTAGAAACACCAAGGAACAATGATGGGTTACTTACGGAAATTTATTTGGGACAAAATAAATACTTTTTGTAAGTGAAATTCACTTCTTAAGAGGTGTGCAAAGTCTGTAGGTAATGATATATTTATTACGTTAGAAAGGTTTTAAAAAGACACTTCTAGTAATATGAAATAAACGATTTAGGAACAATCTAGAAACACCAAGGAACAATGATGAGTTACTTATGGAAACTTATTTGGGACAAAATAAATATTTTTTTTAAGAAAAACTCACTTCTTAAGCGGTGTGCTAAGTCTGTAATGATATATACCTTAAAAATAATTAAATAGACACTTCTAGTAATATGAAATAAACAACTTAGGAACTAATATTACAATTTTTTGTCGAATTGTATCAATAATATACTATTAATGTGCTAAGAAAAAATCTAATTGTCATTTCATCAATTAAAAATTTAATAAATTCGTACATTACGAAAAATGAATAGGTACAATATGCTGTAAGGATATTTTATTAGATTTCAATATGGACAGGGGTTGATCACTTGGTTAGCGCTTTTCAACTCGAATTGAACGAAGTGCGATATTTGGAATTCAAACCCCTACTTCACCAATTTTTAGCCAAAAAAATACAACTGCGTCTGAGTACTTCAGTACTCAATGTAAGCTGTAAATCCCTTGCAGAAGCTATTGGCTGATAATCTATATGACTCAAAGGCAAGTAAAATTGGTTATGTAGGAATGTTGTGCAACAGATATTGATAATGATATCTACTATATATAGAAATTTCACAACGTACTCTACTAAAGATATAAGTAAAAATTTTATGGAACGGATGAAGTTTATCTCTCATTTTTACTTGCAGATAAAAATCCCTAAAAATTGTAGCGCCAAAAATTATTGTTAGTTTGCTCTAAAATTATATTTATTCGAATATGGATGACGACGATGATGTAAAGAAATACATACCCAATAACTTTTCTATTTTCCATGGATAATCTATGTTTCACAAAAACTTTTGAATATTTCAATTCTAATTTATGTACTTACAAGTAATTAAGTGGACAATTAAATCTTTTGGAATATCATCTACTATTGAATAGAACATATTTTCCCCTATTCTCTAACTCAGTGGTTAATTTTTTGCCAGTTGCTAATTTTTTTTCTTCAATGAAAATAGATAGAATTGGAAATAATATCAAAACATCACTTATAGTATTTGTTTTTATTTGTTAAAAATTTTAGCAATAGGTCCCATTGATTTGTAAATTATATCCAAACTTTTCGAAATTCGTTGTACGAGTAAGCTGTGTACTGTAAGTTCCAGAAAGTGAAGGGTAACAACCTTTATCATTAATATACAAATGAAATCAGGGACCTCTGATTCTTAAAGTTTTGTTCTTATAGTAAGTCTTTACCATAGAAGTAGTACAAATAATACTGTACTACGGAATATAAGACACGTCGTGCCAGCTTGAATGAAAACAAAAGCTTCCACTATTTTTAATATATTGTTAAATTGTGCTATAATATATTTGAAGATACAGAAACATTTATATATTTATATAATTGAATAAATATTTACAAAATTTATAATAACAATAAAAGAACTCAATCAACCCAGAAGTTTATGAGATTGAAAATACCTAAAATAAAATCCAAAACATTAATATTGACATTGGCAATAAAAATTGACCAAACCTCGCTTATAGTCGTTCTGTTAACTAAAGTGGTATATCTTAGATTCTAGTCCTTAGTCCTACCATGCGTAACGCATAAGACGGCCCTGTATATTCTTGCAAACTACTTGCTAGCAGACGCTTGCAAAAATGTTCTGGCTGTGTTTCTATAAATTATTTCAGATATATTGCATTAGCGTTTTATTATATGAACGTGCGAGAATTTAAAGGAAAAGTGTATGTACGGGGAGTTTTATAATCTCATGCAGATTACCTATGGCTATGGGTAATGTCTCACTTGCAGCCGAGCCGACTGATAGATTTATACGCCTTTTTAGGAGCGAGCACACGCCGTATATGGACAATGTAGATGCTGATTTATGTCTTAAGAAATCATATTCGGTATATCGCTACCTGTGCCTCGCGTATTGCAACTCTTCATTTTCTTCTTCGTGTGTATTATCCAGTGGCAGAACTATAGGTGGGCCAGGGTGGGCCGGTGCCCACCTTTAAAAGTGTTGGCCCACCCTCGTGCCCACCCAAAAACAATGCAGGCATCAATAAAATATATAATACCATTATTACAGTAATTTTTCTAAAAAATTCTAAAAAGAAAAAGACGACGTAATCTTTGTCTTGAAATATTTCATTGGTATTATTGTGTCTGCACGGTGGTAGTGCTTGTATAACCAAAGAATTGCGCTAAGGGCTAAGCCGATTGATGAGGCCGCTGTTTTACGTAGAAACTTGTGATAGTCATTGCCGCGCGCTTGTATAAAGCATGCCGATTTCATTTATAATTGATGTCAACTGACCGTCTTCATATCTGCCACTACATCTACAACAGATCAGTGCACATGTAGTTTTCGTGTCTTTCAGAACATGCAGTTTATGTGAATTTTGATGATTAGTGCTAGTTAAAATGAGTAAAAGTAATATTATAGATTCTTTCGCTCCAACTTCAAAAAAATTTAAACCTTTCGTTCAGTTTATTTATTATTTTTTAAATATATAAGGGCATTTGGGCAATTCTTTTTGCCTCATTGGATGCAGTTTTTATTTCTAAACAAATACATATCTCACAGTTTCTTCTAAATTAATAGGTAATAAAGACATAATGAAAAATGAAAAAAGTAACATTTAATTTCCTATGTTCAGAAATTAAAGTAGACACTCGGTATATAACAATGGCACGGCCCACCAAGATTTTCCGGTGCCCACCGCGTGGCCCACCTAACATTTTCCCTCTAGTTCCGCCACTGTTATTATCTGACTTGGCATGCTTGTGATTACGCCAAGGGTAAATGACCCGTTCTCATGATCATTATAATATATTTTCTTTGACTCCGGACACTTGACTTGCACACTCTCGCTCTGCCTGCATATACTTTATTATTCGCACTTTTCTCTCACAACGGTTTTACATTGCAAAACAGATTCATTCTTGTCTGTATTTCTTCACTGTGCAAATTTAATATTGAATTTATACGTCTCTACTTAAATAAGAAGTAGAATATATAAATCGTGTATATCATTAACGAAAACTTGTATTAGCCACTAACGATTATATAAAACTTAGAAATGAGAACGATAAAAATAGTGGATCAACTCGTTTAATTAAAAAAGAGAATACTTAATTTGAGACAAAGTAATCAAAACTTATTGTAAAGTCGAGAACCTTCTTTAAAATCTCAAATTGTCAAAATTTAATAAAGATTAATAAAGAAATTTCGAAAGAGTAATGTGAAAAGATTAGGATAAGGCAAAAAATGAGACAATATAAAGAGATGTGGGGTATGTGACCAAATTTTAATTTTTACATAAGTATATGATACTAGCCAAAAAGTAAGATACCTATATTTTTTTAAATCGGTTCATTATTTGTAGTTTACGAGAAAATAATTATTAAATATTTGGTGTCATGTCATCGTGATCTGATAAAATAGTAAAATAGAAGGGGTAGACTGGAAGCATAAGGAAATAGGCTACGTTTTTTGGGCAACGAAAATAATGAAGAAATGTTAAGTTTATTAAACATTTGTAGGAAAAATATATTAAATTTTTCCCAGTATAAGAACATTTTAAATGCACACACACAGAATGACTTACATAAATTAAGGTAGAATGTTAAAGTGAGAAATATTGACATAGGATTTTTAGCATGATCCGTATATCTTCTTTATCTAGATATTGAGAAATAAAAATTTTTTTCAAATAACACTTTTTATTTTTAATGAGAGAATATAATGAATTATCACTTATTTTCATAGTCAAAATTAATTGTCATTGTTGTAAATTTGGTTATAAATACTGTAGTAACGAATGTAAGCAATATGCTCATTTTTTTGTTTTTATCTTTGCTCTGATAAACCGTAGTTACAAGCTGGATGTTGGTCGATGTAAAAAATGTCACGTGACCAATGAATTATATACTCAATGGTAAATATATTTGAATTGTTTCTGTATTTCCCTGTTTTTCTCGAGAAGTTTATGTGGTCTTGTGTGTAAGTTATGTGTAATAATTGTGGTTGGTGAGATGGTATGTGTTCGCGTAATAGAAAATAACTCAAAACGGAAGCCGCGTAGTAAACTATTTCTGACAGGTTGGGAACTATAAAGTTGAAGTCATACTTCGTACAACTGATTATCTTCGAAACATGAAAGTTACAGTTGTATCGGACGTAGAATTATGGATAGGAAAAGTTCACAAATGTTCAGGTTATCTTTTATGCAATAGCGATGTTAAATGATAAATAATAGTGTAAAAAGAAATTTATATCTTGTTTACTACTTGTTTATTGCTGGAACATATCTTGGGAGACAACGTTTCCAGTCGCTATTGCAAAATTGTAAACATTTCAGCGACCGATAGTTTCGTTTCACCTGATGTGGCAATTTGCTACTTAAATACTTTATTCACCGCTGATCGGCTACTATCGATCTTTACATTTTATTGCACGAAATGCATTTAATTGTAATGATATACCGCTGTCATTCTTCAACTGTAGAGTTTCTCCTATAACTTTCATTGTTTATTGTACATCATCTGTTGTAATCTTACAAGACAGATTAATAAGATATTATAGTGCCTTCCTATAGTTACTTGAATGACCAGTGTTGAGTCAATAGTTCATTTTTGTATTTGAAAATATATTGACCTATAACAGATAAAATTTCCAAAAAAAATGGTGTTAAAATTTCACTACAATATTCTGTTGACCTAGTCTTCATTCAATACTCAATATTTAGTTGAGATAAGGTAAGTCAATTTGAATCATTATTGCGTTCTGGTTCTATTATTTTTTACATGACACCACAAAAGTCGAGGGATGCCATTAGATACAACATATTCTTCAAATGGAAGAATGAAAAGAAAGTTAAGAAAATTTCAGAAAACGCTATTTAGGCATACACATCGAAAATATCGAAAAAGAAAATTGCAACTACACGTTGAATTGAGATTTCTACAAAAAAAGTATCTGCAAAATTAAAGAAAATTTCAAAATTAGAATATACATCTGTTTCAAGGAAATCCCAGACATTCAAAGAAGAAAATCATATTTATCCGTCATTCCAAAAGACTTTTTAACGTATAATCTCAATTATTATTATTAGTTTTCGCTGACAACCTATTAATAAACTAGTGGAATTGTTAGGACCATCATTCCTTATGTAGACCCTTTCCTTTTAAAAAAATTGAACGAAGAAGGAAGATAATATATTTATTTTTATTTATTGGTGTATCCAGCTTCAACCTTGCCCTCTTGTATTTCGAAAACTCCTTACCCACAAACTTTTCTTTGGGAAGAACAATGCAAAGCAAACTTCATCCACCTTCACCTCGCAACCCTAATCCCATTCAGTTGTGTTGGGTAATTCGATTGTACATCCACTATGCGCTATCAATCAAAATAAAACGGATGCATTTTGTGCATTGTCGTAGGGCGTAGGGCATTGTGGCGCGCACAAAGCAGGCTGTGTTCCCTCGCAGGTTCCCAGGCATGGCCGCGCATAAGGAACTAGGATGCAGTGCAGCTCAGGTAGTACACACAATGCAGAGGATGTGTGGGATGAAAAGTTTGTAAGGAATTAGTGGATGGGAAGTCAAGTGGATTGGGATTCGGGCAAATTAGCTCCTAATAGTTTTATTAGGTCGAAATAGGCTAATGGTACGTTAGATTAAAATAACTTAAATTATAATTTTTCTTAAATTGTTGGTGTCAACGATTATAATTTATATGTTGCTTGGTAGATGTTTCTGATAACTGTTATTATTTGGTCACCATTGTCAATAGATTGTTATAGAAAATAACAGTCCTACTTTAGTAGAATAATTATGAAAATCATGCTGATTTCATATACCTACATTTGGTTATCTAACAACAGGCAAAATTAGCTATAAAAAGATACAAATAAATAAATGTGAACAGTCAAGTAGCTTACATTTTACAAATATTTAACATTATTTGAAGTTAACTGCAGCGAGTGATGTGAAATATATAATAAGCGACTTAGAATGTTCGTGCTTAATACAAATATTCTCGTACGGTAAAATGAACTTCAGCTCCTAGGTGGTTATAATGTACTTAAGTTTCTGGTAGCTTAAATCATTTTTTTGTATCACTTCGTCAGTTATTAAATTTTCTGTGTTCCAGTTATTTAGAACACTTTATGAACTCCAGGTCCTTTACTGATATCTCTTTCTTTGAAAACATAACAAAATTATGATAACATAAAAAGGTATATACGGTAAATTAAAATAAAAATAATTTAAGAAAGTAGAATATTATTGATTTTATTTGTTTCGGTCAAGTGTGCCTCTTAAAACGAACACCCTGTATAAATGATAAAATATAAAAAAAACTAACCATTATGCTTCCCATAATAATAAAAAAAACTAAACATTAGTTTGCAATAATACAGTTTATTGTAACTGTCTGTTTCGTTCCCAGTCTATCTAGGACATCACTATTCTACTATGCTGAGGCTACAATACCCCTTCACCAAATTTTTAATATTTATTTTCTCATAAACTGCTAATAATGATTCATGTTAGAAAAAAAAAAAAATGGGTCACATCTATTTTGATCGAAAAAAGTACAAATAGAGATTTGTCTTAAATGCAGCAGATGGTAATAATTTGGTAAAAATTTTGCGTTTTAACAAATTATTCATACCAATATTTTATGTAAAAGATTTTGTATTATATTTTGGACTATGTAAGCAATTAGTAATTAAATTTGCAACAGTGGAAAGTAGATATTTGGGTAAAGAGTTATCCTGGTTATCCTGCCACAATACCTAACCCAGTGCGGTAGCCTCAGCAGCAATTCTGGGCAATGACGCTTTTAGCCTCGTCCCCTCGATATTTGTACACGCACTCGACTATTATTTCATCAACAATCGCCGGTCTATTGTCCGAACATCTGTGGTGACGCACTGTAACAACGGGACCTTCTCTTTTTGTGCGGCATTGTCTGTTTTATTCATTGCCCGTTGTTCCCCTCTGGCTCGTCTTCTCCTACAGGTGAGGCCCGAACCTGTCCAGGCTAGGCTAGAGTTACTAGGATTTGCATACAGCGTAGCTATTTGCATATCTAATGCCCAACTAATTTACAAAAATGTGATACCTTGCTCGACTGCTCGAAAGGGAAAGGGCTTTTTGCTTTCGCTTTCGGTTGGTATGGCGTATAGGTTTCCAATTATACGAGCAAATATTAGTTTATTTCATGTCAACAGCTATGTATGTATGGGTAATTAGAGAATTTTGTCATGTACTGATCGAATCTATAATATCACAATCTGAAACAACTCAGTTTGATTCTATCTCTGACAGAAAACACAAACTTATGGAAGTCAATGACCTTTAGATTTTATATATACAAAATATAAAACTAGTTCTTTTTTATTGTTGACATCAAGAGATATAATAAGTAAAATTTAGAGTTACACTTTTTCGTTAAAGGATAATGAAAGAGAATGATTTTTTTTGGTATCAAGTTGCGATTACTCTCTTTCCTAATAGATTTAGAGCAGAACTACAGCAGTACAAAGTTCAAAATTAAATTCTACATAAGATAATCGTAATTGATGCAACAGCATGTCTACAGTGCGAGATTTATAAAATATAAAATGATGTTAAATCAATTATGATCTTAGAAGATATAAGAGAGGGACAGTATTTTTTGAAAACCCATGTTTAAGTTATTGTCTGCATTTCATTGTACACCCTGTAAATTTATGTAGTATCTAGTTCATCCAAATATCACTTATTTAAAAGAGAAATCATTATTTTTTATAAAATCTTGTTTAATTACAGAATACTATAATTAAAATGTTATATGTTTGTACGAAATTTATAATACCAACATCAATTACTTAATTTCGAAAATCTGAACTGACACGGTTACTTTTACTCTCTGTGGAGCATCTCTAAGATTTGGCTGCTGATTGGACGTCAGCAAGCAACAATCAACTGAAACAGACAGTGCGATGTTGAAACTACTAAATAGATATAAGAAAGTTATTTCTTCTACTCATTAAGCCCAAGATGTGTGGATGGATTAATTAACAATATTGTCAGAGGAAGACAGATTCAAATTGTTTGAAAGTATGGAGTGTATATCAAAATGACCAACAGACCAACAGATCAAAAGATTTAAAAATAATGTGTATTCATCATAAGTAATATTTAAATTGTACTCGACATATAATTTATCCTAAAATCTTACTTTTTCTGTGAGATTTTTCCTTTTACCTTTTACGATATTTTTATGGTTTACAGCAGTATTTCCCAAAATTTTTATCCCCTTCAAATATTTCTTAAGATTTCGTTCCCCTCAGTAAAAAATTTCTGGTGTTACTATTAAAATCTAATATTAGTTTATTTAGTAATACGCAATGTGTCTCTAGAAGAGATTTGAAAGATAAGACAACTATAAGGAAAATGCTGTGATACGATGATCGACCGGAGAAATATGAAGAGAAGAAATAGTAGACACAGTTGGAAGGTTTATTTATTTCGATTAAACCTACTTTTCGAGCATCACTAAAATCGTGTCAGAAGTTATTAAAAAATGCACAAGGTACAAAATGAATAACATTATTTTAGATTGTTAAAAAATGTTGTTTCATTTCTCTCCGTTAATTTATTTTAATGTGTTGTTTTTTACTTTTAATATTTATTTATTTATTTGTTTATTGTGTATATTTTAATAACTTCTAATTATTTTCATACACTTGTATCCTTTTGAGATAAAATTTAAGAAATTAGGAATATTTTTGTTATTGTTCTTAAGAAATTATTGATGAATCCAATTTTAGGTATAAACTTAAAAAATCTTTTTTTTCGTTTTATTTAAAAATGTGAAATCAGTGCTACAAGTTTTATCCAAAAAAATCTCGACAAAAATATAATTTTTCCCCATAGAATCAAATAATAGTCGTTGATAAGTCAGACTATTTTTTCAACAGCAAAATAAAGATAACTCAATGAGAAAAGTTTTGTGGGTTTCTGTGATTTCAATTTGTCAATAATGGTGAGAAATGAGAATAAACGATGATTTGTCTTTCAACATTGTGGTAACCAAAATGAAATATTCATAATTTCCGTGAAGGTGCATTCGCCAACACCGCTAATGAAATGCAGGTCTGCACCACCGCTCTTTATAATAACTCATGGGGCATAAACAGTAGGTGCTCCGGTGGACGGCACGTAAATAACAAAAACAAATTGTTGATTAATGTGAAGCATTAAACGCCGGTAGGTCCATTTGCAACGTAAACGTAATATCCGCTGTTTTTAACGTAATAAATCACAATTACTGTCGATATGCCTAATTAGAACGGACTCTTTGCAAATTGCCTTCTGCTTCTGCGAGCTAGACAGTTAGGGAGACACCCCACCATGGCTAAGGTTTCAGAACAGGAGATTTCTCCTTTAATCAACTTTTCATAATCGCAACAATAACTGTCAAATTTGATTTATTAACATAGACATAAATACCCAAAAAAAAAAAAATTATATAAACCAATATTAATTTTACACACTATAAAGGGGAAAAGAATAAGAAGTTCTGAGATTATTAAAGTGAGTAAATATTTTGAAAAAAAATCTAACGAATTGAAACAATATTTTTTTTACTGAAGATAACATTACTAATTTCAAATGTTTATTCAGAATTCAATAATCTTTTTTCGTACTCAACGTAGCTGCTCTGAAATTTTTTTCTACCAATGTGTTTTAGATTTAAGCTTAAAATTAGTTGTATAATGTTATAAAGGAAAAATATTATTTCTGAAACTTTCATCCCTATATCCTGTGTTCCTCAAAGTTGGTACGCAAAGGTTTTGCAAGGAGTACACAAAAAAATTTAAAAAATCTTTTGATTATGCCCTTAATACATTAATAACTATTAATCGCTCAAAAACTTGAAAGGAAAGTGATATTGTTTTTATTTATTTCCTACATATTTCTCGCGAAATATATTTTGACAGTTATCAATGTTGTCAATTATATATTCAATTTATTAACAAGAAATCAAATGTTTCCTACAAAAGTTTCTGCCAAAAGAAATGTACCCTTTGGAAAAAAACACTACGAGCAAAGTGCCCTTTTGGCATTGCCGATTGCAATAAAAAGGGGAGGTGCACAACTAAATGTTATAGCAGTCCTATATACAAAATTTCAACAGTCTACAACTAATCATTTTTGAGTTATATAGTCAAAATGGATATTTTCGTTAAAATCTAAAAACCGATTTTTTTGCAATTACAATATTTCCTTTACTTCTTACAAGGAAGTAAAAATGATGTTTTGTCTTGAAAAGTACGAGAAATAATAAATATTTATACCATCAGAATTAAATTTGCTACATTTTATTAAAGTAAAAGGCATAATTTCATTATTCTTGAAATAAATATTATACAAAATAAAAAGAAACAAAATAAATAAATATATAGGCGAAAAAATTGTTACTTTTAAAATGACTATTTTTTTCTGAAGGCATATTTAATTTTGTCTCTTGAGACTCGTAAGTCGTAACCTCATAACAATTACGATGCTGTAGTGATATAGTTGCACCAAACTACAACATTATAGTTCAGGGGTGTAAACCATGTAATTATAAGCATAATAGCCCGCTGTTAAAACAGCGTTTGAACAAATTTAAAACAAAGGGCATAAAACAAGCCGTAGGAGCAGTTTGTAAGCGAAACGCCTGTCGACAAGCACATATATCTTCCAACAGCCGCGGACAAAACGAACAATGCGCTCTTCCCAGCAAATTCCTCGAGTTTGTGTACATGGGGGGCCATTGTCAAGCCGGTGGGACAGCACGAGCACTTGTGCCCACACGTCACCCGAATTGCCACCAAACACAAATTGCAATACTATAACCGCTCTAAATTTAGTGTACTGTTTTCAGAGATGATAATAAATTTCAAGCATTATTGCCTTTTTAGTACACTTCTAAATATAAAACAGGAAACTGTGAAAATGAACTTACGAGGCATGACATTTTCGACGTAAAACTCTACACAAAATACTCTTAAATTTACAAATTAATACAATGTAAGTTAATGGAGACTTTAATATACAAGTAATAATCTTAAGTTTCTGAACTGGTTGTTTAAAAGAAATTAACAATGAAAATTTAATTGGAATTCAGTCAAATATGAAATAATTAATGCTATAATACTTCGATCTCATTTAGGTCTCCTTGTCTTAAGGAAGAAAGTCATTCCTTGAAAAGGGTTAAAAAATCAGCCAAAATAAAATAAATACCTACACTACACTCCCTATATTGTGACATTTGTTATTTTGCTATATCCATTATTTTTGTTTTACTTCTTTAATAGTATAAGGTCCATTTTATCATAAATTTGATGATGATTTTAATAATGAAATAAATCAACATTTACTAGGGATATATGAATTAAATATTGTCTGTCCAACCATCTGAAAACTCAATAGTTGCTAATCATGCAGAAACAGAAGACTAATAGTCTAGATTATTGAAATTTACATGAAATAATCTTTCTCGGTACTTGAAATCTCTCAAGAAATGTTATAACATAAAAATAAAATTTTAATGTCGCTATTCAAATTTGAATGAAGATTTTATTAGAAATATTGCAATTGTATAAGAAAAATTAAACTTTTTTTTATTAATTAATCTTCTATTCCATTGGAATTTAAATTAAAGAAACTTTTATATATGTCCTCCTTAAAAATAGACCGTTGTTCCAAGAAATTTGAAAGATGTAAAGATTGTACTCGTGACAGATTTGATTAAAAGAATGTGGCGTTAGATTTGGCAAAAGTAAATAGTTTTGGGGAACAAAGGTATGAAGATGGCTGTGTAAACAAGTATAAATATCCCGTGTGAAGTTTGACAAGGACTAATCGCGAGGCGATAGTTAATTGGTATGTAACAAAGGAGAGTCGCCGCTCTCCCACCATCGAGTAACAGTGACAAATCCACAGAATTCGGCTTATGTTGAAACAAAAGCCGGCCGCATGATTTGAATGCCTGAGTCCAATCGTCCAGCAGGCAGGGCCGGTCACAAGGGCTCTAAAATGTAAAGGCCCTTAGCAAATATCAATTCACTGAAAATAGTCCAAATTTAGGTATACTTGGAGAATAAAATAGATAGTTAAAAAAATCGTAGATAGTGCAAAAAAGGAAATTAGGACGGCCGAGAAGAACGTAAAATGACTATGTTGTAACACTTTTTCTCACTAATGATTGATGAAAACGAGGGGATACAACAGGAACTCAATGTAAGTACACACTTAACATGACTTTTCTTAAACTTATTACATTATTTACACATATGATTAAACGGGACATTACAAAAATTCTATTAAACTGGAAACCTTGTGGATTTATTAATGGAGAGATGAATCTAGAACGTTCCAAATTCCTGAACCAATATTCATTTCTTTTTTGAAGACCTTGGTAGCAAAAGCAAAAGAATTGAAAGCTATGAAGACAATCCAACTTTTAATTAAATAAGCATTATACAAGACATCAGTGATGACAAACCTATAACACGCGTGACGAAGATGACACACTAAGACAGGCATCGTTACCGGACAGTTTTCGCTTTTTCTTCTATTTATTTTTATAAGACCTTATTTTCGTGCATAAATCATATGAAACCGGCTGACTGAAATAGATCGTAACGTTTCATTGAGCATAAATTGTACGAAATACCAATCTTCAACTAAAGATTTAGCAAATACAATTCATCAACAAGAAGATCACTAATGTAAAAAATGTTTAATTTCGCTTCCTTAACAAATAAATATAACTCATTTTTACTAGGGTTGCAAATATCACAAAATTATACATATTTATAGATTTGACAAGGCACTTGAATTAATTTACGTTCTCTCCGAATTTTGACAATAGCTCAGATTAGGCATCATAGCAATATTTTTTTTAATACTTAAATTATCCGTAATTCCTTCCAGGGGGAGGAGGGATACATCGCCAACTTAGTAATATGCCTGAAAGAAACACTAGCCTGAACTAAACCACATAATGACTTTTTGACTATGACTACGACTGAACTGAACTAAGACTAAACTACAACTTTCGACTCCTTGCCAAAATATAAAAACTTGCCTGTGAAATATGATCCCATCGTCATCTGACCCCATAACCATATCTTTTAATTTTTATAACAAATGTGCCAACGTCCAGATGCCGATAACAGAACCATAGACCACAGAACAAATGCAGGACTACAATACGGAAACAGGGCCGTAATGTCCATCTTATTACAAAGTCAAGATCTTTCTTATGAAAATGGCTCTTATGATTAATTTTTCCAGTCAAATGTACTGTTAGAGGAGTAATGTTTGATAAACACCTGAATAAATATATGACATGACATCTGGGATAAAAGTAAATTAATACACCAAGCAACGGGTAAACCATGAGTGATATATTTATTTACTTAATATATGTAAATAAGTAGATGGTGGGCAGACAACCAACAACACTAAACTTCAAGTAAAACTTATCAAGAAAGACACAAGTAGCGTAGATAATGGAGTATTCCAGGAGGAGAAAGAAATTTATATTGCCAATTAAAATTTGAGTTGAATATAATGTAATTATAATAAAATTTATAAGAAAAATTCGAAAATTAGACGTAGTAACCTGAACGGACCACGGAGTTTAACTAAAATGTTACCACTTGGTTCTGCCTAGTTCACTATTTATCTGTCTTTCTTTAATCACTCGCGTGGGGGTAAGGGATGGAAAATGATGGAAAAACTCAATGCGACCCGGTTTTATTTAAAAATGTACCACAAAAAGACGCGTAATTGAGACTAATAAATAACCTAAGCTACGCCCGATTTAGTATACTGACAGAGGGTTTATATAAATTTAAGAAAACTAATCTAAAATTCTATCCAAAACTATTGAAACTATAACTAAATTGAATTTTTTTCTTTGCATACCAGATAGTAATGTAAAAATGCACTAAAATGATAAAAATTCAGGTTTCTAATTTTATTTTATTGGTACACTGTTAGTACTGTTTGATGGCGTATGGAATTTTCAGGTTATCAATTTACATCTGTCAATTGTTGATAATTTAATTCCATTCCTAGGTTATCTAGTTTTAGATAGTTTTCTATTTCTATTATACAAGTTATTCAGTATTCGCTGATTCTACATAGTTCCTACAGCTACTTGCTTATTTTTTTCTAAGCCGGCAGCATAGAAATAGCTATTATTCTACTTCGGCGGCGTATAAATTTTATTTCTACCTTGTGAATCAAGTCACAAAAGATGTCACATTTATGACGTTTGAAGAAAAATAATTTTAAAACCTCGAGAATCTGAATTTTATTTTCTCGACTCGAATCTTTGTTTTTAAAATCGCTCTCGTCTCGTCCGAGACGTGATATTTCGAGACGAGACAAGATTCGAGAAATATTTCGTCTCACCCGAATCACTACATAGGATTTGTGTAGGACATTAAAAAGGTATATACGGTCCTGTTCTGGATTCCTCCATGGCCGGTATGCGTTCATTGTTTCCTCATCGTCTTGATGGGCCGATATATCTCAGTGCGTCGTCGCTTGCAATGACAATCGCTGGCTATTTAATATACATACAAATGGGAAACTTGTTTTTGCTCACATAGATAAATAACACGATCATCGACGGCCAATCTTCATTCGTTACAGAGATGGCGCTCGCTCAAGCACAGCGAGCACTCGTTACGTTTAATTGTTTCTACTGGGAAATTAGAACTAATCAGCCTCTGATACCGGCCGCGAACCAACGAGTCTATTTACTTGACAGGGTTGTTGAATTGTGCTCTCATTAACACACATCATACGACCAGGCTGATTGCAAATACTTCACCATTTTTTCTACTTGAGGTTATATTCTATATATTTGCGTTTGTATATCTTCCTTTTAGCCGCAATAACGTACAAAAAGTAAAAAAAATATGGTAGTCAGCATGAAATCATCTTTGGCACAACATTTCTATATATGTCTAGGACTCAAGGACCTAGGGTACTTGTATCATCAACAGTTTTACTTGTATTTTAATCATATTAGTAAACAATCTGTGCAAGGGACAGCTTACAGTAGATTTCTAAACATTTGAATAGATAAAATAATCTAAGGTAGTTGGCAAAAAAAATCAACATTTCTAGATGGAACATGTATCATCAAAAGTTTTACTTGCATTTTAACCATATTAGCAAACAATCTGTGCAAGAGTCAGCTTACAGTAGATTTCGAAACATTTGAACAGATTAAATAATGTAAGGTAGTTGGCGTAAGAAATCAAAATTCCAAGATGGAACTAGGAGTCAAGTACCTAGGGTATACTTATACTTGTATCATGAACAATTTTACTTTCATTTTAATCTACTTATCAATTATCATAAAATTTCTACAAGGAGCAGCTAACAATAAATTCCGAAATACTTGAACATTATTTTATTTGTTAATGGTTGGCAACAATAAAAATACCATTATACTCTAGTAGTGTGGAATCCAGTATAAGGTTCTTTGCTTAGATTGTTGGTTTACAAGCAGTAAAATGCAAAAAAAATGTCCTACCCTCTATGGAGTTTAATAGTTAAAAGTTAACGAGCAAAATTACATAGAAAATACTTGTATATGTATATGTAGATTTGTAAAAGTAGTAGAGGAAGTATTAAATGCTTTCAATAGGAGATTTTTTTTTCTGCGACCATTAATATATTTGCTTCTTATATGTTTCTTATTGCTACGGATACGTAGTGTATTGCAAACACATTTGCATTTCCCACAGAAATCATAGCCAACCTTAAGGTATAAATTCATATCTCTCAGTTCTATCAAAAATTGTATTGTATAATTTTTGTTTTGTAGTTAATTGCTAGCAAATGGTGAAATGAATATATATTTATTATTAAAATATAAATGAATTAGGAAATAATATCGTGGTCGTAGAACAATTTTATGATTATCAGTTTAGATGTCATTAGTCTTTTCACTAAAATTCCAATAGACCTAGCAGTCAAAGTTATTGAAGAAAAATGGAAGATGATAACCGATCATACTAATATACCTAAAAGTGTTCACCAAGAGCGTCACTAGCCAATGAACTAGGGAGGGGCAAGATGATAGATAGAGGAAATGAATTGTGGGTAAAACAAATACAATTTTTAAAGTTTTGTTTTTTTTACTGAAAGAAAAAATCTTAATTAAAACATAATCTTGCGTTTTTTTTTGTGATTTTTTACTACTACATTATTAAAATCTTCTAGATTATCAATTTTTCGAGTCTCTAGAGGGGGGCAGCTGCCCCTCCCTGTCCCCCTTTGGCGACGCCCTTGGTGTTCACTAATCAAGTTTATCTTCAATAATATGAATAATGTACCTTTATAAATTTCAGGCCCTATAGAAGACCCATATGGGGTCGAAACTATCGAGGTTGAAAGAATAAAGTTGCCTGACTTCCAGAAACTATTACCTATTTAATATTTACTATTATTTGTTTAGGAAAGAAGTAAAGCTATATCTCTTGTTCAAGTTGAGAACAATTCATTTTCTTGTTATTTCGATATGTTTGATTCCCCCAATTTCCTATAGCTTTCTCGTATCTTTTATTCATCGTCATTCTTTCAATTTAAAGGGAATTTTTCTTGTTTGGCGCACAATACTTCAATTCAATCATCATTTTTTACTAATGACAAACGATTGAGTGCACTCAGGAAAGCCCCATTCCTCGTTCCCTTTGCAATGTTGTAACCAAACATCGGAATCTGCGGCTTTGTCGTTCCAAACCGGAGACATTTGTCAAGAGTCGATCGCTCGACAGCTTGTTGTGGGGATTTAATGCATTGTGATTGCTCGCACGTTCAACCCTCGGCGTTTTGGTTTTTTAGGCTACTGGGTTGACGCTTTGTGTGCGCGAAAGCAGATTTGTTTGCTTAGCTGTGAATTTCATATTAATTGTATGAGGAGGATACAGCTTTTTTGAGGTTACAGCCGGTTTGAAATTCAGGTTGAAGGGTTGGAAGATGTCACATATAAAAAAGGTTGCAGAAAAGGGTAAATACATTGCCATTCTGCAATGCGGGACATTACAATGCATTTCGCTATTTCGGTTAAATACATTCAAATGACAATGTATTGTAAATCACAATATTCCTAAATAGAACAATGCATTAAATTCTTATGGCATTTATTTCGGGATAAGTTTCACTTAAATTTTAATCGTAGTCGTTGTCTTTCAACTGTATCTTCAAGACACCTTAAGCTTATGGTGGGTTCCGAATTATTTAAGGATACAGCTTTTTTGAGGTTATAGCCGGTTTGAAATTCAGGTTGAAGGGTTGTAAGATGTTACATACAAAAATGATTGCAGAAAAGGGTAAATACATTGCCATTCTGCTATGTAAACGTATACGGGATATTACAATGCATTTCGCTATTTCGATTAAATACATTCGAATGACAATGTCTTGTAAATCATAACACTCCTAAATAGAACAATGCATTAAGTTCTTGTGGTATTTATTTCAAACGAGATGAGATATTATAAGGAATGAAATATACAGAGATAAGTTAAATATAATACCAATCGAGGTGACAATACAACAGGGTCACTAAGGTGGATGGGAAATGTACAAAGAATGGACCAACATATAGGCTAACAAAAAAAAATATTTGGAACGAGGGAATCCGGAAAAAGAAAAAGAGGTAAACCCAGAAAAGCATGGAGGGATGAAAAAACAGTGGAGAGACGTTTGGAAGAAACTATCCTAAATCCGCTCTACTCAGATAACTTTACACCGACAGGTAGAAAGGTTCATAGATTAAGTAAGTAGTAAGGTATTTATTTCGCAATAAGCTTCACTTAAATTTTAGTAGTGCTCGGTATCTTTCAACTGAATATTCGAGAAACCTTTAGTTTATGGTGTATTCTGAATCATTTGGACACAGGAGTATTTTTTATACTATTAATAATTGACGAAAATGTGATTTTTTAAAATTCCAGTTATTTTGAATTGAAAGGCGCTAACCAATTTCGCCATCGCTACCCATTGAAAATATGTACTCTAAAATAGTTTGTCTTCTATTTTCTTCTAGTATTTTTCCTACAATAGAAACAAGAATGGAAAAAACTCATACCTATGTTGGTAGGTAATTTCTGGTCTTAAATCTTGTCTTCTGATTTCTTTTTTTGTTTTGGTTGTTCTTCAATTTTTCTTGTCTTCAGTAATTGTACTTATCTCATAACTTTCTTATTTATAAAAACTCAATCAGAAGTTTGAAAAATACCTAAGTACATTATTGTCTTCAAGCAATATAAAAAGCTTATATAAAAATGAAAGGATGCAAAAAATTGTCACGAGCCATTCTAAAAATGATTATTTCATATATACTATTAAATAAATTATTCAAATCTTTTTGTTATTAGGTATTTATATTGCGTACGCGTATACGAAGTGTGAAATTATAACTAGTGAAAACTGTCTATTATATAAATTGCGTACCATTTTAAGGTATATAATTTAATAACTATAATTTTTATAATGATATAATTTTATTTTAAGGATAATAAGATTCCAATTGCAATAGTGAAACTGATGTGATCGACTATGTGTTGCGTGAGATTCGATGTAATTACAGTATTAGGAAAATGATTCCCATTCTGTTTGATAACTAGGTTCACCGCAAAGGAATTATTTAATTTGTCGAGTAAATTTCAGATAGCAATCTGGCCGTTTTCACGTGTAAGCCTAAATGTAATAATAAGTTATTTCCTGTCTTCGGAACCGTTTAAAGAAGCGGTGTATAATTACAGAAATGATAATCATTTCCCATTATTCATTGCTGCATTTGCACCACAAAATAACACAAAAATCCACATAATTATTACTAATAAAGCTATTTAAATGAAAAATACTCCAGCTTAATACAATTTAAATGATGATATGAACAAATTACCACGTATTTTATTTAAGAGGGCAATTAATTACGAATATTTATTTCTAAAAAGACTACTGTGCGTGCACGATTTTTTTCTGTATGGCATTTAATAAATTCTTGTGAAATTAAAGTAATTAAAACTTGGCACAATAATCCACCATCCGCGATGCCATGAATATTCAAAAATTAGTAACAAAACTAACATTTTTCCATTATTAAATCATTGTTTATTTCGTCCAATTCAAGTAAACAATAAAAAATATAGTTTTTCATATTCATGATTTATTTCTTTTTTTATTTTTCATTATTTTATGCTAATTATTCTATACATGTCATTTTCATCCAATTAGAATGCTTCATCATCATAGTTTTTCAATGAAGAAATTTGATAAACCACAGTATTTTTGTCATGCTTACATTTTGTTAATATCAATTATTTTATGTTTGAACTGCTGTCACCTGTGAAATAACCAACCAAATATAATTCAAAGTAGGAATTTAGTAGGTAAAATTTATTTATAATTCCAACGAAGTAACGACAATTTGGGTAAAAAGTGACTCATTTTTGTTATTCTTTTGTTTGTTACTCCGAAATAACTACTCGTATATTTTTCCAAAAAATTCATGGCTCTTATTATATTACTTATAATAATTAATTAACATGAAACATTACTATATCAAATTAGAAATTAAAATCTGGGTATATAGCTTCATAGCATTTGCAAGAAGTGAAATTTATGTATGTATGTATTATTATTATTATTAAATGTTTTTTTACATTTAAAGTTATATCGTACCTTTTACGAAATTTTACATAAATCATAAATAATTTTGTCAACGTCTGGTTTCTAGCAATTTGAAATATTTGTGATTGACACAGCAAAACAAACAAAATTAGTCTCAGCTTATTATAATTAAGAAATCTGCATATTTAAAATTTTAAACCAGGGCAAACATATGTTCCTTTTCTTATAAATTTTCTAGGTAACGTATTATTTTTGTAGTTTTATTAATTTATAAGTAGGTTCCTATAATAAATATAGATTTAAAATTAGCAAAAAAAAAATGCGAGGGTACAAGAATTGAAGAAAATCTTGCTATTCTTGTACATTTCTTGGAAGACAATTTCTTGTCTTGTCTTGCTTGGAAATTTGTAGCTACTGTCTTGATCTTGTCTTGCATTTTTTGCAAGACTGAAGCAAGACCAAGAAAAATACAAGACTCTCGTGAAACACTATTATTATATTCATACTAGGAAAGACTGGGACTAAGAAGCAAAATTTTCTTAATACCTAACTTGTAAAAGCTAAATATATTTAGTTACATTACCATACCACGTAGAACTAAACGATGTGTGATGTTATGTTTAAACTTTAAAAGGTGAATAATAATGATTTCATATTGAGAATTAAGCTTTTTGTAAACATTTTAGTATTTATAGTTTTCGGTTAATTTATGAGGTTGTGGCTAGCTTCTAAAAGCTAAAAAATATTTAGTTACATTACCACACCATGTAGAACTAAACGATGTGTGATGTTATGTTTAAACTTTAACAGGTGAAAAATAATTACTACATATTGAGAATTTAACGTTTTGTAAACATTTTAATATTTAGTTGTCGGTTAATTTATGAGGTTGTGGCTAACTTCTAAAAGCTAAAAAATATTTAGTTATATTACCAGATGTGTGATGTTATGTTTAATCTTTAAGAGGTCAAAAATAGCTATTTCTTAGTGAGAATAAAGCGTTTTATAAACATTTTAGTATTTAGTTGGGTTAATTTACGAGGTTGTGGCTATCTTTGGCATCTCGCTAATCGCGTTTTCATTGTTCCGCTTACACATCAGCCTAATTGACTCATGCTCGGCGGACGTGTCATGAGAGAGGCAGGAACATGTGACGTGCAGTAAGCACGCTTCTGAACGTCCCTTTCACACTAATGGATATCAGTTCCAGGTAATTTACATTAATTAATTATGTAGAGTTTTTCCGATGGCCGGTGGCTTATTTATTCAGCTGCTCCTGCTCTCGGCGGCGAGGAGTTCTATAACCGCCCTCGCACACGTCAGAACCTGCCCGTGGGAGGATGATTGTTTCATTAGGCGCATAACAAGCTGAATAATTACTTAGGCGACTTTGATGACTTGGATAGCACTGGTTCTTAAACATAATACTGTTCTAAAGTCGGTTTCCCTCAGTTCATCCTCATAGCAATAATTTAATATTTATTTCCATAGATAAATATATTAACCACAATTTCAAAATAAATGTCTACGACTAATTGTAAATATTCCGTGGTATGTTACAAATGAATCAATACATTCGGATATAAAAATTAAAGATATTAAGGGACTAATAGAAACATACTCCACTCGATATGATAATGGCTTACATAACCATATTAATAATTTAGCACTAAATTTATTATTAACAAGCATAATAATTACTTAGTCGACATTGATGACTTGGAATAGCACTGGTTCTTAAACTCCATATTGTTCTAAAATCGGTTTCCCTCGGTTGATCTTCACTAGTGACGGGATAATTCGAATTAAAAATAACCTGTCATCCGATTATTGAAATACCCTGTATAATTCGATTATAAAAATTCGGTAATTCGAATTAAAAATAATCGGCTAGTGCAGGGATAATTAAAATATTTCCAGACAACATAATTTTTCTAGAACGTCATTTTAAATTAATTTTAATAAAAATAAAATAATGGCAAGACTGACATAATCTTTCCCTGACTTGACCGTGCAAGTTATCTCTTGTTCATTCATTTTCGATTGTATTCAAAATTATTTCAAAATGAATGTCTATGACTAATTGTAAATGATCCGTGGTATGTTACAAATGAATCAATACATTATAAAATGAAATATATAAAAATTAAAGATATTAAGGGACTAATAGCAACATATTCTACTCGATATGATAATCGCTTACATAACCATGTTAATAATTTAGTACTAAATTTATTAGACCATTCCTTAGAAATAAGAAGATTGAAATGATCTAAACCTCTAGATTTGGCATCTAAATTATGAAGTAAAAACATTTATTAAAAGCATTGTAAGATCTTTATTAAGTCTGTATAAATATCAACAAATCTTTCATCTGGCAGTTGAAACAAATCACTGGTGTCAAGTAACGATCTCATTTCACCTCTATAAATTAAAAATAATCTTCGTCGTTCTTCCTCAATAACAATAATCTCCTTAAAAGTCGCATTGTTTAGTATTCTTTTATATGAGGAACGAAAAATGTAGAAGCAATCAAATTTAAATTGGTATACCAAGTGTCAAGAGATAATTTTGACAGATATGAAACAAATTTCCCTATAATATTTATCAAAGTTGCCAAAAAAGTTAGGGAAACAAACTATTTAGCAAATGAGTTACAGAGTACAACTGTTGATAAATGTGTTTGCTATCACTTAGCTTGCTAAATATTTAGCAATTTAGTCCCACCACAGATCTAATCTAGGATGTCAGAATGTTATATCCAATATTTCAATTTTTGTTATTCACTAGTATTTGAGTAATGGTTACGACAACATCTATCCACACACACGGACAGATATCATCGTAAAAATATTAAAATTGTGTTCTAGGGACTTCAAAACGTACGACATTAAAAACTCACTATCCGTTTTTAGCATGCTTCCAATACCACTCTTACTGAGTGGCGAGAGGTAAAAATCCTCTTTCTTGAATGTAAATGCTCTGTCATTGCAACGAAACGACTATGTTAATCAGTCAATGAATTAAATTAAATTTCTATTTTGATGATTTAAGATGCTGGATTTGAATATATTTCAACAACTTTCACACGTGAAATCGTTCGGCAATTAAACAAATAAATCTTTTTGTACGTAAATTAGGATTCGGTTCTATAAAAAATGTGGACATGGACATTCTTGTACATACGGAAGAACAAATCAGGAAGAAAGTGCATCGAATAAATTATGCAGGTGTAAGGATATGCATTAATTTTACATAAATTAATGCAGTAGAAATGTAACAAATTATAAGTTTTTATTTCCTTTCAATAAAATATGACGTAAGGATTATTTTCTCGAGTTGATCATTGATGTCATTAATCTTATCAATGTGATTCAAGGAGGACAGCATTTTAAGCAAATATAATAATAGATGAAATGTATATTTGTAGATTTGATTAACAAAAGTACCAATACACAATGTAGCAGAAATCATTGTCGATGCCAAAACCAGTTTAATATTTAAGACATGAATAACATATTTATTTTTTTTAAACATTTGAAACCTCCGTTAATGCGGTTATACTACTGTTTCTATTTCATTTTGTCGTTGTTTGCACGCAGATAGTACTTATCGTAGAACTGTATGGATAAAAGGGTTTAAGCGTTTTATCACTTTTGTCACCGCGACCTAGAAGATCTATTGTAAAACATCCCTGGTGCTCGTATATCCTGAGAAGCGAATTATTACCGGTCATGTAGATTCCTACTGGCTGATATTCAATTTGTTAATGTAGCTATACTAGCAAAATTGTATCCCTGAGGGCACTAAATTTTTTTATTTTATTATAAACAATGGGTTTAATTTTTTTTTACTTTCGTTTAATAACAGACTCTTTATTTCACTAATTTCAGTTAGGCTATGAGATCATTACTTCATGCGAAATCAAAATGGAAAAATAGGCATAGATAGTCACGTTAACAGCTACAAAAATAAAAATTTTAGTTCTTATTATTTCCACAATAATATAGTTATTACATTTATTAAATTCACAGAGACTCGTATTTTACAATCCAAAAAACTTAAATTACAACTTTATGTTATATGGTTTATCTGTTTATAACCAACAATGTTGATGTAGTAACTTAACGCACAAATTAAGAAGTCCTCGGTATTTTTTTTTGTTTATTTTGCAAATGTCATCAAAATGTCAAAAATTCATAATTTGAAATAAATTTTTGTACTTATTCAAATGGAAAAAGAAGTAAATGTATGAAACACGTGAGGTAACCGGGTATTTATTTAACTTCTCCTCTTACAAAACTCGCCTTCGTCTCGTTTTACAATTTTCGCATGGGTTAAATAACTCCCTTCGTTTTCTTATTACATAAATAGCTATTATTTTATTCCTGAAAAAAAGTAGGCTAGTAAGTGTCAATTATCAATCAAATAAAGTGACAGTATTATATACAAGTTTTTTAAATGGATGTTAATGTGGATGTTTGAATTGTGCGTGCGGTAGTATAGAACAAGCCTGTAGGGTGGGTAAAATGCCATCGTAGTCGTTTCCTTTTGATTTTCCATCAGCATCTGAATTTTGCTGAATAGTTCTCGCCGCTGGTTCAATACTAAACCAGAGTTTCATTACCTTCCGCACTGCTGATTGGCTGCAGGATTCTTCTCTTATCTAAAGACTCTCTGTATTTACATATAAGACAGACGCACACTCGTATACACTAACACATCCGCTCACAAACACACACAAAATAACTTCTTGATTGAAGTTTATATACACTCGGTCCTGGGACGCCGTCTCTCTCGCTCTGCAGGGAGGGTGCGAGGCGAAGTCTTGGGGCCCTCTCTCTCAGCCACGGGATTGATGTTGATGTTTACGTTTGGTTATACCGGGTGATTCCACAATTACAGACGATGCTTTTTGCAATGATCTAACAACTATTTTTATTAACCGAGCTAAAAATATGTTTACCTTCACTACGGAAATACGAGATTATTGGTTTGGGGTTATTTTTGTTTTTGCAATATCATAAATAATTAACCAATTTTTTTATGATTTATGCCTCAATATAAAACAGTGTAAGAAAACATACATATACCGGTTACTGTAGATTGTAAATAATAAAAGTAAATTTTATAATTTAACATTAACACCCATTTTATCCAAATATTCAAGAATAAGTCTCAATATAATTTTATTATCCAAATTTGAGAATTCTACAATCAAAATTAAAACGGGATTTAGGATTTTTATCTTCCACTTACAAAATCATATGAATTATTACCTTAACTTTTATCTTGCATCTTTGTCGTATACACATGGCATAGATGAGACTTTCATTCCTTAGATCATTAACGTACGTGTTATAGATCTAGTCAATTTATGTCCCCCCCAATGACAAAAATTAAATAGAAACACAAATATTTAAAATATCATTCCTGTCATATATTAAGATGATTTTGGAGTAGACAATTTTTGCTTCATTGGGTGTTAGTAGTTTTTAAGTGTAATCTACAACTCTTTTTGCTTATTTCATTCATGATTATATTTGTATATAATATTGTCACTTTTGACATTTCTTTACTTCGGAAATCACACGATTTCACCTGACAAGATGATATCAATTCTTCTTTGAATGGATGATTTGAATCATACCTATGGTTACAATTGATGACGTGAGGATCAACTATACGAGGAATAGAATGTATATACAAAGTTATATTGAATAGGTATAAAATATTTTTCCTTTTAAATGTTAATATAAATAGGTACAACAAAAAGTTTGTATAAATAACATACGCTGTTTAATAATATAGTTGTTGTGTTTAAGAATGTCTCAATGACATCCAAAGTCCCGTTCCACGCTATAATGATTAAATATCTGTTCAGTATGTATCAAAAAATTAATAATAAACAGGTATCATGCGCTATTTGCATGTGAAATAACAATATCAACAACTACAACATACTATATGTTAACCAATAAATAATAACCTTTTTGTTGGACATAATATAGTGTAAGCCAGGGATGCCCAACCCGTGTCGCTCGTGTAGTTTTCATAATTACAATTACACAATTAAATGTAAGTCTATTTTTTTCACTGGAGAATTGGCTGATGGAAGATAGAATTTGTTGAAGGATGTATAAAAGAAATAAAATAATTATGCACGGCCTGATATTCCAAAATTTCATCCTTTCATTCATATTGAAAGAGTCAAAAACTGACGTATTTTGGTTAAGATACTGGAACAAAAAGTTAACCTTTTTAGCATAGAAGACTACTTATCCTACTCAAAAAGTACAGTTCATTTATTCTCATTTTTTATTTACTTACAATTTCAGGAAATTCATTAATTGATACAGATCACTACAATAATTTAACTAACAAATTGATAAAAGTATTATATATCTTATAATGCGATTTTGATATTATATGATATAGCGATGAAAACGCTCTCGTGTGGTTACCATTTACCAAACTCGACAATATTCCATAGTAGTCCAAGATGTTGCATTTTTCCTCGTATCATAAAATGAGCAGATCCATTCCATTATGTCTCGTATTCTTCAAAGAGAGAGTGAACTGTGAAAATTATAAGCGTGTATAAAAGGTGATCTTACAAGAAGAATGAAAAAGTACATCAGTGAAGGTTTTTGAACATGCAAATGATAAAAATTACCAACTAATAAAGAAATCTTTTTAATTGTTTTTCCTATTTTTTAATTTGTCATAATGGGGTAGGTAATCAATTTTTAAATTTTATATATAAATGATAGCTTTCCAAAATATAATATGTATTTGTAAATTAGTTTTGAAGTAAATAAATTATAAAATTATTGACAAGGGATGATGACGCCGATTAAGTGCATTAAGATAACATGACCGTGAGGTATTATTGCCACGCATTCAAATTTAATCAATCAAGGTTTGCACTTATTACGTCACAGTATAGTATTTAAAGCGAATTAACAAATAATTGCTGAAAAAAAATGTTTTTAATGTCAACATTCAAAAACATATAGGTACTGTCTGTATTTCAGTAGTTTATTCATTTAAATTCTATTATGGTCACCTACACCATTATAAGTAGTATGTATGGCAAAGATTGGACACCACTGGTAGGCTGTTCTATGGGAAGATATCTGAGCTACAATATCTCCTATCAAACCCGGTAGCCGCAAATAAGATAATTAATCAAGTATGCTAAGTTGCGGCAATTGTCTGCCTACATGAACCAGCACAGCCTTGTTCTTGTTACTCGCTTCACCCTGCTGCAAAAATCCGTTAATTAATTTATCTAGAATTACTCTTAATTAATATTTAACCACACAAACTTGTTAACGTGCTCTATAACTCATTCATTTTTACAGAACGCTATTGTTGCGGTTATGTAGTCATTTATTTGTGCAACCTGAAGCATTCAATCTTCGTAGGAATTTTATTTTTATTTCTTCTGGTTAAAGAGCTGCTGTAAAGTTATACGGAAAGTTAATGTTTGATTGAGAAAACAAATGAAATGTTCCTAGAAATTCTTAGAAGATAAATTTAAGTTTCAAAGTAGAATAACTGCAACGAAAATAAAATAACGAGGCATTAAAAATGTTTTACAGCGTACACTTCGCTTAAACGTACGTAAATATTTTTTCTTTGAATTATATACACCATGTTGCAAACTCTTTCTAAACGAAATAATTATAATCATAACAGTCCTAGAAGGAATATGTCATTAAATAACATAGAATAAATAATAGAATTTGTATCTTGTCACCATTTATTGGCATTATTGTAGTGTTTCATTATTATGAAAACAAATTTTATATGTAAATAATTATAATATTTTTTATTATTAAGGAATTCAAAAATCAATATCAATAACGACAAACCTAAATAAAATAATTTAATTTTTTTTTTGTAGTCTTTGTAAATGTTTTATTTTTGAATTCCATTCTTAAATCGTCGGTATTTCAGGCAGCTATAACAATTCTTGAAGAAATACCCTTTGTATGTAACTGTTAAATTAACGATTTCAGTTTTAGTATCAGTTGCTACTGGTTTTGCCATCAAGATCTAGACTTTCTAGAGTTTAGACTCTTGACTTGTCTTTTCTTTATTCTAGATCAAGGCAAAAAAATTGTAGACAATTTTCCAGACTCTAGATTAAATTAAAAAATTTGAAATATAAATATATCATGCGAAGTTTGTTCCATCCGAGCTGAAATAAAGATTGTAAAATAGAAAAAGAATACTGCCGAAGAATTATACTATCCTTACCGAAAGCGTTTGCGCAGGTTAATGTAGAGACTTGAAACAATCTAGAATCTTGATATCTAGACAAGATTTTTTATTCTAGAATAACACAAGTTTTGTCTTGAAATTTTTAGACAAAACAAGATTTTGCAAAGTCTTCTCTTATCTTATCTAGCAGTATCGTAGCGCATGATAATATTAAAAACTTTTAATCCTTTCAATAGAATAAGAAATTTATTTCTCTATACATAGATTATAACCGACTTTGCAGCAGTTAAAACTAAAAAAAAATAAATTATAGATTAATATATTCATGTATTATTCCAAAATAGCAACACTAGTTCTTACGAAAACAAATTTCCAACTTTTGGGAAAAAAATACCAAATTTTATTTGCCTCTAATTTTTCATGTTCACTGAATTGATCTAATATAAAAAAATCCTGCAAGATTCTGGTTTAAGACAATTTTAAATTTCGATTCAAATTATTTACCATTCTTTTTTGATTAACAATTTGAATAATAACTGTTCTATATTTTATGTTATAAATCCATGTTGATGAACTGATTTTTACTATCTCGAAGCGGTTAAGTAAATTAATCAGCTAATTCGGGCCCTGAATGTGTACCCGAGAACAAACAAAACGCGCGTTAGCGCAGATCAGCGCTCACGATACTCTTGCTTTGTACGCACTTTGGTTCCAACTTCGGCGGTTTCGTCTCCGATGCCCTGATTCGCAAAGACGCTGTTTGTCCGCCGGCGTCTTAGCCAAGGCCTTTCAACCATTCACGGGACGCAACCTCTGTTAAACGCGATCAGATACCAACTTACAACCTAATACACTCATCCGCGCTAACCGACAATGATGGGGCGAGAGTAACACTAACGGGAGCTTCTTTGATGTGGTTACACTCAAAAATATGCATGCTAAAATTACATTATAAACATATATATCCATTGCTTTCTTAATACACTGAAGAAGATATAGACAGTAATAATTAGTAATGGAATCGTCATTTAATTTATCTATTAAAATATTTACAGCACAAAATTTTATAAAAATACTGTTATTTTATTATAATTTTACTTCATTGTACTCTATTGAACCCTAATATTAATCTTCTAACTTAATTTATTTCAAAATATTCTCTCGAAAAAATTCTATGGTATAAATATTATATAAAAAATTTAGTAATCATTGTTCATTCGCTAATTCTTCATTCTTGTCATTCATCTTTTACTTTTTTTTACTTTTTAGCTCCTTTATAGTTATACACAAAGGTATATAAAATAAAACAAAAAATAAATCAATTCGACTATGAAATCATAATTTGTACACCGGGTCAAATATATTTCTTTTTAAAGTAAATTTATTATTAAAAAATAAATAGAGCAAATACCAACAAAATAATATATTATATATTAGAACTTAAATTGCATGATTTAATCCTGAGATTTAATCACGTCAAATAATCACTTGTGGGATTAAAGGTATTTTAGTTCTTTGGTATATGCACTATTTTTTGCATTTCCGCATATACATTTTAAAGTAATAATTATTTGGTTATATTTATATAACTGTCAAATACACAATTGCTTTGAAAACAAAACATTATGAGTATGCATATTTTTCTGGTAATCTAGGCTAGGTTACATACATATACCTACTTGTTTTTGTGGTAACATAATGCTTGTCTATTAATTTACTTCCTCAGGGATTAAAAGTGTTTTAAACCTGGAAGTGCATTTTTTTTATTTGTTTTCAATTATTTTGTATCCTGCACTATACTTGGGACGCCGAACAGTTGCACAAGCAACATGTTCCACTAACGAGCGCTAAATTTGAATAGAACATTGCTATTAGTTTCGTTTGCGAATCCGATAAAACTATATATTGCATACCTGGTATAAAAATAACTATTATTTATTGACTTATATATAATAAAAATATAACTAAAATATTTTTTTATAAATAATAATAATTTATAGTGTTTTGACTGTTTTATGAATTGACGAGTGTAGTACAAAATTACCATTCATTTGAATATACAAGTAGTCATATTTTTCTTTTAAATTTTCTTATAATTGTAACAGTACTTTCTAGTACATAATGAAAAATAATGCGATGATATTTGTTTATATATTTTCGTAAATGAGGCGTTAATGTATTCTCACGTTATTCACGGCGATATTATGCAGTATTAACCTCAAAAACTTAGATTACTTTGAGTTCAATCCAGCCGAGAATAAGACACAATAAAATATTAATAAAGTGTATGAATAAAAAATAACAAACCACACTTCTCAAACAAACAAAACACAATCCAATGTGCTTCGAAATGTAAACACACTCGTAGTTAAAGTGGCCACCCGCTGGAGAAAACTCCGGTGTACTGCAAGAGAGATGCTATAGTGCGTCAGTTTTCAAACATGCATTTTAAGAAAGAAAGAAGTTGCATTGAACTGTTCTAATAATTACAAATAAAGATCATGTTCTTTCTAGTGTTATTTTGCCATCTAAGAAGAAATATTTATTTATTCATTCTAGTTCCAAATGACAAAAAAAGTTTTTGTTTTGAAATCATTGACATTTATTTATGAATTAAGGGGACTATATTAAGTTTTTATTCCTATAATGCATACAAAACTTTGTCTCGACCATTAAAATAAATAATTGAATTTATCTATGCTTAATTATAATTGACTTGCGGTCAAAAAATTAATGTTCTTTTTTTATAAAACTCTTTAGTCAAAGAGATTTTTTTTTTATTTATTCCATTCTTTAGTTTAATTAATTTCTACTTTATTCGCTAGGCAATGAATTAGTCTAGTATATGTCGACAATTGTCAATTATTTTTATTTAAATATGATATCTCATGTTAGATTGCTGAAATATAAATTTGTCGGTAATTTTTATTAAAGGATATATTTTTTTTAGTAATATTGATATAAAATTCAAATATCTTTTCTTGGCCTCTTGAAACCAGAGCACATTCTGGTGCAGATTTAGCTGCTCTGGATTGTGCTCTGGTTTCAGTGGATCAGGAATTAGAGAACTCTGAAGTGGCAGGTCTAATTCTAGGTTTGCTGAAACCAGAGCATATTCTGGAGCAGATTTAGCTGCTCTGAATTGTGTTCTGGTTTTAGTAAGTCAGGAATTAGAGCACGCAGAAGTGTTTACTCTAATTCTAGGTTGGCTGAAAAGCACATTGTGAAGCAGATTTGGCTACTCTGGATTGTGGTCTGGTTTCAGTGTGTCAGGAATTAGATCATTTTAAAATGTTTGCTCTAATTCTTTGCCTATTGAAAGCAGAGCAAATTCTTAAGCAGTTTTGACTTTTTATTTTTTGATTATGCTCATTATAGGAAATTTTGAAACCTCGGTGTCCATGTCTGTGTATATGTATGTATGTGATATGTCTTTATGTGAGGTTCATGACGTCACAAAAAAAAAAATAGAAGGAATAACTGTTAAGAACTTTAGGAATGAAAATTATTATATTTTGGTATATTTTATATTGCATCTAAAACGTAAAATTTTTTTAAGGATCCTATTATTTAATTCATATTTTAATATTCATAGTTATGATTCACCAATAGCCGACCATAATTAATAATATAATAACATTATATTTAAAAATCCATTGTATTGAAAGTGAGCCTAGTATAGCTCGGCAGTGTTCAGCCCCTTGCTGTTTGTTATTCTCTGGAGGAAGGCTCGTTACCGCCGCACCGCTTGCTAGATCAACTTCATCATCACACTGAATGTATAATTGAATGGACGAAATAAAATGCTTCCAGCTCATGAGTACTTCGGCACAAGCACCAGCTCCGGCCACGATGGTGGGAAAAACTCACATCTACTATTCTCACTATCGACCGAGTGTGGATTTGTTGTTTATTTGGTTTCGGTATTGTTTATACACTGGTAATGAACGTTGCATACCGCCACGAGTACAAGTACCACTGCGGAAGAAATATTATGCCCATCAACTTTATAGATCAACCTTCAAGCTCTAACATTGTGCAAGGATTCTGGTTTATGATTATTATTACAAATTCGCATATCTAACACCATCTCGTTTATATGGGAAGAATCCAAAATTTAAATTCATAAAAAAATGGTAATATGAAATCAACATAGAACTACCCTTGAGACGTGTTTTTTTCTAAATTATATTTTTACGTATTTAATTATTATTATATAACATTTTACCATCATTTTAATGATATGTTGTTTTGTTTGAACTGTTGTTAATCGTGAAATCATCAAGTAAATATAATTTGGGATATAAAATCAATCGGTAAAATTTACTGATAATTCCTGTGAAGTAACAACAACTCGGATCAAAAATCATTTCAGATTCCAGCTTCGCTGTTTTAATTTGAATGTAATTTTTGACACTCGTTCGTCTTTTATTATGCAACAACTTTCAAATCAAATTCATGATTCTACCTAGTTACCAAGATTCAAGATTTATTCATCAAAACACCCTCATAAAGAAAATTTCTCATCCTTTAAGCCAATAAGATGTTATATTTTACAAGTGAGTTGTGTTAAGCGTAATTTTTTTGACGTTTTAAGAGTGCCTAGAAGCATATTGTTTATATATTGTTCACTTATTTGTATTTTGGAAATAGTCATCCGAATAACAACTGTTACTAATTTATCTCATGACATTCATCAAAAATCACTTGCTTGACAGCTCATGATTTTTTTGTCAATGACGCTCGATAATTTGGTAAGCAACCGGCTTTCGTAAAAAAAATTCTGCAAAAATTAACCACTTATGATATTATATAATATAATAAATTCATGGCTCTTATTATATAACTTACGAAAGAAAAACGAATATAAATTTATATCATAATTACCAAGACATTGTTGAGAAAAACAAGGCTTCAAGTATATGTTACAAGTATTAAGACTTTTTTATCTTTTTGTGAATTGGACACTATATTATAATATGTAGAAAAATTTAATGAATGTACTTTTATTCTCGACTGTATAAAAAACACTATGATATCTCCATCTTGTGTTTATCCACTAGTTCAACCCATGCTTAAAAAGAGTTTAAAAATAAATCACATTCATACTTTTTCTACGACTGCAACAGAAATATAAAATATAGTATCAGTTATAGACATTTTTACACATAATAACAAAGAATTAATCTTTTGTTAATAATAACAGTTAGTTGGTTCAGGCTGTGTATAAAACTTTCCGAAGCCACAGTTTATCAATTTGGGAATAAAATGTTATCTGCAGCTATTTAAATCAGTGTATTATGATATTTTTTAACAACTTTTATTTGTAATTTTATTTTTGTAGCGACCGATTCTGTAATTATTATAGTGTCCAACTCTTATATAAAGTAATTATCCTCAGTTCAAAACAAATAGAATGAATTCCTCCATTAATTCCTCTGTAGTAAATGTAGCAAAAAACAACAAAGCACCTCCTCCATTCTCGGCATTTAAGGAAAGAAAGGAGATATATGGGACAATCTTTCCAATTCCAGTTTGAATAGCAGTGCACCACAATAAGCCCAGTGCACTTTGAGTCGACATGAGCTGGTTCTGTAGCCACGTCGCCTCATTGTTGGCAGCAGTGCAGCCGATTGCCGACTGTTTTGGATTTGTTGTGCACTGTCAGCTCCACTAAAAGGAAGTTAATGTTTGGCCCGGAAGTGGAAGGACATCGGGTGATTAATTTTAACTCTAAAGGAGAAGGACAATGGTTGTTTATTGACGCTGCTATGGGAGGGGTAATTTGTTTTCCTGTTCCGGTGATGGAGGCTTAAATGGACAGTTTTTCTTTCTGGAACCGGAAGTAATACAACTGTTTGTGCTAATTGTTTGATTTTCAGAAGTTTCTATATATGTAGTATATTTCTTGTAATAGATTTATTCTTTTTTTATTTAAAAACAAGTGAACGGAATTGATATTTTCAACAAGTAAATTGTATGATAATTGTGGTCAATTTTAGAACATAGTATTAATATTAATATCACCCTCTATTAATAAACGATAAAATTTAAATAATTGTTATAAATTTTAATATATCGTTTTTTAAATATTTGTTGATAAATAAAATTAAAAGATTTACTCAATACCTTCAGAATTATTGGCAATTTTGTTGTTAAATAAAATTTTAAATTCAATAATGAAACAATTTTGTTGGCTGGTATCAAAACATAACACAATTCTTCAAGGAACATGAGATCTTATTACTTCATCACAGTTAACAAAAAGAACGGTCCAAAAAGAGAATTATCTGATGTGATGGGATAATGTAAAAATAATGCCCGTTATATAATAAAATACTTAAATATATAAATATAAAATATTATGAAATTTATTAATTATTTCAACGAATTGTCTTGAGCATATGAAGTTTGTAAAGTATAAACTAAAAACACAAGTTAAGTTACATTAGCTAGGAATTCCTATTTTTTATGGAAATTTTATATAAATCTGCATTTAAGTAAAATGTAGAATAGTATACCTAGTACTAGCTAGTAGCCCAAACCTATATGAATATATAGCTATTCTGTAAAACATATTCATAAGTTTTGTTAAGCTTATTAACACTTTTGCGTACTTATTCCTAATATAAGGTTAACAAAACCTTTAACAATTTTAATATGGTCCTCGATTGAATCGACCTATCTAAGACGTTCTAAGTATCTAAGAATCATATTATCACCTTAACATTTGAATCCTAAAATTCTGTATATGTTTAGAATTATTGTGTGTAATTTGTGTACTTTGAGTGTAAAAATATTTATTTATTCTATAAAAATTACAATAAAATTTTAAATTGTATTTTCTAATATTTGTATATGTATCAATAGATATTTTTATTTAATACGCTTTTATATTTGAAGCAAAAAATAAAATAATAATAAAAAAAATACATATTTTTATTCATTAATAAATTTTATCGTTTAAATATAAAAATTTAAACGTATACGCGTCATTAATTTGGTAGTCCGATCTTGCATAACTTCGTTAGTTTAGTTTAGCTTGTGACGCTGTCGTTTATATCGTGAATGTGTGACTTTATTGTAATATATTTTCTTATATTGTGGTTATTTCTATACAATTTTTATTAAACATAGTGTTTTATTAACTATTGTTATAAATATGTACTTGACATTGTTAATAACGTAGTGCACGAAACATATATTGTGAACTTACAAAACTTAACCAAAAAATCGTGTTGTTTATAAAATAACTGAAGGTGTGTATTTTTCTAGAACGTGGTGAAACAAAAGAACATTGACAATCAACAGTGAAAGAAACCAGACCATCTTCTAATAAGGTAAGAATAATTTTGTCTGTATTTAGTAACTAAGTAACAATTCATACATTCAATGCTTTACACCTGCAAATAGTGTTCTCTAATTGACACCTATAAATTTGAATTTAGCAAAGCAATACGTATTGCTACTTTTTACAGTATTCTGCACATTTATGCTGTAGTACAGTGTCACTGTTTTATGCTGAGAGCTAATTGCTACCAGCAACATTCCAGCAGTAAACATTTTGCTTGTGACAAGACATGGATTTCGCGTTTACGACTTAGAACTATTATTCGGTAATGGGCAACATTGTATTTGCGGCTTTGTGTTATATATGAGTTGAATTAAAGAGAATGATTTTCATGAGGTTGGTAATTATTAATGCGGTAATTAGCTTACTGTTTGCAAAATTATTTAATGAAGGATTTACTTTCTTTTTATATACTAAATCATCTTGGTTTATAACTTATTGCTAGATGTACTACGTTGCCACTGATTTCGTAATGACTTGTATCACAATTAGATAAATTAACGTATTAAATGTATCTACATATGTATGCATTTTTCTAATATAAATTGTATTATAAGGCCAAGACTGTAGTTGACTTTATTGGGTTGGGCCCTGTTTCCAGTATTCTCAAAAAAGCAAATTAAAAAAAAAAATTGTAGAATGGAGCGGTCATATCAAAAGTAGTTTGTCTTTGTCGATGTAGTAACAAAAGGGAAGTAATTTTTAAAGCCGCTGATGTTGTATTTTTCCCTAAACCTAAAATATTGAATTTTTAGTTCGAAAATTTTCAAATTTTACAAAATTTTCTACCTAATATTTTTTAAAGAATTAGCTACGCTGATACCAAATTTACAAACAGAATTTAATTATCTCTTTTTGTTTCTGAGATTTTAGTTCTCAAAGTTGCACCTCAAAAAAGTGTGTTTATTGAGTATATTTAAAAAATGAGTAGAGATACATTCTCAACTACTTTACCATTCAATTCTACGGGAAACGTTACATAAAGAAATGTTTTGTCCACATATACGTCCTTTGGAACGATTAGATGAAAAATAAGAAAAACGAAAAAACCTAAATTTCAATTTTTCGCTTCGAAAATGTTTGTCCTCAAAATTCTTCATTTTCTGGACTTAAGTAAATATCGATACGCTGATTTAAAATTTTCAAACCGATTTCAATTATCTCTTCTCTTTCTCGAGATATTTAAGTTCAAAGTTATACCTAAAAAATCAGGTTTTTTAGGTATACCCCTTAAATGGTTAGGTTTATGGTTGCGGCAATATCACCATTCGATTCTACGGGCAAAATTACATAAGTGTACCAATTTTCAGATTTTTATCTCAATAGATAGAATTTCTAGACAGAAAAAACTGAAAATGGCCAAAAATCGAAAAAAATCTAAGGTATACCCCTTGCAATTTTTTCAGATTTTGTCATTTTCAGTTTTTTCTTTCCAAAAATTGTATCCGCTGAAATAAAAATCTAAAAATTGATATACTTATGTAATTTTGCCCGTAGAATCGATTGGTGAGATCGCCGAAGTCATAAACCTAATCATTAAAGGGGTATACCTAAAAAACCTGATTTTTTAGGTATTGCCAAAACTCAACTTTGAACACGAATATCTCGAGAACGGTAAGAGATAATTGAATTCGGTTTGAAAATTTGAAATCAGTACATTAATATTTACTTAAGTTTAAAAAATGAAAAGAGTTGGAGGAAAAAAGTTCCTCTGAAAAATTTTAAAATTTGGGTTTTTTCGATTTTCTCATTTTTCACTAAATCGTTCCAAAGAACGTATATGCGGAGAAAACATTTCTTTATGTAACTTTTCCCGTAGAATCGGCTGGTGTAATCGTTGAGATTGTACCTTTACCCATTTTAGAGATATACTGAAAAAACACTCTTTTTTGAGATGCAACTTTGGCAGCAAATATTTCAAGAACGAAAAGAGATAATTAAATTCCGCTTCAAAATTTGAAATTATTGCATCAAGATCTATCAACGTACTCTACTTTCCAAAATCACAATTTTGGAGATAAAAATACGTATTTTTGAAATATTTTGTATTTGTCAACACAATTTTTGATTTAATATTGTTGTTTGTTTTATTTTAATTGTACACAACATTAATATGGTGTTATAGGTTTTGAAAATAAGTAAAAGTTAGTTAATATACCGACAGAATAAAATCGAACAGGCGTAATAGGATTGCAGGTTTTGAAATCAGCGATCGATGTTTACTTAAGTCTAGAAAATGAAGAGTTTTGATAAAACTGTTTTCTCCAAATTTTAATAATAACATCGTATAGTAATTTGTACACTAATTCTACTCAATACTTTTTTTGATTAATAATATTTTCAGAATCAAATTCTAAATTTAGATTATATACAGGTACTAGTTTAAACGTATTAACAAAAAATTGCACAGTTTTGTAACTCATTAAAATACAGTTACAGTGTCATTCTCGTGTGTAGTTTAAAAATAAATATTTCATAAATAGCCAAAGTTTAAAATTAAATTGGTTAAAAACTACACTCCACTTGTCCACTTTCATCGAACAAGCATTCAGCCCATGAAAAAACTCCTCCATTCCATGAAATTAATTTAAAGCGCCTAATTACGTCCCATACGACAAAGTTCAAACGAGCAGCGTCCCCAGTGTCCGGCCGCCCTCGGGGGCACTAATCGCGGAATGACAACGTCGCATTAATGTTTCACGGCAACACCGCATTGCTGCAGACACGAATTCATCACTAGCCATCTAATATTTATACAGGGGTCGCAGATTGGGGGACGGGAGATTGGGTTTGGCGATTGTATTTCCAACTATATTAAATAGAAATGAATGAGTAATCAGGGGACCTTTTACTTTACCTAGTTCGGTAATTAAGTAACAACTTAAAGTCAAGCTAATTTGGGCGCTGTTAGTATGAACTTAAGCTCTCACAAGCAAGCAGGACGAGATTTGGGGAAGGAGTCAAGGATGGGCAGTTTCCCCCTAATGATTGGATATTATTATTATGGTAGATTATACTAACTTTAACCCTTAAAAAGTAAAAACTGAAAATGACAATTTAAAAGATATCGAAGTAATACCTTAGATTTTTCTTGTTCTTTGATTTTCCGCTCTAAAACTGTATCTGTCAGAATAAAAATTGGTATACCAATTATATAATTTTGCCGTAGAATCGATTGCTAAAACTTTAAACCTAACCATTTCAGGGGCTTACCTAAAAAACTTGTTTGTTATCGTATCTTGACCCATTACAAGGCTATGTGTAATAAACATATTTTTGGGTCATTAAACGCTTATATGTATATCGAGAACGGTAAGAGATAATTGAATTCTCTATGAAAATTTGGAATCAGCGCATCGTTGTTTACTTAAGCCCAGAAAATAAAAAAAAAATGGTGAAAAGGAAAAAGAAAGGCAAAATTCAAATACAAGGTTTTTCACCGAATCGTTCCAAAGAACGTATATTCAGAAAAACATTTCTTCATGTATACCTTTGCCCGTAGATTCGATAGGTATAATCAATGAGATAGTACGAGTATATCTACCAATTTTTAGGATATACCCAAAAAACACACTTTTTGAGGTGCAACTTTGAGACTAAAAATTTTAGGAACAAGAAAAATCATTAAATTCTATAATTTGTAAATTTAAAATCAGCACATGGACTATTTTAGAAACAATAATCTTAGAATCAAAAATGGGATTATTTTAGGGATATAAATATAATTTTACAATAAAATACTAAAAGTTATATTTTAAAGGTTCGTTCTTAGTGCCCTGTATTTCATTTTCCTTCAGGTTTCATAATTTTGGATTTGTAAGGCAAAATACTCGGTGCTACTTTTTTAATATTGTCCCTCTAATAAAATTTCTTTTTTCCGGCCACTGGTATTACTTGATACAGTTTTATCCTAACATCATAACAAATATCAGCTAAAATAAAATAATTATTGTAATGAAACAATATATGTATACCTAGTAGTAGTTCTTCTGGAAATAATTTAGTATAGTATAAGATTATTATATCAGATTTTCTCATGTGCATATTCCAATGCCATTAATGCGTTTTATTTATCTCATTTGCTTTCCATATTTTTCGCCTATATTCACATGACAATAAGTTTCCGATGTCAGGTGTACAATATCGGTGAAATATAAACAAGTTAGTAATTCCCATTGTCTGACATGGGCTTTATGCAGCTCTGGGTGTTTATGTTTACCTATGCGAGCATTTAGTAAGTAACAAGTGTCCTCACCGAGCTATAAACTGTGAAATTAATGTAGCGATGCATTCAGCCAAGCCGCCTGGTCGCTCGCTCTCAGGATTACACCCACACTGCACGCCTAAATAACTGTAACACACGGTTTATTATGCCCAAACAAAGGAATTGGATTCTCTTGCAAATATCAACTTGTTTCTTTACTCAAATCTATAACAAAACATTATATAGTAAAATGTACCTACCTGCTTTTCAAAAAGAACAGAAAACTGGTCAGTATAAAATTATAATGGTTATTTAAAAAAAAAGTGAAGTATTCTCTACATAGTTTTATATTTTGCAAAAGTTCCAATATAAAAAAGTTTAGTTCTTGTTTTAGGGGTCTTGTGGTAAAGGTTTCTTTTAGATACAGTTCCTTTTTTTCTGTTCTGGATCCTCTTTGATTTTTCTTTATCTTTTTTGTTCCGGTGTCCCGACAAATTATTTCGGAACAGTTACTTGCACTGGCGCCGACTATTCGAAATATCCTTGGAGGCAAATTTAGAATGCTCTAATTCTTGACTCATTGAAACCAGAGCACAATCCATAGCAGCTAACTCAAGAATAAGAGCAAACATTTTAAAATGTTGTAATCCCAGACCCACTAAAACTACAGCGTAATCTAGAGAAGCTAAATCTGCTCCAGAATATGCTCTAATTTCAGCAAACCTAAAATTAGAGCAAACCCTTTCGAGTGTTCTAATTCCTGACCCACTGAAACCGAAGCACAATCCATAGCAGCTAATTCTGCTTTAGAATTTGCTCTGCTTTCAGTAGGCCAAGAATTAGAAGACAACCTGAAGACTAGATCACCTTCAGATGCCCTGGAAGGCGGTTTATCCAGACCACCAGGCAGAGAAGAGGTCCAGAGGACTACTGCCTCCCCGGCGCCCCGCCGAGCGGGACTGAGTACTAATATTTCTAGATCCCCGGTATATCCTGAGACGCGCATTATTAACAGTCATGTAGATTCCAACTGGCTGATATTCATTTTGTAGGAATTCAATGCTAATATTTTTAAGTGTGTATCTTGCATCCATTTTAGGGTAGTAGTCAGTTACTAAAAATTAAAGGAATAATTCTTGAAAATAATAACAATTCCCGGCTTTATTACTAATTGAAAAAAATGCTGCGCTACGAAATTATCTCCTTGGGGCAGGAAGAATACTTTTATGTACTATTATGGTATCTACATTAAAAGTTGAAGAAAACTGTTTTTTTCCATAATTAATTTTGTATTTTTCTTAAAAAATTGTTATATGAAGGTGTAAACTTAATCGTTAAAATCAAAAAAAAAATATCTTTATCGAATGACATAAAAATATGTTGTCATTTCAAAAAATAATTATAATCTTTTAATTCATTTCATTATAAATTTTTCCAAAAGCATGAAAATTTGTCAATAGATGCGTTAATGAATTGTATATTATTAAAATGCAATTAAAATTTTTAATATCACTTATGAAGGAAAGTTCTAGAGGTGTTTGATTGTAATATAAATTATGATGAACCCAATACATACAGTAACAAATTGCTATATGTAATTACATTATTTGTTTAATTATTACTCATGAATATATAATAAATATGTTTTCTTTTGAGTGATACAGATGAATACCCTTGTTAGCTCTCCCAATAATTGCACTATAACACGTGTAAATTTTAATTAATCGATCGCATTTATTTTCGCGACAACTTATTAACAAAAACAAGTGGTTAAACCAACAAGCAATAACCCGTTACTTCGCAGCTTCTCATTAAAAATAATCACCAATCACCACCGGAAATGCAGATCAATTGTTTTTAATCAAAGTGAATTATTGTTAATAAGCAGAGCAAACATTGGTAGTGGCCCAATTCCGATGGAATCTTTGTATCTCTTAATTAATCTGCGGCGGATAAATTGCGGGGATAATTAATTGTTTTATAAGCGATGGAGGCCGAACAATCCCGAAGAGAGCCGAGCGTGGTTAAGGGAAGGGTTGTTGATGCTAACTACATGCGACATTTGTTCCTTCCATTATATTTCCATCATGGCTAACGCGATGTGCGATGCAATAAATATGTCGCAGTAATTACACAACACTGTCGGGAATTTTTCCGCCGTCTTTTTTTGGGGTTAAGACAGATTTGTCATTGACGAACGGATGGCGCAACTAATTGGATTCATCAATTTCCAGTTGCGGCCAACCCTTCTGCTTTTGTTTGGTTATTAATTTTTCGCTTCGTCACAACATGGCGACCTTTTTTTCAAATTATTTTAACTAGCCGCATTACACCAATTTATCAAACTTTTAAATCCTACTTTCCCTTTCTTATTTTTTAGAAAGATGCTCGTTAAATGATTCTATTTTTAAAACATTAAAAATACATGTCCAAGAATACAAATCTATTTCAGATTCTTAAAATAAGTAAAAATTATAGAATGTGATATAGAAAGACATAGGTAAAATTGAATAATATGTAATACGAATTAGAATCCTGTAGAAATTAGATGGTATTATGCGATGTTCTTTTTATTTAAAAATTTTAAAATGCTTTTTTTGGCCTAGCAAAATTCGACAGCAACAAAAGCAGTTGCTGATGTTCCCAAATGTAGGTAAGGTAAGTGTGGTTAAGATGGATCACATATTGGAAGAATAATTATTGCTGTGTAATATTCAATAATATTATAACGAGCGAGAGTCGGATGACTCATCACGGCTGACTTCTCTGGTCAGGTAGGTAAGTTAAAGCTCAAGTGGGGTAGAAGCGACGCAGCTATTGTTCGGGGAATTTTGTAGAGTGCATAAGGCTCTAGAATGTTCTAGAGATTAATTGTCGGTATGTATATAAGGGTCGGACGGTTTAAATAAATCATCTTAGTTTAAGCCTTTAATAATTATTATTCTTAAACTAGTGTATAAATTTGTTTCTTCATAGTGTTACTAATATTTATTATCTTTTTATAATTTATTATTCGTTTATTAAACTTAGTTATTTAAATATTCGTTTTTCAATTTACACTTCACCTAACTAAATAAACGTTACAATATTTAAAAAAACCAATTTATTTATAACAATATATAAAATAAGGAAAAATTTATACTATATTCTGAAAGCAACAGACAAATATTTTATTCGAGTTTAACTTTCCTACACTATATAGGTGAGATGGACCAAGGCTACGAAAAATATTATATATATTGTTCTTATTTGTCATATGTGGTACACTCGTCGGGTAAACAGCGACCATAAATTACACATTTTATCCAATCATTCATCACTATCATACAAAAGCGTACATCGAACTTTGTAGTAACTATTACTGTTTACTCTAATTATTGTAAACAATGCAATAAAATTCCCAACTTGTTAAACTAGTATTTAGCGTTTAGGGTTGTCAATTCAGGTATTGCTGGTTTATTTTCCGCGGAAGCGTATCTACTCGTACGTTTAGGTTTTTCATTCAATAGTATCATCTTCACTCGTTACATTATTATTTTAGTACATTTGGCATCTATTACTCTGTGATAAATTGGACTATTGTAAGGACACAACATCACGAAATAATGATTATGAATCCGGCTTCATGTGAAGTTGGTACAATATATTATTATGTTGGTATAAAGGACGTTCACTCAGTTTTGTTCTGAAAAATGAAATTGCTCACGTCTGCTCCTGTGACAACACCCTTGCTCCTTTCTCTCGCCCGAACAGTCGCCGAGATGAAATAACAGAAGGAAAAGTTGCTCGCAACATAAAATAGTTATCTCCTGATTGAGGTGCGGAGCCGTTTCTATGGCGCGCATTCTCATTGCTCTATTTTTGTTGGGAACTCGCGAACAAGAGGCAGACGTGTCTGGTGGAAAACGCGGCATTTATAAAGCTTCTTGTGCCCGAGCTTCTATGGAAGTATCGATTCGTAAAGGAAATTCAGGATATTGCAGCAATTTACAATTGGGCTAATTTTTGCTCTATTCATTGCTCTAAACGGATTTGCACGGCAGAGGAAAGGTTTAGAGATTATAATTGGAAGAAAGAAATTAGTAGTTCTTGTTACTCTAGAAAAATAGATAACTAACGGTGGTGGTTGAGTAATAATAAAACTTGCATTCTTCATTAGGCATATTATTAAAGTTGAAGGAGGAAAAGACCTCAAAAACCTGTAGTTTATTTTGTATTTTAAATCAATTGGACACAACTATATTTTACTTTTTACTAATTTTCGCATATAATACGAAAGATTTGTACAAATTATATAGTCTTTACCTACTCTTTACAATACATTTTAACAATATTTACCATAATGTCTATCGGTGAATAAGTTCGACCCTTAATTCAATTGTATGTACAGCTATGCACTTCGAGTTAAAACATTTTAACCTACAATGCCATATCTAGGAAATTTTGCACCCTGGGTAAACTTGATTCCTTGCGCTTTCTTTCCCCCTAGTTACCTCAATATTGTTTGTATACAAAACTTTATAACAAATAAATTATTTGACCTATCTATATATTCAATAAATAAAATTAATCATTGAAGGAACTAAGAAGGCAACCTCAAACTATATGTCAAATCGATATAAATTTGGAATAACTTTTTTCTGATTTTTTTTATTTTGGTATCAAAGTTCAAAAGCCAAAAATCCTCGATCTATTATTTTCTTTAGATGTTTGATTTTGAAATATAATAATGCATTTTGCGTAAAAACGTATAAAGTACCTAGGTTCTAGGTAAGTATTTATAATTAATTTTCATACAGAGATTACTCAAAAAGAAAATGACAAGTAATGTTGATATTGTAGAAATCTGCTGAAAATGGTCGTACATTTATGTGTTATTTATCCACTACGCATTAAGGAAGAAGCTGGAAATAAAGTTTTATTTTATGCTCAGTTTGAGTCTTTTTGTAGTAGAGAAAAGAGTATTTAGTATTTAATTTGAGATCTAGAATTCAAATACCGGTGTGTCCGAATGATTGAAATCCATATGAACTGTTGGTCTCTTGATAGAATGTTGGGTTGACCAAAGAATCCCCACATCGAGTTGAGAAGGAAGATGATATTCTGTTTGAATTACATTTAGACAATGAATTGTTACATTTTTTAATTACATCCATCATATTTCCTGTTGTTCTTTATTTTATTTATAATCCAATATTTAGAGAGAAATATGTACCTCAAGAAAATTCAATTATGTATTCAGAAATTTATATGTGGAACAAATCTGATCGCATGTCTTCCATATAATTTTAAACTTGTCTTTCTCGGCATCTGTAGACCCGGCACGTTTGCCAACAATCGCTCGCTTGAACCTGGAGGTGTTATCCTGGAAACTTTTCCCTCTTTTCTCCGTGAACAAAGCGTGTAATGACAGCTGAAGTCAGAATCAGGCACATTGTTCTCTCTGTCTGGCAAACATAGCCTTCTGGATGTCTCCCTCCGTGGAGTAATTATGTAATTGCCCCTGTGACATCGAGGGTGGCCGAGGAACAAGTGAGGTCGCAGCCTGCTGTGATCAATCCTTCTCCATCATCTTCCGATAACTAATTAATATGGTGACAGTGTGTAGCGATCTCGTAAATATTTAACTCGTGCACGAAAGGGGCAAGGGTTGTTGTAATACGATAGCCTCCTTTGATGAATTTATTATTAAGGGCGTTGCGAATAATAACGCAAATATGGTTTTGTTACAGTTTACGAATGTACAATAATTATATATATTGTACCATCAAAATCGACCACTGTCATTATTATCTTTATTATTATGAAGAATATTATAGAAAAAAGTTGCAGGAGACCAAGTTATAGTTTTTCAAATGGGATTATACATATTTTTATACCTATTCGATATCATTACTATTATTTTTCTGAATTCAACCATATTTTAACTCTAAATCCTTACAAACTAAAAATATTAAAAACAATACAATTGAATTTAAGTAAATATTTATTTTTATTATTAATGTACAGTAGACGAAATAAAAAACAAAAGAACAAAATATTATATATAGTGGCTTAACACCCCCATGGGGTTGCGCCGCTTCCTTCGAAGCTTTCTAGATCCAATTTTATTGGAGTGGATCAATCTCCGTTCCTTTTTCTTAGATGTTCTTTATAATATTCCTCTACAACTCCCTATCTCTTGTTTTGTTCTTCCAGTTGCTAATTCCAGCTGCTTTTAGATCTTCTTCCACTTCTCTCAGCCATGTTGATCTGGGCCAAGCCATCTCATTCTTTGTTGTTTAATTTTTTTCACTATATTTTCTCCTTCTAAGTCTTGTTCTATTTCATGGTTTATTCTTATTCTGTATTCATTTTCTGATACCTTGATGGGTCCTAGAATTGTTCGTATTATTTTGCATTCCATTATTTTTAGATCTTCTTCTTCTTTTTTTGTCATTGTTATTGTTTCAGCTGCGTATAATGCTATTGGTCTTATTATTGATTTATATGTTCTGATTTTGGTATAGAACAAAATATTGCTGCTGTCAAATAATAATTGATGTAATAATTGTTGTAAAGTGTTATTGATTGTGTTATGAGATTTTTTTTTTCTCTCCTGAATTAACCTCATACGTCATGTACTAGATTTTGTCTAGGCGACATTTATTTTGTACTTTTATGAATAATAACAAAAACCCTGACGATAAACTAAAAAGTAAAGAACTGAAATGAGAATTGTAGGTAAAAACGAAAATATAATTATACGCCAGTTTTTATTTGAGCTTGCATATGTAGGGTATAAGCACAGCTCGGTGGATTGTTTTTCCGGGGGAAGTAGAGCCTGAAATGTGCTCCGTATTCCTATAATTATCCATTGTAGGCGTGATTGCCAACATGGCGTAAAGCCCGATCTCGTTTATTTCGGATTGTGAGTCGCAGCGTAAAAGCATCATCGTGGCTCGGCCTATTATGAATCCGCTGTCAGCTTTCATCTGCTAATGGGGCCTGCATGTGCCCCTGCCCTCCTAATGGAAGATGCTGCTCTTTGCTTCGCCGCGAACCGCGTCATTAATGCAAGTCGCATCTCGTGCGCTACAATAATTTCAATGAATAAACGCTCAAATTGCATACGTGCATATTAAGCGCCACCGACGAATGTTTCAATAACGTAAAAACCTCGCGTACACTACAAGGGCTTCTCACCTTCAACCTCACGGGCTACGCCTTCCCAGAATACTGTTAGCGGCACGAAACTTATCAGCTATTATTTTCCTTCGCTTTGTATACACCACGCTTCTGTTTAATCTGATGTACCACGAGAAAAAATCTCCAAGTAATTATTTTCCTTATTGTGACTAGTTAGAATTGAACATAAATAACTCTACCGTCTTATTATGCTTCTCAACTAAAAATTAATTTTAGATTTTTACCATACGCCATTAAGAAGGAATTGTAATCATACTGACTTTAACATTTTGAAATTTTAGCGGATATCTACGAATCAGGGTTGGCTGATTTAAATCAACTGATTTTTTAAAAAAAAATTATTGATTTTTCTCAATGAAAAAAAATATAAATTATAATACAAATTTAATTATTTGCTACAAAATTATTAATAAAGAAAATATGTTCTGTATATAATATCTTAAAATTAAATGATTTTTTATTACTTTAATTGTCATATAACAGAAAAAAATATAAGTATTTAAATGTGTACCTGAACCTAATTTTATTTAGATTAATCGTATTGGTTTTATTGCAGATTTCGTTTTCGTTTATGAGATAAATATTTATATTGCTTTTAAAACAATTTAAACAGTGTGATAATTAGGGCATGTAAAAATATCGGTTACCGGTTTTTATTAACCGGTTTTTTTAACCGGTTACATGCCCTGGTGATAATACATACTTATGCTACGAATGAATGTCTAAACAATATGTTTTAGCTATTTAGCCAGATTTAATAAATCTCTGTATATAAGCGTCTGATATCGAGATGAATTGATCATTTTTTGATAAACTGTCCGCAAACTTCAACGTAAAGGCAAAGGTATAATATGTCAACAGGAAGTGTTAAAGAAGTTGTTGCAAAATATGCAAATAACAATTTGAAAAAAAAATGTTATTTTATGACATTTTTAAATATAGTTTGCATTTTATTTTATTTAAGTTATCCCAAATGATGAAACACGATTTAAAAAAGTATTTGGAATGTACAATCGGAATTAAAGAACAGAATTCGCTTAATATTAATTTTTGAGAAATTGTTCCCATTAAAATAAGTATACTGTATAAAAATTAATTTTAATTATAGTGGTTAAATCAAAAATTGATAATCGTTTCGTGTACAATGTGTATTTGATGATACTTTATAGAATTTTTTTATTAAAATTTAGTGGTTTTAACTTTGGCACAATTACGAGTATATTGTGTACATTTTTTTAAGCTTTTTTTAGCGAATGTACAAAATTACAGTAATCGACTTGAGCTGATGATATATTAATTTATAATCCGGAACGTCCAAAATATTTATATTCATCGACAATTAATAAAGGGAATAAATGAGCCCAGCAATAATTATTTCAAATTTTTTTAAATAGATATAAGAGAAATATTTTTTGATAAAAATCATTTCGAATTAAAAACTATTGTTGAGGTTATGAGACGTTTAATAGTGTTTGATTTGAGTGATTAATATTGATATAATTTTTGTGTTTTGGTTTCCGTTTAATAAGTTGTAGATATCTGGCATTATCGCGCGATTATCTCGCATTCTGCAAACTCCAGCCTCCTCATAATTGGCGTAGAGGATTTTTCCAGTTTTTCTGTTCGTGCACTTCTTGTTACACATACGAGTGCGAAGCGACTCATGCGCGAGCCAATTCGCCCAGTTACACGCACTTTGAAATTCCAATCAATTTATATTATACGCAACAGACAAGGTAATAATATAATTTATGGCAGATATTATCCAGCCGGAGAGATTGCGCTACATCGCTCGTCCAAGACGCGATGTTAGACACAGTGCTTCCCAATCGGTCCATCTCGTCCTTCAGTCCTCCAGGATAAATGGACAAATTATATCCTTCACGCCTTTTCGCTACAGGACAACTCACAGCCATTATGTTAATGTTGGAAATTTGCCGATTTATCAAACAATTATAATATTCAAGGATAGCGCAAACTCATATTTCTTCCAGATAAAACCATTTTTCATTCTTTGTGGAGGTAAAATGTTAATGGATTGAATTGCTAACCGCTATGCTAAGCAAATGTTATCTGCTTCTTAATAGAAATTTAATTGTTTGTAATTAATTATAAAGAAATATTATACCAATATCAGCTCATTTATATTTCTTCATGTTTTTAATTTTTCTATGATTTTTTCTGCTATTAAAAAACAGCTACTTTATTATATTCAATATAACATTGTAATGTTATTTATTATTTATAATTTATATTGCAAAATTTAATTTGTAGAAATTCTAGAAATATGAAATTATCATTTATCACTAATAGGATAATATTTCTAGGAGGAACAGGATCTCAAGTACTTAACTTTCATTATGTTTAACTTGTATTATAGTAGAAGTTGCAGTTTATAGTGAGTTCCCAACCACACGAACTCAACGGTACTTTTGTTTAATTAAAGCAAATCTGAAATTCTTGTACTCTTTTCAATTTGAGTCAATGCACTCTAACCAATTGAACCATCGTTATTCTTGAGACATTATTTTGACAAATCTGTAGAGTAGTATTTTTACCATACTGATTTGTCAAAATTATTTGCTATATAATTATAACTTAGTTACCCTGCTTACTTTTGTCTGTGTAAACAAAGGTTTAATACCCTGAAACCGGTAAAATTTTTAAAAAAGTTGTAAATCTCAAAAAGAAACAAGTAATTAGAATATTAAAATATTACGAGGCAGTTTACTAACTATAATAGATTTTGCTTTACATTTTAATTATGGTATACCTTAACAGCCTTTAATTCGTCGTCTAGAAAGTATCAGAATGGTGTCCTAGCAATTAAAATAGTTCTGGTTCCAAATTAATATTTTTTTTTACGTAAGGAAGAGTTCTATTAACCGATGTTTAAGGCAACCAGAACTTTAACCAGAAATGAAAAAATCGGTCATAAGATTTTCGGATTGTTTTATAGAAACTTACTAACATTTTCCTAAACTTCTAGCATAAAAGTTCACTTCACCATTTGTAAAGATCAACTGCATCAATGATAAATGTATTTTTTGACTGGTACAGTATATAGGAAAAGAAATTACTGGGTTTCAGTCAGTTGAAATAGGTTTTATTTCTTCTGTGACCTGTTTGAATCCCACATGGGTATTCTGACTTTCACTCACTGAAGAAGACCTATGTGGGATTAAAATGATCGAAGAGGAAATAAAATATTTTTCAACTGACTGAATTCCTATAATTTTTCCCTTATCAATTGCATCGTTCTGCATTTTCGCCCATTCTACGATCACTATGGAAACTGGCATTTTTCTCATAGATACTATATAAAATAGTAAAGTTGCCTATTTCCCACAATCATAGATTAAAGTTTGAGAATTCACTTCGACTATCCGTTAGTGCTTTATGTGACTTTACTTACATCGTTCTGCATTGTCTTCTTTCACTGTGTAAATGTAAACTAGGTATGGGTTTTTTCGGAGATTTCTAAACTTGTGACATAAAAGTCCATGGGGTTTGTACCTTTGTCTTGACCATTTGCATCGTTCAATATTGTCTTCTTCCACTGTATAAAAGTAAACTAAGTATGGTTTTTTTTCGGAGATTCCTAAACTTGTGACCTAAAACTCCATAGGATGAGTTCCTTTGTCTTGATCATTTCCCTCATTCAGTATTGTCTTCCTCCTCTGTGTAAAACCACTAGGTACTGTTCAGTCCTCTGGGGACATTTTGGCGCGCGCTGGTTTCCTGTGGGGTACGCGTAGGCCGCATACGCACAGCTCCCCAGTGCACTGGCCGGTGTAAATGGGCGACAAGGCGTGGTTGCGCCGTGTAGCGGTAATTAAAATGCGGCTTCTGCTTCATACACTGCGAATCTAACCTGGGAACCCGACAACCTGGGAACACTGCTGCCAGCTCCCATATGCTAATTATTTCAGGGATTACGCCGTAAGAAAAATGCATCATGTATACGAGCAGTTTCTTTCTGTTTAAATGGCATAGGGATTAATTGTGTATTTTTCTTAATTGTCACTTTGTTCATACTATTGTACTTGTAGTTTAGACTAGTATCATAGTACTGATGCCGATTTACCTATTTCGACTTTTATATAGGATTTAGGGTTTTATTCCTAAAATAGTCAAGACTGTTCTAGACCAGATGGTTTTGTCTAACAACCTTCTTCTTCTTCTTTCTTAATGATCTCCTTTGATGTTAACCTTATAGTGGATTTCGAACCACCCGTAAATACAGGTATTTTTAATTTTGGTCAGTGTTTGGCGAAACTGTGAATCTCATTTTAGGTAACAATTAAACTACTAAAATGCCAATTTGCCTGTTTTGACTTGTATATTGGATTTAGGGTTTTATTCATAAAATAGTCAAGATTCTTGACCAGATGCTTTTGACTAACAACCTTCTTCTTCTTTCTCAATTATCTCTTTTGATGTTAAACTTATAGCTGTACTGAATCTCCTTTTGGCTAACAATTAAACTACTAGAATGCATGTAAATTGCTCAGAGCTTCTTAATCTTGAAGGTTTATAGAAAAAGATATAGAAAAAGTATAGTATTTTATAAATTATTTAGATAAAATTTTTTGGTTATAATATTCGAATAAAAAGTGAACCTTTTCAGTATAGCGTTTGGTATGAGCGTTTGTTAGGTAATTACTTTTCCTTCAAGGATCATGTTCGAAAATTTTTCATACGCAAAAAATAGAAAAGACTTTGTACCGTAAATAACTATTTTCTACGATCACTATGGAAACTGACACTTTTCTTATAGGTACTATATAAGGTTTTAAATTTGCTGATGTCCCACAATCGTCAGTGTGAGAAATCATTTCGACTGCTTCTTGTAACTCTTTGTGACTTTACTTACATTTTGTTCTTTTTATTTTAAATACCTTTCGTCAGTTAGGTATACCACTCGTGCAGAATTACCTGTTTATCACCTTATGTTATTCTTTCACACCTCATGTTAAATAGGCTACCTTTTGTATTCGTTGTACAATATACTAGAGATTCATTTTTCCTAATTTGTTTTCTAAATTGTCTAGAATAGACTATAAGATTCGAGATTATTTGCCGGCAGGTATAAAGTGTCTCGTGGGTGAGTTAGTCAGTGTGTTTAGAGAGTACAGTACAGGTCAGAGAATGCAGAGAGTGTGAAGTTAGTGAAGAGTCAGTAGAGAGTAAATGAGTGGAGACGAGGCAGTCGCTCCCAACAGTGACATTTAAAGTAAAAATAAATACTTTGTAGAAATAACTATTGATGTCGTGTGAAAATAAATAAATATTCGTGTTTTGTGACAATTTACACTTCATCACGATAAATAAATGTTAAACTATATTAAAATTACCGGTTTAATGAAATACTTTGGTAAGTAAAAATTTAATGTTCATATATTTAATATTAATGAATAGTCGTTTGCATATAAAAATAATTTGCATCCGATGATACAAATATTTACATTAGAATGCTATTAAGTCGTAGCTATTAACCTTTTCTAATTACTTCTAAACAAAGCAGAATCGTCCTTGTAAATAAATAAAATGCGTTATTTCCAATGGAACAATACGTAAATATAATCACTTGTCAATAATAAATACGCCAACATTTACCAATGCACTAACGACGGAATAATTATCTTGCACTATTAATATGTAAATGACTTAGCGATAATTGCCTCTTCACTGCACACGAACAGCAAAAATTTTAGCATAATGCGAAAAGATTATCCAGTAGAGAGATATACTTCCATCCAGGTTTATTTAAAATATATCTGTCGGTTTATAATTAAGAAGATATAACACTGCATTTACATATCATGATTTCTTGTAGTTTTATCTTATTTAAATCATTACAGCGTTAGAAATAATTAACCATATTGATTCCATAAATAAAATAAATAAAGTGTCGATAAAAATTATTTCTAATGACTTACGGTTTCGCTTGACTATAAGATGTATGTACTATTTCATTTTCAAAATGACAAAGAAAAAAGGGTTTTATTCAAAAGATTTTTGTAAATATTCCCCTAAATGATATTACAGAAAACTAAATTGTGCTTCATATAATTGGTGATTGATGATAAAAAAAAAAACGCCAAATTGAGACACAATAAAAATTGTTTATCTAATAAACACAAAATTATTAGTACAACGTACTACCCTAATTTGGTCAACAATGGTTTTTAATACATGAAAAACCAGATCCACATATTATTTGTAATTGTTATTTTTACTTGTCGCCCCTAGATTTTGCCGCCCTGGGCTATAGCCCCTAAATTTGCTACTGGTCAAAAAATTTCGAGTGTCGCAATTTGAATATTTTGTTACAATCCTCTTCTATTAGCTCTGTTTTGTTTCTGTTCTGGTATTAAAATAATTTTTCAATTTAATGGAAATAGGCGGCATTTACTTATAAACAACTAAACGGCAACGTTTGTGTATTAAACATAATAATGATAATGTAATGAGTTAAAATGAGGAATATTAATAAATTGAAAATATAAAATTATTATGAAAGTTTATGTTGGTAAACCTGCTTGATAAAATAAAATGTAATAATAGGAAAAATGAACAATGCAATGTTAATTTTAAAAGTGATTATCAGAAGGATCTTAATACGTTGTGGTGAACACAATTACGAATATTTGCAAGTCATTTATTTGTTAATAAAGCTCGTGATTACATTATTGATTTTCGCTAAATACGGGTCTGCGTTAATGAACACATACGAGACAAATGAGATACTATAACACTCGAGTTTTTCAACCGCCGCGTTTAATACGACGCCCGTAATAAAAATCCCCCGACTGTTTAAGTTTGTATGCAAGAGTGTGTTCGTTTTGCATTTACATCGCGGAGCAAGTAGGCTCTGCAAATAAAACTAATGAATTCTTCTTGTAGGCTTGTAGCTTTCTTTGGTAATGTATCTTCTAGCTGTTTGTTGTTAACGGGGAAATTTTAAGATAGCGAGTTCATGCCGTATATTATCGTTTACTTCCATGTATTCTAGTATTATTTACACTCGGTGACAGACACATGAAATTGTAAAAGTCCCAAGAATGCTTACAAGAATTATATTTCCCATATCACTATCTTTACTGCCAGAGGAATTTTCTTTGTGTGGCATACTCAGCCTCACATTATAAAACTTAGGTTATGGGCTGGGCAAAAATTTGACCCATTTTACAAATTTCACACAGTAAATAACAATCCAAGTTTATTTCCGCTGTCACCATAAAGAATTTTCCTTTTGTAGCTCAATATTAAAACACATAAATTCATGTCAATATCTATACACATAAAATATAAATATTTATTATTTTAAGTCATTTTAGCTATATAAGTTACTTTTTGGTGATGAACTGTTTCTCTACGTAAATGTTTTTCAGAAATATACATATTAAAATTCATTCACTTTTCAGAAAACAGTAAAATATTTTTTCTACGACCACTGTGAAAAGTGGCATTTTTCTCGCACTATATAAAGCTTCAACGTTGCGTATTTCCCACAATCATGGGTTAAAGTGTGAAAAATAATTTCTGTGATGTAACAATTGCACTGTTAATGGTCAAAGTTAACATAACCTTATTTTCTAATCTAAGTTGCTGCATCTTTAAATTCGATTTTTGAAACGTCGTGAAAACAAATTGTGTCTAACACATCAGGAAAACACTTTTTCCACTCTCATTCATCCCAATGATAGTAGTGAAAAAAATAAAGTATATACCACGATTGAGAGACAATGATTGACCAGCGCGTTATGTCCCTCGGTTGCTTTATATCTTTGGATACAGCAATAATGATAGTTTTCTCAAATTTAATGTGTAATATACTTTTTTAGCTACACCTGAAAGAATTTTCATTTAAATATTATTTTAAATTATATATCTTGTAGCAAGTTTAGTGAACGTCTATTAGTCCCAAGTATTTAAAGAGTTCATAATTGAGGAAAGTACATATTTTTTAAGACATAAAATTCAGGTATTGAAAATGTAGTATTGTACGGTTTATATAAAAAAATATAATAAAAGTGTTCTTGTTATTTTCTCACGACCATTCATCCACATTAGTGCCACTATTCTTTTATCGCCGTAATTTTGATAATCAAAACTTTTATTTCTTTTTCCAACCAGTGAGTATTCAAAGCAACAAAGACAGTTTATTATTAATAAACTGCTGGGACAATCCTTTTTAAGGGTCTGGTCGACCCCATCTCTGCGGCTGGGCCATCTGCGATGTGTTCCCATGGCGTTTACAACCGCGTAAAGATAGCGAATTTATTATTCTCCGAATGGCATCTCATCTGAGGCATCTCACCTAATGACGCGATTATATCCCGACCCGCCATTGTTCACCGCGGAATCACCACGCGCTAAAAATATCAACGGTGCCTGCGATCTTTATGAGGACAATAAAAAAAGAATGATGATAATTGTAATTTGTTTCGAGGCATAGTTTAATAGTGCTTTGTATCTCGTAATAGTACGAATTCTTAGACATCCAAAAACTTATTTATCACCTATTAAATTTGACTAATTCCAAACTATAAATATATGGTGCGACAAGTTATGGTATGTAGAACAAAATTCTCTACAAGGTAGGATTTTTATTAGAATTTATTAAATTACTGCTACTCCAAAATGGGGTATTCTAATTATTAACTATCCATTGAAAGACAAGAATGACCATAACTCCAATTCAAAAATTTAGATAGATGTGCAACATTGCAGACATACTGAAATTTAGAAAAAAAATTCCAGCCAAACCTTTCATTTTCCCCAAAATTCACTAGCAACTTCAGGTTTGACTATAAAGTTGAATTTTACCAATAAATATGGAAGAGAAAGGTATTACCAGGGTAGTAAATGAAAAAAATGGAAGATTAATTAAAATAAGCAAACATCAAAAACCCATGGACAGTTGAACATCAGAGCAAAGAAGCTAAAGAAGAAAAAATAACTGATTGCATAATACTGTTAGTACTGGAAGTCGAAAGGAGAAAAGAAAATGAGAAATAAGTAATAGAAAAACTGAAATATGGAAAAATGAAGTTTTTGAAATTCAGTCAGTTTGTTTCGAGGTAGTCCGTGTCTCCTAACGGTTTCAAATTTAATAATACTTGTTAAACATTATAATGAACAAAGTAAAACCAAATTCAAGAATCGAGAATGCCGTTTTCTGAAACAAAACTTTAAATTTTTACCTGTCAAAATTTATCATTCACATTTCATTTTTAAATTTTCTCAATGAATTCATTAAAATTTATACAAAAATGTCACAAACACTTTTCAATTTGCCTGCGACACTTCAAGCCCTTTGCACCGAGCACAGTACAAGTAATGCGAAACAAAGTTGTTCCCTCAGTTCTTCTTGCAAGTTCAATCTTCACCGTCCGGACAGATGTTGGTGGTAAGATAGTATACGAGAAACCAACTTACTACGCTTCGAAATTAAAAGAAGAATGCATTGGAAGTGAGCAGAAAATCAATGGTTTGATAACAACCCTTCAAGATGCAATTATTGACATTTGTTCTAAGTATAGACAAACTTTACAAAAGCAGTTGGACTTTCTAGAAAAAGGGATGGATATGGACCCATTGGATAAGTATTGGGATGACTTAGTTCCATTAAGAATCGAAGCAGACAGCCTGCGAAAAGATTTTGAGAACTATCGAGGCATGGTTGAATACGTAGGTCAACTTGCTTTCAATTTAGCGTTTTGCTCAGCAGTGATGAGCAATTTAGACTGTCAAGATTATGTCTGCAATGAATACTGCCGATTGCAGAAGATAACCAAGGAACAGATGGAAGAAAATAAGGCTCTAGAAGACAAATTACTGCAGAAGAATATCAAGAACATTCTTTCCACAAATTCTGCTACTCAAGGATTGAAGAATATAGCCAATGAACTTAAGTATTTTGTGACACCAATATTAACTTTATTTGTTTTATTTTACTGCTGTTGTGATGTGTTTTAGGAAAAATGTCGATAATGTGTTAGAAGAACACCGTCTAAGAAAGAAAAAACTGATTAATACTTAATATTTTGTATATCAAAATGTATCGAACAATAAGAAAATTAAATGTAACTTATAAAGAACTTTTCTAATAATAAAGACTTCTTTCTGCAAACAATATGGAAACTCACTTATGCATAAATAGGTTGAAAGGTATTTTTTTCTTAAAAATGGGTTAAAATTTCTGCTTTGAAAGTATTTAGTAGTTTTCATGGTTTTCGAAGAAGTGTGTTTTTGTGTGTAAATTTTGCAGAATAATTTAATTTTTACTCGTAACATTTTTCGTGTACCACCTCTCAAGAATAATAAGTAACTTTATTCATTTGTTACAAAATATACAATTTGAGGTGGTATTTAAAATTGATAATAATATTTTTTATTATCGACCACCATTTACATTTAACAGTAAGATAATTTTTTCACTTCTTATTTAACTCTGATTGGAAATAACGTGGAGATGTAGAAAAAAGATTTTAATTTTTAATTGGAAATGCGATTTTTTTTATTGGTCGTTTAGATAAGCAGCCAATGTTTGAGTACTACTCATTTTATAAAACCATCTGTAACTCAAGAAATTAAAGATTTTGTAAAATGTTGTGTTCTTCAGCTTTATGGTAATAAAATTTCTATAGTGGGTTAGTTACTACCTCTTCACTAGACTTTTTCTTTTAAGCTTTATTTTTTATTTTATTAACATGTTATAAAACAATTTGAATTTTGAATATAAAATGTTGTGAAAATATATGCAATGTAATCATTATTATCAAGATAGTTTTGAATAAAATAATTGAAATTTGAGTGGTATGAATATATGTATTTTTAGCGCATAAAATAGTAATCTGAAGATGAACTGGTTTACATTGTTTTATTGGAAGTGATGTATTTAATTAAAATGTTGAATTATGCATTAGTAAATGATAAAAGTATGTAATTTTGCATTGAAGTAGCAGCTCAGTGATGAGTATAATGAAAAGCATTGGTATTCTGTGTGCTTAGATCGCAGCATAATAACGTGTAATCCCTAGCAATTCAGAAATAGCATTCCGTGTACATGAAACGGAAACACAGATAATATCTTCATCCTCAGAATTACATCCTTTTATATCGATCCGGCGGCCAAATAATACCCTTCGGTTATTTGCAAATCGGCATAGAACAAATGTTTGTTTTGAAATCGCTTCGCGATCGCGACATCAAAGCAGCCATTGTTTATACAATGCGCATGTTTTAATAACAGTTGATTTGCCTTTGTGCCATTGGCTCGCGCATCAAAACAAACCCTAATTAGATGGCGCTGTAGATGTCGCTGTGTAGGGAGGGTGTTTGGTTTGGTTCTGGCTATGTCCTCATTCACTTCGTCTTTCGTCTTTCGTCTTTCGAGTTTGCGATACAAAGATGTTCGGATGCGGTAGCTCTGTCTCTGTTTGTTGTTCTTGGAGAATCATTGGCGTAGGCGGACGCTGGAAATATTAGCACACGAATTGACCTTCGCTTGCATGCGGATATTTTACTATTGCTTCTCAGAAATATTTTCCTTTGAGGTTTGAGGAATGCGAACTTATTTTTTCCACTTTTTCTCCTCGATGTTCTCGACACACAATTATGAATTCTTCATAATTAATAAAACGTAATATTTTTACATATTTTACACTTTCTGATTTATTTTTTTAATTGAGAATGACAAATTGAAATTCCTTTTAATATGATATCTATTAATTTGTACACTCGGGCGTTAAGTTTCTAATGTTACGAGTTGATAAACTTATCTTAAAAATGATTATTTTTAGGTTTTTGAGTATAAGAGATTACGAATTATACTGATTTGACTCATCTTATAACTATTAATATACCTAGGATAGTTATGAATATCATAACCGCTACAGAAGTCAATTGAATTCCGAGTTCGGAGAGCGTGGATTTTAAGTTTGTTCAGTAGTTTACCATTTTCACATTATTAATAAATTATTTTATAAAAATTTTCTTGTGTGTAAAGTCTTCGTGATCAAATGTGTATGGTTTGATATGACAGCTTTATTATCCAATTGTCCCACGTTATTTTTGCTGCTTACTTTTGTCTGTAAACGAAGACCTAATATCTTAAAACCGTTAAAATCTTTTTATTTTCTTTTTCTATTAGTTTCCCTTATTATAAATAAAGGATAGTTTTAAATTTGTAAGATTTATGCCCGTTTGCTCCAACAAGGCTTAAATTTTATGCCAGACTTAAACAAAAAAAATCTAATCGAATTTTTGACAGCAATGTTAAATCATGCGTTTGACATTTTATTTCGATTCGATATTGTCTATTTAAGGCAAGCTTAAAATTTAAGTTATGTTGGTGCAAACGGCCATTAATTGTTTATTTTGATTTTTTGTATATATATTTTTTTTCATTAGATATTATTATAAAAATACATACATATATTATTATTAGAAGTTTTGAATGATTCTGTTTTATTATTGCTTTGAAGAAATATAAATTTATATTCATAGAAAGGGCTTTTCGAATAATTACGAAATAGCAAAGTCTTAATCTCCAATAATACGAAACTACCGACCCAATAATAAAATTAAAATTTATAAATGTTAAAAAAAAATATTTCACTGTCATTTTTTATTAAACTTGGATCTTTGGTTCCAATAATCACTTACATATTATTTGCAACCACAACATACTACTTTGGAGAGCCAATCGGTACAGTGAAAAATATTGTGTAAAATCTTATATTAATAGTTATATAAGCTATAAGAAATATAAGTACATTATAATTTTCGAGAAGGTATAACTTAGGTGGAGCCTGCGGAACCAAAGTTCATGTTACCCTTCGAGAATAATTATATTGGGTACTTACATTCTGAGTCGCCATCAACAGCAATTAACTTCAAATAGTGTTTAAATTTATTTATTTGCACCTTTTTTTTTAGTAATTTTAACCAATGGTAGACGACTAAATGTATATGAAATTCGTAGTTATGTTTTTCATAATTATCCTGCTAGTAGGACAGTTATTTCTATCACATTCCGTTGACAATGGTAACCAAGTAACAGAAGTTATAAGGAATGATTTATATTGCTATGGAAGTAAGTTAAACTTACGTGAACAGTGGCGCGAAATAGCAATTAACATAACAAGGATTGTTAGGATTATCACAATAGTCTCAGATGTCGTTTTGAGAAAATGAAGACGTTATTGAAAAATATAATTTTATAAAATTATCCTATCATTAACGTATATATGATGCCATGATTAGTTATATTGTTTTAACACAGTTATTTCTTAGCTTCCAAGTTATTTTTGTATATGTGAACAAAGGTTTAATATTCTAAAACCGGTCAATAATTTGTAATTTTCTATTTTATTTGAAACCTGTCATTAATTTTGCATAGGGAAAATGAGGTTATGTTGTAGATAATTTTATAGTATCTATATATTTTATGATCTCTTAATATATTTCAATTTAGTTGTAACGTCTTTAGCATTAACATTTAAATAGTATTTGGAACATATACGTGTGTGCTTTTGTAAGTATTAGTGGATGTTGGAATAAGAAAGCTAGCTGCATACATTTAAATAGCAATGCGTCCGTGCATTGTTAACAACATTCCGGGTTAATTATACAACAGGCCGAAGCAAGTTGTCCCCCTAGATGAAACTTGTCCTGCGCCCATGAGACTATCTAATTCGCCTCCCTCTTGAACAGTTACCGGCTCTTTAGCATCCAAGACCGAGAAACATCTTCTTTGATGTTCCTCATATTAATTAGCAAACGACAAAATTGTATTTAAACAATGGGCCCCGCTGCGCAAAGACTCAAATAGCGAGGAAACACAACTCCGGCTCTACAAAGCCGCCATGGCTGCCTTTGATGCTGTTTGCTTTCAGCGCTGTTTACCATATTGTTTGCCAAACTAATGCTTTTTATATGCCATGAATTAGGAGATAGACGAGGACGATGTGCTAAGAGCAACAGAGACGCAACACTTCGTAGGTTTAGAAGGGTAGCAGATGGATTTGATTTGAGTAATTTGTATCTTTAGTCATGGTGGATAGGAAAACAAACAGGCTTTGTTTTTTGTTGGGGATGCGCTCAATTGATTGACAAGCGTTCTAAACAGATTATACCTACTTTGGAAATTACCAAAATTTACATTCAATTAAATAATGCTCTACAATTCTACATCAATTATGTTTCCAGTTGTTTTTATTAACTAACCAATGTAGCGCTAATGGATATACCTATACGTTTTTGCAACAAAATGTATGAGAAAATTTTATTTATTTGTTGTCAATTAAAAAAAAACTACAATTTAAGAGAGAATTATAAGTACATAATTAGGATACCCGAAGGTTACGCTTATAAATCCAAGAGTAAACTTATTTTATTATATTTTATTGACATCATGGTCTGTTAGAATAATTGGATATAGTTTTGAAAAGCTAAATTCGAGTCCCGCCGAGTCAAGGTTTTTACCATAGGATAAGAGGGCGAAAGATGGACCGATAAGAGAGATGGATTTTGTGTATTAAAATTACATTAGAGTGTAAGTAGCCGCTTGAAAATTAATGCAGTCAATACTGAATAATCTAAGATTTACTTGAACAACTGCCAAAACAATTTGTACATTATATTCAGAATTAGTTAGTTACTAAAGGTTTAGGTTTAAACTAATTGTTTATATACATACTTCATAATCACGTGCATAAGACTTAACGTAACCTAAAAATGTGTTTCTATTTGTATACATACATATGTAAGTAATTTAGTGGTTCATTTAACCTCTGCTCTGAGGACAGATGGATGAACTACCTGTGCTAAGGAGATATGGACCAGACGATTATTATTGTTAAAAAGATCAGTTCAACAGGTAAACAAAAAAAAACAATCGCTGTAGGAAGGTAAACGATCTAGTTGCTATTCTATAAATTGAGAAGTACTGTTGTTAAATGGTTAATCAGAGGGTGATGATAATGAAGAAGCTGATGACGATTACAAAAACGAATATGCAGGATGCAAGGAATGTGATTTAAAAAAAAACGTTAAAGAAAAATGGTTGGATAAAATGTGTAATTTATGGTCGCTGTTTACATGAAGATTATATCACATATGAAATGACAATAATCTGTTAACTAGTTCATCTCCTTATAGCCCTGGTTCATCTCAATTATGTAATGGAGGAGAGTTGGACTTTTTTGAACCCGAATAAAATATTGTTTTGTAGTTTTCAGAACATAGTTTAAATTTTTTCTACAATACATATTGTGTGATTTCCAAACCAGAGTATAACAGTCATGGAACATGTGAGGTTCGCTTCTAGGGTCGTTGCTTCGTTTCAGTTGATCATAATGCTAATAATAAGTTATTGTATCTAAATGGTTCGGAATCCACTATAAGATGTAAGTCCTTTACAGAGGGACAGTATACCCCATTAAAAAGCAAGTAAAAATTGTCATGGAACTCTTGTAAGGTTGTATCGCTAATAATCTGAATAGTTATAAATTGCGAAAGATGTATCATGAATTCTCCAGGAATCTTGTTTTTTGAGTAAAATGGAATAAATATCTTAAAAACAACAAACCGACGTAAACGGTGTAAAGGAAATAAAAACCGTGAACATATTTACCTGTTGGATGGAATGTCAAGTAAAACGTAAAGTTAATTGAATCGCGATTACGCGAGGTTAGGCTGGGATCTGGAGTAGCTGCGGTGCTATCAGACAGTTACACATCGGATGTTTTTCCTGCGTCGCTCCAGGTCGAGGTAATTACTCCGAGGCGGGAGGTGATCCAGCTTCCAGGGGGAGGCGCCAAGGGTAGTCGACGCTTATAATGTAGATATCATCGAACAAACGCTCCCAGGCTTTCTATTAAGCTTTCTTTGAAGCGGTGCCGCGAAAGCTCCGTCCCAGGACCGCATCCAACGAAATACCAAAATTCACTAACCTCGAAATTTAATCAGTTTGAAGAAATGTTTATTATAGTTTTTTATGGTACAAGTATGTTACATTACAAATAAGTTATGTGAGAAATGTTTAGCTCACGAGGGTGTTAGGTCGAGTGGGGTATTTTTCTCAAATGACTTAGGTATTTATCACACATGTGCTGTTCAACATTTTATCGAACACCTCATTGATATAAAATATATAAAAGTTTTTTGACAGTTGACGTTTTAAAATGGCATTTAATAAAAAATAGAGTAGAAAATGTTTTATAACGTAGTTACTGTGATACGACCCAACAAACCATGAGTTATAATTTCTAACCCACATGTGTTTTATGACCTACTTTATCTTAAAACCTCCCTCGTTTTACCGTTAAAATTACAAAGTGTTTTGTTTTTTATTTAAAAGTGTATAACAAAGTATTCTACAATATATGCAAGGTAACTGCTTCTAGGCGGTGACAGATTCGCCAAAACGGCTTAACAATATTTTTTCCTATCAGCAGTAGCAACTACCTTGCTATCAATAGAGAGAAACAGTAAATTTTTTTTGGTATGAAAAATGTGTAAATTTTTACAATTTTTAAATATAATCATTTTAAATATTAGTGGCACTACGGTCTGAGGATGTCTATAAAGATCAAAGTAAAAACATTTATTTGCTTTTAAGTATTTGAATCTAATGTTCGGTGACGAAGTCCTTTATTTTAGGTATCTTCATCATGTTATTAATTACTGTAAACTTGAAAATTAATTAGGAATATCTTTGGGTTCTTCGTAGCTGACGTGAGTATTATTTTGGGAAATATAATTCTTTAGACGATTAGCCTGCGGAACCAAATTTAATAAAACAAATTTTAATATCATGATTACATTTCGACTATTTGGTTGCACTTTAATGAGATAAATGTAAGAGTCAAATTTAGAAATTTACAAATACATGTTCTTTTATAATTTTGTAAAATTAATGGATTTGAGGGTTATCTCATTTAAAAATGTTCCACTTGTACCTGAAAAACAAAGTTTTGTCAATGTTAACACACTTACACAAATGCTAACTACTGAGATGCTGATGGTCGTTTGTGTATTTGAGTTATGTCAGAAGTGTAAGAAATGGACATAGGTTTGGTAAAGGGAGGGATAGATTTTGGGAAGTTTTTCCGTTTCGGCTAAGTCGGCCCTGCGTGATTCGCGTCGCCAGCATCTCGCGGATATTGGCTGATGGCTCCTTTGAAACTAAACGCTCCTAAGCAAAGTTGCAATTTGTTTTCTGTAATTCCCATTTCCGTCTCTGCTCTCTAAATACGTTCTTTTTTCTTTCTTGCTCGCTTTCTTCCACGCCTTCTTTCTTCTTCGTTTTTTGTTAATTTCTTTTCAATTTTGTAAACAGCATGCAGGGTTTTATGTTCACAGCGAGTTGTTTATTTTAAGAGTTTTTATTATACGCTTCTGCGAAATTGGAAATTCTGGAAGTTTTGTGAAGTACGCTCCTCTTCCTCCCAGCTGCTTTCCTCCGAAAAACTTCATTATTATTATCTTCATTCTGCCTCGCCGCACAATTCCAATTTCTCATTAATTATCACCGTCACATCTTCGCTGCTAACAAGAAAATTAACACTCTAATCAATAACAACGCTACGTTACAAACAACTCTCATTATATCTCTTCTTTTATTCATTTCCAGCCAGCCAGCTTCATCAAATTAAATTCATTACCATTGTGCATTCTACAAATTATAAATTGTCTTTTTTTACACCTCAACTATTTTAATAGTCGTGCCATGAATTGAACCTGTTATTATTATTATTTTCTAATAATTATATTAATAATAGAATTATTGCCTATAGGTACCGTTAGGATAGTTGTTAGAACTCAGAATTTGTAATTTAGGTTTGCGTTTGCGGATTTAAATTTCGTGGAAGTGAAGGATGAAGGATGTGTCATTCTAATTCGATTGTACATATCATAGAAATTCTAAGTTATCTTTCAATTTTTATGTTAGTTAGTTAGTTAGTAAATTAGTTAGTACACAAACGAATAACAAATAAAAATGTTTAAAATGATAAGTAATGAACCACTTTTGATAGGCCTATTGTTTTTTATTCTGTCGCTTTATTATTTAACTTTTATATATTTCTGAAACCTACAACCCTATATCAAAGTTGTGTACCGTTAAAACAAACCAAGCAACAGTATTATATCAAAAATTGTGTTGACAAACCCGAAATATCCCAAAAATACTCATTTTTGTACCCAAAATTTTGATTTTGGGAAATAGTGTACATTGACAGTTCTCAATGCGCTAATTTCAAATTTTCAAACGGAATTTAATTATCTGTTTTCATTCCTGAAATATTTGCTGTCAAAGTTGCATTTCAAAAAATTATGTTTTTTAGCTATATCTCTAAAATGGGTAGAGATACAATCTCATCGATTATACCAGTCGATTTTACGGGAAAAGTTACATAAAGAAATGTTTTCTCCGCATATAAGTCCTTTAGAACGATTAGGTGAAAAATTAGAAAATCGAAAAAACCTAAATTTAAAAATTTCTCCGTGGAATTTTTTTTCTCCAAAACTTTTCATTTTCTATAGACTTAAATAAACATCGATGGGCTGATTTCAAATTTTCAAACAGAATTGAAGATTCTCTCATCGTTCTCAAGATATTCGTATTCAAAGTTGAGTTTTGGCAATACCTAAAAAAATAGGATTTTTAGGTATACCCCTTTAAGGGTTAGGTTTACGACTTCGGCGACCTCACCAGTCGATTCTACGAGCAAAATTACACCAGTATACCAATTTTTAGTTTTTTATTCCAGAAGATACAATTATTAGAAAGGAAAAACTGAAAATGGCAAAATCTGAAAAAATGGCAAGGGGTATACCTTAGATTTTTTTCGATTTTTGGCCATTTTCAGTTTTTTCCTTCTAGAAATTCTAACTGTTGAGATAAAAATCTGAAAATTTGTACACTTATGTAATTTCGCCCGTAGAATCGAATGGTGAAGTCGCCAATCCCATAAACCTAACCATTTAAGAAGTATACCTAAAAAACCTAATTTTTTAGGTATAACTTTGAACTTGAATATCTCGAGAACGGGTAGAGATAGTTGAATTCTGTTTCAAATTTTGAAATTAGCGCGTCGATATCAACTTAAGACCAAAAAATAAAAAATTTTGGAGACAAAAAGTTTCGAAGCGAAAAATTGAAATTTAGGTTTTTTCGTTTTTCTTATTTTTCACCTAATCGTTCCAAAAAACGTATATGTGGGCACAACATTTCTTTATATAACTTTTTCCGTATAATCGAATGGTAATGTCATTGTATCTCTACTCATTTTTGAAATATACCTAAAAAATACGGTTTTTTGAGTTACAAATTTGAAACCTAATATCTCTGAAACGAAAAGAGATAATTAAATTCAGTTTGTAAATTTGATATCAGCGTAGCTAATTCTTTAAAATATATTATAAACAAAATTTTGTAATATTTCAGGATTTTCGAGCTATAATTTATTGTAAAGTCGAACGATACGCCAAGATCTGCTTTTAATATGGAAGTATCTAAGCAATCCATTCCGATTTATTTCAATTCGATATTTTTAATTTGCATTTTAATATAAATACTAGTGGTGGCAAAGTCCGGAAAAATTTGAGTCCGGACCCAAAGAAAAAAAAAGTCCGGACTTAAAAAAGTCCGAATTTTTCGGACAGTGTAAAATGCACCTTCACGGTCCGGACCCGTCCGGTGCATTTGTGTACCAGTGCACGGTCCGGTCCGGTGCGGTGCATAAATAAATTTACGAAGCAAATAAAATTAAGTTTAAGTGAAAAGTATATTTTTAATAAATAATACAAAAAAAAAGTCTTACCTTCAATGAAGAATAAAATAAACAGTATGAACGAAATTGCACTAATATTTTTCGACTTCTTTCACTAAACACGAATGAATGACGAATGAAACAATGAACCTGGACAATCGAAATAAGTATTGCATTTTCTGGGAAGGTAATATAATAAAATCTTGAGAATTATTTGGATCTAACTGTAAAATGTTTACAGGTATGCTAAGATAATGGGTTTTCCGATTCTTCATTGAAAAAGAAAAGAATTGTTGCCATCTGCCTTGTTCTTAATCCTCTTATTTACAACCATTATACCTTATAAAACAGCCTTAGTTGGGCGGGGTATAATACTTTTACTTATTTAAGTTAAGAATGCTAAATAATTTTTTAGGATGGAACCAGCCGGGTCCGGACTATCGCGGGTCCGGACTATCGCAGGTCCGGACTATTGCAGGTCCGAACACGGACGGGTCCGGACTCGGACGGGTCCGGATTTTTTCATTAATAGGGTCCGGTCTTAGTCCGGACCCAAAGTATGAACTCAAAAAAATCCGGTCTCCGTTGCCAGCACTAATAAATACCTCATTACCGCGTTGTGGTATAAAAGAAAAACTCTTTTGGTGCTTTTTAAAATACAAAACTAAGTTTGGATGTTTGTGATGACAAAACATAAATTAAAACTGTCCAGTTTTTTCGTTTTAGATTTTTTTTATTTACGACGCCCCTCAGATCTTGGCGCCCTTCTGCCACGCTTACCTTACTTACCGTATAGCGCTTGTCAAAATCTGATTAATTACTTAATTCATCAGCATATACCTATTAGTTGATGGTATGAATACTATATTAATATTTGTTGGTCTGGGTATTTCTCTTCAGCCAAGTGCTAGTCAATAGATAATCTAAATGTACTCATTTTCTAATCATCAATTGTACTAGCATACTATTTTGAACACAGAAATTATTTGTTTGGTAAATACCTGATGAATCCTTTAGTAAAGACAGGAGTTGTAACTGTAAATAGTTAATTTTATGATTGATGAAAACATAGCAAGAAAGAGAACTAGCAATAAAATGAACTGGTCAATGGAGATATCATTGGTAACTATGACAGGTTTATGATGAAAACAATATGAATTATTATCCATAATCTGCTTTGTCTTAAGTGCATTGCAAACCCCACAACTATAAACCGCAAATTACTCAGTCAGTGCATCATCATAAACGCATGGCAGGCAACAGCTTAATTATTACTTTTCATAAATAACAATCCTACACTCGCTGAGCAAACAGCAAGTTTTATTGCAATTGTGAGTTAATAGCCCGAAACAATAGCGTTTGTTGTTCTGGAGGAGGTGAGCACACACCTTAACTCAAACAGCACTTAGTGTGTGACACGAATGGCAAAAAAACGCACCTACAAAACAAACAGATAGCCTGTAGCCGTTTCGTATGCCATCACTTTTTATAGTCTGAAAATTAAACAAACTGGGGACTTAGTTTGCGTTTTGTGTTAGCTGCTGCTGTTGCTTTCAAATACATGCATTCTTTACGAAAAGACAAGAATACCAAAACTAATGTAAAGGTTATTTCGTTGAAGGTTAATAATAATTATTTAGTCCGATATTGTATTTTTATTTAGGGCTGCGAAAAATGTTCCATCACATCGATTTGATCGAATGATTGATCCATCAATCAAAATGGTCTCAGTAAAAAAATAAAGATGTGATCGTTGGATTGATCTGATATTGATCGATCTCATCGATGATTTCATTTGATCGTTTGATCCCGATTGATCAGGTCAAACTTCATTGATCAAATTGATCATAAATGATCAGATCGAACGAGATTTAGCATGATACTGTCAACTATAAATATTAAAATTCTATTGCACTTTTATTAATGAAGATCGATTTGTATATGAGATCAATCAAGATCGACCTGATCAAGCAGGATATTTTGTTCTCTTCGATCAAAAATAAGGATAAATCAGATCAGTCAAGATCGATTAAAATGACCTGATTAAACAAGATATTTTTTTTGATCGATCAAAAATAAGCATCGATCATCATTTTCCTGATCGCACAGGATAGATGGATAGATGTTGTAACGATTAATCAAATACTAGTAAATGAAAAACTTGAAATTTTGTATATAACATTTTGACGCCCTAGATTAGATCTGATAAACTTTTGGTGTTAATCGTGCAACCGAAAGTGGTGTTTTCATGAAGATCTCAAGTGTTTTGTAAAGTAACTGACTTAATTGTGTATAGATGGTAATTTTTGTAAATAATAATTTAATATTGTCATAAGCCATAATTTTATAGTTCAATTTTGATTTTACCTATTCCCATGTAATTAGTACAAGTAATTAAGGATTCGGTAAATTTGTTACAATTGTGGTTAATCTGTTTACCTATGAAAATAAATGTCTTATATTTGACATTAACAATTGCTATAATTGAGAGTGAAAATATTATAAATTTGATTTGATGGTTTGTCATCATACATAACATGTCTTGTAACATTTCATTGGGAATCGAATTCCAAAATAATGTCCACCAATGCTACAAAAACATAACAATAATGTGGAGTCGCATATATTAATTCAATCTATTTGTTAAGCTGTCTCCATTCTCTAGTATACCTTCCAACATTCTAAGCGATTTCGATATAGTCGTACATTGTATGAATAGAATGTCATATCCATTACAAAGTAACAAAACTAATTAATAATACTCATGTATTTCTATCGATACGCTATCGATAATGTAATAATTTGTTCTGTGCAAAAATCGTGACCACCCAGTCGAAAGAAATTACAAGAATTTTCCACTGGCAATCATATTTCAAAGCTAAGCACAGGAGAAAAGGAATAAAATTATCAATAAAGCATCGCATTAGCATATAATCCCATCATCACGGGCTCGTCAGCCAATTAATCAAGACAATCCGCGCGGAACGTCCGTCAGCTACGACGATAAATCAAAGCGAAGCGTCACCCCTAAATACTCAAGCACACCTGACCAGACAGCACACATGCGGACGGATCAAACGCAGTTTTATATTTCATTTACTGCTCTATGGGATTAGAATTACAAATTAGAATTTTGTAGATTTGATTTTGAGATGAACTAATGTGAACAAATTAGTGATAAGAGAAAGAACTGTCATCGGTCGCAAAAAAAGAGGGCGCCATAGTCGTCAATACACTTTTTCAAATTTATTTATTTTCACATCTTCTTCTTTTGTTAATTGCCGTTTGTCGTCAGTAGCATTAGAATTTTATTTATTTTTCCAAAATAATAAAAGTTTATACATACTACTGGCAAAAATGTTTGGAATTACTATTATTAAATTATGTTTAAAAGAATTGTATCATTCTCAACACCATTCTCCAGTGATTTTATACTTACCTTGATACCAATATGCAATATACATCCTATATAATATAGTGTATTCTACATGTGTAACATACTTTTTGCGCTATCTCTTTCTACAGAATGTACCTATATTCGTGTCTTGTTGCCTATCTTGCTATCTTTAGTGAATAAACAATCAGCATGAATCAAATCGTATGTATATTAGTGCTGATTTTAATGACAGTTCGCAATTATTACAACCAAAGCTAGCTGTTTTGTTAATGATGTTCGGTGTTGTGATTGAATTAATACAATATAATATTTAGATACAATGGTTAGAATGTTTGATATGAAAACCATCAAGTGAAGGATTCGTTACTCTTATTTTACAAGTAAATTATAAAATATATTATAAGATGTGTTTATTCCCAGGGAAGATTTCCCTCTGAATTTTTCTAAGATTTTTCTAAGTTTATATGTTCCAAATGTGTCCCTAAGATAATTAAAATTTTGACAGAAGTGTAACGTACAACCAATGTCCCACAGGGCTCCATATTTAGTCCAGCCCTTTGGAACAAACATCTTGATGGATTGTTTTGTACCCCCTACCACAAGTCAATATTAAATTCATGAAGTTATTATAATGACAGACTTTTAAATTTAGCGCATTTTTTCTAGGTTATGTCAAAAAGTGCCTACAAGTGAGATAAGACTATAAATAGATGTACACATCAGAAAAAGACAGAGCATCAAAGACTGTCTATTATGGCATACTTTTTCAAAGTTGTTTTGAAAAGTGATAGCAAGTGAGATAACATCATTGGTATTTCTGTCCTTTAGACAAAGACAATACTTCAAAGTATATCGTTGCTATGATCACAACAAACATTTTAGTAGTGTTCGTATCTAGATAAGTATAAAATCATTGCCATTCTCTTACCATAAACGAAATATAATGACGTAGAGAATAATTAGGTTTACATATCTGAAATAATATTTGCTCTACAAAATTTAATAAATAGTATATTGTGTTATAAAGAGTAAAAGTGATACTTTGTGTCGCGAGCATGGAAGTTTGCACGACGAGAGAAGCGAGTCGGACAATTGCATGCGAGGCACACAAAGACACTTTTACTCTGAATAACACATTTTATTTTTTCTTCAAAGGTAGAAATTTAAAAAAAAAATTACTATTTGACGTTTAATATGTAGGTTACCTGTCAGTTATTCATAATTTTTAGTAACTTTATTTTTAGGTTATCTAGTTTTTATAGTGACATTTAGGGCGATATTACAGATTTCTATTGTACAAGTTACTTCTTATTGGCTGATTCTACATACGGCGGCGAAGAAATTAAACGGCGACTAGAATAAAAAATTATATTACGGCCGCATAGAAATTAAACTTCAACCTTGTCAATGTCACTTTTATGACGTTTGGACAAAAAAATTCTTTATGTTATCAATGAATATATTTAAATTTCCTAAGTAATATCAACAAAACTACAAAATTTTTATTACAGTTTTATTATTTTGCAAATGTAAAGTCTGCAAGTATATTTTTCTTGTCCGTTTAAACAATGGCTTGACTCCTGTGATATTTGTGCTGGTTGTTTGCCTATCCGTCCGTCCGCCTAGGATGATAACAGAGGCTGCTGGAGTTAACTGTGGAGCAGAGCGTCCACGTCTGAGCGTTAGTTGTCCATTATATGTTCTATTTGCACAAATACCATTGTTAATTCAATGTAAATACTTGTGCTTTTAGCTGGGATCCGTGTACGCTCCGTGTATTTGGATAACACATTGTTCGCGCATGACACATTATTTTGTTCCATGAAGACTCGGCTTCTTTATTTATCTAGCAGGTTATAAGCAAAGTACTATTTTTACAATCGGAAAATTAAATAATACAACAAAAGATTTATTAAAATGTTTTTCTACGTCTGTTTATTCACAAGTTGACAAGTCGTTTTATTCACGTCTTTCGTAATTGATTTTAAAATATTGTTATTTTGTTTGATTGATGTTAAGATCAATTATTAAATAAAGATCCTGTGCGAAGGATAGCACAGATTTTCATAGATAGTTCTGAAGCTAATCACAATTTGGTGCCAAAAATGTGTAGCATTTTATTTGGAAAAAATACACATGTATATGATTTTTTGATAAATTAGCTTTAACGCAAATGAGGATAACAAAAGAATGCTAATTATGCATTTTAATGTATTAAAAATCTTAATTAAAATTATTAGTACTTACAGTATTAGTACAATGCCTTTTATAGTATTCAATATTTATTTTTATAATATTTACATTGTCAATTATAATAATTGTCACTGTGAAATATAAAACATTTATTTCCATAAGTAAACACATTAACCGTAATTGTAACAACTTACCAAATCATGACTTGTAATAGTTAAATAAGGCTAGGAAGAAATAAATTTAAACTATAAAATTATAGCTAATGATATAAATATTAAATTACTATTAATAAAATTTGTCATATATTCATAATTAATTAACACTAAAATCTAATCTGGCCTAATCTAGGGTGTTAGAATATTATTTCCAAAATTTCTATTCCTCTAATATTTGTATCCATTCATCCATCCATCCATTCATTCATCCACACACTTGCAGAGACATCATTGAAAATATTAAAATCGTGTTCTAGAGACCTCAAAACGAGAATGATTCCAATACCTCTCTTACTGAGTGGCGAGAGTTAAAAAATGAATATTTCGCAGGTCGACTGTTTTGTGTTTAATTTAGACAAGCAAATATCACCTAAGATATTGTTAACCTGATTCGTTGAGATAATAGTATTATCTCATTATACCAGCAAGTACACTGGTAGAAAAAATTATAGATCCATGTATTTATAAAATATATGAATTTATATTTGAGTAATTTTGCGAGTTAAATAAAAGTAAGCTTTGAATTCTTTGTTGTATTGTTCCAGATAATCCTTGCACGGTGTCTGTATAAACGTTGATCACCTAAAATTAATGACACGTCAAAGCATTGTGCATTACGGCCGATTCTCTCCTGTTCTTCACCACGTCCACTATCTTTTCTTCTTTCTTCCTTTCATCCGGCTGTAATGTTAACTCTTTTGTCCTGCGCGCTTTCAACTGTTTCGTGAATCACGGCCCTCGCGATTTAGCCCCGTTGTTCTCGCCGTATTGTGCCGTACACAAGCCAGATCACTTGGGCTTAGTAGGCCCTGGATAAAGAATGAATGCGATGCGATATTGTTTGAAAGAATTTGTTTGTTTCTTTCGGAGATTTATGACTCACAGGGGAGATTAATTGAGGTGAAGACATTCAAATGTGAATGGGGTTTTTTCTAGGTTACTGGATTTGATGCTGGTTGTGTTTTGTTTCTTTTCAAATCATGTTGCATCTTAAAGATACAAATGTATTCCAAGAATGTCGTTCTTAATAAATGTATAAATACGTTACAATCTTTACTTAAGATTAAATTTTGTTTCTTAAAGAACATGAATTCAGTACTAATTTTTTTTTTGTTACAGGTATGTAGAGCCAACAGAATTCCCTTTGGATAATGTAAGTTTTAAGTTAAATTAAAAATCAACATTATAAATTGTAAAAAGCGTTAGAAATATCATTTTATATATCATTCTTAGCAAATAATTAACTATATCTCTAGTGTTAAAAGTGAAACTATTTATGAAAGATCTTGTACTTTTATTTCGACTTCGTCGACGGTAACAAATCGAATCTAACTATCTCTATTAATTCCTTCTGTTTCAGTTGATATAAGGCAAGTTTTTTTGATTTAATATTTAAGTATATAATTTACTTCAAACCATTTGATAATAATATTAATAACCACTAGTTTCAACTTCGATTATTTTCTAGCAATTTTACGAGTAATCTTTTTTTGTATTTAGGTATATAATATTTTTGAAATTGCATATTATTTTTATCGACGCTATTATATACTTATATTCGAGCATTTTTTACACTACAAAAGAAATAAATATTTTAGTTTTTATTGATTCTGAAGTACCTACATTATATTCAGAGAGATAGATTGAATCTGTTATAGAACTGTATGATAGGCTGACAAGACGGTAAATGTAGTCTTTATTTCAGAAAGTAGTTGGTTCGTATTGTTAAGTAATTTTTATGAACTCTTTATTTTACACTATATATGATTTAGTTACTTTTAGTTTCTATGATTGATATTGGCAGATGTTTTTTTTGTTTACTTGCTTATTTAAAATTACTGAATTGATTAAATACATAATGAAATGTAGATGATTGTATATCAGTATCAAATTTGAATATTCTTTTCGACTGAGATTTTTAGTAAAATATTACTAGAGAAACAAAAAAAATCTGGTAATGTTTCTTATAAATCATCTAGTACACTGTTAGTAAAGTTACCAATCTAACAATCAATGCCCTTTGAATCAACTTTCAATTCAATTTTCAATTTATACTAGTATATAGTATAGTTCTTTCTCATATTATAAAAACATTCAATTTCATTCATTCTTTTCTTTTCTGATGGCCTAGTAAGCAGAAATGTCGTTATATAGTGATATTAAAGGTTTTGAAACCTACCGATTAATTATTTTTCTTAATTCCTTTAAATAAGATTAGAAAAAAAACTCATTGATATTTTGAGACGGTGAAACATCATCATGCAAAATTGACCGTGCAGATCTAGCTAGCGCTGAGAAAACAACCACCTAACACTGCCCCAGGTGTCAAACAGGTATTGTCCACCCCTGTGACTATTCACGCCATGGGGTATGTTTAAGGGTTGGGAAAACAATTTAACGTAACTTTAACACGTCATTTTTCAAATATATTAGCATTTCAAATTTCGGAACGGGTTGTGGCACTGCTGCGAATTTCCAAATAGGGACGTGGAATAGCGAAACGGGGAGCGTCTTCGAAGGGTGAGATAGTGCGTTGCGAATCATATTTCATTTCTTTCAAGCTAGACCAGTTAGAATGCATGAATTTGCATTATCTTATTAGCTTCGCAATTCTTCCAAACTTGATTTGAAAGGATGAGTTCTGGCAGAAGAACTAGATTGTCTATTAGGGAGAACAGGGTTACTAGTTCTACACCGCGGGAATAGTTTTTTTTGCGAAATTTGATATCTTTGTCTAATTGAGTTGCAAACATTTTTTTAAGACTTTTGTTGGACTTTGAATGAGCATCTATGTTGGGGTTTAACGGCATTCGGTTCTCCAAACGGTTATACACCAAGACGCCAATTTTGTTCGTCTTCAATTCAAAAAGATCATTAATAATACCATTATTTCGCTTCTAAATATGATACATCTTTGAGAGAGAATTATGTTTCCATTTTTTTTTTTTTCTATTTTTATGTGTATTAATATTAAAATATTACATATCTTTTTTACCATATCCACAAATTAAAGGCTTCACGATTTTATCTTAAAGACTGACCCTTATTCTGCTTCCGTCTCTAATCTTAACGAAGCTTGATCTTGTAACTTAAAGATGCTTCATTAAGATTTCATATTCACCTGTCATGATTAGCGATAATGAAGCATTTTTTAGGTTAGTTACTTAGAGATTTTAAACTTTTGTTTAGTCATAAAAATGGCAGTATTTTACATGATATTGATGATATAGCCCATATTTATTTGGGACTTTTTAAGTACCCTGGTAGGTTAATTCTGTTTACTTGGTACATTTTCAGTAACTAAGAACTGATCTCGAATTGACCCAACTCACTCAGTTATTTTGCTGGGTTGGGCAGTTGAACCTGTTTTCTATCTTTGTTTACACGTTTTTCTTTTCTTCCTATATTTGATATCATTTATATCTTAAAACGGAAAACTAAAATAAATAATTTTAATAAATAACTTCAATGTACCGTTTAAAATTTTCACCAAGCATAAAATTTGGTTGTTTCTTTGGTACCAACCCGGGTAAGTTTAGGATCAGTTTAAGGTTGTATTCAAATTTCCCAAATAAATATGACTAGTAAATATTCGGGAAATATTTGCTGTTAATATGCAAATAAGAAATATATGTTGCCATCTTTTTTAAAGAAAGCTTAGAGAATGTTACTGAATATGGTTGTCATTAAGACCTTCATTAAACATAGAGACTGTCTCTAGCTGAAGAAGGTTTAAAGAAGGAAATAAAGACAAGAGCTGAAATCGGACCATTGTGTAGAAACAAAATCTGTGAATGAGAAGTTACAGTTTACTGTTATTGTTTTTAAGTATTTTTGCAAGTATTCATAACAAGAAAGATCGTCTGATGATATCTAAAAGGACAAAACGGTTTTGTAGTAATGTATCAGCAAACAATAAATTTAGCTTGAATTTTGTTTCTGTGCTGGAATGTAGCGAGTTAAAACCAATTTGGTTTTCGGAGAATGAAAGTTTTATGAAGAATGAAAGTGTTGACAGTGGAGTCTATGAAGCACAGGAAGTATATAAACGGGAGATAATTAATACCAGTAGCAACTGAAAAACAACGGAGAGTGCATGTAAACAGAGGAAAGTAAAAATAAACACCGAACAAAGGGGCGTCTAAACAAAAGAACATTTGTTTGGGCTGTTCTACGTAAAACATTCAATATGTACTGTTTCCACTGCTGATGAGTGATTCTTGTGTGCAACTATTACTGATTCTCGCCAGTGGCGTACGAGGAAGCTTTTTTTAAAGTTATTTTATAATCTAAATTTAAAGAACCCTGGTCCAGTATAGATCATTACATTAGTATTCCTATTAGGACAAACCAGCAAGTAACAAATGGAAATGTAAAATATTTATGATAGTAAAGAATATTTAATGTAATACTATTAAAAGTAGAAAACTGACAATGTTAGTTGATTAATTAATAATAATTTACGGGCAGTGGTGGCTTAGTTGGTTAGCACGGTTCGACTCGCTGAGCGGAATTTGAGAGTCGGAGTTCAAATCCCAGTGACTAAAAACCTGTAACCAAAAATAAATACCACTACGTCCGAGTGGTTCGGAACCCACTATAACTATAGGTCACCAAACCTATTACTGGACTTCGGTCTGTTGAATAGGGTAAATTAAATAAATGATATATCTGATTCAAATTGCGTGAAGAATGAGATTTGGGATTCGATTCTTAAATTCTTGAATTAAAAACCAAATATTATATCGCAGTCTGAGTGGTTCGGAACCCACTAAAATGTCCACTACATAAGTAACTGCGTTCTGTGAATCCCAGTTCCTTCTAAGAATGTTGTGCCACAGAGCGCACAGAATGCACATTTGGAATAATAAATGTGAAGTGTAAGAGTTGAGGACGTTGGATCCTTTTTAAATCTCACCGCCGCCCATGTCCGAAAACAAACAAGCCATCAACATAGGCCATGAAAACATCGGTCGCCCAGTAAATATTTCACATGCAGACAGTCGGATGGACAGCTTAGGTAAATTTAACACACCAACACATCACATGCGCCACAACAATGGCCTGGAATGCTGCCAGACACTCAAATAACACGCTCAACTTCATATTAGATAATATTAGACTCTCTCCACTGCTGTTTACTCAATGGACCTACATTTAAAATGAATGAATTCGCACTGTTTAATAATAGAAGTCCAAAACTTCTAATAATATAATAAATATATTTGATTATTTTTGCCTTTTGGCCTACAATTAGGGATGTTAAGTATCTTATACAAAAATGAGGATATTTGACAACAAAAAAGGTCTTGAGGACAGCGAAATGACAAGCTATTTCTTAATCCTTAAAAAAATACGTTATTTATCTGGATGTACATATGTAAACTTATATTTTCGTTTGTTTCTAGTAGCTTCTGAAAGGGTTTTATTTACTTTGATCGTAACATAAAATTCAGGTGTTTCTTGTCAATATCTATTTACGAGTAAGACTAATAATTCTGTTCGAATCAAACTAATTTAAAAAAATCATTTTACGAATAAGGAGGACATTATTATTAAAAGCAGGACAGAAGGGCAAAACAAGGCAATAGAGAACGGTAGTGAACTCTACATAAAATTAATTTATATTATTATTTTATTATCCTAGAGATAGGATTCTGAGTAAAATTCTTGCCTAATTTATTCCATTGAAGCGGAAGTTTTATTTGAACTTCAACCGATTCTTCAAGTTCTTCAAGAAGGGAAAGATTTGATGTATCCTTTTATTCCCTTTACGTGTCAGATCAGATCAAATTACTTATTCAGTTTAAATATAATGCCTTTGGATCGCTTTAGCTCGTGTAGTGGTTTAATTGTATTATTATTATTATTATTTTGCATATCATCTCCGATGATAATAACAAAACATAAGTAACTTTTTTATTATCTTGTACACAATTCACAGCAAAATCTCACGACAAACAACACGGATGGGATTCTAGAACCTCGATGCTATCATTTGGTCTTAATATATCAATTGCAAATATCAACAACAAAGTATACTTGCTATTCTATAACAGTAATGGTTACTTACGGTTGATACGTACTAACATATACTCATACATATATAAAGAACTCTCTACAAGTCTACACTGATGAGGGAATGTCTTAAATTCACTGCAAATTTGAATTTCCACCATGGTGATATTTGACAAGTGTAGTTGGTATGAGTTATAGAAACCCACGGTTGATCAGATGAGATTAGATCATCAGTAGTGTTAAGTTAGTTTTGATACAAATGGCAAATAGAATACGTTGTCCCTTAAAAAATGACATAAAAACTGTTTGTAGAGGGCTTAAGTGGGGTCGAAACCGATTAAATTTGAAACAACTTACAGAAAAACGTTGTTCAGTATATTAGTATGCTGGTACGAACATATGTGAATTAAATATAGTGTGGAGTACAATGCAAAATACATCATGGTTTGTTAGAGAATCAAGCCTTAATGCATTAACAGAAAGAATTGAAAGTAAAATATCTCAAGATTGAAAACAGATTAGTTTGAATAGTAAAGAAAAATATCCTTATATGCAAACGTAAAGTGTTCTTGCATTGTGAATGGAGATCACAGACTACCGCCGTCCGTAAGAACTATTGTTTGGAGATTTTTCCCAAATACATAAAATACAAGAACAATCTATACGCGGCAAACAGAATTATGTAGAACAGTTAGCTATTGTAAACCTTATACATCCACGCAAATAAATCAACTCTGCCCAGCAGTCGCCACGTCACAAGCTAGACAGGATTCCTCGCAGGCATTCCTACGGAGTTATGTGTGGGGAAACTAACATAAATCAGGAAAATCATCCATCAGAATACGGAATAAACAAAGTTGCTTCTTGCTTCCATGTAATCCATATTCTATTGGCATTCAAACTTGCTTCTTTATTCCCCGCTACGACATTATATCGTACATTTCTACTCGTACATACTATTCAACACACTATTTTTACCCCGCAAATCAAATATGGATAGCAATGATGGACGAATACATGAAAGATGTTTGATATTATTTTAATGTATTCATTGAAACAACAATTTTCCTATGCACGGTTTTGTCATAGGGAATATTAATATATTGAATTATGAATATCAGATCATACCTATTTCAGGTTGTACTGATGATAAAAGGTTGCATGTCCATAAAATTGTAAAAGGAGTTTAAATTAATGATTAATGAAACACAAATGCGTGGTCTGAATAATGAATACTAGTTATTTTATACCGTGTGTCTAGTTTAACGTGAAACATGGGATTTGCCATATTCGTGGCTACGACTTCACATTTGATTGACAGCAATGTATCAAATCGCTCATTGTAAAATGAAACATAGGTTGTCAAATTTACCTTAGTATTAACTGTCTAATTGTGTGTGTGATTTTTTTTTAATATTACATTTCCACTGCGAGGAACCAGCTGCAACAAATCCGATGTATCACGTTAAAATAAACTCACGGTATCTTTAATAGCTCTGAGGTTAGTATAGTTATATTTAAGGTACGTGAGAAATATTTAGCTCGCAAGCCCGTTTCAGATTCTTATTGTTGTTATTATCTTATTCGTTGGTTCTACATAGTTCCCTTAGATACTTATTTATTTTACTTTCACTTCGGCGGCGTAAAAGTAAAAATTTCTATCTTGTCAATCACGTCAAAAAATATGTCACTTTTATGACGTTTGAAGAAAAAAAAATATGATCATATGTATATTAAAATAAGTATGTTAATTAATAAATAAATTAGGAATTAGAGGAACTAAAACATGAATGAAAAGAATGCATTTTCGGATTAATTGATAAACAGTTATAAATTTGTAGAGAACGTAAAAAGTGGTAATATTGTAGGAATTATACCTAAATAAAATATTTGATATTACGAAAAAAATATAAAATTATGTATAAATCATTTTAACCATAAACGCAGTCATTAATTGTGTACCAAATTTAAAATTAGAACTTTTTTCAATTTCCAAATTTAATTTAAAATTCAAAAAGAGATTTACGATTGAGTTTCCCGCATTCATCGCTTGTTAAACATCCATAAAACAACTTTGTGCCTATAAAATTCTCACCTAGTAACTAAAAAATTCCAGATTTAATGAAACTAGTCTGAAACAATCCCAATCTCATTTGTATTTCCATTTGGTCCGTACAAAGTATGTAATAAAATCACTCCTAAATCATTTGGTAGCCATTAACGGTCCATAACCGTTTTTCAACAACAAATTTCATTTGAAAACAACGCACACTCGCTGTGGGTTCGCCTCGCCGAAAGAGAATTCGTAATGACGACCGGCGCTCGGTAGAATAATAACTTTTAAATGTGGAGTGTAATTGCGTTAGTTCCATTGCGCTCGCTTGTGTTTTATGTTGTTTGCTGTTAGATGGCAGTTTGGCCAGTTCTTCTCATCCAATCAAACAACTTTTAATTTATACATTACAGGTCATTAATAGTGGAAAGCCAGTATGTTGCAAGGAGTAATTGTTTTTAACTTGCTTTTTGTACAGTAATGGTTTTTACTACTTTACACTAAAAATGTGAACATTCTACCACTGTCTACTTGTTTGCGAAGATTTTACGGTCATTAGCACATTTGTTCATTACATATTCTACATATTTTGCGGAGAATTTTTATTGTACACATTTACATTGAATGTTTGTAAACTGTTTTATTTATTGATGTTATAGTGCTACATTTTCATTCTAATTTAAAACATTTTATTGTAGTCATTCGAAAATTTAGCATCAAATTCAAAAATGAATTACCTAACTTGCTTATATTTAGCACAATATTATAAACTATTTGTCACATATTATTTATTGATTAATGGAAAAGAAATTGAAAAAGAAATTTAGTAAGGATATGAAAGAATAAGTTGATTATTCCCTTATTTTAGATTCTACTGTAGACAATATAGTTATTTTAATTATCAATTATGCTTCATATTTTTACTTTTAAGTAGGTACGTGTTACAAAAATATATATAACAAAAAAATAAAACACAGGGCCCAAATGTTATTGCCACTTAAGGCTCCAACTCTATAAAATCGTCCGTCATGTAGTTTATTTATATTGAACATATTTTGAAATTTTCTTTCCTTTAGAATACATGAAGATTTGTATATTTAATTAATGAATCAGTAATTTAGTAATTTAAATATTATTTTCGATTTAAAAATATATCAAATATCTGAAACTCTCATCATTCGTGAGATATTTATCTTCTTTCTTTTTCAAGATGCATTATCATTGACTACATAATTCGATTCTACACAAAGAGATACTCAAAAATGTTTTTTTTTTGTTTTCTCCATATATACGTTTCTGGAACGATTATCAGAAAATTGAAAAAACTTAAATTTCAATTTTATTGAATAACCGTAATTTAGGCTTAAAATTATAATTGTTAAAGTTGTGGAAATAAGGAAAGAAAAGAAATATATGAATTTAAATTAAAAATGTGTTTTTTTTTTATTTCTTACTTACCCATCAGTAAACTACAATATACCTAACAACGATTTTTAGATTAATGTCTATTCATAGCACTAAAACATGCAAATGTAATTATAGATATATTACCGCATTTCTTAAATAGCTTAACAAAGTAACCAATACAAATACAAATGAAACATGAAACGCACTATTCTTTTATTGACTTATTTTCGACTCAGTGTCAAAATATTATGATTACCAAAAAATAGATGTATAAAGCGTATATTTTGTTTAGATTGAACCTGCATAAGAAAACATTCCGCATAAATATTTTCGCAGTGGATCAAAGCAGGCGTGCATTAGTTTGCAGCTAGGCCACTAGGTGGGTGTAGTTGTTGGTGGCGCGAATGTTTGCAGTGCAGATAATAAACAGACGATTGATTAAGTTGTATAAGAGCGGGACGTTTTTAAGGCGACATTAAATTGCAATTAGTGGCCGTTGACCTGCGGAGACTCCGAGGTTGTCCTGCTCCGGATCGCATCTGATCGAGAACCAGTCTGCTATTGAAATTAGCTGCGAGTGCGCAGCGCACGCGTCTTGTGCGTTTGTTTTTACAGCATTGCGATTGTTTTACAATGGAGCGAATATTACATGCTTACATGCAAGTGCTGACAGAAACAGCCAGCGTGCTCTAAACTTAATCCACATTGAGGTCCAAACGAAGATAATCGGACAAGCAGTCTTCAATTGAAATTATTTATTTCATAACCGACGTTTCGACTAAAACGTTACTCTTCTTCAGAGTTAGAAAAAGTCGTACTTAAAATAATGTTCCAAGCACCCATGAGGTATAATTTAACATTTTTCACAGAGTTGATCGTCAAACAGAATAAAAACATAAATAATATCATGTAAAATAATTTAAGTCAATTATAAAAAAATAAATAAATAACTTATTGTAAAATATGTAGTCAAGAATATAAAATAAAATTGTATGAAACAAAAAAAAATATTTTAATACTTTTGTAACTGCAGTTAACAGTGGAATGACACTCAAGATATTAATACACATTGCTGTTAAATTAAATAGCATGCAATTCCTATTCAATAAGATATTTTTAAATCTTTATTTATAACTGATTAGGAAAAAACCAAGAACGTTTTTATTTTTACAGCATAGCGATTGTTTTAGAATGGTGTGAATATTACATGCTTACATGTAAGTGCTGACAGAAACAGCTAGCATGCTCTAAACTTAATCCACATTGCTGCTAAATTCAATAGTATGCATTTTTTTCTTTAACTTTTTTCTACGCAATGAGATATTTTTTAAATATTTATTTATAACTGGTTAGGAAAAATACCAACAAATATGATTAATTAAAATAATGTGAAATGACTCCTATTGGATTTCTTTTAATTTTCTGTTGTTTTTACTTCATAATTTAGATGCTAAATCTAGAGGTTTAGTTTTATTTCTGATGAATTATTTAATAAATTTAGTGCTAAATTATTAATGTGGTTAAGTAAACGATTTTCATATCGAGTACAGCGGCGTACGAAAAAAGCGCACCAAATGGTATTTTTGTTACAGAAGCGCATCAAATGAACATTGAAAAAGCGCACCAAACTTAGATGCCCATTCTGTGGGTGCTGCGGGGCTCGAGCATCCGACAGTAGAATTGGTGGAGTGAGGAGCACCCGACAGGATTATACGATGGAGTTATTTTCTGTTTTCAAATATTTTATATTTGCCTCAAGAAACTAAGTTTGTTTTATTGGAATCCTATGTAATTTTGTATTTTTTTTTCTCAAGTTTAAGAATCATTTAAAGACAGAATCTTGTGTTCTCTTATATAAAAGGTATTCATTTTAAGTGGGCCACCATTGCTATCTTGAGAACTATAAGAGATATGAAGTTAGTTAAATTAGCAAATTAAAATGACCGAACCAAATTTTATTTCAATTTCAACCAATGTATCTCAAGATTTGGGACCTAGTTTTCTTATTTTAAATGGAATAACCTATACATTTTTATATATTTAGAATAAACATAAAAATACAAATCCAATAATATTTTTCACGTTAATTGTTAAACTAAAAATCTCTGTAATGAAATTAAGTTTGAAAAACTCTTACCTAAAAACTTTTGAATTTCTTGCATGTGAGACCTTTACCATACTCATATATTTTGCTTCTGTTTGTTGGGATATTAATTCATTGTTAATTGGTTCTGCGGGGCAGATAAGTATATAAGTCAACAATTTTATTTCCATTATTTTTGATACACCAGTTTTTCGACCATTCCACCACTTCATTTAATACCGTTTGGAGATGTCTTGAAGCTTCCTCTAGGTCTTTATAAGATGCAAGTATTGCAGTGTCATCTGCCTATGTAGCTACTGTAGTCTTCTCCGAACAAGGTAGATATGCCATGTATATTAAGTATCAAATTTGGCCCAATATACTACCCTGCGGTACCCCAGCTTTTATTTGGTAATACTTGGAGACGCATGCATTACTTGAAAATATCTGTCTGATAAATAAGATTTAAATAATAAATAATACTGATGTGGTATTTTTTTTAATTTTGAATAATAATTCTGGATACCAGACTCGGTCAAACGCTTGATTAATGTCTAGAAATACTGCAGTACAAATGTTTTTCTCTTCTACATCAGATTCAATTTGATTTACTAACTTTATTCCTTCCTTCCGTTAGAGGTAATGAAAATCATTTGTCATCTCAAATAAAGGTAAATAATTGTGATTCATCACCTTCTTTTATAATTCTCCCAATAATTTATAGTGTACTACTGATTGTATTATTATGAACCTATTATAAGTTCGTATAACTTGTTGGTTCCTTGTAGAGGCAGTAGGCTGGTAAACCACAGCGTTAAAATGGAAGTAAAATTATCTAGCAAATGCTGGAATTCTTATCTTCATTTCATTTGTCCTATGGTCTTAAGTAGACCAATGGGATAATGTATAAAATAAGATGTACCGAAGATACAATCATTTCAAGTTTAATGTCAAATAACGCATAGTTAAGTTTCTCTATTAATGATTCGTTTAGTAGTGTTATAAAAATAATAGCTTACTTGGTGCTTAGGCCTAAAATTCGTTACATATTTTGAAATATTTGTTTAAAATTTCAAAAATGTGAGAACAACAATACAATTTGTTTTCTATATTTATGTATTCCTAGAACTTTTATTATAGACCAGTTTCATATTTTTGTCAACGGTATGGTGGATGATAAATAAGATTGTTTATAGTGAAACAATGCTTGGATCATCTTGAAAGAATTGTGTTGAAAATATTTAATTGGCAATAAATTCCGTTTTCTTTATTGTGAAGTGTTTACGAGATCATTGTTTACTTCTCGCCTATTATTATAACAGCATTGTGTGAAACCGCTTAAAATAAACGACAATCTAGAAATGTTTGAAATACGCTGAGATATTGTATGTTTTGTTGCGGGGATCTGGCTTGTGTTCAAAAACGATTAAATCATGCAAATTAGTTTGATTTTGTTTTAAGTGGACGTGTAAATGGAAACTTTAAATCTATTCTTGCGTACAGTGCTGCCAACACATTTATACCAGAACAATATATTTTATTCCCCTGTATCTAACATGCAATTATGAACCAAAATACATGTTCGCGTGTAATTTACTAACGCACTAGAAAATAATAGACTCGTAAATACACATACTTTTGGAATTTCTAATTTAAACCTACGATCGATTATTTCTTGAAATTCAAATGAAGTGTCAGTGTCCTATTCTGTGTTCTACAAGATTTAAGTTGGCAATATGTCGTTTGTATTTCCAAATATAAAGGACTAATTTGTGGTTGCTTCGTTTTATTATGTTTCAGAAGCAACAAATTTATAAAACATGATAATAAAATTTGATTTTACTATTATTTTTTAGCGATGTCCAAAAAACATTAACAGATAATTAGAACATGGTATACATGTATTGCAAAAATAATAAATATAAATAAGAAACAAATCGATACAATTTTTGATCCAGTTTCTTAAAATACCGGAATAATGAATATTCGAGAACTCAGGACACAATTTAAAAAAAATGTATTCAATTTGGGGCTAAATAGATTGTAGTGATATAAACAAATATTATTCTACTGTTTACCGATTAATTATAATTCATATAAAGTACACAGTACCTACTTACCTACTCAAACATATGAATACAACATAGGAAAATATATTGGGCAGATTGAGAAATTAGGTAAAATATAAACTATTAAGAAATACGTGGACAGAATGAGGATTAGGATTAAATTTACATATTTATAAAAGAAGTTACAATTTCTTGAGTAGGATGAAGATGGAAGAATAAATTTTTCTAGATTTTAGTGTAGTTGGAGCTGTAATCAACTGTTTAATCCTGACTAAAATCCAGAAAATTTTATTCTTCCATCTCCATCCTACTCAAGAAACTAACTTCTGTTATAAATATGTAAATTTAATATAATGAAATTTTCTGCATTTTAATCTAGTTGGAGCTGCAATAAAACAAACATTGTTATAGCTTTTGCCTCTCCTGGATACAAATCCTGGCTATGCCCATGTCCAGTCTAACAGAAATTCTTTTTCTCCCACATCTCTCCTAATTGTTGTTGTATATCCCAATCTGTCTGATGAAATTTATATTGTTTGTCTACTTTTGGCTGCCTTTCTATTAGCGTAAAATACCACATAGTAAATTTTTCTTATTTGTTTCCATTTATTAATTTGGTAGGATCGTGGAAGAAGATAGGTAGATTGATCCTTTCGCTCAGTCTTTTGTCTTCTATCATTATTCTATCACGCTGACTTTACAATATCCCTTTTCCAAATTTTCAGTATTTACTTTCTCGTAAAGTACTAATAATAAATCCACTTAAAAAATACGAATATTTTATTTTTTTGTCTAGTATTACGTAAAAGTTAAAATTTTGCAACAAATCTATTGGGATTTGGGTATTTCTCCTTCGTTCCATTCTAATATGTTCCTCTAAAATTAAATTACAGTATATAATTTTAAATGGCCTCATTACTCGCGGTAATCTCAGAAAGATGTTGGCGAAAAACCCCTGCACCAATCGTTATCTCCGGCTTTAACAATCCTTTGCTTCCATTCCAGTCCATAATTAACACATAACCCACAGCAGAACAAAACGTGATGGCCCCGTATCGAAATCTTCGACACGACGGCTGATAGTGCACGGCAACTACATAACTAAACAGTCATTAGCAATCTGTATACCGTGCATGTGTGAGAGCGAGACGCAGGGATGCGCCAACCCGTGCGCAGGAGAGAGATGCAGCAACTTCTCTGCAAGTTCATTAGCTGTAGAGCACGAAGCCCAGGGTGGTTGTACAGTAGCGAGCTGATTTATCGACATGGTTGCCAAGCGATTTATTGATAGTAGGAGTTTGTTTTATTGCACGGCTTCCAGATTATTTTAATGGATTTTTATTTGGAGGTGAACTACTGATTTTTTTTAGGTTCCTTACGTTAATTTAAGTGGCCGTTGCACTCCATATATACTGTAAATGAATTATCATATTAAAATGCCACTGTTTCGTAAAATATACACTTAGGTACATTTTCCTTCCTGTGTATAATCAATAGTTATTATGTTTTATGATGGGCGGCAAATCACATATTGCAATGATGCATCAATAATAATTATAATAATAATCTCTAGGACAGCAAATACCATTCAATTCATTTCAATTTAATGTGTTGTAATAAAATTTTATTTGGTTCATAGTTAACACCGTTAGATTTTGAATTGTACATAGCTACGCGTCGAGCTTCAAATTTCGTCCGCAGGCGTAAACCTTCTCTTTCGGCCCTTTGTACGTAAATAACTATGACAGCCAATAATAGTTTGACTCCCAAATGTTGTATTGAACATAGTGATTTGAAATTCTTATGTTTTTATAACTATTACCTTGCCTAGGATATTCATGACTAAATGTTAATTGAATTCCAAGCTCGAAAATCAAGGATTTTTATACATGTAAGGGATGGCATGATACATAATATCCGTGATTTGTTTAATAGTTTACAGGTTTCACGTTATTAATAAATATTATTTTAGAAAATTCGTTTTCGTGATAAAATATGTATGGGTTGATGTGACAGCTGTATTATCCAATTATTCTGCATTATTTTGACAAATCTGCTCTGTAATATTATTACCCTACTGACTTGTCAAAATTACATGGGATACAATTATGACTTAGTTACCCTGCTAACTTCTGTCTATGTAAATAAAGGCTTGGTGTCCTGAAACCGGTAAATATTTATATAGAGTAAGTAAAATGAAATCTAGTTTCGCACAGAAACATTTAATATATACTTGACAGTTATTTTCCAAAACAATATACACCTCGTGCGAAATAAGTGATTTGTTGCACTTGTCGCACAATATACAGCAACAAATTACACGTAATTTAAATCAAGTTACAATTCCAAAAAGTATATTATTATTAGTGTAGTAATTACTATTTTTTTGCCATTAAAAAAGCTTATTAATAAGATCTATGTAGCTATGGACAGCAAAGATATTTATAAAATATGAAGATTGTACCCACATGTACAGTTTTTACATAGAAGATGGGTAATTCATTTTAAAAGTAATAATTATCACAATAATGTAGCTTTTAGAAGAGGTAATAAATAACAATTGACTATATTGTTGTATATACCTACACATTTCTTCATACAATTCAATTTTTCTTTATATTTAATTAAAGTTCATTTTAAAAATCACTAATTGATGCATGAAAAACATCAATTACAAGTATGTAAAGAATGAACTCACTATAAAATGTGTATTGAATACATTTTACATACAAGATTAGAAACATTACCTCTATAGAAAACAGTATCTACCGCCAATACAAAGTAACAAACTAACAAAATGATTCTCCCCATAAAACAAAAAAAAATTCTATCTAACTTTATAGTTTAACGAGTGTAGAAGAGTGAAGAGTGCAATAAACAGCATCGCTGGCATAAAAGCATAGCGCGGTGTGTAGTGATTCCGCACGCTAAAGTTGGTAGCACTGCAGAAACAGTAGCGAGAACGTCTGCGCTGAGTGTCGGTATCAGCTGGAACAGAAACACACTTTAACATTTATCTAAAACACAAAAACACTTATCAGACATCGACGGCGGCAAAGCTAAAAGCCTCGCCACTGTGTTTATTTGTATCAATTTATACCAGCGCTTCGCAAACTGTTGCAATACACGTACTGACAATGTTGCACAAACAGATTGGGGATTGTTATTCAAGAATTTTGATACTCTTATATAAGTAAAGGTTATTAAAAATAAGATAAGATATGGAATTGTAAGTAACATGTTTAGTAGGCATTTTTTAAAATAAATTTTCTTCAAAATCATTGGAATTGGATTGGACTCGATCTCAGTAGTAAAATATGGAAATAGTAACCGATCGTAATTGAATTTATATAAAGGGCTTCGAACAGAAACTGAAAAACTCAACCAAAAACCGAGAAACACTTTTATTTTTACCGGAACGAAAGTAGGAATTAAACCGAAAAATAAATTTCTGTTTTATTCCATTTTTCGAGACAGTATCCATATGTTAGTGCTCAAGTTCCACAGTACCAAGACTGTAGATTCAAATCCTGTGTAAGGCATGCATATATAAGTCACTATGGTAAAAATATTACCGCACAGAATTGTCAAAATTGTCATATCATAGCATCCCTTACAGACTGGTAGAACTATTTCTACAAGAGTAACTGAACATCAACGATCGATTAGATTGAACCAGCCTGAGAATCGTCAGTGGCAGATCATGCCTTGAAGGATTTTCATGAAATAAAATTTCAAGATACGAAAATTATTTCAAGAGCTACATCTCTCAAAACAAAATTAATTTGCCATTGAGATTTTCAAAATTAAGAATATTAATCTCAAGCACAACGATGGTTTGGAAATTAGGAAAGCCTGGCTTCCTACATTAAATATGTTATAGTTTCTTAGTTACATATTACATGTTTACTTGCTTTGTTGTAATTGTCATTTCCCTGAAGTAGGCAACAGTTTATGCTGCCGAAACGTTGGGTTTAATAAATAAATAATTACAGAACTAAAACTAAAAAAGTTTTATTCAATATCTGTGAATTCTGAAAAATATTTTTTTAAAGAAATAATAGTTCGAAGCCTCAATTTCTTTTACTTAAAGTTGAACATCTGAAGATACCTACTTCATTTTTTCTTGGGTACCACTGGTGAGGTGCAAGTGTTATGACGCTAGTACTCGGGTACGTTGTTGCTCGTAGAAGCACTTACCGCGAAAAAGTAATGATAATTGTGTGTTGCATTAAAATGCCAGCCACCATGGTCCGTCGCCTGGTCGAGTTACGGCCGCTGTTTCGATAAATGTTTTCATTTTACGTGCTGAAGATTTTGTATCTACTCTGAGTAGACCAACTGTAACATAATGGCTTGTTAGTAGCACCCAGATAACTACTTTTTACTTAACAGGGGTTCAAAATGTAGTAAATAAAGGAGAGTACGATTGCAAAAAGAAAATGACTTAATGCAGGAATATAATTCTTCATGATGAATGTCTGCTACTACAATTCGCTACAACAAGAAAGTGTTTTAATTTCAAAACCGAAGTGCATTAAAAAATTATCTGGAGTATACTTCGTTTGAGAATGAGAGAGAGTGTAATAAATCAGTCTGTCAAATACATTTCAGTGGCTCACCAATAATTGTTTACTTAGGGATAGTCGAAAAGACTAAATGCGTAAACCACGGTACATGAACTGATATATGAACTAATCACATCTAGTTAGAATAAACCGTATAACTATCAATTTCGTCTCTGTTTTAGAATCACTTCGAATTATACATAACGTTATATGACATCATCAATTTTTTTCCACTACTATTAATTTGATTCATACGAATGTGAAATGATGACGTAAAGCCTACCAAAAGAAAAATGAACTTTAACAAATAACAACAAAATAAAATTTCACTCAAATTTTAGCAATGCCGAGAAAATTCACACTATTTATTTTTTTTAAGAATGTGATGTTTTACGTGCGTGTTTCTGTGGCAGTTTGTAATATAATTGAGTATTATTGAGTTCATATTTATGTTCGTTTGTTTTGTAAAAGTTTAATTATAGGAATTATGTGAAATCGATGAAAAGTTTCTTATAAATATATAATTATATGTAGTTAAGAATATGAGAAAAACGCTGAAATTTGTCATTAAATGAAGTATATTCACATATAGAATTACAAATGAGGAGAAAAAGAAAGAATCCCACTTCTTGTAGTGAAAAAGAAAAAGTATATCAATTCAATAATCAATTAAGGCGTATTGAAGAAGAGTTTTTACTCGTAGAAATTCCGCTGGATGGCAATTATTAAAAATGGCAAGTGATTATTAAAAAGCAGCACGAGTACAGTAAACTATGGGAATTTTTTAGCGAAAAGCATTCCTCCGGTATTAACAAGCCACCATTAGATAGGTTTAATTAAGTGAGTCCCATTCAACAAACATACGAGGACATCACTCAAATATGTCTCCAGTTAAAGTGTATAAATATCGAAAGAAAACCAGGAGCTATTAGTCAAGTGACCGTGCGTGCTTATACTTCGCACACATACACACACGCACGAGTAATCAGCACATACACTGCAGGCGAACATATTCCGAATACTTCGTCATAACATCACACAACACCTTTCAAATATTTTTATGATGGACACTTAGATATCCACTGCTGCAAATAAAATCAAGCAATCTTATAGATAAGAAGGTACTTTTACTTTTATCTTCTAAAAAAAACAGTTTTAACTTTTAAAAGGACTTATTTTAAATTTTAGAAATACGCTCGGTTTTTTTCACTTTCACTGGTTAAAATGCTGGTTAATAGAAAAATTAGACGTTATTTTCTTTATTTCGATGCGATACTTCCAGAGATGAAAAAATTGACCTTAACTTTAAATAATTCACCTGTTTTACGAATATTTAATCTGCACGATATTTTTTTATGTATTAAACTAGAAGTTAAATATGAAAATTTTAACGCAGGTTCATAGATAAAGTAAAAATGTTTATCTCTGAAAACAATAATTTGTAATTTTTGAACTTTAAGTAAAGTACCAGGTTCGAATTAGTCAAATTCTAATTTTTGGAAAAATACTTTTATATAGGTACTAAATTTTTGCAACATTTGTACGCACAGTATTATAATTTTTCACAAAGTTATATTGCTAAGTTTAAAAAATTATTGCTATGTTAAAATGAGATATACTAAGTAAAAACATTTAATCTTGATAAATAATTCTTTTACTATGTGTTTGAATATTTGTCATAGTAATTAATTATCTTTCTAGGTTACTTTATGTTTTTTCAAGTGAATACTAATTTCTCTTAGTAAGTTTTTTTTAAATGTTTAGTAGAAATAACAGGCAATAGATTTATATATAGAATGCTCAGTAAAATAATAGACGCCAAGTTTATATAATAGAAGCTCAATAAAGTAATAGACGCCAGGTTTATAATAATAGATACACAGTTGAATAAAAAAATGCTAAGTAGAAAAAATTTAGCTACATTTTATTAATTATAATATTTCCTATAAATAATAGGGATTTATATTGCAAAGTTTGTTAATTTTTGTTTCTTTTATTTCTTTTACTATTGGTTAATTTAGCTTAGGTTAGGTTTGATTAGGTTAGGTTATGTTAGGTTTCAAAATCAAGCTTTATTTTCTTTTAAAAAAAGCTATTCCCATTTTTATTATGCTAATAAAATATTCCTATAATAATATAATAAAGCAAAATTATTAAAACATTTAATTATTGTACCTACAGTGATACTTCTACCGAGCGTAAATTTTTTCTACTTGGCAATATGTATTAAAATACTTATATACAATGTCATATTATTATTATTCATTAGATATTTTAAATATATTCTTGTAAAATGTACTTATCAAATTAATATTATACATAGCAATTTAATTTTTTGCAAATAATTACAAGCCCTAATTTTTTGTCGTTTTAAACGATAAAATGAGAAAATATGAAGTATTTTTATTGTCAATGAAATACCAAATAGTAACAGATTATGATCAGTTCGGATCAGTTGTAGTGGATCACTTGGATGAGTATATGGTGTGGGGAAGAGAACTGAGCCGGCGATTTAATTAGTAAAGCATGAGGAGACCATAGCCTGGTAGTGTATGCAGAGCTTGCAGTCTTACATGCGTCCAATTGATTACACAGAACAGGTAGATAATTGCTCTCATACAGTTTATTAATCCTCTAATGGTCGGCTTGCGAACAGTTGATTAGAAAAGGATCAAGAGCGGTCGCCCTGGGCACGTGGCTATTAACCTGACCCAGAATATGCACCGAGTGCGTGAGTGCTCTCCGCGCTGTTTGTACAGGTGGACACAAAAGCACTTGTTGCACAGTCACGTGCCCGACTGCAAACACCACACATCGGGGCCCAATTCACCGAACAGAGCAAGGGTAAATATTGTCTACGAGGTGACAATAGGAGCAAGTGGAAGAATTGACCAAATCTTACTGGTCAAATTTCAACCGATTACAGAGACAATGATTCGTTACTTATCTCATTATTGGCTAATATTAAATCGTTTCCGAATTCAATGACTATGTAGCTCTGACGTTTGAAGGACAAATATTTTTCTTATTGCAAGAAGATATTTTCTTCGAATGCCTCTATAAGGAAATAGAATTTAGAGTAATTTACGAGCCACTTAGACACAAAGTTTCTGTATTTCGTTAATAGTTAGAATCTCAGCGAATTGTGTTCGCAATTATAGTATCAAATAAATTATGGACCGTCTATCTTCATACAGAAGTTACGGGATTCTTATTATCTAATATGTAAAAGACAAAAATTGCCTTGTCTTGTTTTTTTATACAAATGAATACGATAAAATATAAATTTTGGGATTTATATTATATTTTCTTCTATTTTACCAGTATAATAAAGTTTTTGAAGGGAGCAAGTTAAAGATTTAGAAATTACTGTAATGTTTTGTTAAACATGTAGTTTATTAGTTAAAATTTCTATCCTACAAATTAACAAGGTAAAAACTTATCAAATAAGATAAAATCGAGAGATCATTTTTAAGTCAGATCTTATTCGAGATATATTCAGACTTATTTTACATTCACATGATATTAGATGTAATACATTTTACAATAAATATGATAATTTTTATCAAAGTCAACCTTGTTGGAAATGTCTTCTTAGCCAGTAATAAATATACTGATCATTATCTCATTTGTCACTTCTTGTCATAAAACTATACCTAAAAATGTAGTTAGTGAATACGACCACACTTATTTCGTACGGGTATGATCTTGATTTCGATGAATCTGGTGTGCAATGCCTCTTCAATTAGTTTTTTCATCACGTTGGCTAATAGTACCCCTTATAAAATTATTCCTAAATTCCTGACATAATACCCACTTCAAGACGTTTTTAATATTCTCAATAATATTTGACAATAAATATAATCATTTTTGTCCATCCAGTAGCATTGTATTTTTCGTCATTTAATAAAATTCCTACAGGGATGATATTGATTTCGATCGATCTAGGATGCAATACCTGCACGAGTTAGTTGGTTTTTTCGCCACCTAAACTAACAGTACTCTTCATAAAAGTATACCTAAAATTTATATGTCGAGACTTTTTTTATATTCACAAATTTTCATTTCATTCTTCCAGTAGCATTGTGTTTTTCGTCATGTGGCTTAACAGTTCAGCTACAGAATATGTGGACTTTGTGTAGATACGATTTTGATCTGGATCGATCTCCTCGAGTTGGCTTTTTCGCCTCCTAGACTAACAATAATGCAATACTCGTGATAAATCTGGTTTTTTATATTCACAACAATATTTAACAATGATTTTCGTCCATTCAGTAATATTACATTTTTCGCCACCAGTCCACTACTTTATCTACAGCACCACAATAAGCGACGACTTCGTATCGCTACGATCTTGATCTGAATCGACGTACCGTGGCATGCCTCCCCGACTTATTTTTTCGCCACCTAGCCTAACAGTACTGGAGATAAATCTGGTCGGGTCTCGGTTGTGATTAGCATGCGAGTGTCCGGCTGCGTGTGCGTGATGCATGCCGAGTGCAGCAGACACGGCGAGGCCGCGCAGGCCGCGCTATTGTGCTAGAACTGTTCCCGAGTCGCGGTACCGTTGCTGTTGTTTATGGATACGCTGCAGATGGACTCGATCGCCAATCTAGATGAGCCCATCACATCACATTCCTAACCAAACAATCGTGGCTAATAGGATAGCAAATTCTATGCGCTATCAAAGTTTCTTCTTCTTCTTCAGTGGTACTAATTGTGGAGGTTGATAGTCTGTATACTCTGCAAGGTTTGTGTTTGTAACTTGAGTGTCCAGGTTTTCGACAAAAGATTCACAGTTTATAAGTTTCAAGTAGGGTTGTTATCTATCTTTTTACCAATGGAGGACAAAAATATCTAAAGTTGGTTTCCCTCAGTCGATCAATCATAACCATATGATTCAAATCGCCAAGGAGAAAAGGGGATTGATAAAAAACATACAAGAAAGGTGTAGATTAAACTAATGTCATAAATTGACATTCAAAAATTTTAATCACGAATTGTATTCAGCATAATAATTGTATTTATTATATTATATAGGACGCAATCCTAATTGTATAATTTCCGCGGTAATTATCATTACTAATAATTGTCAGTGAAATTTAAATGTGATTGGATCAATTCACCAAAATGAAGTGATTTCATTGGATGAGTAAAGTGGAATTGTCAAGATGAATCGAACCCCGTAGCAGTTAATCACGTCATCAATTTTTGCCGTAAGAATTATTAAATTTTTATTTTGCATCTTTGTCGTATACACATGGCACAGATGAGACTTTTATTCGCTATCTCATTATCGTACGTGTTACAGAGGGGTATGTGTGTTATCTGCGTCTAACTAATGACAAAAATATAATAGGAAAAGTAGCGTAGCCGCAGTAACTGATATTTTCAAATCTTTAAAAAACTTGAAAATGTCATTCATGTCATTCCTGTTGTGCCTGAAGACGGTGATTTTGGCGTGGATAGTTTATACTTCATTGTGTATTGGTAGTTTCGATAGTTTGTTCTAAAATTCTTTGCGTATGTTCATCCATCTTTATTTTTGTATATAATATTGTCAGTTTTGGCATTTATTTATTTTGGAAATTTCACCCGACAAGATAATGTTATCAATTCCTTTTCTCCCTCAAAGATTTGAATCACATGGTTACAATTGATGACGTGAAGATCAACAACGGAAAATAGAGTGTAGTATCTGATCATTGGTTAATGAAATTAGAGCATATGAAATGAAGATGGAAAGTTCATGTGTAATTAAATAGTTTTATTGGTGTTACAGCTAGTAGTGGATTTCGAACCATTCAGTTATTTCCTTAATTTTTGGCGACACTAAGATTTGAACTCCAGATCTCATTTCGATCAGTTAGTTAGATGACACTAATGTCGTATTAAAATATAATTCATATTGATACCTGATCGTCTTCGAGTCAATTCTTATCCGTGACTAGCTCAACAATCTTCCGCTACTATTATTTGGTCCATAATTAGCGACACTGCAAATTGAAATCATATCTCACTTCGTTTAGTTAGAGACGCAGATCTACAATGCCCGTACTAAAAATGGAATCATTATGTACTGATCCTCCTCGAATCAGTTCTTATTCCTGACCACCTCAACACGTTTCCTCTGCTATTATTTGGTTCATAATTATCGACACGACATGAGTTTAATTTGCACTCATATCTCACACTTCATCTAGTTAGAGACGAACGTCTACAATGCTCGTGTTAAAAATGGAATCATTATGTACTGATACTCCTCGAATCAGTTCCTGTCCCTGCTCCATCTCTGAGAGATTGGATCATAATTACCAACACTGCAAATTGAACTCAGATCTCACTTCATGTAACTAGATACACAAATCTACAATGCTCAATTTAAAAATGAAATCATTATATACTGATCCTCCTCGAATCAATTCCTATCCCTGACCACCTCAACACTTTTCCGCTGCTCCATCTCTCGCTCGACCCTCTTGCTGGATCGTTGAACTGGGATTGTTCTGTTCAGCGAATGATGGATGTGTTGCTATTTTTAACGGATTCTATTCACGGTTGTTCTGTTCGGCAGCGAGATGCAGCGCGGTCGAGGGCTTGTTGCTCGCTTTGCGGATGACGTGAGGTGATGGGATTGACACGAGACCGATAAGAATGGAACGCGTTTAGGGATTTCAGCAAACTTGAGCGATATATTCTCAGCGGTTTACATTTAAATACGCCTCGTTTACTATTCACTATATATAAATAAACGCTTTAACTTTTAAAGCAGGTTTATAAATATTTATATTGTTTATATTCAGTTCAATTTTAAATTGTAATATCTGATTTCTAGGATATAAAATATCTAAAATGATTTATTTATCTAACATTTTAAATAAATTTATCATAGTCTTCGAAGTATTCGATGTGCAATGGTTACTCATTTAGTTAGTGAGGCGTTCAAATCCCAGCTTCGCCATTTTTTTATTATGCTAGTAAAATTTGTCACAAAACATGTGCCTTAGGTACTTGAGGCTCTGTTCCATCTTGGAATATTGTGCCTCAGATGATGATGATGATGATGATGACTTAAAGTCAACATTATCCAGTCAAGAAATTATTCCATCATCCATGACTTAAAGTATTCGACTTTTTCTGCACTGTTTTTTAACTGGTGTTATATTTTTTTTATCGTATTATTCATTCATTTCATTGAGGGAAATAATACATTTCAATAGTGACTTTGGGAATTGAAACCTAGATCTCACACTTCGCTCAGTTCAAGTCGGAATGCGCTAACGGCTAACCTACTGAGCCACAATGTCCTTTATGTCGATATATCATATATATACATGATAAAAAGTATGTTTATAACTCATTCATTTTTGTTTGTTGTTTCAGAATACACGGATCTCCGAAAAATTCATCAATTCTACAGAAATCGTAAGTTATCTTTCTCAATTATTATAAGGAAATAATAAAAGATTATACGAGTAGTTACCACAAAATATAGTTTACATTAAGTATGAATATTAAATGATAACATTTACAACAAACACACAATCTATACAAAAAAAATTGTTATTTATTGCTGAGAATGAATTACAATAATTTCAAATAAAACTTACTAAAATTACTAAGTTTCAAACTATATAATGATAAAGATGATGACATAAATTCATTATTAAAGTGGACTGACTGTAGTTCTTTATTAATATTACTCCAGATTAAAAGAAATGACGAAAAAAAAGGTTGATTTAGATGCTGTTTTAAATAAACAGTAGAAAGATTTTCATAATAGTTCTTCCTCTTCATTACCTTTGAAGAAAAATAATTTATTTTATTTTATTAGAAATTTTTATATTTTATCCTAGCTGTGATATAACGTAAAGGAATAAATACTTAAAATTGAAGCTTTCTTAAATAAACAATAAAAAGCTGGCCTGGATTTAAGGGTGGTCAGATTAGAATATTTTACAAAGAAGAAAGCACGAAAAGTTCCAAAACTAAATTTTATATTTATCAGTTTAGAATTGGTTTTATTCGACTGGATAATTAGTAATTAGGAAATTTTTTGGAATAGTCATTTAATCAGTCTTTATTAGGGGGATAAATGGTATTAAAAATTATTTAAATATTTGTTAAATTAACAATTTATTTAAAAAAAATCATAAAATAAAGATTTTCAATTTTTATTTAATGTTGAAAAAGGACCTCCACCAAACTCTTGCCTAGAGACCCCCACCAACATAAATCCGTCCCTGATAAAAAGTATTGAACATTTCTTCCTCTTCATTACTATTTTGCATCGTGACTTACACCCACGTGTATTAAAAACTAATTACACATTTTCTTAACAATACAATACATACTTCGTCCTAAATGTCTCACTCTGAATTGATTACGTTTACCGCCGCCCTGGTCGAATATCGTCCGTAGGCGCGCGTAGGCCAGCGAGGCTGGGTTGCGGCTGGAATGGCCCCGGGGCAAGTATGCACTGACTAATTAGGAGGCCGTCTGTTACGTCACGAGAATGCTACTGTACGTGTGATTGTTCATGCAATAGCGCCCCGAGCCACCCGTAAACACTGGTGGCAGCCTGCAATCCACTGCGAGCTGTTCTACATTGCATTGTGTAGAGCAGCAGATAATGCGAGCGCTGGATACTATCTTATGCAGATTTATTTAATTACTCTTTTGGTTACTTGTGTAGATATAGGTTTGTGTTTATGAGTAATGATAGAGATGCATTAATGAATAGTTTTTGAGTAACAAAACACAATACGTAAGGTTTTTAATCATACATTTTTAGAGTGATCTAATTCATAAAACAAAACCTGACATTTTCATTTTTAAGTTCAAAAAATTTCTGCCATTTTTATTCTTTTATTCCACATATAATGCAACAAGTTGAAAATTACGGCTCTGCTTTCCAGATTGTTTGTGGATTGCATTTCTTCTGTGAACTATGATTCTGCCTTCAGCAAATAGACGTTGACATTTGTGTATAAAAATTAGAGATTAGATCATATTTCACAAAGTTATTTAGATAAGGATTGAGAGGGTAAATTGTCTTGTCAAACAAAATTTTTTGGGCAAACTTAAATAGTGTTAGATGTAATTCGGTCATGACAGAAGTCACAATATTTGATTTTGCATTAATTTTGAATTAGTTTACTTCAGCGACTGAAATAATGCAGATGCACTTTACATAAGTTTATGTACTGTTCCCCAATGTTTTTAGTTCGGGTTTAAATTCAGGTTTATTTTATTAAGTTGTATGAAAATAAAGTTAGTTTAAGTAAAATAAAGTGTAGGTGACATCAACATCATCATCAGTAAGTCACTCATCATCGTCAAAAAGAGTTACTGAGTTTACATCAACCAACGTTTACCTCCCCATGTTACAATAATGAAGTCAAAATGAAATAAAATAAAAAAATGTGCAATTTTATTTTAATAGAACGACATTGTAATAGCTATTTACATATATTATCATGTAGAAAACACCTCATTTTAAATAACGGTGGGACTCAAAATAGGAACTATCTTAAAAATCCGGAACGTCTGTTCACAATTATTTTTAACCGTTCGGATGTATATATAAACATAGAACGAAATTGGGCTGAACATATTGTAATCAAACTTTATACATATTTTATCTTTTAATATCACTGGCACGAATTAATAACCCCGACATTTTTTTTAAATAGGTGTTGTAGAGTAGGTAAAAAAACATTTAGTGTATAGTCGAGGATAGATTGTTTAGTCCTTAGTACGCTCGCGCCAATTAGTTTGTACTTTATTAGGCAGAGAGCAGCTGATCGACAGTTGTTCTACTTTTTAATCAAAAGACGGTCGATATGGCTTTTTGATTTTTTACACAAAATTAAATAGTTGTACAAAAAAAAAAGTTGTATGTATGCGCCTAGCCTAGGTAGTGGTGAATTAATTACCATTTTTAGTAAACAATAAACAATAAAAGGACAACATCCAAAAGTCTTTCCTCCGACATTTAGTTTTTCCTCAACTACGGAAGCTATCAGCAGGTTATGTTATTTATGCATTATAATTGTTAGACAACGATCCATTAACTTTTTAAAGAAAAAATTGTCTTAAGTGGAACTGTCGCCTAATCGTCCATCCCTTAAATCAACTATTGTCTACAGGTCGAGTAAATAAAACTGCTTAATTTTTATTACATCGTAGAACAAGAATAAAATGTCCCAATTGGACGTCTTGCCTTAAACGAGAACAATTACAACATCTACAATCGACACTTTCCTAATAACATCATCAAGTAGGCTTGAGTAGACAGTAGAGAGTTGTTAGCTCCGCTAGGACTGGTCCACAGGCGTGCAGGAGTCAGTGAATGAACGAGTGACCGTGGAACAGGTGTATTGATAGAGAGTTCATGTTTTGATCTGGTTGATGCCGATGCTGACGTTGAAATCGCGGTTAGCGGTTACTGGTTACCTAATGCTAATACTGGAATAAACACTGCATATTTAACACTAGCATTTGCGAGTTGCGACATTAGATAGTTGGGTAATTAGCGAATTTTTTGTTGGCTGGTATTGTCGTAGTCAAATATTCAAAGCAAAATGGATATGAAAGATTATATCAATTAAAATTAACTGTAAGGAATAGAGTAAAATATTTGTAGAGGATGATAAGAAAATGATTGTAAGGGCATACAATACAATATGTTATAAAAAGGATATGGGTATAGGTAAAGTATTAATCTTATTATTTTAGTGATATTAATTCGAAATTAATTATAATGATTATATAACACACGTCATTTTAATCTAATCAGAATGCTTCATTTGAAGGTAGTTCCAGTTTTCTATTGAAACAATTGATAAACCCCAAATAGCAATTACCATGGTTATATTTTGTTGACATGTAAATTTTATGTCTGAACTGTTGCCATCGTGAAAGAAAGAAAACCATTATATATCTGTTAATAATTAAGTTGAAAAATATATGAAAATCGCTAAAAGGAACAGGACCAAAAGCTATACAAGCTAGAAATGAAATTGTCAGAAAGATAACAGGGAAGTTAAATTGAATAGAAAAAAGTTCAGACCGATAAAAAACTTTAAAAATGATGAAAATAAAAAACAGCTTGTTGAACACATCAAAAGATGATTGTATCAAGAAAACATGAATAAGTAGGAGTAATCTAAGAAATCTCTGGAAAGACGAATAACAAAACGAAAAGTGGAAAAACATTAAATGAAGAAATGGATTTAGTAATATATATCAAAAATACGATTAGTTAAGGGTCATAAGGATGCAGATGAAATAGAAGAAGATATTAATTCAACAAAATAGAAATTATTTGAAAAAAAGGATCAAAGAATCAGATTTCGTTTAAAGTTTTAAAGTTGAAAATGAGGATGATTAGTTCTGGTTTATCTTCTAATTCTGATTCGTTGGGAAACTCTAATTATAAGGTCATAAGGATCAAGATGAAACAGAAGGAGATATTAGTCAAAATATTAAATATTATTGGAAAAGGAGATCCAATAATCACATTCAATTTAAGGTTTTCAAGTTATAAAAATAAGTCTGGTTAGTTCTGGTTTATGTTCTGATTCTGGTTCGTTTGGACACTCTAATTATAATACAAGTGATGTTATTGTTTTATTTATTTTAATGTTCTTTTACTATCTTTGCAAGTGGCACCAATTTGAATAATTTACTACCACTGCCTGTTAATGCAGAAGTTCATTGATTCTGCAGCATTGTTAGCACATGCTCCCGTTGAAAAATAAATAATAATATCGTCATAATTCGCATTTTTGCAAACACAAAGCTACGTTAACGAGGCACAATATATCATGAATGTAAATAGGATTGAATAAACCTTTCAGCAATGCCATAAAAAGCTCATAATCGCTGCAGTGGTAGCAGTGGCCGTTCCGTCGCGAAAGTCTATGGTAGCCAGCGGCCATCCAGACAAGTGAATATGGTTTTGTTCTTGTTTATGCTGACCAGCCTACTTCGCGTAACAGCTCGTCAATCAACCACGACGTTTTTATCGAAATATCTATAACAGAAGGACGCACCTTGCTACGACAGTGATGGAAATACAACTCACGTGAATGTTGGAAAAGGATGGGACAAATTTAAAAGTGTTGACGTTACAGTGATGTAATTAATACGTTTATCTATGACCAGTTTCGTAAAATCTCATTAAATGTTAATGTGGCGTTTTATGAGAGAATATTTGTTCTTTGCCTTTGGTTGTTTAAATTAACTGCTACTTTATTTGTTGTCTGATGAAATAGAAATTTTTAATCCCATTGGACTCATTTCAATTCTGCTGGAATTTTAATTTGTTTCCGCTCATATAAATATTTCTATTTCATTCAAATTTATCAGACATTTAATAATAAAAAATCTGATGTGTCCAACACATTATCTTATTCTTATTTCTTTTATTTTTAATCGTGGACCATTCTTACCTAGGTGGTAATAGATTATATTTAATTGAATCTGAATCTGAATAATTAGTTATTTTTGATTATGCTCATAAATGCTTTTGACTAATAAATACATTAAAGTAAACACGATATGTGAACTCCGCGAACATTATATTTAATTACAGTTTAAGTGAAGAGTTTGAAGACCTATGTTGAAAGTAATAAAGTCATTCACCTTTTATGATGCCATTAAAATTAAAACAATTAACAATGATATAAGGCGACATAAAGTTGAACCTACCACTGGGTACCATTACAAAACTGTTTTACAACTTTGTACCTTCTTCATCTTGAAGTAGGAACTATTATCTTAGCGTATATTACACCCATCTTATATCTTGCTATCCATAAAATGAATATCATTATTCTAGCTTTACAGCCTGGGTAATATTAGAGCAATTAAAAATTAATTTCTTTTATATATTCAGATTGGGAAAGTTTATTAGTCGTAATAATTTATCACCAGTGGCGTAGAAAGATCTGGTACTAACCAGGACAATATTTCAAATTGTTTTTCTTAGATTATTATATTTTTATCAAAAATTTCCAAAATAGCAAATTTCAGATATTCCTTTATAAAATATAAATTGTCTCTTAAAATATTGTTAATTGGTATACTAATTTTATTATTATCAATGAAAGGTAATAGCGCTCATTTTTATAAGGGATAATATCAAAAGTGGATATATGTATATAAGACGAACTTTGAAAATTTGGAATAAATTCAAAATGTAGAAATTTTATTAATTAATTAAAAGGTTACGAAAATTGATACATATATGTACACTCAAACCAATTAGTCTCTGTACACACATCTTTTCGCTTTTTTTTTTGAAATATATAAACCATCCTGAAACCTTCTCGAATTAAGTAATTGTTTCGGATAAACAAAAATAAACCTTTTTGAATTAGAAAATCAGATGGACGAATTATTGTTTGGAAAAGAAAGAATTAAAAAAAATATATATTCCCAACAGTGAAATATGACGGAGAATATATGCTTGTATGGGGTTATATGAGTGCAGAAGTGGTGGGAAACTTAATTTTTATTAATGGAAAAGTAAGTTATTTGAATATTTTAGAAGAGAATTTGAAAATGTGCTGAAAAATTAGGTTAAGGGATTCTTAAATAATGACCCCAAACATACTACACGTAAACTGCTAGAATAGTTATTGTACAATTGTAGACAACAATTAAAAATACCTCCACAGTTTCCATATATGAACATCTCTGTGATTTTTTTTAAATGTGTGCAACAAGACGCCCACAGAATATAAAAGAATTACTACATTTATGGTAGAAGAATGGGTTAAAATTGACTCCCAAACTCCAAGAAAAGTAGTGGGAAGTATAACAAAACGTTTATGTAAAGCAATTCCAATGAAAGATGGTTCAAAAGATCATTAATTCTATATAGTTTACAGGTGTACGGAGTCTAATTGGTTTGAGTTTATGCATTTCCTTATCTACTCCCGGGTTTAATAAAGTTAATAGAAAAGTTTCCGATCGAATTTTTTATCGATGCGATATTTTAATTATAGATGTAAAAAATGGGTTCTTAAAAAAATATTTATTAAAATCTCAGTAATGTAAAATATATATACAGTGCAAATTTATCGAAGCAATAACATATCAGAAGCGTCAATTTTGAGGAATAAAATTTAAATCACTTCGTCTAGTAAAAAGCAAGTATAAAAAGAAATGATTCATACGTTTAAAGGCGAATATTTCTGCATGGGAAAGAAATAATCAAATTTGGTTTAAAGATTTTCGGTTAAAATCAAGGAATTTTTCTCTGTTGTCTCTTAATATTTAAGTAAAAAGTCTTTAAGTGATTTGCTATCCTCAAAATTTTTCTAATTTGGTTGTTTTAGTAGCTTTCTAGAAAACAGATTCTGTTGACTATTAAGTGTACTTAAATAGTGGATACTTATTTTGTATTTCACTGTATTGGCACCAGATACGCCACTGTGTGCCTCGAGACCGTTAATTGGAGAGTATGCGACACAGAGTGAGGTTAAGTAATCTTGCGGGGAAATCTTGCGCTCTGATTGACAGGTGCTATTGTTTGAAAGTGTATTGGATGTTTCGCAATGCGTCGAGACTTTTACTCACTGCTTGTTATGAGCTGCAAATGTCAGGTGTTGACTGTTAGATTTGCAAATGGTTACGTGCTCACATCCAGCCTATTATTACGGCCAACGAAATCGAAATCGGACGCGGCGTACAATACCGACCGCTATTTGCTTAACTACTACTGTCATTCTCAAGCCTTGCAAGCCAATATTATAAACCATCATTGCTGTGATATTTCCATAAACAATAAAGCATCAAGTACTTGACCTGTATTTCATTTTTACGTGCATTATAATCAGGGCTTGTAACCGGTTAAAAAAACCGATTAATAAAAACCGGTAACCGATATTTTCAACGAAAATTGCGAACGTTAACCGTAATTTTAACCGATATTTTTCAGGCCGAAAATACCGGTAACCGTTAACCAAAAAAAAAATACCAGTTTTAGCGAACATTAAAAAATTTAATATTTTTTTTTATATCTGTGTTTTCTATTTGTATTTGAACATGAGTCATGAGAGTTTTTATAATTAACATTTTATTGGAGAGTCATAAACGTAGATCTCTTTGGCCGTTAAGGTTACTTAAAAAGTCCAAATAAATACGGCCTTTCTCAACACAGGCTAGTTTAAAATTGAAAAGTGACCTGCGTTTTTCTGAATAAATTACGGGAATTTTTGTGAATATTTGTTAATTAAATTGTTTTTTTTAATTGTTATATTTTCTCAGATGGTAATTTTTTATTATTTTTTTAAATTATTTATTCTATATTTTTTTTTAATCAAATATTTATAATTACTTTTTTTTAAATTAATGTTAATAATTTTTTTAAACCGATATATTAACCGGTTTAAACCGGTTTCCAATTTATAAAAACCGGTTTTCGAACTAAAACCTTTATTATTATAACGTTCTCTATAAGGGTTACATTCCCTGTTTGTAACTAACTTTTAGTAATTTCTAATTACAGTTGAATATAAAAAGTTGCAATTTTTAGGTTTTTACTGTAAAATTTTTCATATACAGCTGAAATATTCCAAAAATACCCATGTATGAGTCCAAAATTTTGGTTTTTGATTGTTGACACCCTTTAAACCCAATTTTAGGTCAGGTTTGGGTTCCTTTTTACCCATTTTAAGGTGTGACAAATTTCCAAATGTACTATACAATATGTTTAGACACTTTTCAACTCATTTTTGGGTATAAAATGCAACACATAATTGTGTTAAACTTATTTTTTTAATTATGAACACCTAAATCATTGTTAAGCACTTTAAACCCATTCCAGGGTGTGAAATAACCCAAATAAACCCATTTTTAGGTAAAATTTATTGATTTTTTTGAAAAAACCAAATTGATAGTCGCCGATGCGCTGATTTCAAATTTTCAAACCGAATTTAATTATCTCTTCCCATTCCTGAGATATTTGGCCTCAAAGTTGCACCTCAAAAAAGTGTGTTTTTTGAACATATCTCTAAAATGGGTAGACATACAGTATCAACGATTACACCAGTCGATGCTACGCGCAAAGTTACATAAAGAAATGTTTTCTCCGCATATACGATCTTTGGAACGATTTGGTGAAAAATGAGAAAAACGAAAAAACCTGAATTTCAATTTTTCGCTTGGAAACTTTTTGTCACCAAAATTTTTTATATACTGGACTTAAGTAAATACAGATGCGCTGATTCCAAATTTTCAAACCGATTTCAATTATCTTTTACCGTTCTCGAGATATTTGTGTTCAAACTTAGACCTGAAAAAATCAGTTTTTCAGGAATAATTCTGAAATGGGTTCAGATACGACTTTGGCGACCTCACCAATCGATTCTACGGGCAAAATTACATTTTTGTACCAATTTTCAGATTTTTATTCCAATGGATACAAATTTTATAGAGGAAAAACCAAAATCGTCGAAAATCGAAAAAAATCGCAAGGGGTTCATCAGGCGATTTTTCGATTTTCGCGATTTTCGTTTTTTCGCTCTAAAAATTGTATCCATTGGAATATTAATCTGAAAATTGGTACACTTATGTAATTTTGCCCGTAGAATCGATTGGTGAAGTCGTCGAGATCGTATCTTGACCCATTTCAGGGATATTCCTGAAAAACGATTTTTTTCAGTTCCAACTTAGAAACCAAATATCTCGAGAACGGTAAGAGATAATTGAAATCGGTTTGAAAATTTGAAATCAGCGCATCTGTATTTACTTAAGTCTGAAAAATGAAAAGATTTGGAGCCAAAAAGTTCTCCAGCGAAAAACTGAAATTCCGTTTTTTTTCTTTTTTCTCATTTTACACCAAATCGTTCCTAAGAACATATATGCGAAGAAAACATTTCTTTATGTAACTTTGTGCGTAGAAACGACTGGTATAATCGTTGAGACTGTATCTCTACCCATTTTAGAGATATAGTCAAAAAACACACTTTTTTGAGGTGCAACTTTGAAGCATAATATCTCAGGAATGGGAAGAGATAATTAAATTCGGTTTGAAAATTTAGAATCAGCTCATCGGCGACTATCAATTTGGACTATTTTAAAATACCAAAATTTTTGACCGAGAAATGGGTCATTTTGGATTTTTTCGGCTGTAAAATCAAAATTTTAAGGTGCAAATCTAAATATTGTTAGTTTTCATGATTAACTATGATTGTAAATTACTTGGAGATGAGAAAAGATATTAATTTTTATTTGGATATGGAAAATGAAAAAAAAAGTTACGCGGAGAAATTTTGTTTTAGTTTTTTTCAATTTTCTTATTTTACATCTAATCGTTCCAAAAAAACGAATATGCGGAGATAATATTTATTTACAAAAGACGTCCTTCCTTGTGTTTTGTTTCGGTTATGCACAATTTTTGACATTAGTAACTGTTAGAATTGGATTTTAATTTTAATTTTATTTACTAGTGAATAACAAATAAAATACTATACAATATACGCAAGATAATAATTTGCTGCTTCAAGGCGGTGACTTCCTGAATGACTTGCCACTCAATTTCTCCTATCAGCACTTTTACCTTGCTAATAATCAGGGCATGTAACCGGTTAAAAAAACCGGTTAATAAAAACCGGTAACCGATATTTTGAACGAAAATTGCGAACTTTAACCGTAATTTTAACCGATATTTTTAAGGCTGAAAAAACCGGTAACCGTTAACCTAAAAAAAAATAAACCGGTTTTAACGAACATTAAACGGTATTTTTATTTAGCGAGAAAAAAAATTAATATTTTTTTATATCTGTGTTTTCTACTTGTATTTGAACATGAGTCATGACAATTTTTACAATTTCCATTTTATTGGAGAGTCTTAAATGTAGGTAGTCTCTTTGGCCGTTAAAAGTCCCAAATAAATACGGCCTATGGCAACACAGGCAAGTTTAAAATTGAAAAGTGACCTGCGTTTTTCTGAAGATATTACGGAAATTTTTGTGAATATTCATTAATTAAATTGCTTTTTTTTAATTGTTATATTTTTCTCAGATGGTAATTTATTATTATTTTTTTTAATTAATTATTCTGTAATTTTTTTAATCAAATTTTTATAATTAATTTGTTTTAATTAATTTTAATTATTTTTTAACCGGTTTAAACCGGTTTACAATTTTTAAAAACCGGTTTTCGAACTAAAACCTTTATTATTATAACGTTCTCTATAAGGGTTAACCGTTAACCAGTATTTTTTTCGGTTACATGCCCTGCTAATAATATAAAATACTATTACTTGCTATATTAAAATATGGATCACTGTAAATTTATAAATGACATACTTGAAATTTAAATACTGTATATTTCCTCGACTTTCATTATGATTCTTAAACTCATATCTTACCATAAACTTAAAAATAGGAATGGATTAGGTAAATGAATGTGCAATAAGTTGGTGCAATTAAGTTTTGCTTTAAAGTTTTCTATAGTTTTCATTAAAAGTTGCGCAGCATTCTCGTGCCTATATTCTCATAAGATACGTGAACAAGTTAGAAATTAGGATGAAGTTAATAACGGTTATCGACTACGTTATGGTATCTACCATACACCATACGGTTGTTATTAAATATTTCGAACAATGGTTCATTACAGGCTGCGGCCTCAAAATAAATCAAAAAAGAACAATGGCTAATGGTTAGTTATTACTATTGTTAATTACTGCTTCGCGCATCTTGGATTATTTGCAGGAAAACAATGCATGGAAAATTGTGCGATGCCGTTAGAGGATCACGATTCCTCGCTTTATTCCACTGGAGTACATTCCGAGCTAATGCACGCATCATCGAAATAAAACTCCCATTATGGTCATTATTCTAATCCATTTACTGTGCCATTTATGGTTTATTTCCTCTTCGGCATGACAATTTGCCGAGACCATTACAGAACAGACACAAAGATGGATTTCAATAATTAGTAACTGTTTCATTACATTGCGACCTATGTTTGGAGAACACAAATTAATTTTCATTATAGAATAGATACACAAAGTCAAATGAAAAACATTCTAGGTAGAATTCTTTTTCTACTACCACTAAGGAACGCACTTTGCTCATATTTTACATGGGGGACTAGGACCGAACTTAAAAAAAAAAATTTTTTAATTTATAGCGCAAAATTATTATTATGTTTTTTTTGGGTCCAAATCTTTTGTTTACCAAAAATAGCCTATATTGTTAGATGTCGCTGATTTCAAGTTTACCAACAGATTTTAATTATCTCTTTTCGTTCCTGAGATTTTTGTTTATAACTCCAAAATGGATAACGATTATTCCAATCGAATCTACGGGAAAAAATATACAAAGAAAGGTTTTCTACAAATATAGGTACATTCTTTGGAACAATTCAGTAAAAACTGAGAAAAACAAAAAACCTCAGTACGATATAATTGAATTCTGTTAAAATTTGGAATATTTTGAAAAAAATGTTTGGTCCACTTAAAGAAGCAGGCCCGGATTTAAGGGTGAGCAGACTGGCCTCCTCCAAGTTAAAAATTTTGACAAAAAATTATATTATTGGAAAATATGAAATAGCCGGATAACGGAATGATTAGAAGAAGAAGACTACTTATGTAAAATTTTATAATAATAGATATAAGTGCAGAATCATTTTTCAAACGTGGAAATCATTTTGAGAATTTGTCTTGTTTTAAGGATAACAAATTGCACCGCAGAAAGATCATTCTTAAAATTAACAATATAAAAAAAATGACTTAGAACTGCTATGATCGAACAACGCCTAAAACGCATAAAACAATAATATTTTAAGAGTATGAAGATATTATAGAATATTTTACAAAGAAAGCAAGAAAAGTGCCAAACATAATTTTATGTTTATCAATAATTAGTTTTATTCGACTGGATAATTATTAATTAGGAAAACACTTTTGGAGTAGCAGTCATATAATAAAATCTCCTAATACAACAACATTTCGACTGTAAATCTCTCTTCATCAGGGTGATAAATATTAATCAATAATTAATTAACAATTTATTTAAAAAAATCAAAAAATAGATTTTCAACTTTTATTCCATGTTGAAAAAGGGCCCCCCACCAAACTTTTGTCCCACCAACATAAATCCGGCCCTGTAAAGAAGAATTAGATAGTAAAAAATTTAGAGCAAAATACCATGTTATTCGTGCAGAATTAGATGTTTTCACTACAATATACTCCTACATACGTATGTATGTTTGCAAATATTAATTTTTATGGTGGTGTGATAATGTTATTGTATTAACAAAGTATTTATTATTTTTAATTGTAATTGTCACGGTTGGCGATTAATTCAATTATCGTTATCACAAATATCACCATTTGCTTGGCGTAATTTTTTCGAATATAACAATATTGTAAGTTCCTCATCATTATTCTCAGAAAACAATTACAATACCAAGAAGTTCTCATTTATCTTGTGTAGATATTAATCAGAAAACATCTAATTAAAAGCAAGCAATTAAACAATGATCGGCGATCGGCAGTTGTTCTCCTGAGGAGGGTAAAAATCCCAGTGGCTGCATGAATTGTTTCCTCGTCAGGAAACAATTGCCGGTGTGTGCGGAGATCAGGGCCTCCTGCGACGCGGCGTATTCAAATCTTTTCTGCCATGCCGAGACGTTGTATGGAACAATTGATGTGGTTAATTGCCCTTTGTTTAACTTCCAGTGCGGGAGTAGGATAAGAGGTTAATACGTACACTGTAATCTGTGATTATTGCTGTTTGCAAATTTACAGCGGCTGGCAAAATGTTTTCATACTGTATACAATCACATAATAATAATATACTTACATAAAATTGACACTATATATATTGGTACAAACATTATTTCTCATTAAAATTATTTTACACAGGCCACTATATTTTTTATAATAGGTCTTTTGATACAGGTACATTAAACTACAACCAACCCTAAATACAAATAATTAATTTTATAAATTTTCAAAATAGTTATCGCGACAATAACATTCAACTGTGCTTAACGCACTGCAACTTAAAATGAACAGAATATATGATCTGAAGTTCGATTCAAATATATACAAGCTGTGTAAATTAAGTACCTATCAAGACTGATTACAATTCAATATTGTCTTCCTCAAAATAACTTCTTTGGGAAGCCACACAATGTTGGAGACGGTTCTTCCTGTCTTCATGAAACAGTGCTAGAAGGTTAGAACTTACATACTGGAATCACCTTCAGTTGGTCATGTTTTGATGTGTCTCAAAGTTATCTTGGTGAGGTGACTTCAATCTGGAGAAGAGAAAAAAGTTACAAAAACTTAATTTCGGTGAATAAGGAGGCTGATGAGTAACAAGAATCTGGCCAAAATCTCATTTTTTTAAAACCATTTTGTCCATACTATATATAGCTCGTTTGATAGACTATTTAAGGGAAACATAAAATTTAAGTTAAATTTTTTTTTCAGTCACTTTAGAGGTGTACAATTATATATTACTCATACCGGAAAAACCATCAGCTTCAAGTAAAATCCCGGTATGTTTCCATACAGTTTCCGAACCGCTGGTCTTCCTCGTAATAAGATAATCGTATTGTGATGTATAATTACCGTCAGTGTGCCTGAACCTGAGGTAATGCTATAATGGTAAGTAATTAAACTCGGTACGAATTCGGTTTTTTGTCTCTGCTCCATACATGAGCAGGATGCCAGTGTAATGGATAATTCTACTGATCATTTAGATTTATATGAGAACTGATTACATACTATTGTTGTTAAAGTGAACATTATCAGATACAGCGGAAAATGAATGCGTAAGAGATAATTGCAAATACTACGCGTAAAATTACCAAGTGCTTTTTGCTAGCGAAAATAAACTATGAAGATACGTGTTTATATATCCTTATGGGATATAAAATCTAAAGTGCAGATTGACAATCTGTTATATCGAAATTGTCCTCGTCATTTCTACCACATTCCAGGAAGAATAAATATATGGGAGTGAAAAATACTATAGAATGAAGTAAATTAAAATTAATTATAATTGTAACCTTACAAATAAATACTAATATGTTTTTAGAGAACTACGTTGTCATCACCATATATTAAATTTTAAACACTGCAATGAGATCTATAAATATAACCACAGAGATGTGAAGACCAAAAATTGAGAAAGTAGTATCTATACTTTCAAAAAAAATTATTATAAGTTAGTGATAAAATTAAGAAAATATAAAAATATCGCTATTTTTGTGAAGAACGAACAAAGATCTACTAAAAATTTGTTACTTTCTATCATTGATTGAAAAGTATATACTTTACAATCAACGATTCTATGCAAGAAGTTAAAAGCAACAGCTCGAGATCCAAGAGAGATTTATTAGAGTAATTTTCTTTTCAACTTTTGTCGGACCGAAGTTTCGGTTTCGACTTCAGTTTTGTTCTGAACGGTTTGACTCGAGTATGTTGTTTTGTTTGTTAATTAATAGATTTCTTTTATATATAAGTGCGAAATGATGCAAGATCTCATTAATTTGTAGAATTAAGACGAAGACATTGTAGAACTAAAAAAAAGTAACGTTATTTTAAGAGAATAACCTACATCATAAAAGAACCTATTAGTAACAAATATTTCTTGAAAAGACCACTAATTCGATTGTGGTTGTTTATTATATTTGTGAGGTGGTTAATGATAACAAAAGTTTTTATTTATTTAATAAAGATAATATCTACAAAATATAGTCCTTTATTTAATTTAATAGTAAGTAGATGGAATGGAATGGAACAAAAATATATAATAGAAGTGAAATTTATATTAATATATGCGTTAATTATATTCTAATGAAATTTATAAAATTTATTGCTAAACTTGCTCGTATATTATTAATTACCAAAATTTACTGTCCTGAATTACCCAAATTGAATTTTTATAAAACTTTACGATTGAGATTTGACAATGGAACAGTGTCGTTCCCAGCAAAATTTATAGAGCTGTTTAGTAATATACAATACGATTTAAGATCTGTAAAGCGGTGGAACACAATAAAGTTACAAGTTTTTTGTGTACTAGTTAAATATTCACCATAAAAATCTGCTATCAAACTTTTTATCTTATCTTTCTTGTCTCATTTTTTAGAGGTTATTTATTTTTCTTCCTGTATATACATGAAATACGCAAATAATAAAATCAAATAACTGTAGATAAATATTTAGCGATAAATTTTATACCTTGTTTGGAATAATATTAAGCTTTGCAAGCAAGAAAACTCCTAAAAATATTCTTTCTACAATAAATTTTATTTCATAGTAAACCTATATATTTTCTTGTAATCGGGTATGTAATCATAATCGATTTTCTGTACGTCTTAAAGTATAAAATAACCACTATAGCTTCTCATTATAATAATAAAAATTAAATATTAGTTCGCAATAATATAGTTATTAGCAATTTAATGTCTATCTCTCATCTTCCATGATTCTACCACGATGAAATGATTTAAAAAAATTCAGATATTTTATGTTTTTGTCTAGTATCATACATGTAATAATCAAAATTTGGTCACATACCTTATTGTAATTTAGAAACCTTGACCTAGCTTTTTAATCTAAGCCTTATTTTTCAGAATATAGATTATCATTTGAATAAACAGTAGTATGATTTGAATTTATAATCAATATTTTATCAAACGAATTGGAAATGTCATGTTAATTTGTTAATAGCTTCTGCGGTGTAGAAGTTAGTTAAGGTGTTTTCTATTTTGTATGAATCGTAGAAAAAAGTAAGAATTATGTGTTATTATAAATATTGAATGAATATTAACGAATGTGAAAAACTAGTTCTGAAATATGTACATGTACCGTAAGACAATTTTCAATGTAAACGATATTCTAATGAGCAGATTTGTTCTCTAAAAATTTTATCATTTTAATAAATCTTCCGTTTAATTTTACGACTTGGAAAAATTAATCATAGGCAATGTATATTCATGAAACACCTAATTATTTACTTACTTCTGCTACTCGTTCTATGGGAGAAAAAAACGTAGTTTAGATGAGCATATTTACATATCTACCATCTGAAAATAATGATTTCTGCTTCGATACGTCTCTTTCATTGCATTCCGGTCGTTTTCTCATCGTCTTATTTCTTCCATTTCTCAATCGTATGTTTCTGTTGCTTACAACGACGGGTAAAAGCTGTGAGATATTAACCACATTAATTACCTACGGCGTTCGGGAGAGGATTGACTACATGCACTGACTGCTGGAGTCACTCTCACTGCTCACTGGTCACTGACTACATTCAATTGACTATTGCTTGACACAAGGGAATTCTAACAATGATTAATTTTATGTTTTCCTAATTCATATTTTTTACTAACCAACAATAATTTTATAAATTTCACTTCAGTTAAGTATTATGTAGATTTTCTTTGGTAAAGATTTCCATTAGATTATTTTAACGTGAAAAAAGGGATTTGTCATAACAGTCATAACTATGTCAAATCATGTCTTTATTCAGACTTTCATTTAATAAGATCTTTCAATTATGTCTTTTATGACACATGAAAATTTTATAGATAAACGAGTGCTTTTTTTACATGTATTATATTTTTATGGCAAAATCAATAAATTGTTGTAAGTTAAATAAAGTTATGGTTTGTGGTTAAAATTATTCCAAATTTAGAATAATTGCAACAGGGCATAAAAGGCGGACGATGTAGACTGATACATTTTTAAATGCATTTCTTTAACATTCAAACACCCCTATTCAGAACGCATTTTAAACTTTTATAATAAAAGCACTTTTAGGAAGCATGCTTTTACATTATAATCTTATACATTTTATATGTATAGATACATGTATACCATTTCAGCTTCTTCTAGAGCTACAATTGCATCTATGTTTGCCAAATCAATTGAACTTGTCATTTGCCAAATTAGTCATTATTATCAAAAGAATGATATTATAAAACAATCACATTATCATAGTAGACTGGCGCATACTTAAATCAGTTATTCGCACAAAATATCAAACGCACGTTCGAGTAATTTGAAAAGTATGCGCAACTAATACAGATAAGTATTCTTAAAATTTGTTATTAGAACCCTTGGTAATAAGTTTGAAAGGCTTGCGTTTAATAGTTACTAAGAAATTTGGAGATACTTTTAATAATTATATGTAGGTATAGATGTTTTCAAAAGTAGGTACTGAGATTTCGTACTATAGTAAGGAATATATCTATAGCTATATTCCTTTTAGAATCCAGGTCAGTATTCGATAGTAAAATTCCTAATTAATAGCCAACCTGCAAACTCATCAATAAATTTCACACATTTGTGTAAAAGTAGATTTATAGTGTTGAGCAATGTATCTAAATTGCTGGTTCTATTTATGGCACAAATAACAACCAAATAAATTGGAAGCAATTTAACGCGTGGCAACAACAAATACTAGCTCGATACATTTCCTATCAAAACCCAAATACGTGACATTAAATATCACATCCAGCACATTAATAACTTCTCTGATAACATTCTCAATTTGGACTTCACTCAACTCTTGTAGAATTCTTCAACTATCTCATTTATTTTCTGTCCGATACTTCTACTACACTGTTTTTATACTACGCACAAGTTATGTGGAAATCTCTAAATATCTAGATTTTTTTACGAACTCATCCAATGGGCTACATATCGGCCAATTTATCAGCGAAAAAGAAGACAAACTAACATTTTATTACACGATTGATAAAAATACAAACTTAGGTATTGATTGGATCTTTTTACTATTTAATCTTATAGGTAAAGGGGGTAACGTTTCTAGATCAATTTTAGAGATTCTAGTATCCACTACTTTTACATCTCGCCACTCAGTAAGAGATATATTGGAAACAAGCTAAAAATCGGGTAGCGAATTTTCAATTGATAATCCCGTTTTAAATTCCTAGAACATGATTTTAATATTTTTATAATGACATCTGTCTGTGCGTGTGGATTGATGGATGGATGGATGGATGGATGGATGCTGCCATTACGATAACTCTAATAAAAATATTGAAATTTTGGATATAATATTCTGAGACCCTAGATTATATCTGATTAAATTTTGGTTATTCTCATGCAGCAAGAAGTGATGTTTTCATGATGATCTAAAGTGTTTTTTATATTAATTATGAATATATGAGAATTTTGTAAATAACAATTTAATAATATGTCATTAGCTATAAATTTATAGTTCAAATTTGTCTCTATCTAGCCCCATTTATGTATTACAAATGATAATTGATTTGGTAAATTTGTTACAATTGCAGATAATCTGTTTACCTATGAAAAAAACTTCAACCCCTCGAGACTGGTTAGCTACGTGTCTGACTTAAGGTATAAGTCATAAGTTTTACATGAAATGACAAGTAATTTCAATTAGCAAGTAATGCTAATTAAATGACAATATAGATTATGACAGATACATTATCTTATGTAGATCAAAGGAGATTAACATTAGCAATAGTATTAAAATTAATATAATACATAACAAACTTGATCTAATTTTTCTTCTTTTCAAATTGAAATGTAGATATTGTTCGCTAATAATACATTATCTATTAACTATGTGTAACACGCAATTACGGCCGCAATATTTCAAACAGCGAAAAAATTTTAATTATAAATGTTGCAAGTTATATTGTGTTAATTTGTTATTATGTCAACCACATTAAAACTGAATTAATATATGTATAAGTAGCCAGACAGTTAGAAAATTAATATAAATTTTTCCAGACAGTAACAGTAAATAGTGGAATATAAATAATTCATTTTAAATTCTAGTTCTATAAAAATTTTATGATTTCAGAATTTAAAATCAACACTATAAATCTAAAAACACTTCATTCTCAACAAAAAAAACTTCTAATAAAAACAAAAAGCGATCGGCGATCGGCGAGTGTTTGCGGAACATAACCTCAAATGAACCCGGTCACCGCATCTGTGATCTGATTTGGGGAATTTTTATAGCATTCTGACAATTTCTCCTGCGTGATTTTACTACAAAGGATCGCCGCAGTTTCGGCCATTCCTAATTAAGCCTTTACTTATTAAAATATTAATATTAATATTGTCCATAAACATACAAATATACATAAATATGTGCGCTATACTTTATATTTACAATTATATCACGCGATACGTAATAAATATTATTTTAATGGTCTTGTTAACGTGGACGTATTGATCTGGTATGATCATTACAGCCGGCAAAAGTGATTCGAACATGAATGCAGAATACCACTACACTCACGAGAAACTCCCAATAATGCTAATACCATTAAATATAAAATTAATTTTTCTATTTTACATCTATTACATTTTTTTACTACTAGCCTAGTCACCCACTATTATTGACCTTTATCTGACAAGAAAAATTGTTTTTCAATACCGCTCATTTGGTAACCATCATCACCTAGGTCAATAATAAATTTTTATTTACGAGGGTCGATAATGAAAACTGTTATTTTTAAAGAAACTCAAATCTTCAAATCAAAATATTGTTTGAATCATTTAACTTGAGAAAAGTGTAAAGTATGGATTTACAATTTAAATATGCCGTCTAAATTAAATAGGTAAATCAAATAAAACCAAATTAAAAATCAAAAGGGAGGTTGATAAATTGAAACATCGAATATAAAATTTTTGTCGTTATGATCTGATTGTTGCGACGAAAATCAAATGAGTCCACAGGACATCTGCTGTTATAGAATATCAAGTATACTTTATAGATGATAATTGCAACTAATATCATAACTTGTCCAAATGTCCGCAATCGAAGTTATTGAATTCCACTCCATTTGACATTCTCAGAAATTACATAATTCTAAAAAAAATATAATAATTTTACAAAGGATATTACGTGTGAGTACCTCTATCACAGGTAGCAAAAATTCCAGTCGTTGCTTTACTAGGCATCCTTCACTCAAGTAGCAAACATTACGGTAATTAGTATTTACGGAGGGTGTTATTAATTAATTACATTAGGGCAATAATTAGAGTATTTCACAATAAATGTGCACAACTCTCATAGTAAATATTACAGAGACTGATTTTTAAGAAGAGTGATTTTGATCTAATTATATTATGGCAAGAATTAGAGCATTTCAATGAGTGAGTATCCTTCACACATGTAGCAAACATTATGATGACTAGTTGTAACGGGGGATGATTTTGGTCTAATTACAGTAGAATAAGAACTAGAGTTCATCACAATTATACCAAAATGTATTGTTCTACCGCGATCAAATTTCAAACGACTGTATTTGTAAATATTAGGGATAATTCTGTGCTAATGGTATGCGGTTAAACCCTCCTAAACTTCAATTCAATACAACAGCTTTGATAAAACTATATTTCTATTAATACCATTACATTAGTGTCTGGTGAGATTGATACCAATGTAGATTTAATACCGATGAAAGTAGTGATTGATGTATTGTATATTTATTATTGAATACAAATCCTTTCTTCTCGAAATGAGAATGGCTCTGCTGGGAAGATACGGAGTTCCTTGGGAAGCCACCAATAAATTTCGCTGGTCATAGAGCGTTTGAAATGGAAAGAATGCGTGACTAAATTGACATTCCATGTCCACAAATATCTAAAATGCAAGTGAATTCATTTCATATCTTTGGATTTGCCGCTCGCTCCGGTCGTATGAACGTGTGTTAACACAAGTCGTGATAGCGTCGTGTTCTTTTTCGGTTTTTGCCTTTATTGGTGACCGGCATATTTCATATAATAGAAAGCCGAGCATCTCTGACACTACGTATATCTCATTGGAACGAGTTTCAGATTTTTTTGACTGTAGAGATGAGCAAAGTAGGTTGCTTGCAGGTATTTATCACAAAAATAATAGGAAGCGCCTACATTAGACAAAGTTCTTAACTCAAATAAGGAACAGAAAATATTTGCACTTATTTCTCATACACTTTTCTAAAGCCGTTAATATAATAAGGGAGTTATAAGCATGTTAACACTTCAATGTACAATCCGAGGGTATACGTCGAACGAGATCATATCGTTATTGCAATAATTGATTATTTCAAACCAACAGTGGCGTTCACTACTAACCTTTGAAATACGCCAAAATGTTGTTTAATAATACTATTAAAATCGTCTTAAAGGTTAACATTTTTAAAATTAATAAAACACTGTCAAATTGTTAAAATTTCTAACCATATCTCTCTAATGATGAATTTTTAAATGTTTATCCAGTTTTATTATTTCATTCATTTCAAGTTTGTTTATATTTGACAAATTGTACAGCATGTTTAAAACAAAATTACAAAGCAGAGAGCGAACAATATAATTTGGCTCAGGGTGCTATATGTCTAGAGGCCCGGCATACCAAAAAAACAAATAATAATTTCGTTGACTTCAACGGTGGTATTGAATATTCTGGTTTTTATATTATATATTTACAAAAAAAAAAAAATTAGCGACCTGACTTCAGGGACGCCTTTCATTCTCAAAAAAAAAAAGAACCAGAACGACATCCCCGACCTTTCAGACTGGTAAATAACTAAAATACATTTTAATGATTGGTTTTATTTGTCATTTAGTCAAAAAAAAGAAGTGTAAAAAATAACACCCTAGGTAATTATTTCTATTTAACTAAATAAATAAATACTAGCACCTTATTTATCAATTGAAAACTTGAAAAGATATTTGGTCATCAGCATCATAAGAGGTTCAATAAACAAAGTAGAATGGCTTAACAAGAAAAGGAAGTATATGAGTAAACTTACGTGCATTATATCAAGTATGAAATAATAAAGAGTATCAATAAAAATATTTTATCCAAAAATATTAGAGGTAGGAAATATATATTTCCTTTCTTGCAACTATATTGCGGACATAATGTGTACTAAATGTCAGTAAGTTTATTTGTAACTGAGGAAAAGACGAGGCAGTTATAATAATGTTGGGAAGAACCATTTAATATGTTACTATAACGGTCTGATGTTTACTGACTTTACTGAGATTATCTTAGAGTCCTGTTTTTTCTAGTAGGTACTAACGTGTCTTTGAAAGAATAAGTAAGTACAAAATTAATAATTACGGGTATAGACACAAGAATCCAAAGTTATTTGACAATTTATACTGTTGTACAAAGGTATATTTTCGTAATAATTAATATGTATGTATTAATAAGCATTTATCAACCCTACATTGGTGAAAGTACTCTTCCTTGCAAGAAGAAAAAGTACTATCCACATCTTAACTGGCATGTGAATACACTAACTAGCAACACACACAAGTTCATGTCGATAGAAGAATCTGAGATTTCTAACAGTCATTACCGAACAACAAATACATTTTAAATAATCAGCATACATAAATCAAAACAATGATGAAGCACTTATAACATATATCACTCAGGAACAATGCCATCAGTCCGTTACAAGGTATCAATAACATCTGAACAGCCCATCAGATCTAACCTCAAACAATCGCGTTGTTAGCCTGCTAATAAATCGCTGTTCGACTGTTCGATTCGGCCATCCAGCAGTTTATGAGGTGGATTGTGACGTGAACAACCAGGTGTTCTGCGGAAATACAATGGGCGAACACTTCATACAAAATTTTGTTTTACATTTTATTCTCATCAAAATACGATCATTTTATATTAAGCTTTGATTTTAATTATTAATTTTACTTAAAATATGAACACATATATGAATCGTCAGTCGCTACTTTCTTTAATCAAGATTGACATTGGTAAGCAATATGAGGATGCAATTAAATGGGAAACCTCTTTTAAGTGAACTGATCTTATTTTGAACCAAATATATTTTATTTTATTATCTGTCACTTTGGACTGGTTTTTCATTATTCTGATAAGTGTCTGAAAAACTTTTTTATATATCTTTTAGCGCTACCAATAAGTCTAAGGACGACAGGGCAAACACCGACTTTGTGCTACCGTTAAAATTTTGCTAGGAGGATAAAATGAAATTCGTTTGAATTTATGTGAACGTATAATATTGTGTAGCATTTGTTAAATTTTTGATATTTTTTGATAATATCGTCAAAATATGGAGTTCGTATATGTAAATGTATTTTCTGAAAGTGATGACAAAGAGGAAGAATTAGTACATCGAAGTTAAACATAGACCAGATCGCTTTAGTTTCTGGTGTGAACATGATTCATCCAACCATAACCATAACCTTTGTGGGTGCTTCGGGGCTCGAGCACCCTACAAGAGAATTGGTGGTGTGCGGAACACCCGACAGCATTACATGACGAAGTTATTTTCTGTTTTGAAATATTTTAAATTTTCCTCGAGAAACTAAAAGTTTTGTTTTATTCTTTGGAATTCTATGTAATTTTGTATTTGTTTTTTCTTCAGTTCAAGAATCAATTAAAGGTCAATCATGTGTTCTCTTATAAACAGGGTGTTCATTTTAAACATTTATCAAACAATTTCTATATTAAAAAGACCGAATCAAAATTTATTTCAACCACCGGTTTTCAAGATTTGGGACCCAATTTTCTTATTTTAAATGAAACGCCATATACATTTTTATATATTTGGAATCCATATAAGAATACAAATCCAATGATATGTTGAAGTTAATTTTTAAACTACAAATACAATCTCTCTATTAACATTAAGTTTGAGAAACATTTACCTAAAAATATTAGTTGCCATAAAAAAGTAGCAAATACAAAGCCAATTTTTTTCTGGTTAAAGTATCGGTTACCTTAATAATTGGTTAATAGAAAAGTATCGGAGCGTAGTCAATTACGTATTTTTTTTCTATTATCCCACGTTTAAAGTAACCGCCACTTTAACCAGAGTTGAAAAAATGTGATTGTTACTTACCAGCCAGATAAATTCATATTGAAAAACGCGTTTTCATTATCATTATAATCTATTTGGTACTTAAGAAGAACATTGACGAAGGATTGAAAAACCAGCCCTTTGAGTATTCAATTCTATAAATAAATAAATAAATAAAAATATAAAATTTGATAATGAACAGCGTTGTATGGAATAGCCGTTGGGAAGATTCATTATGCGAAGATTACGCTTATTGATTTTGTTGTAGGGGTTTTATTAAATTTGTTCCTGTAATGGGTACAACATGATTGTTGTTGGCAGAAGTGAAAAGCGCGTTTTTAGCCATTAGCCGCGGCTGCATCCAGCTCCAGTAAGAAGCTGCGCCGTGCTCTGAGTTCTCTGGACGCACCCTGCTGCGAAACAATGTAGCATAGCGGCAGTTCATTTGTTTTCCACGTTTGACAAGTGACGTGACGTTCTGTGTTTTGTTTCGTGTTGTTTTACTTTTGTCTTTACGATGTTCCCTTTTGTTTTACCATCGTTTTGTTTTTCCTAATCGGTAGCTTGTGTAAATATCGATTTGTATTGTTTGTTGTGCTGATTTTATTCATTGGAGACTATGTTCGGCGAAATGGAATGTTTCGGATAGTATTTTTGACAGGTAATCACATTTACGTCAAAATTGTTTAGCAATGTTGTTAATAGAAAGTTTAAAATTATTGAAATTGACATTTTGTAATCTTTGAATCTCAGTTTGATGGTGACACGCCTAACCAATTTGTTGTTCTTGAAAGACAAATTGTACAACAGAAATCACATAATATTTAACTATGCAAATGAGGAATATTTAATTAATACAATTCTACGTGTGACAGTTTCAAAATATAATTATATGTAGAACCATTTTTGTACTTATCTGGATCCTAGTTTTCACTTTATTACATACGTAAGAATTAGCAATTCATTACATATGGCACAACATTCCTAGGTCGAAACAGGGCCCCAAGTACATGTTGTACCAGTTTTGTGAAAAAAATAATTTTATTTTTATTGGTGCATGTTACCAAAAAGGTCAAAACTTATTGAATTGTTATGCACTTCTTCACTGCAAACACAATACATATTGAGTCGTTAAGCAATAATCCATCCAAATGGATTAGCCACGTTGCTTACCAATGCTATCCGGAAAACCATATTTCGGCTAATAAATCTACAGCAAAATGCATTCTGAAATTTAAATTTGTGGTTTGTTTGTTATTAATTATCTATAATTTTCCGTTGAAATTGCGATAACTTCGTTTTTATTTAAATGGTCAAAGCATTTTAATTTAATAGCAATTTTTCTTATAGTGCTAAACAGACAAGAAGTATTCCATTAAAATTATATAATAACAGTGGCGGATTTACGCACAAGTGGTGGAGGCATAGAGACCCTTAGCTTAGGTCTACTCCGTCGCGAGACAAATATTTGTAACACTTCAGGAACCTTAAATGTTAAATCCGCCATTGAATAATAATACAAAAAAATGTTTGTAAAACGTGGAATACAATTTTCTGTAAAAATCAAACTCTCGAATTTTTAGTGCGGTTTTTCTTTTATTGTGATTTTTCAAGAGCTTTAGATTGTGATACTCACTTGATTTTTCAAGAGATTCTTCAGAAATGTGAAAGTTTGATTTGAGTTGAAATGCCCGGAGAATGGAAGATGTTATGCTTTGAATATTAAACCAGTAAAATTATATGTATCGATTTCTATATTAATTAATTATATGTTGCCATTTTTCAAACCAATAATTTTAAAAGTAGAACCACATTTATATTAATAGTTAACAGCATATCATTATTGGCGCAATAAAAACAAGAAATATTTTCAGCTTAAATTTAAACTAAAGTAATTCGTTATAAGCTCCAAATCTCTTGTAGAAGATTATAGTCTAAAATTATTTAACTCCAACAATTATTTTATTTTGTATAGGAATGATTATCTTTGCTAATTCTGTGGAATAACAACATGCACCACTAAATTACAATTAAAATTTTCGAGATTCGAACTAAGACCACTTGGATTGTGATTGTAAAACTTAGGAGTAGTCAATATCCCAATGGTGTCAGCAGAAGTTTATTGTTGAATTGAATCTAAATTATACAGATTAATAAATTTATTGAAGGAGCAATTTCAGCACGTTTTGTAATTTAGACTTTTTAATTCGAACTTAAAGAATGGAAACACATTAATAAAAAATAATTGCGACACGTGAAAAACTTCACAAAAGCCTTTCCAGAATCTCATTATGTAGAAAGTCTATTACATTCCACAATTGAATGGAGCGAAAAAGGGCATTAAGCCTGTAAATTGAAAGAATAAGGAAATAATATAGGGAAAATTTAATACGTTTTCGTTTTTATTCTTGAGAGCGTCTGCAGTGCTGGAATTTGTTTTACACACAAAAATGAATTTCCTGATAAAAAACAAAATTGCCGTCTGCACGAGGCGATGGAAAAAACATGGCAGACACAAAATGATTCGGCCTTCAATATAAATAACTCACTTAGCGTTCAGTCGCACCCTGCTTTCACAGATTCGAACTATAGAGAAAAACATACCGTACCGGTTTACCGGTTACCGCTATCATCTCATACCAACACTTGGACGTATTAACTTATAATGTCTACATTAACAACTGATTATCAAAAACAATGCAACGAATTTACATTTTTACTTTCTAAAGGCCACGATAAAATTATAGTACAAATTCTTGTTTAATTTGTAGAAGGCATCGGTGGCACACTTGGTTATATATCTCATGCCAATACTTGTACGTAATAATTTATAATGTCTTTATTGCCAACTGATTATCAAAAACAATGCAACGAATTTACAATTTTACTTTCTAAAGGCCACGATAAATTTATAATATTAATTCTTGTTTAACTTGGAGAAGGCATCGATGGCATATTTTTGTTTTAGTTCGTATCATGTAGAATTAAACCTGTCAATCAATTTTATGCATCTAATGCAACAAACAAGAGATGGGACCGTATTTATACTTTTTCCCAATATGGTGCAATTTTCAGCACATTATCCTTGTTCCAACTACTAATTGTCCTCTGTAGTTCAGGGTTATAGTAGCCGTACATATCCACATCAACGAATGTTCAGAACGGCACTGAGCCAATAAGCTAAAGGTGGCATCATAAATGGAAAAGTAACTAGTTTAGGTTTTACCAAAAAAATTCTCGTTCTTCATTTTAAATTTCTGCTATATCTACTTCTGAATATAAAACTTACAAAACATACCACCGTTCTATCGTATCTATCATGGGACATAAGGAACACAAGTTGAAAGAAAGAAATAGTAAACGGGTTGAATCTACCAACCCTCCAAATTATCTAAGGCAGTTGGATCAGTTCGGGAACTGTACCAAGAAAACAAAACTAATCTACTAGGTTACTTTAAAAGTGCCAAATAAATACGGCCTGTATGTAAACATTAGAAATAGATATATTGCATTTTTAAGTTGAAATTATTTTGAGCATTCCATTTTGATTGTTGTTTTGGTTCCCGCGTACAAACATTAAAGTAAATAACCCACCACGACAATTAATAATAATTATTACCATGCACTTGTTTAAAATTTATTGTCTCACCATCCAAAAAGAATAATGCCAGAGTTATAAATTTCTCATGATACACGCATTCATCTCGGGAAAAAAGAAACAATTCACAGCTGGACAAAACCTAACGTCCAGTCTCCAGTCCATGGCTCACTCCGATCCTCTTCGGTCACACATACCAGGCGAGCTGTAATTACACACATACACACGCGGGCTATCAATAACGAGATATGCACCCAACACACATGCGGGGCTACGCTACCAGAATACCAATCAGGACACAATCATATGCTCAAATTTCTACTCTACAATGGGTTCTTTTGTTTTTGTAGACTCGGTCGAACATCTGCATAAGTCAGTGTTGCCACCGTAGATTTGTCAAATATGTTCAAATTCCGTTACTTGCCGTTACCAACCTTTTTCTTTTTAAATTATAAGATCATTATTTTTATAAAATAAAATTAAATATAAATAAAAAAACTACATTTCAAAATTAATTTATGTTGGTGGGGACCTCTGGACAAAGATTGGTAGGGGCTCTTTTTCAACATGGAATAAAAATTCAATATATGATTTTTTTACTTTCTTAGGTACAAAATCTTCAATAATATCTTCAAATGATAGATGCTCAGACGTACTAGATATTTTAGGCGTTGTTCGGTTAATCGTTCTGTCAATTTTTTAATAATTTTAATTTTGAGAACGAACTTTCAGCAGTGCTATTTGTTATCATTAAATCTAGATAGACTTTGGAAAGACGTTTGGAAAAACATATGCACTTTTTTATGTCTAAATTATACATAAAATGTTCTGGACTAAAGAAACTTATGTTATTTTATTAAAAATTAACCATTGCATTATAAGTTAGTAAATTTACAACTTTCAAGTAATTAAATTTTGGTATTTTCCAGGGTTACTCTTTTTTATTGTAATGTATAGTGTTGACAAAATTTTTGATTTGGTGAGGGCCCCTGGGCTGCTTTAAAACCGGGTCTGTGCCGATTACTAAAATTTATCAATCTTTTTTAAGTCTAGTAATATGATTTACATTTAGAGAGTATGTTGAACAGAATTGTTTTTTTTTTATAAATTTATACCTAACGTTATTCTGGTGAAATGCAGTTTTTTTTGACATGTCTTCTTTTATTCACGATTCATATGTCGTTGACATACAATACTAGTTATCAAAAAATTGGCATTAACTAAATGAAATTCCTGTAAGTTGCTTTAAGAAAACGGAAATAGTTGAGCGTCTGTCAATTCGGAATGTTAATTGTTTTACTTTTATTGCAAACTTATTTCCATTTCATCACTTATTTACGACCAATAAAATATTTATACTAGTAGATCATCTAGTGCTATTCACTATTTCAGCTCTAGGGCTTTAATAAACTAGATAAATATACAATAGGAAATGAGTGAGACACTTACTTCATTTTATTACGCCTTCACTTTCTACCATAAAAATTTAAATTAATTTTATTTTAGGAATACATTAAAATGCTATTAATTGCCATTGAAATATTGAGATTATTTTTCATCAATTTCTAAATGATTTTAAGTGGCTATAAATTTTTTTGCAGTAAAAGTTGAAGCGTATTTCAAATTTGCAGATAATGTATTATAGATGAAAGTAATATAAATTCCTTATATTGGATTCCAAATTAATATTGATACTGATTTAATTTAAAATTTAAAAATATGTAATTTGAACAGAAATTCATTAGTTGATATTGTAATTAATGTTAGCAAGTGATTATACATTGATTATATCTATACCAGTTTTAGTGTTTGAGACTTAACAAGTACATTCTTATTGGTTCCGTAAGTAATAGAAGAGGTCATAATATTTTCTGTAATTTTTTGTATGTGGCATCATTTTGTTAAAGATACTTCATCCATTAATTTCTTAATACATTGTCAATAAATTATCTTTTTTTCGCAACATATAAAATATTTTTATAGTTTCAAGCAGCTAATGCATTTTTCTGAGAATTCACTAAAATAAGAAAGCGGTTGTTTGGAAAGTTCTAGTTTTTTGAATCAATCGTCAATATAAATCGAGATATAAATCAATAATAAATTGTTCTGTAAGTGCTGTTTACTTTGAAACCTGTTTTATTTTTTGAGTCTTGACGTTTTAAATCATTTCATCAGCAAGATGAAGGGAAATTGTCAATAAATATCGCAAGCAAAATTACAAAGATAATTTCATTTTCTACAAAAATATTTCAAAATTAAATTTCCGAAAAAAGGGAAAAGCAAACATTGCTATGAGAAATAATATTTAATTAATAATTTGTTTTTTTTACAAAAACAAATTTAATACGCTGTGATAATTTGAATTTAATAGCGTAATATAAAATAAAGTTATCATTTAAGTTTTTTGAATTGTAAAATACGAGTCTCTGTGAGTCTAATAAATGTAATAACTATATTATTAATATTTGTAAAGATAATAAGAAATAAATATTCTATTTTTGTTGCTGTTAATGTTTCTGTATATGCTTACTTTGATTTTGGGTGAAATAATGATCTCATTATTTCACTAGTGAAATTAACGAAATAAAGAATCTCATATTAAATAGAAGTAGAAAAACAATAAGTAATTATTGAAGTAATTAGAATTACGTATATTTACAACTATATCCACTTAAATTGATCATTTATGAGCGTCCAATTATTGATGTCACCAGCAATTTTTGTCTTATTTATTTATTAGTCAAACAGTAAATGTGAAGAAAGTAAGCGTAAGAGTTTTAAAAGAAGATGCTTACATTCTCTTACAGTAAAATCATACAATTTGATTCCATGTTTATCTTCCAACATCATCACCACTTATTACTCATAACTGATACGTTGATTAGAATCTATTCTCTCCAATTCCCATATCGGAAATCTTGAACAAGAAGCTAATTTAGTTAATTTATGAAAGCACTTAAAGTTCAGGCACAAACAATCCCGTAAAAAATGTTCTCGCTGTACAGTTATCCTCTCGTATCAATCACAGATATTCCCAATTTCCGCTTTAATAACAACTTAACGTCATCTGTTTCGATGCCTGCTGCGATCACAACGGTCCATCACTTCGGATCAAGTCGCCTCTCAGCTGCTTAAAATGCACAAAGAACAAAAAGGTGAACAAAACAAGAAGAAAACAAAACGATTCAGTAACAATGTGCGCATAACTTCGAAGGAAGTATTTTCCATTTTTAACAGCGGTAATAGAAAATTGGTTGAACCAAAATAACTTTATATACCGAAATTTTTGTTATATCCCTAGTAGCGAATTTAACAACAATTTATAAAAGAATTAATTTTAACATAGCAGATTTATTGTACAATTGCATTATTGAACTGTTCACATTAACAAGGATCTACAAAATTTATGATAATATGGTTGTACACAAAGTTATTCGATATTCGATTCGGCCTATTTAAATACTGAATATTCGGTTACAAGCAATAAGTGAAGTATAACGCTGTTTTGTTACATTAAAATATATATATTCAACTCAGTAATTGTTTCAGTTGAACCAATATAAACCTTTTTGAATCAGATGGACGAATTATTGTTTGGAAAAGGAAGAATGAACAAATGAAAACAAAAAAATAATGCCCCACAGTGAAATATGGAGGAAGTTATGTGCTTGAATGGGGCTGTATGAGTGCAGAAGGAGTGGGAAACTTAATTTTTTTTATTGATGGAAGAGTGGGTTATTATTAAAGAGAATTTAGAATTTGAAAAATTGAGTTTAAGAGATTCTTATATCTGTGTTACTTAGTTTCTCTAATAACCATAATATTTTTTTTCTTAACTTCATTATGAAAAATTTACAAAGTAAATATATATATATATATATATATATATATATATATATATATATATATATATATTGTTTTATTTATTAATATAGTAGTTTTTTTTTAACAAAAATACCTTATCAAAAAATAAATGAGTTTCAATACGTCAGAATAAATACACTCCTCTAGGAAATAGGATCACCAATCACGCTTTCAGATTTTTGAAAAATATATTTTTGAGCAATGCTGAATAATCTTTTAAAAATTCACCGAATATTCGTTATTCGGTTATTCGGTTATTCGGCTAAATTGCTATTCGTAACATCACTACTACATATATTATTTATTACGTCGTTGAAGAAACCATTTAGGTAATATGCTCGTTTTTAAAGTAACAGTTTAGGTATTTGTTACATAATATACCATTTTTATATTCAGCCTGATGTGTGAGAAAATTAACAAGATATGTATATTTATTTCCGTTCTTAGCATCATGCGTTTCACAATGGTCCATCATTTTGGATCAACTCATCTGCCTAAAACGCTTTCGGTCTTTAAAGCCCGAAATCGAACATTAAAAAATTTGAATGGAAAACAAAACACGCGAGTTACGAAATTGGAGTGAATTTGAACCGGTTCTTCCTCGTGTTATCTCGTGTTTGTTATTTGGTTGTTGTTTTCTTAAACGGTATTAGGGGCCTTTGAACGGCCGCCAGCCACTTACCTCATGTGTAGGATTATGTAAATGTCGGGATATCGCGGCAGATGAGTCCGACTGATGAATTTCGACAAGTCCAAACGCTAATGGATTGCGGGAGCCAACGGGTGCCTTTCGCACTTTATTTCTACTTAATGCATATTAGAAAATGATATTGCTGTTAACCTATCACCTAATGATATATTGCAAATCCAATTGCTAAATCACGAACAAATCTAATCTTCTCTATACTCTTCTTTTGATCGCTTGTATCTTACTAAAAATATCCTGATATCTGATATACTCTTCCAATTTACTTGAACTAGTCGGATTCTTTATGATTTAAGATGTAAGTTGAATTTTACTTATAATGAAGAGATAACCACAAGTATCGCATATTTATTAGTATGCCATGGTAGAAGCAGACAAAAATAAACATTGAAAACTGAAGATAGTTAGAATATCATGATGAAAATGGCACAATATTTGTGAAATACCATGTTACTAAGACGTGGATTGGAAAATTTTTAGACAAACTTAAATCCGATATTCATATATAATATCATTAGTGGTTAATTTTTGCGTGAATTTTTTTTAGAGTATTACGAGCGTTAGTTGCCTAACAATTGATCGATTGGCATTAGCAAAAAAATCACGAGCTGTCAAGCAAGTGATTTTTTTATAAATGTAATAAAATAAATTAGCAACAGACTCGAGTAAAGCAATCGGAAAATTTGTCAGGATAAAATTGAACCACAAATGCTATTAAGATAATTATTTCTGAAATAAAAATAAGTGAATAAAAACCAACTTTGACAGATATTAAATTAATTAAAACGTCAATTTTTTTTCACTTAACAAAAAATTTCTTTGTGACAGTGTTTTGTCGAAATAGTCAAGTAAAAATAATTTCAAATAATCTTTATTTCGCTAAGAAACAATAGTACAGATGCGTGTCCAGAAATTGTTTTAGGACGGGATGAATTACCTTTTTCTAAGTAATCATATACAATATAATGGACTTAAAATGTCGATGTAAATCCTAATCCATATCCTGATGCAAATGCAAAAGGGCAAAACCTAAGAATCTTTTCTCTGCCATTTAGTTTCTTATCAATTACGGAAGCAACGTTATCACAAATTGACCAGATACTAATATTTTCTTATTTATAATTTGTCCGGCAACGTTTTCTTAAATTTTTAATTAATCGCCCTATCGTCCCTTCCATAGATTTGTCATTGGTTCTGTATAAGACAGACTAGACAATTTTATTCTAAGACGTTCATTCAAATATCTTCAATACAACAATTTCAGAGATCATAATATACAAATTTGTTTGGATTTCACCACTATACGGGTAAAATATTTTTGATTACATCTATTCGATTATAATGCCTTAAATCATCGGCAAACAAAGATATGAACAAAGCCATCCACATTCAGAACTCACTTCTAGCCGCAGCATACCTCCATCAATGCACGTCCGGTCTAGGTAGTAATGGTGCAATATGTTAGCGAGGATCGGCTCGGTTGAGGTCTATTAGTGAAGAATGTCCTGCATTGTTATCTGCGCTGCCCGCTAGGAGCGCTGAAGTGGACTAATGGCGCTGATGAACCAATGCAAACATCTAACCGCAGGAGTTGCGCCGCGGTCTAGGGAAGGACGTCGATAAATGAATTCGGATGAGTCAAGGCTAACGCGACATATTTCTCTATTCTTCTTCAACGGTCAGCAAAACGAAATAATAGTTACAAATTGTCTAATAAATAAGTTGACTCTGACAACCTTACAACCTTACTTACAAACGTATTGTATCGAGTTTTAAAATATTAGAAGCAGGGAAATATAACTTTATCTTCGCTGGCTTGACAACAATCAAGAAAAAAACTTTGAAAGTAGTAGATAACGTGCAAACGATTTAATAGAATAGGATAAGTGGTGGTATGAAGGACCACTTTTTGAAAAATAATTATTTCTCTGAAATATTAATTAATTATACCAATATATATTTTAGGCTTACTTATAAAAATAACGAATACATTTATAGTATGTTCTAAAAAGTACAAAAAAATTATTTTATTCCGGTTTAAAAAAGTCTAACTCTCCTCCATTCTATATGTGTGACGGACCAAAGCTATGAGGAGATGAACTAATTAACATATTGTTGTCATTTTTCATATGTGGTACGCTCTTCGTGTACGTTTCTTTATCGTTTTTTTTTTAATAATTTTCACTCTCTGATTAACCATTTACCGACAGTTTTTTAGAACTCATGGAATTGCAACTAGATCGTCTACCTTTCTATGTGCGAATGATCTTCGTCATGTTTACCCGTTGAATTGTTCTTTTTAACAGTAAAAATCCTCTGACCCTTCTGTACTCAGCATAGATGGTCCATCTATCATCAGAGAAGAGGTTAAATGGACACTAAATTACTTACGACTGTATTTTGATGATGAACTACATTTTTAGGTTACGTTAAGTAAAATGTACATAAATAATTAATTTAAACCTACCGAAGTAGTAATTAACTAATTGTTTATATAAGGTCCAAAAAAGTTTTCACAATTTTTTAAGTAAATCTTGAATTATTCAGTGTTGACTGCATTAATTTTCAAATCTCAAGCAGCTACTTACACTATTTTTAACCAACAAAATTAATATTTCCTATGATAGATATCACTTTACTGTACTTTTAAGACCAAAAATCCATCTCTTTCCTACTTACTCTATGTGATAATCCTAGACCTAATTGAATTTCAGTATATGTCATAAAATATAAAAACTAATCTATAGCATCTCATTATAATAATAAAAATTAAACATTAGTTTGCAATAATATAGTTATTAGCAAATTAATTTTCTGGGGAAGGGATATGTGACGTCAGCATGATAGGACCATGGAAAAAGTGAGGTGGACGGTTTCTTATGCTCCCGGTCTATCTCTCTTGTTTTACGATTCTGTCACGCTGACGGTACAATATCTCTTTCACAAATTTTTAATAATTATTTTCTCGATAACTGCGAATAGTTAACCGATTTAAAATTATAGGTACGTGTATTTTTTTTTGTCTAGTATCATATCAAGTTCATATACCTTATTAATTTTTATCGAACACACAAGAATGTTTTGTAATACACTATCAAATCGTCTGACGTCTAAAACCGAATATTCCACTTAGTATCACCTCTCCGATCTGAGTCAAATCATCCAGGTGTCCTACATATCAATTAACCTCTACAACTCTCGCAGTTGCCGATCACGAACAATTGCCGCAGATCGTGACGGTAACAGCGAGGATGAGTCGGCTGTGTTCCGAGGAATAGAAAGTTGCACGCTAAAATGGATGGTGATTTTAATTGTGATGCTAATGTGTCGGCCTAATGCGTTAGATTTCGTCGTTGTTTTGTTGCATGATTAAGTTTGAGGAATAAATTAACGTCCGAGTAATTGAATTTCTACAAGATTCAGATGGTGATTTGTTTCGTGAAATTCATCATTATCATTTTTACTTGTCTTGCACGCATCTCGCTCGATAATGGGTATATACGAGTACATTGATACGCTCATAAGCATATTAGTATTCTGCACATATATCTTCACTATATAAATATTAGTGACGGTTGTTGTTACTTTCCAACAAATTAGAACAAAACCATCATATCTTTACTTGCTTCTCATATTTTCATTTAATATCATGAATGCTTAGTACTCATTATAGCTTATATCTCTTTCTACATTATCATTGGACGAATGTAGAATATTAGACAATTAATATATTAAGAATTAGATAATTACCAAAGGATTTAAAAATCATTTTAGAAAAGATCAATTAATATAAATAGTAGAGAAAAATTTGCGGAAATAAATAGAGCAGCACGAAGCGACCCTTATATACCTGCCGCCAATTAATCTCTAGAACACTTCAGAGCCTTCCAGCCTGCACTGATATTGATAAATTTCTGATAAATTAATGTCATTTTAATTAGATTTTATTTAGTTCCTGTCGCCTATCTCACCAAAATTTTGAGTTCACGAGCCGCCACTGCTCCCAAGTATTAGATATTAAAAAATCGACACAAGTAAAAGTAATTATTTACAAATTAATATATTTAAAATTTATGAATAAAAGGATTAAAAAAAAAGATAAATTGTGGCAATTAATAAATGTTCTTTTCTGTTGAGAGAACAATGGGTAGACTATGGTCTTCTATTTTTTGATTTCGCACTCGTCTAATAATGCCGACCATACTCGAAATCGCCCCATTAATTTAATCATAGAAAAAAGAAAACAAGTATATTAAATAATGTTCCTCTTTAGTTAATGGCACTTTTAATTTAAAAACCGTTTCGAAATACCGCTCATCGCATTAAGAATCAAGAATCAACCAAATACATAAACACATGCGCATTCTTAACAAAACACTATCGCGTGCGCATGCGTTTGAACTCTAGAGACAAATCACCTCGAATTAATCTTAGCCCAGAAAACAAAAAGAAATCATAACTTTATTATTCGTTTTTTATCAGAACAGCCACGGCCGAAATAAAAGAATTCCATAGCTGGCTCGGATCCTCTCAATGAATCATACCCGGGGAAATAACAAAAGAAAGTTAATTTTCTATTCTTACTCGAGTATTGCGGAATTATACAGCTGTCATAGTCGCTATATATTAATGCTATTGTTCGATCAGCTTGCCCGAAGCCCCAATTTCGCGGAGAAATTCATGCAAGATTTCTTGAGTTCTGGGAATTCTCTTGTAGTTATTTCCTAATTAAAATATTCCGCGAAGAATTAAGACAATTTTGTTATAGATGTTCGCAATTTATTTTAAATTCTCTTAAATTAAAATGTAATTTTTATAGAGTAACCAACTTTCAAAAGATGTTTTAATTCTTGGAATATTTCGCCAACCAAATTCCAACCATTTATATCAAAATTTATTTGGTATTAAGTATAATAGCTGTTAATTTGTTGCATATGTTGTTTATTAACGTCATTTGTTAAAATAAGAATGTAGAAAATTGAGAATAACCAACATATATCAAAATTCTAACACTAATTTCTGAATTTGCATATTTCTTTATTATTACTTGCCCTTCTCTTTGCTTTCGGATATATAGACAAACAATAAGTTTTGTTATTTACAAAATGACCAACAGGTAATAATCCTTAAAATTTTTATCTTATTTCCATAGGGTAGTTAGGGGGGTATTTTGAATTAGCACCCCCAATCAAAATTTCTGTAAATTTTAGTAAAAGTTATCTTCATCTTAATAGGAAGCATTGATGTAGAACGATATAATGCTTCTAAATTCTTTCTCTGCAAATCGAAAATTAATTTATAATATTAGATTGTGAATTATATTAAAGATTCATTCCTAATTAATATTTACTACCGTAAAATTGAATAACTATATACCTAAAAATTAGATTTTCCTTAAAAAATTTAGATGAAAAGATAAATAAAGATATTTTGATAGCTAAAATGAATTTTTTTCATACAATCTCAAGGTACATTTGTATTCTAATTAACATTAAAAATAGTAGAATAATATGGAACACAATTTTATGATAAGTATTCTGTTTTGATTAATTTCCAAATTTTGGATTTTTTCTGTTATCTTTTCTTTAAGAACATAGGAACTGTAAAATGTAAAACTAAACCTGAAGGTGCTAATTTATTCGACAAATGAGGTCCATAAATAAACAACATCATTTTGGACAACATAAAAAATTATAACCCAGCTAACAAGCGGAAATTGGAAGTTAGCAGATCATTACTTCCGATACAGGTTTCCAATTTACATACTGTTCTACAACACAATAAAAATAAATTACAAAAACACCTGACTGCAGTAAAATTTGTTCGGGCCAGAATAACAGCTAAATTATTCTTTTACGATTGTCCAATTGGTCTGGTTTTTTATTCTGCACCCACATATGCTGGAATAAATATTAGTGGCGTAGTAATATGCAAAACAACTCTATTTTGCAACACCATGTAGAATAAATTTGAAACACATTTATATGTTGTCGATATTGGCATATTTTGTCTTATGAATATTCAGTGATGATGACAAATAACTATATTTAATATTTTATAATATAGTACTTTTACTTGTAGTACTTCAGGCACTAATCCTTGTAAGAATTGTAATAAAAAATTGAATAAATACTCTCAAACAAGTAATGAAAATTTGAATTTAAGAGCCTTGTTATTTGTTTCTAGAAGTCAAAAGTAGAAAATTTTAAGCAGGAATCTGTTTTAAATAAATAAAATTATTATCATTGAAAGAATATATTATTTTTTGTGGTCCTATAGAAATATTTTGTTCTATACCCATGTCGTATCATATTTGTCAAATATTTACTTGTTTAGTCATACAAAGTAAATGTCAGAATAAGTATTAGTTGGAGAGGTGTCTAAATCTGAAATAGTAAATATATTTGAAGAGGACAAAACAAAATTATAATTTCGACTATTTACAAAACTATAAAGTAATATTAGGTTGTAAAATTTGGAAGAAAAAAAATGTGTAAATATTCCAGAAAGCCCCGTCAAATCGGTTGATAGAATGTGCAAAAGTCCAGTTGGACAACCACTCAGGTCAGATGGTCGATACAAACATTTATACCGAGAAATACCGTCTTAAATAAATTAGTCGTTTTATTAATACACAGCATCCTAAAGATTAAATTATATTTTGGCCAGATCTAGCATCTTGCCACTACGCTAGGGGAGATTGATTTAAAAGCTCACAATATCCTATTTGTACCAAAAAATAAAAACCTCTCAAATGTTCCCCACGCAAGACACATTGAAGAATTTTGGTCATTATTAAGTATATGGTATTTATGATGAGGGTTAGGAAATTCAAAAAGTGGAACAGCAACGACGTTGTTTTTTTTTTAAGCGAATTAGTCTATATAGCGTGCTAATGAAGGCAGTGAACCGTCAAGTTTAATTTAAAAAGTTGCCAGAATAATGGTATGAATACATTACTTCTATATTTTTCAATTTTACCATAGGTGTAGTTAGAGGAATACTTGAGGATACTACTAATTTGACTATATTATTGAATATGAATTTTCAAAAAAAATGAATACACACAAGATATTTTAGAATAATTTATTGTTCTGAGTACAAAAGTGATATTATAGTGGTAGGTATATATTATTTTGAGACATTAAAATGAGATTTTTTTTAACTTTGAATAATATTTTGTTTTTGTTTACATATTAAACAAATAAATATTTTTTATTTTGTAAACCAACTTTTTGCTTTACTTTAAGGTAAAGACTTAAGCACACCTCAATTTTAAAATCTAACTACACCTATAAATTTCATCACAAAAATTTTTTGCTCTTGTTGCACAATATACTACTCTGATTTTTATTTGCAAGTATATAAAAAGTAGGAAATAACTTCTTGACTGGATTTGGATATGATCAAAAGATTTTTCTGGGATACAGTCAATAAAACGAATATTTATTTACTTCAACGTTTCTTGCTGAGGATGATCCTGGTAGGATCAAAACGTTGAAGTAAATAAATATTTGTTTTATTGACTGCATCCCAGAAATTCTTTTGATCATATAAAAAGTAGTTGACTAATTTATAAACTTTATAATCTAATGTTTCCTTTTATTGCTTGTGTCTAAAAAAACTAGTGTCTAAAGTGATGTTTATCTAATTGTTACATAATATTATTAATGATAAACAAAGACAATAGTTTAGGACTATACTATACTTTACACGACCCAAATGTAAACACCATGTTACCCTATTTAATTTTTCTTCATAACCTGATAATCCTCAACAAGTAACAACACAACCCTTGCTTGAGTGTACCCACTCCCATTTTTCAATTTGCCGGTCTCTGTCTGCCCCACCCCCTCATGTTCCGCGTCAGTTGCCGATCTGAGCTCTGAGCTGCGGTAAGTCCACTCTCCACTCGTCCTGCTGCTGATATTGGCCATTGTGGCGCCCTCGACGTCCTGCTGCGCCTGAGAATCAAGTCGCCTACGCCTCAGTGATTCACTGCGGCATTGTTCCCTTGTTTCAGGGGTGTGAAGCTGAAGTGTTAACACTCAGATGAATGGACCAGTGATGTGTGGTTTGTTTTTACCCCTTTAATATACATGTTACCACGTGTTTACTATCGATCCAGATGAGATGGTTTCTGTGTCACACCAAACAATGTCAATAGGTGATTTTATTTCTTTATAAACACTCTTAAATATATTTAGGATATTTCGACCTTGGACATCCGATGAATAAAACGCAATTGTTTTTAACAATGAGGTATATTCTTTATTACTTTATAGGACGTTTCGAGGATGATGTTGTCTTTATCTTCAGCATGATTTGATGATATACAAGTAATGTATAAGTATTACATTTTAAATTAAATAAACAATTTTCTTGATATGATCTCAATTATTTCATTCAACAAAATCGTGTGATTTTCGAAGTAAATAAATGTCAAAACCGACAGTAAATAAGCAAGTTTAATAATGGATGAAACATACAACAAGAGTTATAGAGTAAATTAACGAAACTCCCAACATACAATGAAGAACAAATTGCCCACGCCAAAATCACCTTAATAAATAACAAGAATGACACGAATGACACATTCAAGTTTTTTTTAATATTTAAAAATATCCGTTACCGCGGTTACACTATTGTTTCTATTTCAATTTTATCGTTGATTATATACAGATAGCATATATACCCCTCTGTAACATGTACGATAATGAGAAAGCGAATAAAAGTCTCATCTACGCAATGCGTATTCGACACAGATGTAAGATAAAAGTTTAATAATTCTTGTAGCAGAAATTGATGACGTGGGGATCAACTGCGAGAATTATAGTGTATCTAACTAGTAAAAAGTAGTTATATTACTGACTCTTCCAAATTCAGACTAATGAGATTCAATTTGTTATCTTTAATATCTTAATTTTATTATTTGCGGTAAAAACTTATTTATATTTTTCATATAAAACTAAAGTATTATAAAGTTCTTAAATTTTCAAGGATAACATGATAAACATGGCATTTTAATAAAGGTATAGTATAAGTTGTTGAGACGACAATTTAATCTGTGTAATTATTCTTTAGCCCTGTTGAAATAAGTACTCGGATGAAAAGTGGAGTTGACATTTTTTAAACTAGGAAATTATAAATCTTACAAGACATAAATCACAGATAATCGCATTACTTGCATTTCTATACATAATGAACAACTGAAACAATGTTGCAAACAATTTTGAAATTTGCGCTGAGGACTAAATATAATGAATATAAATTATTCCAGACGGGTATATAATTAAATTAATTAATACAACATTTATAGGTTACTTCAGGGTTACACTAATCGTGATACATGTTATTTTCAATAATATAAATAAGACTATTTTTACTACAACTCTTATATTAAAATTTAATTTACTGTTCCTTATAAATTTATGGCGTATATTTTATTCCATAGCCTATTTAAGTAAGTTATAGGGATCATGCTCTATAGTATGTAGTAAGTGAATAATAATTTCTTTCATGACTGTCTTCCTTCTACTTTACTCAGCTGTACTTAGTCTAATCACTGACTTTGACTGTCTGGCTTAATTTCAAAAGTTTATGTCGAAAGATCAACCTCCTACTAGTTACAAAATTTATGCATGTTTTTACTGATCATCTTCTTCGTGGGCGTGAAAATATGCTACTACCAAAAGCCTCTAACAGAGTGCAACCTCACAATTCTAAGATTCCCCAAAAAATATAAGTTCTAGTTCTTTTAGGAGATATATGAAAAGCAATATAAATTAAACCGATTTGTGAGTAAAGATGTTTTCTAGTTATATAATTTTAATTCTCGATTATAGTATTCTAATAATAATGTATTTCAATTTATTTCAATTTGTAACTTGAAATAGGAAAGGGAACTAAAGGCTAAGCCTTGATAAAAGTCCTTTATAACAGAACGAATTTTTGATCTAGACAACAGCGAAGATAATAACAAAACTACCTACGTTTAAGTGGATCAGACGTTTTGTTTCATTATCTTAATTTGTTTTACATGAATAATTATACTGTATTTAACATTAAAATTAATGTTTAATGTATTTTTTTTCAAACCGCATTGCATTTCACTTATTCTTATATGTCATAAGTAAAAATTTTGATTGATCCTTCATAATTTTATTGAACAATTCATGTCTCCATCTCCATTCCCATTCACAAGTATCTCTTCATGGGGTGGCACACGGTAATTGTGTGCTGATGAGTCATTGTGAGCACCGCGACGCGAAACAATGCGTCGCGACGAGCCATGAGCGTCTGAGCTGCTGTTGATATGCATATCGCCTGGATGTTGCGTCTGTCTTGCGACTTGATTGTTGGATTGTTTCGCCAGCTGTACCTGGAAGTAATTGAATTGTGGCTTCAGGACAAATAAGATGTTAAATTCTATGCAAACTTGCACACAACACTCGTGGAATACAATTACTGTATAGGTTGGCATTACAAGACCACAATTATTGGGAATTAGTGCATCATAGGAAATGTAGAAATTCATAATGGCTTTCATGTTCTATAAACAGGAATTGGAATATGTTTATTATTTACTACTAGAAATATTACAAACTTTTGAAAAGTTCATGATCGAAAGAGTATAATTGATATCAGTAGTTTTAACCAAATTTAATTCGAATTGTTCTTCACAAAAATTAGTCCAGTAGAGTAATTTTCATACTAGCAAAAATTTTAGGGAGGTGATATCTGATAAACGCTATTTACTATAAAAATATATTATTCTTAATGGGTAAAAACACAATGCGTGATATATTTAATTGTACATATTTATGTATTCCTAAGTGATTATTAGAAAGTTGTTTAAAAAGAAATATTTACGAAACTTCTGTAATTTTGTCAAAAATATACTAATGACAAAATTCCATAAATAAGATATTTAAAGCACTTCAAAGTGTTTGCTCTAATTCTTGGTCTGCTGAAACCAGTGGGTCAGAAATTAATTTTTTTTTAAAGTTTGCTTTAATCATGGCTTAATAAAACCAGAGCACATTCTGAACAGTTTTGGTTGCTCTGGATTGTGCTCAGGATTCAGTGGATCAGGAATTGGAGCATTTGTTCTAGTATTTCTTTTTTTTGCCTCCAAGGAAATTTTGAAAAAACTGCTTCCATTATATACCTAATAAGTAAGATAATATTCAAAGTGTGAAATCGAAATTTTCAAACTAAATCTGCTTCCATTCCCAAAATATTTCTCTTTATATTTTGGTCTTGGTCTCAATAACCAATTTCTATTTACAAGGAAAAGGTGGAAAAAATCAAAAATCGTAAAAATCTAAAGGCCATCGCTTGATTATTTCGCGTTTTGTTATCTTGGAAAATGTATTAGTTTGTACCAAATATCGTTTATTTTCATGTTTTTAAAATTATATTTTTGTTTTAGATAATTCTTCATTGAACATTGAGCAGCAAAATGGTGAGTGTATTTTACTTTTTTATTAAATAATAAACAATTAAAGAACGGAACTTAAGAATAATAGAATTAGACATTTTTTACTAATGTGTCATAGTAAGAAAAAAATATAACAAAAAAATTTGAAATGAGTCAGAATGACAAGTGAAGTAGCGAAACCGAGGATAATGAAATTTGACATTTCCTTTAAAGACTTTATCAGACGGCAGAAGAATGTAGGTGGACACGTGCAGCAGCTGAGAAACGTATAATTTTTCCTGATTACTTTCTCGCTTAATTAATAAGCTATAATTAACCGCAAGCTTTATTCACTCGTCAAAACGATTGAAGTTAAATTTTAATTGATTTGCGCAGTGAACACAACTCGCGACATCGCTCGTAGGCGTTCATTGTGTCAATTAAAATTGCGAGGCAGGTGGCGTTGAAGTTCCGCCATGGGCGCGCGTCGCTACTTTAATTGGGGCACCCAAATTGAAAACTCATTCAGTGGTTAAATTCATTAACCACTTTTCACTGTTATGCATGTTTTATCGCGATCTTTCCAGCTTCGTTAGACGTTTCGTATTATCTCGTCATCTCTTGCGGTTTTCCATTCACGCCAATTAAATTATTTAATTAAGTAGGTTTAATCAAGCTGTCACTCTGGGAATCAATCACAATCTTCGGTTTGAGTTTATGAAGTATAAGGAAACTTGGCGAAATACGGCCATGTTTACATAACTTTGTTTCTTTTACATTCCTTGGGAAGTATTTTGCCAATTAGTACCACCAATAAGTTAAGTCCCATTCACAGCGCGAAATTAGAATTAGTAGTTTGAGATATAGCTAGCAAAATTCATTCGAAGAAGTAAACCACTTGCCATTAGCAGGGGATTTTGGTGTCAACTATTTCGAACAATAAACAGAGTCTAATTTGAATCGCAATTATTAGACTTGAAAACTAAGAATAGGAGGTGTTGAAATTTACGTCTTTACAAACCGAATTAGAAAATATGCAAAGAGGAAAAGCTTTTTTAGCTCTAAATCGTATACAACTTTCAAATATTCGAAATCAAGACCAAATAATTTTTGAAAGAAGGAATAAATAGACTTCCAGTGTACTTCAAGAAACTTAAGATTATTTGGAATAATAAAGATTTTTGCTAGCAGACGTTTTCCAATATGAGTGTCATCTATAGCAATTTAAAATTAAACACTAAGGGGCGGTTTTTCCATCTGTGTTTAAAGTGCCGGTTATCTTAACCATCGGTTAATAGAACAATATCGCATCGAAAAACTAATGTAAGTTGTAAAAATATGTTATTTACTACCTATTTCGATGCGATATTTTTCTATTAACCGATGGTTAAGGTAACCGGCAATTTAACCAGAGATGGAAAAACCGGCCCATAGAAGTATTAACCGAGCATGAAACAAATCTGTGCTGCAATCCAAGTCTCATTATTTTTTTTCGTTCTAAGTAAATTTATAGTTTTGATACTAATAAATTTAGTTATGTTAATTTTGTAAGGACGAGTAATATTTGTGTTTATATTTTTACTTTGTTGTATTGTTGGTGATTATAATTCATATTTATATATTCAAATTCGTCGTGTTATTTAATATCAGACAAAAATCAGAAATAACATTTGTAACGAGGGAAGAAAGGAATGAATATAATTTTGCTGAGGGCGCTGCCTTGATATTTTTTCTTGTTTTCAATATATGCTTGCAATACATTGCATATTTTTGAAAATTGTAAATTAAATATTTAAGATGTTTAGAAATTATATAGATTCCTGATATAGGTGGAATTGGATTTACATATTTTTATTTTTATTCAAAATATTCATTATTTGTAATTATATGTTTCAGTATTTTTTTGGTAGATTAATGTAAAACTATGATTATTTATTATAATATCTGTTAAACATAATCCGTGTAGATGTAAAGTGCACAGTGTATTCCAATTATTCGTCGTCCAGCAGCGAGATTGGCGCATAAAATGAGAATAATTCGTTTAATGCAATTAGCATCGCGGACTCCTCCAATCGGCTGTTTATTATAATAAAGCCGTGATCTGGTGACATTCACACGACGCTGGCAGGCTAGTTAAGAAATAACTACCCGACTTGTTGCTGACAACTAACGCATTGCACAGGTTGACTGAACTCTCGGAGACTTGATTTTGTTCTTCTTCTTTCCTGAGCCTACTTGTTTGCCATCTAGGTGTCATTCTGCGACCGTTACTTTATACAAGCTTTTTCTCCCGGATTCCTAGACGTGCAATGAATGAGATGTGTCATACGACCAGATGGATTGCTGCTGATTCCAACAATGTTTTCCTATTCTTGTATTCATTGCTTACGAATATCAATAACAATGATCCGTTCATCTAAATGACGTTTTAAAATAAACATGCATTAAAACAAATCTAGCTATAAGTATCTACATCTGATTTCATTATTACAAATCAATTAGTAATTATAATCAGTAGAATTTGAAGCAAGAAAAACTGTACCTGTAAATAATAATTGTTATTTATGTCAAAATAATTGTATTAATAGTAATAATTGTCCTATTTTACTAATTTTCCACAGAATTATTTTAGGTTTCAAAAAAATCGTGTATCAAAAATTTTTAGTTCTTTTAGTGAGGTATAATAAAGACACACTGTCGCATAAGTTTTTATGCCTCTGTAAGATTAGTTTTTATTTTTTTAAGACCATTTTAATAATACTTGTATGGTTGCATGAATTTATCGATTGTTCACCATTTATTACAGGCTACCATATTTTTATTTTTGACTTTCACTCCTTGAGAAAGACACATGTTGGGTCACCATAAAGACTTCGTAAAAATCACTGAATTCCACAACTTATTGGCGAAAGTGTCCTATTCATGGTTCATTCAAAACAACCCTCTAACCATGTAATAAATACATCACACAAAATTAAAGAAATAATGCTTTACTTCTAATAGAAGGATATCTGGTCAAGCCAAGTGTGATTAATTCTGTGAGTCTACTGATTTCATTTACCTCGGATATTTTTAATTTATACCACATTAGGGATCTGTAGCTGGCGTAGAAAATAAACCACAAGACTACTTTCATGTGAGAAATACCTTTTGAAGAATTTAACTCGATATAACTTAAAATCAAACTGACGATTATTCTCTAATCCAAACCTACAACTTTTTTTCTTTTGCTATTCGATTTGCGACGTCACTTCGCATTCACTCTAACTAGCATGTATACACTTTTTCATGGGAATTAGATGATAAAGAATTGGAATCGTGGGGGGTGAACTTAAGTTCTAATTTTTTAATCCTACTCTATAAGTTTCTTTTCTGTTTTGATTTCGCTTAAAACTCAAGTCCATGTTCTTGTTCAAAATCTGTAACTTTTCCTCTTTTTCTATTTATTTTACGACCTCACCTCGCAATAACTTTAGCTGTTATGGAAAGTGCACTTTTCTGTGGGAAATAGTTAGTAAACAATTGAACTGGATAGAACCTGAATTTTTACCCTATTTATCCTGTAAGTTGTGCTCCTTCTCCGTTGATTTCGCTAATAACAAGTTGTCGATAGTGTCTGGAGCAAACAATCCCTCTCGCAGGTCTGACTGGATGGTAAATTGCGTATATTGTGTGACACTGAGGGGGCAAATAAAAATGTGGCGGCGCGGGCGAAGGCGAAGGCGTGACGCCGCCGGCCCGAGCAGTAATTAGGCTGTCTGGAACACGCCAAGGAGACGCTGTGATCAAGTATTGTGCCATTGTGGGCTTAATCGATACAAGAAATCAACTGGATTGTGGAACGTTATTATCTGCACAATGGGGCATTTTTATACGCTGCTTTCTAATACCGTTACCCTTCTATCTACTTGTAAAGAAACAAAGCTTATTCATCACTTTCATTTAAAAGAAAAAATCATTATTAGACTTTAAGCTTAACTAGAATTATAGATTTTTAGTTTTAGATGTTTATTATTGCTCTATTTGCAAATTCCTAAATATTGCTATTAAGCAAAAAGAAAAAACAAATTAAAATATACGGGGACAAAGAAAACATAAAACAAGTAGAACATTATAAGTACTTTGGAGGCATAGTCAAAAGCAAAAGAAACATAAACACCAAATTTAATACGAGAATATAGTCAGCAAATAAGTTCTATTAAAAACATTTATCGACCATAAAGAAATAGATCGAAAACAAAGATATCAAAGATATGCCTACCACTATTGTATGATGGTGAAAACTGGGTACTATTAGAAAAGTAAAGATAAATACACGCTGAACTAGAAGTTCAATCAGTCAACAAAATTTTAAAGAACATGCAACTAATGTAAAGTTGGAAAACGTCAAGCAAGTGAAGATGATATGGGAAGCAAAACATTATTGTATGTAAAAGAAAAGAAAGAGATCAAGACGAATCTGATCTGGAATAAAACTAATGTCTTTCATAGTTTTCATATCCAAAATAGGTGAAAACTGGAATGCAGCTGAAAAACTTTGCAAAAATCTTAAAGAATAGAAAAACTTTATACAATGTAGAAGAAAGAAGAATATGGATTAACCTCTAATCAATCAACAACAAACACGTCCAGTCATCATATAGATTCTTATTTTGGCCGTACTAAGCCTATCTCACGTAACCTATTCAATTGCCACTTCACGTTGCTTACCAAAATTGGTGGCGTATACCTTGTCGTCTCTACTTAACTATAAACATACATAGGCTGTCTATTGTAATTCAAGCCAAAAAATAATTGAAATATAACGTTGATCCTCTTTTATTTTATCTACATTATCCGATAAATGTTCAGATTTTCTGTTTTAGTTCAAATATACTTCAAAAACAATTAGTTAATAGATTAGGTAGATGAATGTTAATTGAATTTCTCAGTGAATCTCAGTGAGAATGACATTGCGCTTAGAATTGGGAATTAGCAGATTTCGTTGAAACAATTTTTCTTGCGGTGTGATTGAAGTTGTCGCGTTATGTCAATCGCAACAAAAACGCAATCCAAATCCTTAGCGGAGTTGGAAGACGTGTTGAATGAAAATCGGTTCGCTACGCTCGTTCGACGGCGTACAATATTATTAATGTTTGTATCTGACATGAGTGATTGTTTGTCGTCGCGCTGTTACACCATTAGGCACTTTGTAATGGGTCCAATTCGCGCGAGATTACCCCCACCCCAAGCGATCGCAGCGCCGCGGCGCGTCAATTAATAATTGTCAGGAAGTGCGGAAAACTCGTAATCGCGACACAAACTTTACTTCTTCGTCTTCTCTAGAGGCGAGACCTTATGTGTCGAACGAATAATTGAAAATGTAATGTATGGTTTTGGTAATGTGGACAGGGATTATGGATTATGCCTGTCGACACGATTGTAACTTTTCTAATTTTCTACTTCTAGCATTTATTCTTTCATGAATACGTAATGTTCACACAAATTCTTTACGAAAAATACTCGCAGAATAAATATGGATCACATTTAATATAAATGGTTATAAATCCAATATTAAATAATCAATGACAAATTTTAGTTACAATCCAATATTAATATAAATATAGACAGTAGTAATTTACTGATTAGTGATGACGTGATGAGAGAATCAATTCCTAACGTCAGAAATTATTAACAAAATAAAAGTAAAGCCTTGTCTCAATAGTTTAGAACCGACTATTAGTTACAAGAGCAAATTGAACTGCACTATTAAATTACGTAAATCAAACCCAACCCTTACTTGTGAAAACGCTGTCTTTCATATAAACATATAATGGGGAATGTGATCATAATCTAATTTCAATTTCAAGTCATAAAATATAAAAACAAACTATTGCAACATTTCATTATACTAAAAAAACTAAACATTAGTTACTATATCTCTTTCATAAATCTTTAATATTTATATTTTCGTAAACAACGAATATTGAATCGATAAAAAATATGGATATTTTGCAATAAAGAAAATTGGCACATCTAGTAAAGAGCAGGACATTGAAATGTATATTTTATATATTAATTTATGAAATTCTATTTTAAATTGAATGGAGTTTACCAAAAAGTAAACAATAAACCATTGACATCAGAAATTGAAATATAAAATTTAATAAAAATCCAAACAACCAAATTTTAATATTTGATCAAATACACTCAGAATTATAGACAGACCGCACATCACATAATTAATTGGTCATTTCACTAAGAAATACCAAGGTATTGTAGTGCCCTTTGCTTGCTTCATAAAGAAAGTAGTAGGTGTTGTTCAATAAAATGTTTTACGATATGTTTTTAGTTGCTATGTATTATTGAGTTGTCAGATTTCGACTAGAATAAACGGCAAAATTTGTGTTCGTTAAATTTATATTTATTTTTATATATATTTTCAATTATACAATATTATTAACTAATATTTTTACATTGGTGACCCCGAACTGAATCTTCGCACCTTCGTTTTCGTCATGGAAGATGTACACCATGACTCTCTACCACTTCATCCTTCGGAAGCCGAATCTGTTCAACTTTCGACCCTCTCCACTTCTTTTAAGATTCCTGAATTTTGGCCGGCCGATCCAGAGCTTTGGTTTTCTCAAGTTGAAGCTATTTTCGCTTCCCAGAAGATCACTTCAGAGAGAAGCAAATTCGTAAGACTAATTAGTGCCTTAGGCCCACAGTTTGCCGCTGAGGTAAGAGACTTAATCATTGCACCTCCAGTGGAACAACCGTACTCTGTAATTAAAAAGGCACTGATTCAACGATTAAGTATTTCTGAAAAAGAAAAGCTACAACAACTATTAACATCTTCTATTATTGACGACAAAAAGCCTTCACAAGTCCTACGATACATGCGTCAGTTGGTCTCAGGGAAGCTACTTGACGAAACTATCCTCGAAGAACTGTTCATGCAAAAATTACCATTATCAACTCAATCCATTATTTCTTCTTTGTTGCACTGTTCCCTTGAAGAGAAGGCAGAAGTCGCAGACAAAATCGCGAGCATTTCCCAACCTTCAATAGCATCGATCTCGCAGGAAACAATTTCTATCAAAAAACTATCAGAAGATGTCAAGAAGTTGCAGTCACAACTAGAACTTCTGACCACGGAATCACCTTCTCTCTGTTGGTACCACAAGAAATTCGGAAGCAACGCCAAGAAATGCACACCACCCTGCAACATGGAAGATTCTTTCAAAAAGAAAAAGGTTCTTCTCAACGAAACTGCTATAAAAATTTCAACTAATACAAAATTAATACCTTGTATTTCCAGTTGTCATCATCTTAATGTATCTGCAACACTATTTTATTTGACGGACAGAACGTCTGGGCAACGTTTCCTGGTGGACAGCGGTGCTCAGGTTAGTGTCATTAAGGTTGCATTTAACGAATCTAAACTGAAATTGTTACCTATTTCTTTACAAGCTGCCAATAAGTCATCTATTGACACATACGGTTTCAAAACTTTGACATTAGATTTCGGTCTTTCAAAACCTTTTACATGGAAATTTGTCATTGCAAATGTTCAATGCTCAATAATCGGAGCAGATTTTTTGACACATTTCAAATTAACTGTCAATATGTCAAAGAAACAAGTTTTAGAATCGGATCAATACACAAACAAAATACACTTCATAAAAAAAACCCAAACTCCTATTTCACCACAATCTTACTCAGAATTACTCTCACATTATCCTTCTCTATTAACAAATAAATTATATTCAAAATGTCAAATCAAACATAAAGTAAAACACTGTATAACTACTACCAGTTCCCCAACTTTTGCAAAACCACGCCGTCTAGCTCCTGAAAAATTGATGGAAGTCAAAAAAGAATTTAATAATATGCTAGAGATGGGTATAATAAGACCTTCTTCTAGTTGCTGGGCTTCACCCTTACACTTAGTTCGAAAAAAATCGGGAGAACTACGACCCTGCGGAGATTATAGAGCTCTCAATTCACAAACGATTCCGGACAGATACCCACTTCCTCATTTACAAGATTTTACGGCAAACTTACAAAATTCAAAAATTTACTCTAAAATAGATTTAGTAAAGGCGTATAATCAAATACCAATGGATGAAGAATCAATAGCCAAAACAGCAATTACAACTCCATTCGGTCTTTTTGAATACATAGTTATGCCGTTCGGTTTAAGAAACAGCGCTCAAACTTTTCAACGTTTCATTGACATCGTCACGAGAGGTTTAGACTTTTGTTTCGCTTATATAGACGACATACTCATTGCTAGCAATTCTCCGGAACGTCACTATGAACACCTAAAAATTATTTTTGACAGATTACAAAAATTTGGTATTTTCATCAACAAAGATAAATGTCAATTCGGTCAAAATCAAATATTATTTCTAGGACATAACATTTCTCCTTCCGGAATCAAACCTGTACATGAAAAAGTAGATAGTATTTATAAATTTCCAATGCCAAAGACACAAAAACAACTACGAGAATTTCTTGGTTTAGTAAATTTTTATCATCGCTTCATCAAAAACTGCGCTACTATTTTACATCCAATCAACAAACTATTAGATAACAAAAAAAATAGTTCTAAAGAAATAATTTGGACTAAGGAAGCTACTAGAGCCTTTAATATGATTAAAACTAAACTAACACATGAAACAAATCTTTCTTTTCCAATACACGGTGCAAAAATTAATATTATGGTTGACGCATCAGACATCGGAATCGGTGCTGTTCTTCAACAATTCGTCAATAATCAATGGGAACCACTCTCTTTCTTTTCGCGAACTTTTAACTCGACTGAAAAACGTTACAGCACATTTAGTAGGGAACTTTTGGCTATATTTTCAGCGATAAAAAAAATTCAGATATTTCCTTGAAGGTAAAGAATTTTTTGTTTTAACTGATCATAAACCTCTAACTTTCATTACAAAAATAGCCAGCAATAATACTTATTCACCTCGCGAAATGCGGCAATTAGATTACATTTTTCAGTTCACAAATGACATACGTCACATCTCTGGCAAAAATAATCCAGTTGCGGATGCCCTTTCTCGCATTTCCATAAACATCCTATATTCAAATAGTCAAATAGACTATAATCAGATTGCAAAAATGCAACAATATGATCAGGAATTACAAGAGTTACTCGAAAACAAAAATACAAATTTAATATTTAAACAAATATCTCTACCTAAAACAGATGTTAAATTATGGTGTGATATTTCAACAAACACTTACAGACCATACATACCAAAACAATTCCAAAATCTTATATTCAAACATTTTCATTCATTCTCACATCCGGGAATTAAATCAACAATTAAATTAATTACTTCAAAATTCATTTGGAAAAATATGAAAAGATATTTAACTGACAAAACAAAACAGTGTTTACAATGCCAAAAAGCTAAAATAGTTAAACACACCAAATCACCTATTTTTCAATTCACAACTCCAACTTCACGTTTCAGTTCAATTCATATCGACTTAGTCAAGTTACCAAATTCACAAGGTTTTTCTTACCTTCTTACTTGCATCGACCGTTTCACCAGATGGCCTGAAGCAATACCTTTAAAAGATTGTTCTGCACAATCAGTTGCAACAGCTCTACTTGATGGTTGGATATCACGGTTTGGTGTACTAGCAACAATTACATCTGATAGAGGCCAACAATTTAATTCCTCTCTTTTTCAAAAACTACTAAAACTTTTAGGAACACATCATATACAAACAACAGCTTATCACCCTCAATCAAATGGCATTATTGAACGTTTTCACAGACAATTAAAAACTTCCTTAAAAACCTTTCAAAATCCTTCACAATGGATCAGTTTCCTTCCGTTGGTCCTTCTTGGAATACGATCCTCCGTAAAAAATGATATAAATTGTAGTTCTGCAGAACTCGTGTACGGCACGAACCTTAAATTTCCTGGAGAATTAATTTCCACAACTAAACATAACATATTAAATAAAGCAGAAGCAAATCAATATTTAACACTATTAAAAAACACAATCAATAAATTTACTCCAATCACTACAAGACTATCAACAAAAACATCACACAACATCCATCCAGATTTATTCAAAACTTCCCATATTTTAATTAGAAATGACACTATTGGTCCCATTCTTAAACCAGCATATAATGGACCTTTCAAAGTTGTCAAAAGATATGATAAATTTTTTAAAATTCTTATAGATGACAAGATAGAAACAGTGTCAATAGATAGACTTAAACCAGCTTATATCAATCATTTTGATTAACACAGTTCAGCAACCTCAATGACACAACTGTCATTCCGTTATATTGTTAATTTTTTTGATTTTTTACAACCTACTACTTCCTTTCTTGGGGAGGGCTTGTGTAGTGCCCTTTGCTTGCTTCATAAAGAAAGTAGTAGGTGTTGTTCAATAAAATGTTTTACGATATGTTTTTAGTTGCTATGTATTATTGAGTTGTCAGATTTCGACTAGAATAAACGGCAAAATTTGTGTTCGTTAAATTTATATTTATTTTTATATATATTTTCAATTATACAATATTATTAACTAATATTTTTACAGTATTAAGTCGAAGTTTGCAACAATAGTTTCAATTAAAGAGTCTACAAGAGAGTAAGATTTCGAACTCTGGAGTCCTACATAATAGTAAAAATCCAGAAGTTCTCAACCTATATTTACTCGGCCTTTCTCATCCCCTAAGTGTGAACAATCCTAAAAATAACCTAATTATTGATGTCCACCGAGGGCACCACGTACCGCACACGGACAGTTCTTCGAAAAAAAGGTTGAAGGCGCAAAAGAAAGCGTCCTTCGCAATAAATCTGTCCATTTCGTAACATCAGGAGTGTTACAATATGAAAAATTTACAAAAATGCAGAACCGCCAATCGACCGTGTTACAGCACCTTACAAACTTAAACACAGATACTGAGAATGCTGAGGTTTCTTAAAATTAGAAACCACATTTAATTAATCTAGAACCTTAAATTGTGCAATGCTACATTATTTATTAGGTATTTTGGAACTATTATTGTTGTATGACAAAGTAGCCAGTTTAAATCAAATGACTATCACTCTTATTAAACAACATCGTGTAAAAAGCAAGAATTATGTATTTGTTGTACGTCTAGAATAACTTTATGCTTAGTATAAAAAGGTGAATAATAGCTAACGCGGAAAGTAATTTTCGCGTTAATGCATTGTAGTATTGCATAAATTCAAGCAGTAATTGCAGCTTTCCACAATGACTAATTAATTTCTTTATGCGGGTCGATGCATTCATTTCCTTGAAGTGTAGAATTAGTGTCTCGGGATGAAAATGAGTGTCCGAGCTGACAAAAATCCGCTCGCCTAGGGGCGTGGTCGCAACATGTTATTATTCGGTTGCGCGGAACTTGTTAGCTGCTTATAAGTGTCATTCACAATGCGCTCCTATTTACATAGCGTCCTGTCTCCTACTGAAACGTAATACTTTGTTATTACTAGGTGCACATATGCGTAACTTTCGATTAGAGGCAATTTTGTCCAATAAACAATTTAAATTGCCGGCTACCCGCTGCAGAAAATATAACTATGGGCTCCCAGTGCTGTTATTAAATTTCTATTATGCATTATGGATTAAAATAAAAGTGAATGTTGGTATTTAGGTGGCTACTAAGGGAAATTAGACGCAGTGCGCTAACACAGACGTTCTTACTTCACTTTTTGTTTTGTATCTCTTCTAGTACTATTGCATTAGTACCGTAAAAAAATGTATTACTGATATGGTTTATTGAAGTTATATAAAATTGACAAAAATCTGATATTCACATTAACATAAATATTAGAAAAGAAGCAAATGCATGTTTCCTTTTAATGAATAGGAGATTTCCTTGATTAGTCGTTAAATAGGATAGAACAATAAATTTCTGGAATTCAGTCAACTTTGCACTTCTGTCGGTTTTGACCATACAAAATCTTCTTCCAGAATCGGTTTTTAAAAACTGAAAACCGGTTTAAATCGGTTAATATGTCGGTAAATATATTAAAAAAAAATAATTAACATGTATATTCACAAATATTCCCATAATACCTTAAGGGAAACACAGGTCATTTTTCATTTCCGAACTTGCCTAATGCTGACAAAGAGGATAGCTACTTTTATGATTCTCCAATAAAATATAAATTGAATAAATTACCGTGACTCATATTCAAATACAAATAGATAATAGATATAAAGAAATATTTAAAATAAATCGTGCTTAATGATATTTAAATAAAGGTTAATATTCGCAAAAAATGGTTACCGGTATTTTCGGCTTTAAATATATCGGTTAAAATTACGATTAAAATCTGCAATTATTGTTCAAAATATCGGTTACCGATTTTCATTAACCGGTTTTTTCAACCGATTAAATGCTCTGTTATTAGTGGATTTTATTAAATGACTACAACTGCAAAAAAGTACTTTTCTTTTATTATTATAAAATGTTCAATGTTTATACTTAATTAAAATATATGAAGTCAGGGTGTCTCTGTGATGTCGTATCCCTGACTAGAGAACGGTTTGTCATATTCCTAGGTTCATTAGAGGAGAACATTTCTCTAATTCTATTTATCTTTCTCTTGTCAAACAAAGTCCTACTTGTTTCAATAGAAATTTAAAATATTTCTGTAAAGAATTTGGTTCCCACATAAATTTAGTTATTTCCACGCTGTTCATAAAAGTATTAATAGTCTCCTTAGGTGGAAGTAAGTAGAGCTTGCGAAGCACAATCCCTTTTTTCATGTTTAAATCTCATTTAAAAACATTAAACGCACTAATTCTCACATCGCAGCTCGTCTTTTTGGAATCCAATCTGCAATCACCTTTAATAACATCCCGGCGAGCAAGCAACCTGTTTTCCTATCAGGGGAAGGATTTTTACACGTGGGATTAATCTCAATCAGTCATCTATTATCAATATGAAGCACGCTTCGCACCTAGCGGGACAATTACGAACCAATACGCAGGTTATTTGGCATTGTTTCCGCTGTAATTCTCAAGCCCCCTTAGCTGGAATAATATAACGGGGGCGATGTTCGGATATTTAATTGCAGACGCTGTGCAGTCGATTTCCTCGCCCCGATCGGCGATTGTTTTAGGGTTTCACCCCAGCGGAAACGGGAACAATTTCACAAGTAATAAGATAACCAAGTCATGACGGTTGTGAATACGTTAAGATGAGGTGCCTTATGCTTACCAGTGGCGTACACAAAACATTTCTTGCTCTTTTAAATTCATTAATAGTTATGCTTGGCGTACACCTTAGATGAGGTATAACATAGAGATGTGGCACACTCCTATAGCTACGTACTACTGAGCAAGCAAAACATGTATGGTCGAGAGCCAGCTGAGTAGTGCACACTTACAGTTAGACGAACGAAATATTGGTCATAGTGTTAGTCACCTATCCTCATTATTTGTTTGGTTGAGTTTTCCATATAACTACTCCACTGGTCCACTGTTCTAACACTGCTGGCTGCAAGCGATTTTAAACCTTAGATCTTTCGACAATATATTTGGGCCTCATCTAAGGCGTACACCAAACATTTCAAAAGGACATTTCTTTCTCTTGCTAAATTCACAAATAGTTGTGTTGAATCGAAATGAGCGAATTTACGTTTCGATTCCAAAAGTCACCTGCTGTTAACCAAACCAATCGCTGTTAAATTTGGGACACACAAGTAAATATAATGAATAATAATATTTGATTTAGTAGCCAACTGTCTTATCATCATTTAGGTAAAAAAATCAAGAATCGGAAATTTAAGTTGAGTGAAAGTTGAGGTTATTGAAGTTTGAAGTTAACATTAATGTTGAGTTCTGATTAAATTATTCTTATTTGGGTTGACGATTGACAAATTTAGAAACTATTAGGGTTTTAAAAAAATGTCAAAAAGGGGCGGTCACACATTACTTACAAAATAGTTTATGTATGTAATAACAACTGGGGAAGTAATTCATTGCTGTATTTTTTCGTAAACCCGAAAATATTGAAAAATATCGAATTTTTAGTTCGAAAATTTTCAAATTATACAAAATTTTGTTTGTAATATTTTTTAAAGAATTAGCTACGCTGCTACCAAAATTACAAACAGAATTTAATTATCTCTTTTCGTTCCGAAGATATTAGCTCTCAAAGTTGTACCTCAAAAAAGTGTGTTTTTTGAATATATTTCAAAAATGAGTAGAGATACAATCTTAACTACTTTACAATTCGATTCTACGGAAAAAGTTATATAAAGAAATGTTTTGCCCACATATACGTTCTTTGGAACGATTAGGTGAAAAATAAGAAAAACGAAAAAACCTAAATTTCAATTTTTCACCTCAAAACTTTTAGTCTCTAAAATTTTTCATATTTTAGACTTAAGTAGATATCGATGTGCTGATTTCAAATTTTCAAACAGAATTCAATTATCTTTTCTCTTTCTCGAGATATTTGAGTTTAAAGTTATACCGAAAAAATTAGGTTTTTTAGGTATATACCTTAAATGGTTAGGTTTACGGTTTCGGCGACTTCATTATTCGATTCTACGGGCAAAATTACATAAGTGTACCAATTTTCAGTTTTTTATCTCAACAGATAGAATTTCTAGAAGGAAAAAACTGAAAATGGCCAAAAATCGAAAAAAATCTAAGCTATACCCCTTGCCATTTTTTCAGATTTTGCCATTTTTGGTTTTTCTTTTTTAAAAATTGTATCCTTTGCAATAAAAATCTAAAAATTGGTATACTTATGTATTTTTGCCCGCAGAATTGATTGGTGATGTTGTTGAGGTCGTAAACCTAACCCTTAAAAGGATATACCTAAAAAACCTGATTTTTTAGGTATTCCCAAAACTCAACTTTGAACACGAATATCTCGAGAACGGTAAGAGATAATTCAATTCGGTTTGAAAATTTGAAATCAGCGCGTTGATATTTACTTAAGCCTAGAAAATTAAAAGTATTGGAGAAAAAAAGTTCCTCGGAGAAATTTTGAAATTTAGGTTTTTTCAATTTTCTTATTTTTCACCTAATCGTTCCAAAGAACGTCTACGCTAAGAAAACATTTCTTTATGTAACTTTTCCCGTAGAATCGACTGGTATTATCGTTGAGATTGTATCTCTACCCATTTTGGAGATATAGCCAAAAAACACACTTTTTTGAGGTGCAACTTTGACAGCCAATATCTCAGGAACGAAAATTGATAATTAAATTTCGTTTGAAAATTTGAAATCAGCGCGTCGAGATCTATCAATGTACTCTATTTCCCAAAATCAGAATTTTGGGTACAAAAATTAGTATTATTGGGATATTTTACGTTTGTCAACACAATTTTTAGTTTAATACTCTTATTTGGTTTCTTTTAACTCTTCACAACTTTGATATGGTGTTATTGGTTTTGAAAATAAATAAAAGTTCGTTAATATCGCGACAGAATAAAATCGAAAAAAAGTTCCCCGCAGAAATTTTTTAACTTCTCATCTTTCACCTAATCATTTCAAAGAACATACTTATATAAGAAGAAAACATTTCTGTATTTATAAAATTATTAATTGTGTAAATACAGCAACCTTGCTGACAACCAATATTAATTATCTTTACAATTTAGTTAAATAGTTTTATAAAACAGTTCGGAATAATAAATAACTTCCAAAAAAAAGCTAAAAACGTACATTACCATCGGCCGATCTACTCCAAACAAATAAACAATATATTGATGGACGTTTATTTTTCAGTTTCACCTGTGATCAAAAATATAAGGACATATTTTTTCACACATGCTCGCTATACTTTTACAGTAAATACCTTAAATTTGTTAAAAAAAAAAACACTCTTACAGTATAATAAAAATAACAGTAGTACCCCTCTCTTACTTTGCAAATAAATACCTAAAAATTTATTACAAAATACTCCTACAGTATAACAACATGGCACTATTATTCGGCTTGGTTATGATAGTACTAGGCGTGATCACGCAGTGCAGTAACCGTAGCAGTAACACGGTAGCAGGACATGGCGCCCAGCGGCTCGCCTGCTGTCCGACACAATATGCAATTACCCGATAATCCGACTGCGAATGCGACTCCGACTTGCTGCTTACATCGCCGGTAATTATTGTTATTAGACGAGCCTGGGAACCGAGCTGACATTGTTTGTGAGGGGTTTTGGAGGTGTCTTTATGAAAGGCGGGATATAGCGTTCGTTCTAATGTTCATATATGTCATTTGAAAATGAATCACATATTTTTTTAGTATGTATATGGGCAGTGGTGGCTTAGTTGGTTCTCGCACTTCGACTCGGTGAACTGTGGTTCAAATCACAGTGACGACAACTATGTAACCAAAAATAAATACTGCTGTGTTCGGAACCCACTATAATCTGTAAGAACCCTGTCCTGCAATTGGACTTTGGTTTGTTGGACAGTGTAACAAAATACTTCCACACAGATACAAGTTGTGAAATCTGATTAATATTTATTACTTCAATGATTACATTTAACACCTTATTGTCTGATTTTTGCTATAACTAAATTTTAAAGGCGTTCATTCTATTATTGACATATGTCACTTGAAAAATGAATCACATCTACTTATTTTACTACATATGGGCAGTGGTGGCTTTTGGCTTAGTTGGTTCTTGCACTTCCATTCGCTGAGCGGAGTGTGAGATCTGTGGTTCAAATCCCAGTGACGACAAATATGTAACCAAAAATAAATACCGCTGTATCCGAGTGGTTCAGAACCCACTATAAGCTGTAGGTCCCCGGTCCTGTAATTGGACTTCGGTTTGTTGCACATTGTAAAAAAAAAATACTTCCACAATTTTACATTAGAATTACAATGATTACATTTAATACTTTTGACTGATTTTTAATTTATCTAAATTTTGGAGATATTTAATAGGATAACTATAAGTAGTCATAGTGGCCTATTGCCAAAAAAATAAGTAACGGATTGTTATATTGGTAAATAAAAAAGTATCGGATTGTCGATGTTCCATGTTTCGCTAATATAAACTCCATAGTTTATTTGTTTTTTTTTTATTTTTTATACTTACAAATAAATCATATGAATGAAATAAAAATTTAATAAATATTTAATGAAAACAATAGAACACAACAATTGGAGCAACACGAAATTATAATACTAAAATTTTAATAGGTAATATGATGATTTCAATAGAATTTTGTATATTTTTTTACCATGATTTGGGATCCTTTTTAATCATTCGTTTTCAAAATGTACGTTCTTCTATTCTTCGAAAAAGTACAGGACAATGTTCCAAAACCAGTGGTAGAATTTAGAGAGTTGCACCACTCCCCCTAAAATTTGGACAACTAAGAGAAAATTATTGGGGGCGAATATACTATCTTTAACTCTTTTAGTCATACTTTTTGCCTGTAGGCTAAATTTAATTTTTTCCCTCTTTGTATGGTATAGTCTGCTCGGAACTCTAAAGGCTTGGCCCTTATTAGTCCCCTACTGAGGGTAACTAGATAATAATAGTAAGCTGATATATTTGAATTATTGTTAATAGACAGGCACCTTTACCTATATAATACATTGAATTACATATTATTTTAAATATATTTCACATCACTGTCCGAATTACCAAATAAAATTAAAATTCGGTACAATTTTCAAAACTTTTTAACCAGATAGAAAGTAAAACTTGTAAAGGATAATTTTGATTTTTTTTATTGGAATCTATATTGGAAAGTATGTAGAAACAACTGACTACGATAATAGTTTGTAAATAATAATATACAAATAAAAAACGGATATGTAATTGATGATTTTCTATGGAGGCATTGTTTCAAAAGAAAACGCGTAGTATTCTTTCCAAAAATAAAACCCACTCAGAGTAAAAGTAAGTAAATACATCCTGCAGTCCATATCACCTCTCGTTCAACAATACACAGTAGTGACATTGACTGACGTCACATAATCTTTAAATAAGAAAGCAAATACTAGAGCCGAGCAAACAACAAAGACAAACAGAGCTGCAGCCCACAATCGAAAGTGAGACGCAGCACTTTCTACGAATCCTTGACAGTCCAAAGTTCTAACTACAACAATACACAATAATGCGGTGCGAGTGCGCATGCGCAGTGATAATTAACGGGGAATGTGTGCTTGAGCGAACTCACAGACCCACGTGTCTGCTTTTGTCCAGTGCTCTTCACTTGTTGCCAATGTTTGCTCGGATCTCCTCAAGTACGCAGGCAAATTGAAATTGCGTTGTTTTTGTTTTTGAAATGAGGTGAAGTGTTTAATCGTGCGGACAATGTTGCCAGGGATACCGACTCTGTTTACCGTTCGCTATTATCATTTATTTAGATCTTGTTTAATTCTCCTTTACGCAAATATATAATTATGTGCTATCAAATACTTTTAAAGCATGTACATGCTTCCAGTCATTGCAAATATGTATTGTTCTACATTCCTTATATGTTAACATATTCAATAACATGACAAATAAATAAATTCCTTTTGGAATCCTGCAAAGGTTTTCTTGTTGTTATGAAAAAAATGTCTAGTTGTTTTAACGGTCTAATAATAATTGAAGATTACTTTATATGCAAAAAAAGTAGTGACGGTTTTATGTATGACACGCCCCTGGTAACTTTTTTCATAGAACCCTGAAATTTTATTGTATAAATAAAACTTCAAGTGTATTTTACCCAGATCTAATATTTTCAGAAAACAATTGAGACACTGAATTTTTCCTTCTCGTCTTGAGTCTTAACGTTTCATCTAAAGTCTCATCATGATAAAAGTTTTCTCTTTTTTTCGACTCTACAGACTGTTACCCATTAATCCAATCAAATTCTCCACTTTGTTTTATAAACTTTATCATCGAATAATAAACATCAATAACTTACCAATACTCACATCGATTTTTTGTAAAGTAAATGTTCTCTTATTGTATTCAGGAGCGAAGTTACTAAAATGTGGTATGATTTTAGAAGGCTCGAATTAGACTAAACTCTACTCTAATTCCTGACCTACTGAAACCAGAGCACAACCCAGAGCAAACAAAACTGCTCCAGAATGTACGCTGGTTTCAGTAGACCAAAAATTAGAGCAAACACCTTTAATTGTTCTAATACTTGACCCAATGAAACCAGAGCACAATCCAGAGCAAACATATCTGCTCCAGAATGTGTTTTGATTTCAGCAGCCCAAAAATTAGAGCACACGCTGAAGCGTGCTCCAATTTCCGGCTAATTGAACTAGATCACATTTAGTGCGTAAGATGCCCTGGAAGCCAATCTAGCTAGACTACCAGGCTGGGCAGAGGCTCAAGGCCCACTACCGCCCTGGCACCCCGCAGAGCAGGACTGAGTACTAACATCTCAGGATCTGCGGTATATCCTGAGACACGTATTATTACCGATTATATGGATTCCTATTGGCTGATATTCAATCTGTAATTGTAGCTAGACTAGTGGGAATTTTTATATGAAAAGTACTTTGATACAAGGAATTTAGTGGTGACAAGATGTAACTCACATTTATTTTAGAGTAAAAGTCAGTTACCTAAAAATAGAAGAAAGTAAAATAATTCTTTAAAATAATAACAACTCAGGTCTTTATTATTCATGTAAAAAATTCTATGCCTATAACTGCTAGTACAATGACACTAAAACTAAAAGCTTTATTCCAATCCACAATTTGGAACCGTTCGCCTTTATCAAATTTTTGTCGCCACTTGTCATCGCCCTAACTGAGCATACTCAACTCTTGAAATTAAAATATCAAATGAATATAACATTGCACATCCCGTGGGTGTGTGCTATGCCAGTGGCGCCTGCTCTGATCTCGACAGTCGTTTGTTCTGCTTTACACACAAACACAGGTCCGGGGAGCAGAACAGGTGTTTGGAGCATTGTTACAGTGGCGGGCGTGGGACGGAGATGGCACTACAATGGGAAGCATCCGCCAGAGAGAGATGCAACAGCCACTGTAGAGGCTCGGACCATTTAGTGCCCTTCGTGGGTGTTTATGTTTCTATCAAGGTAGGCGTGAGTAAACCACCTACAAGGGGAGAGCGAGCAGTGGCGGCGGGATATCTTTTTTACCTTATTAACATAAATATATTAAATAATTCAATGGTAAAATAAAAAATTATTAATTAAATTTGAAAAAAATCACGAACAAATTTCTGAAAGAAAATCATACAGTCCTTCCTCTATATCATTTACAAATATTGATAATCACCTACAAATATTGCTAAATGTACAAAACTAGTGCAGTTATCTTGAAAATAAATAAAATACTTCATTATTTAATGAATTAGAACTGGAACTGGATTTAATTTGACCTACCAGGGAATTAAGAATAGGTATAACTTTGGGACTAAATCCAATCGGAATTATTGACTAATCCCGTCTGTGAATATGAAACGGAGTTAAAAGGGGGACGAAATATGGACTTAGTAGTTAATCCTTTTTTTGAATCTGGATATTGGAGATTAATTAATTAAGAAAATTATTAAACATCAAAACCACAGTCATGCTAAAATCTCTGTATATTGATCGTCTTCCAGGATTTTATAACAAGTTCATCATCTGAACGATATTTTACTATTTAAACGAAAAACTTAGTAAGAGACAACATTCAATCAACGCATCAATTTCGAACGCAACTGTTTTGAGTCATTTATCTAGGTGCCCTGAAGTACCTTTTCAGGATACGTAACAGTCCAGGTTTTCCATTTAGAAAGTTAAACCTTATTTTATTTTTTTATGAAATTTACGGTTGGTTGTATATTATTTAAAATTTTTAAATTTCCCTCAAATGAACGTCAACATAAAATGAAGATGAACTATTCATCATTTTACTTAAAATTTAAGCGTTGTTCTTGCAGAAGAGCTTTAATTATTTTTTTAAGGATTTTACATTAAAAGAACAAACTTTAAATTAGTAAATTTATGTAATTATTTATTTGCTATTCCCACACAAAATCACAAAAAACGCAGATGTAGAAAGATTGTTTTCTCAAATAATCATAAAAAATCATCACCTGTATATTCTGTAATTGCTATTCCTAATTCAATCTAACAGACAATATAAAACTTACTAAAATTATTGACAGTTACAATTTGTAAAAACTAAATTTAAAGTGATGAGTTAGAAGTAAAAAGCTGAAGTGAGTAAAATATATTTGCTTTAGCATTTATTCCCCGTGGTGTTCCTAGTTTCTAGAATTAGCAGAATTAATTTAAAATAAGGAAACACCATTTCCACAATCCATTTTCCTTCTTTTGCCATTGTTCCTCTTACTGGAATGCTGAACTTCCTTATACATTCTTCTCTAACAAGGAAACTCCCCATAACTCATTTCGCTAACGATTCTTCGCAAACATTCAGAAAATTCATTGTAACAAACAGCCTGCGAGATAATTAAAAGCTGGCATCCACTAAACACATCCTCCTCGCTCTAACAGCGTGTTGGGAATGACTTGGTAAAAACTTCAGTGTGAATCGACGCGACACTTGCACTGTCTGCATTGTACAACGACAAAGATTTCTTCATGTGCAGAGAAGAGTTGTAAATAAATGTTTTTCTTCGGCCATTGTTGTGAAGGGAAAAAGTTACATAATACGATGATGATCCTTGATTGGACAATGCTAGTTTTCTGACTTTTTTGAATGCAGTTATTTTATTTTTTTGAATACAGGTATTTATCATTTTTAAGGTATATATTATATCATACATATTTTGACTATGATCTATGATATAAGGTTTTGTACTTTTAGCATGAACGACACTATTCCATTATATGTTTTTGTAAAAGTGGAGAAATATGGAATTATTTTTTATGTCTAATAATAAATAAAGGAAATGTTTTAACAAATTTTGTTAAAATTATTTTATTTATTTCATTTTAACTTAATTCACTTGAAAGTCATTTTACAACTAATCATTCTTGAACTTCTATTCGTTTCAAATCTTCGAACTTCCCTTCTACATGGATAATTTTATTAAAATGTATGTCACTATTCCTTATTACACTATACAAACTTATTGTCGTCGCTCAAAAACTTGTAAAGAAAATTATATTTTGTTCATATGTCTCAGGACTATACTCTGACAAAAAATAATAGCCAAGTAAATTGTTATTTCTATTAAATTTTTGCCAAAAGTAAACTGCTCTTTTTGAAAAGGCCATTTGGAACAAAAAATCGACATGCATAACTAGGTACATGTTATAACAATTCCATGAACAATTTCGACATTCTATGGCACACTACGAGCAAAGTGTTCTTTTGGCACTGCCAATTGAAATGTAAAAGGAAGACGCACAACTATCTGTTATAGCAGTCTCATATACAAAATTTCAAAATTTTACGACTAATCATTCTTGAGTTATACGAGATACGTACGTAAAGTCGTCTTGCCGAAACTAGTCAAAAGGGATATTTTTGTAAATGGAATACACTTCTAAATTTCACCTTCAGGAAAACGGCAACTGTAGGGTTACATCGCTAAAGATCAATCTTTTAGAATTCATCTGTCCTGTTTCATTTGCTTCGATTGCCAATCATCATTTTTAAAAATCAAGAATCATTCCAAAATAGGAATTGATCAGCCATATCTGGAAATCTGTAAAAATCGTCGTTCTAGCAGCGTTATCGTTCCATCCCGCAAATTGTTCCGAATTTGGTGTTCTGGAGTAATCTACAGCTGCTGCGACTTCAGCCTGAACAATGCAGTGCGTCGACGTGCGTTCTTAACTAATTGACAATTGTTAAACATCGCAGACATGGCCTGCCTGGATTTCCTTTCGCAGCGCGTGGCTACAAGTCAGCTTGACGGACACCAGTCAGCAGATCGCGGATCTTACATGGGAGAATGATTAGCACAAGGTGATATACACTGCACACTTCTCCGTATTTATATAAATGGACGTACACCAGAGACCAATATCAATTGAAATTCATTTATGATAATGTGGACAGTATGGTAAGCTTCGCAGGAAGTTCAACTTGATGGATTGTAAATTGGTTAAACTAAGTAGAAAGAGGAAACTGAAAATTCTTAAAATTGTGATTACTATATTCTATTGATATATACATAGATATTTTCTTTTATTTCCAAGGCTGTTTGACTTTGAACGAAAATGTTACATTTTATATTTAATAAATCTCGTACTATAGACGTACTATTGTGCCAATTAAGATTTTATCTGATGTAGAATTTAATTTCGTACAACTTTGTACTCTTGGAGTACAGTTCAGGAAAGAGGTACCCGCATTTTTTATATTCCATGTTAAATTTTATGTTCTGCATTTCGTTGCACACACTATATAATTTAATGTACAAGGATGTTATGTGGTGTCTACATCAGATATTTAAATAAATTTTTGGGTGATACCTAATACTTTCTAAAATCTGCAAATTTACGAAAATAACTCAACGATGATTCCAAATTTTCAAACAGTATTCAATTACCTTTTCATGTTCCTTAGATATTAGCGTTCAAATTTCTACAACCTTATTTTTTGCAACATTACTTTCAAAACTTTTTCTTTTAAAAATTGTAAAAAATTCAAATATGTAATATTTAAATAAATTGCAGGGCAGTTATCTGCAAGCCACATCATATTTAAAAAAAAAATGGCGCTCATGTAGATAAATAAGATATCAATGCTAATTAGAAAAAAAGTATAAATAATTTCAGGAATCTTGCAGAATAATGTTATTATTGCAAAGTTTTTCTAATTTAATGTAAATTACATAGAGAGTCCATCATAAATCGTAATAATAGTCTCAGGCTGGAGCAGAATAGATCATTTACAAGTTCCTCTCTGCTGCCGAGGTGCAATCCGCCTATAAATAGATATTAAATATAAATTCAATGTGAAAATTATGCAAATTAAACAAAAGATTAATATTAATTCCTTGCATCTTGGCTTGCGAGGATCACTATAAAAATAGCGTACACGTACAGACACAAAAAGAAGAGGTGAAAATGAACAGGAACCTCAGAATTATCTCAACGTAATACCTATTAACTTTGTTACATCCTGCACGGTAAAAAGCAACAAGACCAAGACCGCAACAATCAAGCCATTATCCAACAAAACAAAAACAGAGACAAATGATACCATAAACGTAAATCTAGAAGAGAAACACGCTCACTAAGGCTTCGAGTAACTACACTAACAATGAACGCCAACACAAAAATACCCAACCTTTTTTCCAACTACTTACATTGTATTTTATTAACAATATTATCTGCTAGTAAAGAAAATATTACCGTGTTCTGATTTTTGAAGATATAGCATTTTTAAAAGATGTAAGCTTTTACTTTCATTGTAATTGTAGGGAGTCTTCGAAAATTATTTAAATTTATCATTAAATCAAATATATTAATATTTCACCAGAATATTTATTTATTACAAAACTTAATTCTGCAGTTCAAAGGGATAATTTTAGAAATTAATCCCTAATTTGAATAGTTTATTGGGGTGTCTCAAAGATCTTCGAGAAACAAAATTAGTCCGATTTTTTATCCGATTTGATATTTACATATATTATTTATCAAAGCTAGTAATAACAATTTACTATTTAAATTGAAACAAAGATATATGAATTGAGGACACAATATTACGAACTATGACAATGAATGTATTTAAGAGAAAATTTTCTAAACTAAAATTTTTGTGTAATTATTATTTATTCAGGGCTTATAACAAAAGGAATCTTTTAATCTACACTTAAAGTAGGTTTGTCGTTGTTTATTTTAGTAAATGTAAATAGAATGAATTTAAAAATTATGTAAAAGTTTTAGAATTTTATTTAAACTGCCCCGGTTTTGTGATTTATAAATCTGATCACCCTACTAAGACCGTAAAGAATTATTCTAGATCTTAAAAGTGTTACCTTAAAAGCAGCAACAACAGTTATTGTCGATCTCGAAATTTGTTATAAGAGATAAAGCATATCATTTTAATATTTTGTTTTTACAAAAATTTATTAACGAATAAAAGAATCTGAATCTTTTCAAAATATTTAATCGTTAGCGGAAGACCATGAAAAGTAATAACAACGATTTTAACGAAATTGACACATAATTAAAAAATTACCAACCATCTTTGAAATAGTAAGAGCTTTCTTTATTGAAAAATGTACAGCCCTGGAAGAGAGACATTTTGAAAATATTTAACAAATCCGAAAGATATGTAATATTGTTGAAATAAGGACAAAAATATCTTCTAAACCTTTATAAACCTCAATTTTTTTATCTTTTCTTTTAATGCCTTCGTCAAACTTCCCAGCTGGTGGTGTACTCAAATTGGATCATTTTGTGGTATTTACGACAAATTCATATAATGTCACACAACCAAAATCAACACCACAAATAAAATACTGATATTATAAATTTAGAGATGCATTAAATGTAATAATTGGAATTAGAGTTACCGTAACAGTAGAAAGCAAAATGAAGAAAAGGAAGAAATAATAAGAAATTGGAATATTTGGTAGAAGTTCAATCGATGGAACAAGAATCCCGCCTGATAGTGTACTCATATTAGATCACTCTATAGTATATAGAACAAATTTATATAATGTCACATAACCAAAACCAACACTTCCAATAACATAAAGATATAAAAATGAAGAAATTCATCAAATGTATCGGACGTATTAATTGAAATAAGAGTTACAGTAAAAGTATTAAGCAAAATGAAGAAAAGGAGGAAATAATAAGCAGTTGGTACATTCGGTAGAAGTTCGAGCGTACAAGAATTATCTCTTCAAGTGTGATACAAAACGAAAGTCTTATTAAAAAGTGAGTGCATTCTGGCGCTTGACTTGACCGCGGTTGACTTGTCCGTACCCCGCTGTTTATTTCTTTACCGTGACAATAAAAATTATAGGCTGGGCTCGCTGGAAACAACGGGTAGAGCGGTCGGATCTCGGATCGTGGTTTGCATTCATTAAGTGGCGGGCACGCAACCGCGGTGTCTTCTCGCCCCCGGCCCCCGCCGGCCCCGCCCACTTGCGACGCCACTGGAACATCACGCGAGATAATCGATTCTCAAACACACATTCACAATGCCTTTGTTGCGCCAAATTAATATGTTTAAACAACGCCAACGGACATGTGCTTCTCTACAAGAAATGGAAATTACAGAAAGATCAGAATCAGAACTAAAGACACTTATTCATCTGCAGCATTTAAGAAAAATATTCAGTTATTAAATGTAATCTTCAAAATTTATTGTACACGTAATATAAAGATCTTCTAATAATAATAAAGCATGGGAATATAATTATAGTTTTAACAGAAGTATAGTGATTTGAATTGACTCAGAAATAAATGCGGTTTGCCTTTCGCAGTAAGGAGTACGGTAGGTTACTAGTAGAGACGTATTTTGTAAAATTTTATATACGCTTAGTTGTATTATAGCTATTATAATACTTTGGGCTATGTTTTCCATCTCTGTAGAAGTGCTGGTTACTTTAACCACCAGTTAATAGAAAAATATCGCATCAAATAAATAATGTAAGGTGTCAAAAATATAAGTTATTTAGGTACTAATTTGATGCGATATTTTTCTATTAACCGACGCTAAAGGTAACAGCCACTTTAACCAGAGATGAAAAAACTGGCCCTTAGGATTTTTACAAGTATCATAACCGTCAGAGTTGTCAATTGAATTCCGAGCTCGTAAAACGAGGATTTAAACATATCTGGTATGATTCATTGTCATCCGTGGTGTCTTGTATAGTTTACCGGCTTCAGAAAATAAGACGTTATTAATTAATAATTATTAATTACTTTATAAAATTCTCTTATCAATAACGTCTTCGTGATCAAGTCTGTATGGATTGATATGACGCTGTGATTGCAGTTGTTATATCCAATTGTCTATATGAACAATAACCTGAACCGGTAAAAATATAATTATTATACTTATTGCAATTTGATTATTTCTGTTTAATTAATTATAATGCGTATTTTAGAATATTATCATCATCCAAGTGCAACCATTAAATAAAAGTATCTAAATCGAACTCTATCTGTCTAATTATCCTACTAATGACTATATGATTTTGTCTTTGCCTTTTACAATGTATCACATACTTCTCATAGAATTTGAACAATATGCTAAATAATTATTAGGTACAGTGAATGGAAAAAAAATGTAAAAATAATTATTACGTATTGTAAGCACTCAATCTTCGTCTACAATTAATAGCTCATGTTCTTCTTTTCTTCGTGTTCGCAATTTTTTATTGCTGAGCAAACTCAAATAACATTTACATTTATTATGCTCGGTACATTACTACATACATATCTATTTGCAATTCTTCAAGTCAAAATGATCGAACGATTCGCTTCTATTTTTTGCGTGTATTGCAATTTCACTTGTTTCACTCGATACTCGTAGTTGTTTCATCATCATTTGTGGCATAAATTTCCCAGATGGATCAGCAACTAAATTACTTCGTATCATATTTTACTTGCATTATAAGTATATTACATGTTATGGAGGCTTTGAAACCATTCGGATACAGCGATGTTTTTATTTGGTTAAAAGTTAGCGACGTAATTTGTACGCCAGATCTCACAGTTAGCTTAATTCGAAGCGGATTGTCCAAATGGACCACTTTTAATTGATCATCTAATGCAACAATCGAAGGATGGTGTAAAAGCTACGACGATGATCGTGATTTACTTCATTGATTGTTTATGATGAATGATGACTTGATAGTTAGAAGAACACAAGACACGATTCTACACATACATAGTTGGACACAGTAACCTCCCAACTTTTAATAAGTTATCATGAAAGTAGGGTATGTCGTAGAAGGGTCAGTATAGTCGCAAAAAGACTAGATAGTCGGAAAGCTCTCTTTACAATTTTCCTCAATTGTAAATAGGGCGTGGTACAAAAATCAGCGTGCTTTTTCGTCGAAACTTATTTTTCGAAAAACTACTGTATTGCAGCGGTGTAATCTTCATTTCGTACTCGCTATCAAATTCCCCATTGGGATTTAGTTGTCGACCGAAAATCAGTTCTGTTGGGGTTAAACTTCAAAGAACAGAAAGTGCATCTATGAAAAGAAATGGAACACCAAAGAATTGGTTATTACATTTTTATGAAGAAAATTACCGTCAATTCTGTTCGATATGATACCATGATCCAATAGTTTTTTGCGCTAGGTCTTGAAGATCTTAATTCAGGAAATGTCTGGTTCCAACAATATTAAACCATACCCCATATAGCTCGCAATTTAATGGTTGTTTGAGGGTAGATTGGTAGAGTGCATTTCTCATGTTTATATCTTGATATTTTTAATGCTTTTAAATTATTTTTAATTATTTATAATTACTTCCGGAAGGAATGGGGCAGTGGGTTTACTTCGGGAGTGTATTTCCTCTTCCGGAAATATACCTGAAATGAATACTGGTACTATCTTCGTCTGCATCAACAGCAAGGAAGGCCTTTGCTATCGATATATTTTTGTTAAAATGAGCTTTTTTCTAACTTACAGATAATAAAATCATAAACCCCAGAACAAATGTGAGACTACAATAAGATGGAAAACAAGGTCGTATGGTCGTAATTTCCTTCTTAATACACTAATATCCAGATAAATGTTTGGACAGTACAATTTACATCGCACTAAATATTTGTTAAAAACTGAAAATACAAAACCTTAAAAAGATCGTTTATATGAGGCGGTGAGCAGAAATCGGATAAGAATCACGATAAATTGTCCTCACAGTTAAGTGAATTACTTAGTAGAAAAAAGCATTGAAGACATGTACTTATGCAAATGATCCTCACAAAGCAACAAATAAATATCACAACTGTGAATAGCAAGAGATAAAAATGCATGTCCTTAGGTCGATTTCCACTACGTTCATCATCCGACTCACCATGGCTGCGATTCCCATAAATCGGGCTTTCATGCAAGCGCGCAATTCAGCGGGGATAAAAATGTGTTAGTTATTAGCACGCAGTGAGGGGAAGAAGATGCGAGAAGAGTGGGCTTGCTTCAACCTGTCAAGTCATACGTTCAGGATTTACAGGCCACGCAATGCGCGATTGTCGAGCCTGCACGCAACGTATTAATATGGACAAGAAAAAGGATACACTCGCTATATTTATGTTTCAATAACATTCCATGTTTTCACGTTGGTAATACTGTTTAATTAGTCTTTCCAAGGCGCCCGCGGGGGCACCGTACAGTAGCTGCAAAGCGAAAAATTTGTCTGCGCATATCATTACCCACTTATTTATTACTCGGTTTTCCTATGTGCGAACAAGCGGCAGTAATGTTGCTTAAGAATGGAAATTGCTTTTATGTTAATAATCGCCAATTTAAATATGCGCATAACGCCGCATTATTTAACGCACAAAACGTGTGTTTCCCACAAACATAACCATTTCTCTATTTTAACCCTTTGACTGTAATACTACCAATTTATTACTAGAAAAAGAACAATAAAATAAATTATATCACTAATGTGATTATTAGCACAACAAAGACGAAAAGAAAGAAATTTAGTTAGTATTAAAGAATAAACAAGATTTCTTTTACGAATATAATATTATTTAAAATAGACAAAAATTTATGCAGCTTTATTAATTTATAGAAATACAACGTTAGGAACTGGCGAATCCCCAACAAAAAAAATAATGGGAAGAAATGTAAGAGACATATTAACTTCGAAAAGAGAATACTTAAAGCCAAAATTACAAAATCATGATTATCAGCATTTCATAATTAAACAGAGGAAGATTTGTGGAGGTATATGACAACCTAGAAATAAAATACTTGCAGCTTGCAGCTCGGCCTGTCTAAATAAGGTCGCTCTCGCAAAAGTTTAATTTCTGGACTAGTGATACAAATAACTATATAAATATATAATTAAATGCGAAACTTGTAGGAAAATAAAATACGATTAGGTCATCCTCATAGACTAATCACCTACTCCTAAGGATGACTACAGTTGTTAGAAATTAGTCGAGGTATGGGATAAACTTTAATGAATTTGACTGCATTTGACTAGAATTACAGTGCGATTTGTCGTAAGCTTTCACCAAATAAGGACGACAACACATCTCTTTTATTCAGATTACCTATTGTACTAATAATAACGATCTGAAAATTGTATTAATTCATTATTTTTTTACGATTGGAATATGGAAAACTCTACTGTGTAGAAATATATTAAATATTCATCTGAATTTCATATGCAGCCTATTCTTTAATAAATTGAATGATGACAATGATGGTAACACCTAATGCATTTAATAATTCCTTTTATGTTTTATAAATAAACTACAGACTACTAAATTAATTTGCGAACTTTTTTTGATGATTCACTGTTTCAATTATGCAAAAAAAATTAATTGAAAAGGTGTATGATCCTTTTACCAACAATGCAAACATAATAGTGATAATTGCAATTTAAAACATACTGGTACTGGTACATACACATAGTAATTATTAATTTAATGTTATTATAATATGTTTATAATTATATTATCTTATTATAAGGGTAGTAATTTCGCAATAAAAGTGAGGTTGAGTCGAGAGCAAGTACTTATTTAATACTTAATTTAAATCAGACTTTTATGCCAACATGATATACGAGCATATAAGATACATCTCATCATAATAATTATCGCGATTATTATGCGACATTATCCTAGTTTATAGATAACTAACCACAAAAAGACAAACCCAAAGTCGGATAAGAATCACCATAAATTATATACAAAGTTAAGTGAATTACTTAGTGGAAAAATGCACTGAAGACGTGTACTTATGCAAATGGTTCACAAAGTACAAATTAATAACGCTACTGTGAAGAAAAACATGGTAGATATAAAATTCTACAGCTGGTGTAGTTCTCGTCATTAGGTCAACAACTCTAAACCACAAAGAAATTTTCGAACGGCCTTTCAAACTATGAAGATTGAATCATCCGATTATATTTTCCTAAAATGATTATTATTGCAATGCATTGTAACACATCTTTTATTCTGACTACGCATAAACTGTCACTTTATATATTTGATAAATGATACATTAGACTACTTTTGTCATTTAAATATAAAGAAGAAATCTCATTGACAACAGAGTTTTATATATAAAAAAAATATTACAAACAAACAAAAAATGAGGATGTTGCATAGTATTTCAATCTTCTAGAAATTTTAAATTTATTGCGCAATATGTCCACAAGATCTAGTTTTCAAATTCCCACTGTTTTCCTATCTTTTTTACTATCGACTATATAAGTGCAGAGTCAAAATTCTCCTGTCTTAAATTTCATCAATGTATGTGTACGACTGTGCCTTTTTTGCAATGCTTACAGCGTTTATCGATTTTTCTCTCACTGCACTACCTGCTTCAGAAAATGGAGTTTTGAGGCATGCCTCAAGTGCTATCTGTTTGGTCTATCTGCACGTGGACAGAGCGAGCGTACGATGGAACTGAATTGTTGGATTTTAAATTTAAATTTACTTTTAAAAATTGGTAGCAGTTTCTTCTGGTATGCAGACGTTCGGAGCACTGATGACATTGTTAATTTTCTTATAAATAAATGTTTTTAAATAAGTTTTTATCCAGTTTCTATTGCCTGCCTCAGCAAAATCTTACAGCCTCAGGAATAAATCGTTAGTTTATTCCCTTAATAATTATTGTTATTAATATATGTCAGGGCAATTCTTTTCTGCGTGATAAGTGTAAGCAGTTATATACCTAAGTATTGTTGACCAAACAATATTTTATTATTTTAATAATTCAAAAAAAAAAATTGAAGTAAGTTGCTGTAACCATTGTTATTTGACGAAAATAAATTCAATGACACTTTTGTAGTATCATGTCATCCTCATTTGACTACATATGACTTTAGTAGTTCAAGAGGAAAAATAATACTATTTAACCCGGCGTCATTGTGGTAGGAAATAGGTACATGGGCGTTGAGGTGGGTCAATATAACCCGTATAATTATATCGTGATATTTCTCTAGTTATTGAGTATTTTCGTAAATTGTGTTATTATACAATTATTAGGGTATTTAGTTGTTAAAAATAAAAAAGAAAAAAAATTATTCAATAACGTTTAATTACTTATAATCAACTTTTACATAAATTCACAAAAACGTAACAAAATAGAAATCTCTTAAGCTTTTGGGATATTCTTATTATAATAATAAGTCTATTTAGTTACTTATGGCACTTTTATAAACTGAAGTTTTATGTTTATTAAAAAATATAAAAAAAAAAAAATTATTAGAATCTTCGTTAGAGATGCAGTCACTACACTACTTCCGGGCAAATATATTTGAAGCATTTTAATTTAAATTAAGTACATTTTGACAAAATAGAAACATATAAAGCAAAAAGAAGGAAAAATATTAATATATACACACCAAAAATCAATAAACACCAATAAAAATGATTAGTTAAGAATGGCACAAAATGGCAACGTTAACTGTGAGGATGGGTCAAAATTACCTTTTTGAAAATTAAACGCATATTACTCCCAGCGCGATCGCCGCCAAACTGATTTCTCGTCAAAAACGTTTAGAACACACTATTGTCTCCAGCTACTGCACAGAACGGCAACGTCGCACGCGAATTTTCGTAAATATTCGAAATTCAAATCAAGCGGGGTAATTTTGACCCAACCCCAATGACGCCGGGTTAAACAAATAATATAGTTAAATTATTAAAAATGTCAATGAGAATAACATGTGAATCACCTTTATAAATAAATTAGAAGTAACAGAGAGCAATTATAATATATGCAATGATAATGATGATAATAACATTATTTCCAAGGAACCCTTAATATGCCTGTTAGAGAGTTATGAATTTTCTGTAGATAACCAGTATGCTTATATGGAGTTATGAGTCTGGTCTATAAAACAATCCACATCGTAAAAGAAAATCTCTCTTTATGTTTAAATTTCTACCGCGAACAATATCGAGTAGGCCGTGAAAATCAAAGTCACGTCTGAGTGTGCGTGCGTGCGTCGTGCGAGAAGCAGGTATGTTTATGTTCGGTCGTCAATTTATCAATAAATTTACAAGATTTCTCAATTAAGCCGTGATTTACAACATCCATTACTTTTATGTGCCGGGATATCTCGGCTATTAATTGAAGCGCTTACTTATTTTTTTACACCGAATTGGTGCGTATTGTATTATATTTTATTGCTTTCAATTATTTGCAATTAGTATTTAAATATATAGAAAAAGTAGCGTTATTTAGTGCTAGAGAAAACTGTAATAGCGGTATGTGCACTACAGGACATTTGTCATCGGGAACTGTTTTCTTTTTAAATTAGAATTTATGTCTCCAACCATTACTGTTACTAAATCATAACTATCTTATTATAAATTATCTTAAATTAATCTACATTAAATCATATTAATTTATATATTTATTATTAATTCATTACTAAATTTATTATATATAGCTTACTTGAAAATAGTTATTCTTAGTGAAAATTTAGTACAATCTCACTAACGGGGAAACAAATAAATATTTTTTGCGCCACCGGTCAAATAAGCGTAATTCACTTCTATAGTAACATAAGTCGTAAGTGACCGAATTTTTTTTTTTTACTAGTAGGATAATCACAAAAACCTGACTAATTTCATATACAATTTGGTCTTCTAGCGATATAATAAAAATATAATATTTTTATACATATCTATTCATCAAACTATATTATTTTTTTGTTTAACAACGATTAATTATTCACTATATTTTGAAAAATATCTTTGGTCATATTTTTTTATTTTATGTATAATGCTATAATTTTCTAAATTTAAATTAGCACATCCCCAAAAAATCACAGATCCATTTAAGTTGTTTAATAATAGACCAATTATTCTTCAGTATATGATTTTGCAAAATAATTTCGACCATAAACTGTGTTTTTGTCCAAAGAACTTAAATTTGAACACAAAAATAATTATTTTAAATTTACAACTTAATGTATTTTAAGCTTAAAAGATAACAATATTTTTCAGGTTTTCTCTAACTTTTTATAGTGTGTAAATTTCGTCTCACATCGTATGCAATGACCAGAACAGTTAATATCTTCTGTGGCTCTTAAGAAGTTGAAATATCTTCTTAAAATAATAAAATTTTATAAGATACTATGTCTAGTTCAAGAAAAGGAAGCTAATTAATAATTGTGAAGCATATAATTAGTGTAATATATTCCCACGGAATTTGTGTGATAATTTTTGAAAAACCTTATGTATTTGCATGTTATAGAATCATACATATATAAAACAGCGAGGAAATACACAATTTATAGAATACTTCGCAGAAAAATCTGCTTCCTCTTCATCTTCACATGAAACGCGGTACATTTTTCTCGTGTTAACTAAACACGCATTGTAATTATAAAAGACAGCACAATCACAAGACGGATACATGAGCACGCCCAGGTGAAACCTCAGTCCTTTTTCTCTCTTCCAATTTTTTGCGTTGATAATTACGCCGCAATCTAAATTGACTTCCTCTTACTTTAGACAATGCCATTTATGAAAATTAAAATGAAATCACAAAAGCTTGCAACAGAGGATGTGGCGAAAGAAACAGTTTGCAAATTTTATGGACAAACAATTAGTTGGTAATAAATTCTAACTCATTTCCTCAAATAATAAGTATTCTTTTTATATGACACAACATTGCTCTGAGCTATAGAGACAAAATTTGTCGCAATATTTTGCAGACCTATTAACTTGATCGACGAATTAATAAATTATAAACCACTATATTGTGAATGTTTCTTGCAGAAGCTGTAAACTGACCACTAAAATGCAAATAAAAATTCCTCAATGGAATGATGTGACACTATTATTATATTTGATTTTGCGAAGGATGATAACATTACATTTTTGGGAACTGATTTAAATAAGATTTTTTTTAAACAAATTCCTTTATTTATTGTTCATTTGTTAACCGACATTTATTTGAACTGTTTTATTAACTTTATTGAAAATTAAACTTTACAAGCTACTAACTTGTAAAATTGACAGTTTTTTTTTTAAATTATTACAAATTTGTAGCTGCATTGTTTTCAGTGCTATATTACAATTGTATACTATGTACTTTTGACAAGTTAATATGGTAATAATATTAGTTTTTCTCTTTGATCCCGAATCTAACCTAACCTAATATAAACTAATCTAACATAATCTGGACTTAACCTAAGTTAATCTAATCATATCTAACCTGACCTAACCTAACCTATCATCAACAATCCTAAACTAATCTAAACTCACCTAACCTAGCTTAACCTGATCTAATCTAATTTAATCTAATTTCACCACACCTAAAGTAATCTAAACTAACCTAACTTAACTTAACCTAACCTAACCAAACCTAAAGTTATCTAAACTAACCTAAATTATCCTTTTTTTATTCCATCATTGAAACATCAAATTTATTAATGTATGAACATTTCAATTATACAGACACTGGTGCGCTTAAGTAACATACTTTGGTGCGCTTTTGCAATGTTCATTTGGTGCGCTATTGTAACGAAAAATACCATTTGGTGCGCTTTTGTCATACAAGTATAGGATTAAAGTTCCTTCTATGAGCAGGAAATACCTGTTTTTCTTTGCTAATAATATAAAATACTGTTAACTCCCAATCCTAGTATTGTTTTTAAACTAAACATTGTCAAGAAAAAGGAAAGGTAAAATTCCTGTGCTCCTTTTCCTTGCATTGTGTATATAATACCCATGTATATCGGCTTGTTAACAAGTATTTTCTTATTTTACAGCCTATAAAACGCTATTGCATTCTCTTACATGGTTTGAATGTATGTTAGAATCTAATTTTCCAATTAGCGTTACATAGTACAAGGGTTGTTGCCATAGATACTGTTGATTTACTGTATTGCTACAAGTTTAGCCTTCTAACGGTCACTGAATTTGAAATTTAAATATTTGAGTGCATTACCGTTAAATAATTCTTACTTATGTTAATAAGTGCGTTTATGGTACCGCGCCATATATATAACAGCTTTATGTCGTGTTAACATATTACAACTCTATATTCATTTATTTATTTGTTTTGTTGATTTTTTAATGTTTTATGTTTTGTCTGGTCTATAAACTATCTTACTAATTAATATGTTGAAATTTTTAATTTGTAGTTAAAATTGTCATCAAAATTTAAATTCTTCTTTTAATTTCCGGATTTAAATTTGTGGCTTCAAATATTTGGTTTTATAGTTGATTTAATTAAAACTGAAGCCGTTTAATAAAGTACTAAACAAAACCAGAAATATTTTAATTATAATGATATATTTTATAGATTTTCAGATATGATGTTTCAATGGGAACTTCTATATTAATTATAGACACAATTAAAATTAAAACACAACGTTTAATTCTATGTACCGTACAACTTTTAAACAAAAATATTGTTATGTTCAAATCAATATCAATAATATTTAAAAGGAGATGTGAAAAATTTTCAACCTTATTAATATATAGATCTATTATTATTAAAATATTATATTTCTCATCAGCGGTCCAACGCATCGTGTCTATCAATATGCACTATTTTCAAAAATCAAATTTTGGTCTAAAAATAATTAAAAATTGTAACTTTTCATATTTAACTGTACATGTAAATTTTTTTCAAATATGTTTTTTTTAATGTTTTAAAAGGAAAAAAAAGCATCGTTCAGTTATGATAAATTTTTAGTCTTTAATTTAAAAAGAAGGGGGTATGTATACATGCAAATACCCCCCCTGGTTACGTTACTACCTTGCATGGTTTGAATGATAATATATGTACGCATGTAATAAATAATCTAAATAGGAAATACGTGTTTTTAGACACACATATTAAGAATCTCGTCATCGTTTTGTTAGTTTCTGTTATACCTTTTTAGTATAAAATCCTAATGATTCTTCACAGATGAGAGAATCTAACAATCAATTCCTTTTGCAACGTCCATAAAATCCCTTCATGCATAATACCCTCCACATGTCTCAATAACCATTACAAAAGCCTGCGTGTAAAATTAATATCAAACACGTTGATCATCGCTGTAAATCTAAAATTAACTGACAGTGATTAAACATAAAACCGTTTGAAAAACGCGCGAATGCGCGAACAAAGAAACAACCAATTGTAAATTACACTCCCCGCCATCTAGCGACGGCGCGCCAAACGACCGTAAACTTGACAACAATGACGCGCGCAATGCGTGTAAATTTATTGCAATCACGTCTTGGACAACGGACGTTTTCTCCAGGACCGGCTAAGGGAATTTTCAATAGGCGTCAAATGGGACACATTGACCGGTAGTAAGGACCTGAACCTAAAGTCCCTTTTAAGAAACATTTTATTCTAATAATTATAACAACAGTAATACTGCAAATTACTTCCTAACTACAAAATGGGTCTTTCTCATGGAGTAAAAGTCAAAATTAGAAATGAGGAAGACCCATGTGGGATAGAAACGGGTCGGACCTGCAATAAATCCTTCGAAAAAAACTGGATTCCAGTATTTTTTTACGTCTTCCATTCATCTACCAGTCGAAAAAATCCTTTGATCATCAGAATCTTCTGTTTTTTTATAATTCTTGTTTGACTAGTGTCCGATCGAAATACGATTTTCAGCCGAAATCTAAACCGTAACTAAATATTCGGTTCCTCTGTTAGTTTCGGCTGAAACCGTAACTGAAATCGAAACTTATGTAGTTAAGTTAAAATTTAGTTAAATTTATATTAAACTCGGAATCTACTGTTTTTCATATTTTCAATTTATTAAGAAATCATTTCATTTTTGTAGATAATTTTCCATACTCCGAGCTCTCTTTTATTATAAAATCGCATTTAGGAAGCCTGATTTGACATTATTATCTTCTGAGACCAAATATCACTTTTAACAAAAGCACTCAAAAGTGAGCTCGGAATACGGGCCACTATCTTTACTAGAGAAGTAAAGACTTTAGTTATCTATCAAATAAGTAGTCTTTCCAAGAAGTATTTATTACTAACTAACAGGTTACTTATTTTTTCTTCTACAAATTAAATTAATGAATGTTAATTTAATGTCCCATCTTGCACTTGGCAGATTTATACAGCCTCAGAATAATGATAATAAAATAATAATTATTTCTTCTAAAGCAAAAAAAAAAAATAATGCAAAAAACAAAAGTATTAACTAAAGAAAAAAAAAATAAGCGAATAAAACCGTTCCAAAGAAACCTGAAAGCGCCAGTCACAATACGAACATTACGAGTAGTTTCGGTCGAAGCTTCCATTTTTTGGCCGAAACTGTCCGAATCCGAAAACGAAACCAAAACTTCGGTCGAACACTAAAATATAAGTACCTTACTTCGTAATTTCATTAACATGTTTTTGCAAGCCCGGTTACCACAGATTAATATCACGAACAAGTCTATTTCTGATAGTAGTTCAAAAATACTGAAGAACTTCAGTAACTCGATCTTCTGGAATTCCTTGTAATATCCATAACTCTTTAAATTAAAACTGACAGATTTTATAAAGAAAAAGGGATGGTCATAAAAAATTCGAGTATTCATCGTGGTTTATAAGTTATTTTAGTGCGTAAATGTGAAGTGAAATTAAAATTTTGGTGCTAAAAACCTAACGAAAACGAATTGAAATGTGAAAATATGTTGTTGTGAACTCTTATTTTTCTATTGTGGTATTACCGTAATATACGTCGACCTCTGAATACATTTTCAGACTTTTGGTGAGATACTGTGGTCAAATAATAATTCGTAATAACCAAGTGAAATTATGTGCAAGCCAGTCCTGCAATCATCTGAGTGTTGAAGTTAGCTACAGGTAAGGCAAGGTGTGAAGGACATACATTATCTTAAATATATTAGTTGTCCAACGGTTCTGGTGGTGTAGTACTATTAAAAAGTGCAAGTATTGTTGCAGGATTAAGTACAGATTTGTACGTATGTTAGGAAGAATTTTATTAGATATTAAAGTTTACTGTTATGAGGATATACTGTGAGAAGAGAGAAGGATTTTATGTTTGGAGTAACTTAGTGTTATAACCTTAATCGGACAATGTTAAGGAATTTTCATATATTTCAGCACTATAGTCACACCTACGCACAACTAAAATATAACATTACGTCTTTTATAGAACAAATATATTTCACTTTATCTACTTACTAGACAGGGTACTATCCCGGAAATCTTTAATTAAATTTATTCTCTAAAATTAGATGTTTAACAACTGTAGAACTGTACTTTAACAATTAAATTTTATGTCATTTTTAATATTTTTGAACACATTACATTAGTTTTTCGTTACCTAAGTTGGGAAAGTCTAAATATAATCTTATAAATAGTCTATGAAGGTTTGATAAAAAACTAAATTAAAGGTCCTTATGTTTCAATTCGTTTTTATTATGTTAACGGTCTGTGGTCAATGTTGTTTACAAGAAAAAGTTTCTTAGATTTTAGTAAACAAAAAGTGGTACTTTACTAAAACCTCTAAAATGTGTTTTCTTCGTTCCTTCATAATCCAACATACCTAAATGAAACAGATATTCGTCTCTCTAAGTTGTTTTAGTAAAAACATGATTCCCTATAATTTTTTACTACCTTGTATGAAGTAAAGGAAGTATTGTAATCATGAGAAAAATCAGTTTTCATCCCTGAATCAATTTTGACTAGTTTCGGCATGACATCTGTAGGTACGTATCTCGCAAAACTCAAAAACGATTAGTCATAGAATGCTGAAATTTCGTTCATGTAATTGGTATAACATCTAATAAACAATATATTTTTCTTGGTAAGGTGTTGAGCGATTAAAATAATAAAAAATAACGATAAACATTTTAACATAGAAAATTTAAAGATGATCCATTTAGAAGGGAAGTTCGAAGATATAAAACGAATGGGAGTTGAAGAATTATTTGTCCTATTACGATCTCACCTTCAAGTGAAATAAGTTTAAATGAAGTGCAGAAAAAAATGTATATAATTTAGTGTACGAAGATGTTATGTAATGTCCACATCAGAATTTTTTTATTTACATATATAGGGATACCTACACCTGTACACCAGTACAATAGATGAATGAAAAACAGGAGTAATGTTGCCCTACTTTTAGTAACTGTAAACATATGACAAATTTCTTTTTAGAGGGGATACATCATAAATACAAGCTTAAAATTTAATAATTAATTTATAAATTTTTGAAATGTAATGGGTTATCAAAATGTATTAAATCCTAAAAAAAATTATTAATGAAGATTTCGTAAAAAAAATATCTATCGTAAAATCGTGTAGAATCACCTATTTTCCACAAAACTTCAACTCATGTCGAAATACATAACATTCTGCACTTGTAGCGCAATATGCCATTTACTCTGAATTTCTTTAAAAACGGTTCTCTTGGAAAACCTATAATTCTCTGTCTTAATGAAACAATAACTTCTTGAATGATCTTTCCAAGAAGAGCTCGTGAGCATTTTTACGTAAAGCAGGAATCATCTGCTATTACGACAATGAAACCTGCGATTTAGCGTGGGTAGATCTAACCTCACATTCCGTGCACATGCGCACTCCTCTCTCCACATTCATCGAGCGTTGACAATCAGCATCGCTTGACCGATACACAGACCGAGATCCATCCATTTCATTTAACTACGTCTGATCGTTCGGTCGCTCCAATTAAAGTAAGATCGACGATTATTGTGCGGTTATAACAATTCCGACTTTCACCAATCTGTTTGCCGCCGAGGAGCAGCTAGGGTATTGTGAAATGCGACCGGTGGCAACACTGCCTTTTAAGGATTTGCTATTATTGTTGCGGAGAAGAGACGTACTAACTTAATGATTGTTTTATTAGAATTATTGGAGCGGTCTCAGTGTACTGAATTCTAAAATGGATGTTATATTTTCTCAGAGGAATTTCTGTTGTTCATGTCTGACTATATGGAGTAGTTCACTTCCATGTTCTTCCGATAAGGCGAGTAATGATTTTTGTCTTTTTAAACATTTCCCACTGGTGTTGTCTTAAACTTATGTACCAAAGGAAAAATAAAGAAGTTTAGGTCCGACCAAGGACAGAGATTTATACAAAAACAAATAATTTTGCCTGGAGCTTACAAGATTCCATATAATCTCTAATTGGCAATCAATTTTAAATACCTTTTCACATCTATATACAATTCAATAACTCGGATTCATAAAGAATACAATAAATAAACTATTTATTACGTACACCACAACGAGAGTGTCTTTAAACCAGGGCATGTAACCGAAAAAAATACTGGTTAACGGTTAACCCTTATAGAGAACGTTATAATAATAACGGTTTTAGTTCGAAAACCGGTTTTTGAAAATTAGAAACCGGTTTAAACCGGTTAATATATCAGTTAAAAAAATAATAAAACTAATTAAAAGAAATTAATTATAAAAATTTGATTAAAAAAAATTACACAATAATTAATTAAAAAAAATAATAAAAAATACCATCTGAAAAAAATATAACAATTAAAAAAAAGCAAATTAATTAATGAATATTCATAAAAATTCCCGTACTATCTTCAGAAAAACGCAGGTCACTTTTCAATTTTAAACTTGCCTGTGTTGACAAAGGCCGTATATATTTGGGACTTTTTAAGTAACATTAACGGCCAAAGAAACTACCTACATTTATGACTCTCCAATAAAATGTTAATTTGTAAAACCTGTCATGACTCATGTTCAAATACAAATAAAAAACACAGATATAAAAAAAAATATTAAAATTTTTTGTCGCTAAATGATATTAAAATAAAGGTTAAAGTTCGCTAAAACCGGTTTATTTTTTTTCATGGTTAACGGTTACCGGTATTTTCGGCCTGAAAAATATCTGTTAAAATTACGATTAAAGTTCGCAATTTTCGTTGAAAATATCGGTTACCGGTTTTTATTAGCCGGTTACATGCTCTGATTTTAAGATTATATCTTCAATAGTTTTTGAGTTACAAGCTTATAAAACTTAATTTTATTAATTTTGCATGTTGTTTTATTTTGGTAAACCTGTTCCGTACAAGTTAAAGTAAAAATATAAAAAATGTGTCTTATAAAAAAAAAACAGAGAAATCCATTAAAAAAATTCAAAAAAGCTTTTAGTTTAGTACTTACTTTAAAGTCAAATGTAGACGATGTCTCTGTTTCAAACTTGAAAAAGTAAGAAACAGGCTTTTTCCGAAGCTTCTACTTTTAAGCTCAAATAATTCTGTATAATGTTCATACCCATTATGGGGATAACAGTCTTCACAAATAAACCCTCCTTTTTTAAGGGGAGTGCAAGTTGAACCACTCTTACAAATATCTCTTTTACATGCGTCTTTAGTTAAAGTTATGTCACAATTTGAACCGGCAAAACCAGCAGTACAAACACAGGAATAACCACCTTCTTTCCGAAAACAAGTTAAACCTTGTTGAACTATCTAGAACATTGTTAAACCCTGTAGAACTGTCTCATCTTACTCCCAACTATCTTGGAACAATGTTGAACCTAGTACATTTATGTTACACCCTAAACAAGTGCCTTAACTTTGTCCCAAACAATTTGGAACAAAGTGAAACATAGTGCAAGTCTCTCTACTTATTTCAGAACACTTGAAACATCTTTCTGCCTTCTAAAACTTTCTTTTTAAGTCTTCCTAGTAATTTCCAATAATAGATATACATGAAAAGTTACAATTTATTGTTTTTCACTCTAAAATTTTTCATATACAGCCAAAAAAAATTTAAAATGCCCATTTTTGGGTCCAAAATTTTGATTTTTGGAATTAGCCTAACTTGATAGTCGTCGATGCGCTAATTTCAAATTTTCAAACCGAATTCAATTATCTCTTTCCATTCCTGAGATATTTGCTCTCAAAGTTGCACCTCCAAAAAGGGTGTTTTTTGACCATATCTCTAAAATGGATAGAGATACATTCTCAACGATTATACCAGTCGATTCTACGCGGAAAGTTACATAAAGAAATGTTTTCTCCTCATATACGTTCTTTGGAACGATTTGGTGAAAAATGAGAAAAACGAAAAAACCGGAATTTCAGTTTTTCGCTCAGAAACTTTTTGTCTCCAATATTTTTTATATTCTGGACTTAAGTAAAGAAGAATGTGCTGATTTCAAATTTTCAAACCGATTTCAATTATCTCCTACCGTTCTCGAGATATTTGGGTTCAAAGTTGGACCTGAAAAATTCAGTTTTTCAGGAATAGTCCTGAAATGGGTTGAGATACGACCTCGGCGACCTCACCAATCGATTTTACGGACAAAATTACATTTTTGTACCAATTTTCAGATTTATATTCTAATGGATACAATTTTTACAGCGAAAAAACGAAAATGGCCAAAAATCGGAAAAAATCGTAAGGGGTTCATCAGGCGATTTTTCAATTTTTGCGATTTTCGTTTTTTCGCTCTAAAAATTGTATCCACCTGAATAAATATCTGAAAATTGGTATACTTATGTAATTTTGCCCGCAGAATCGATTGGTGAGGTCGCCGAGGTCGTATCTCGACCCATTTCAGGACTATTCCTGAAAAACATTTTTTTTCAGGTCTGACTTTGAACGCAAATATCTCCAGAACGGTAAGAGATAATTGAAATCGGTTTGAAAATTTGGAATCAGCGCATCTGTATTTACTTAAGTCTAGAAAATGAAAAGATTTGGTGACAAAAAGTTCCCAAGCGAAAAACTGAAATTCCGGTTTTTTTCGTTTTTCTCATTTTTCACAAAATCGTTCCAAAGAACGTATATGCGGAGAAAACATTTCTTTATGTAACTTTGCCTGTAGAATCCACTGGTATAGTCGTTGAGATTGTGTCCCTACCCGTTTTAGAGTTATATCCAAAAAACCCACTTTTTTGAGATGCAACTTTGAGGTTAAATATCTCAGGAACGGAAAGAGATAATTGAATTCGGTTTGAAAATTTGAAATCAACGCATCGGTGACTATCAATTTAGAATAATTTAAAAAATCAAAATTTTGGACCTAAAAATGGGTCTTTTTGGATTTTTTTGGCTGTATATGAAAAATTTTAGAGTAAAAAAACTATAAATTGTAAGTTTTAATGTATAACTATTATTGGAAATTACTAGGAAGACTTAAAAAGACAGTTGTAGGAGGCAGAAAGATGTTCCAAGTGTTCTAGAGTAAGTAGAAACAGTTGCACTATGTTTCACTTTGTTCCAAATTGTTTGGGACAAAGTTAGAAACTTGTTTAGGGTGTAACATAGATGTATCAGGTTCAACACTGTTCCAAGATAATTGGGATTCAGATGAGACAGTTGTACAGGGTTTAACAATGTTCTAGATAGTTCTACAAGGTTGCACATTATCCCAAATTGTATGAGATTAATTTCAGGCAGTTTTGGAAGGTTTAACATTGTTTCAAATTGTTTGGGACACAGTTACGACAATTGTTTACGGTTTAACATTGTTATATAAGGGTCAACACTGTTCCAATTTCTTTGAGATTAATTTCAGAATTATAAATTGTTTGGGACAAAGTTAATATAATTATTTAGGGTTTAACATTGTTATATAAGGTTTAACACTGTTAATTGGGATTAAGTTAAGAAAGTTATACTAATTTAACAATGTTCTACATAGTTCTATAAGGTTTAACACTGTTCCAATTTGTTTGGGATTAATTTCAGTATGTTGTGGAAGGTTTAACATTGTTTCAAACTGTTTGGGATAAAGTTAATATAATTATTTAGGGTTTAACATCGTTATATAAGGGTCAACACTGTTTTAAGTCAATTGGGATTAATTTCAGACAGTTGTGTAAGGTAATTGTCCCAAATTGTTTTGGAATAAATTAAATCAGTTTCATTGGGTTTAACATTGTGGAATATCAATATCAAATTTTTTTACTTAAATTGAGGTAATTTAACATTGTACTAGATCTTCTTTATTTTTATAGTAGGTTTATAATTTATAATTTGTCGAACTAATTGAAAAATGATCTTATCAGATTTAAATCTTTTAATCACAGACTTACAGACCGACTCAAATAGTTGTCAATTTACGAAAAAAATATTTTGTGTTAAAATATTTCAGAAACAAAATTTAGAAGGTGATTTTATCTCTAAAGAATATTTGTGGACTGCTTTATGTCAAGAAAATGAATATTATGACAGAACATTCCTTAATATCGACAGTAAAGCTCTTATGTCGTCCCATATTCCAAATTGATTAGATTTTTATGTGTCACATTATACCATTCTTTATATATTGCATTAGCTGAGCCATAAAAATGCAAGAAAAAATATAAAGTAACATGAATATTATAGAGAAATCTCCAAGGAATCGATTGGTGCAAGAATTTTTGTTATAGCTCAACTTGTTTTTCAGATACGCGGCCATAAACTTAAAATTTGAAAATTGTAAGTGCCAAATTGTACAATTTTTTATATATTTCATCGGCTGTGGCATAAAAATGCAAGAAAAAAATATAAAAAATGTGTATCTTATAGAAAAAACCCCAAGGAATCGATTGGTGTATCTCAACTAATTTACGAGTTACAAGCCTGTAAAGACAATAGTCATTTCCAAAAAATGTTTTGACCGCCACAAGGATTCAGATCTATTTTAGATATTCAAAAAGTGATATAAATATATAAAAAGTAAATAAAAATAGCCAGGAACATTTTTTTATTTTACGACCGCCACAAGGATTCAAATTCTTACCTGAAAGTCTTTTAAAACAGGGGCATTGTCATTTACGTCTGTGACAATAACTCCCACATGAACATCGCTTCTTAGAGGAGGACTGGCTACTCTAACTCGTAAATCGTATTATTTCCTAGGACTGTCGTAGTCTAGTTCAGTCATAGTCAATAGTTCTGCACTAGACGAGCCAGGTCTAGTCACTAGAGAAAAGCTGTTAGAGTCATCTACTCCTAGAAAAAACGAGTTTTAGTCATCGACCTTCAGACGGATTATGAGTGGTCCAATGAAAATTATCAGCGCACTATCTCACAATTGTGGAAAATATACAAACTTTATATAGTGTGAGAAAAGTGCGACTCTCCATAGTGATCGTAGAAAAAATATTTCTTAAACATAAAATAAACATCTATTTTGATAAAATTGGAGAAGTGACAAACCTAACCTACGATTCCCACAGCGAAAGAATGGTCCAGTGTCCAGTATATAAATTTCCCAGAATTCAATTAATAAAACATTATAAATTTCATCGCTTAATAAAAATATTTCCATTCAGAATAAATTGAAAACAAAAAGATTAGCTTCATGAATAAACAAATAAATTAAAATTCAAATTATACAAAATGCTTTAGAGATTTTAAATACGTATTTATAGCAAATGATGCAATAAACTACGGTAATAATAGGCCAAGTATTCGTGAGAGAATGGTTTTATGCTAAACATGTGTGGATTTCTCTTCAAGTAACTCATCTTTATTAACGCACTCTCATCCGCCAGCCTGCAAACAATAAATTTTTTCGAGAATAGATACGTTTGCGATCTACGGAAAAAACCGGGTGTGTCACTATTTAAAAAGTCACTATATCATCTTTACGCCCTGGGGCCTGGCTTTATTTCTTTTAACTGTTAATTTCATTTTTTTTCTCAAGATTTACTGCCGTGTAAGATATGTACCGCGCTTTTTCGCCAAATGTTTGATAGTTTTTTATTATATTTTTTATGAAAATAATTTCTACATGACTTTAAACTCTAATCATAGAAATTTTAGTTGGTAAACAAACAAAAAAAAAGAACTACAATTTAAATCTTTTTTATATATACATTTTGTTTGCAAAATATACACATATAGGTACTTACTTAAGAATTTTAAGAGTAGTTACAATTAATTTTAAGTAAGAAATAATGATGTCATCTTAAATATATTTCTATTAATTCAAATATTGAGATCTACGGAATTCGATTGCCACTATCAATTATACTGTTGGGATGACTATCATTGCTGACCTAGCGGAATACAAGGCGCTGGTCAATAATGGTCTCCTCAACCGTGATATACCTATGTATTACCTATATATTATTATTTTTTTCACGATAGTGAGGAAAATAACTTTTCCCTCTGTAGAGAGGAAAATGTACAGTGTTAGTTACTAACAGTATAACATGGATTTTATTATAGAATGAAATATTTGAAAATTCCGTATTATATTAAAAACTCTTATTTAATATTAATATTCTTAAAAAAAATGGCAAGTATGTCTTTTTCTTTTTTTTTCACATTATTTCACAATTGAACTTGAACTTGCATATTGGCAATACTGTAACAATAGCACTGCTAAACGACAAAGTTTACATTTTTTTAGCTGTTGTAGCTACCCCACACCTCGTGGAAAATAGTCAACTTTCTGCACTTGTTGCACAATGTACTATTTCCACTCTCACTCGAGCTCGAGTGGTAGAAAGATACGCTTTCTTCTCTAGTTTGACAAATAACTATTTCACTGATAACAATTGAATATCAAACCTACGTACAAAAAATGTTAATAATAAAAATTTACTTGTTGTCTAGGCTAGTAGTGAAAAAAAATATTTGTTAAAATAATTATTATAGGCTGAAAAACCTACCTTCACAATACCACAAATAACAATAAATTATTCCCTTGTTACTTAAAATCTTGTACTTTAGTAATTATAAAATAAATTTTAACGACAACATATATCAAATAAATGAACTTTAAAACAAAAGATGTTAGCAGTAAGTTTTCCACTTTTTGCTAAGCCTACTATTGTGGGAAAATCGATTAATGCTAACAAAGTTAATCAATGGAGAGTTTAATGGCATTGCCCTTTACTTCCATTGTGCTTTCCTGATTTTAATTTTCAATTGTTTTCTCGTGCGTAGTGTTCTCACGGTGATGGAGAAACAAGTGAAGCTGGGCCGGATCGACGTTCGACTGTTCGACAATGGAACGACGGCGACAGGTGAGTTGACTTGTTCATTGCATAACCGCATAGCTAAGTACGCAGCATGGTAAAGATACCTTTTTGTTTTCTCTACACATGAGTTATAGTTACATTCTTTGCTCTACCAGGGACGTAATGACGGATTTATCTCCGGAATAGTTCTTAAATTGCCCGCTAGGAACGTTTGTATGCAGCAAATTGTATCGCGTATAAACACAATACTGAACCACATTGCAAGAACTACTTTTACTAAACGTGCAAAAATAAAATCATTAAAATATTGCATATTTTGCTACACATGTAAATAAACACTTTTATATACTGCACCATTGTTAAGAAATTGAAATTTATTGCTAACCTCAAAAGCCTTCACTATTAATTTGTTGAATTTTTTATTTAGTAGGTAGTTTACAAATATAAGTATATAAATATTCTATACTCTATTTTTGAAGAGATTAATATAGGGTTTGGTTAACTAAATATTTATTACTAATGGCATTATAATTTTTTATGATCTTTTGTCGAACTATAGAAAATTTGCGAACTAATGTAAGAATGCGATTGCATATTTCCTATATTATATACCATATAATATAGGTACCTCGTACTCACGTCATTTCTAAATATTAATATGTTCATTCATTTTTCTACTCCTGTTTAATAACGTATTTGTTATTGGCAAATATTGAATAATATTAAGTAATAATATTTTTCTACGACCACTATGGAACGTGTTACTTTTCTCACACTGCATAAAACTTGAAAGTTGCGTATTTCCCACTAACTCACTTTAACTCACGATTTAGTGTGAAGGAACACTTTGTGAGGTTACCTGCGCCATATTGTTTTTTTTAATGTTTTTAACAGTGTGGTCGTAGAAAAAGTATAGTGCATCACTCGTGCAAAATCACCTATTTCCCACCTTGTGAGATTTCAGCACTCGACTTCGTCTAGTACCGAAACGTTCACACCTCGTGAGAAATAGGCGATTGTCCTATACTTGCTTTTGTTCATATTGCAAACTTCATTCTCATGAGTAATATACACATTACTGCTCACTAAATAATTACTGGTAACATAAACTTACTTTACATATAAATTTGAAGTTCATTTATTTATTTCACAATTTCACAAATTTTATTGTTAAAAAACTTATCTTTATAAATTTTATGGTGACTGTTATTCGTATTTAGGGAAATTTATTAAATCTGTTTCAGTAGTAAACGACCCTATTTACCATGTTTGAAAATTTAAAACTTAAACATAAACTTAAATGTTGTAGGTTGTCTGCCTACACTGTTTATATTTAATTAAAGTTCGCCTAGAAAGAGGTTAAATTCTTGCCCCTTTCAATAAGAATTATGAGGCCTATTACATATTATAATTAAATATTTATTATGAAGCATATACTTAATGCAACGTAGTTTTAATTTTAGTAAATATAAAAAATTTCCATATACGTTTCGGCGTAGGATTATGAATATTTTAAAATATGAAACACGATCTCGTATCACAATTTAGTAGTCCAGGTTCTAATAACTCCTTAATTCAATTAACATTTTTCTTTCGTGATGTTCTCTACGATAAACAAATATTCCATAAATTGAGAAACCGGGATAACGTAGACAATAAATCTAGATCTTTGTAGAGATAGACTCGAGATGTATCTAGGTTTGTATCAGCGATTGATAATTAAGTGTAGGTGTTATTTATTTATTATCTGGATGGAAACAAATTATGTGTAAATACACGCGATATGTTATGATTTGATTCTGATGTCGATAGAGGTTGCAAATTGCGAACTGTGCAAACAAACATTAATAATGCTGCCCTTACGAAGTGAGTTCATGATAGAGAAATTTAATTTATTGTTGGACTTAATGCTAATGTTTTAGATCAGATCTGCGTTAATCAGATTGCAACAGATATAGAAAGTCATGGTTTCTGCGAACGTAATCATGCAAAATATAATTCTTTGTGTTCCAAATTAATATTGCACCTATCGTGTGCATTTGAAGATAAAAGTTACGAAACAGGTTTTTACATTTGATTTACCTTAGGTATTCTGACAATTTAACGTAGAGTTCAAATCTTGGCGCCCTTCTGCCACGCTTACCTTGCTTACACCGAATATCGCCAGCCCTGTCAAAAACTGATCAACTCAGAGTAAATTATTTACTTAATTCATCAGCATATATTGGATGGTAGTATGAATACTTTATTAATAGCTGTTGATCAGAGTATTTTTTTTTCAACCAAGTGCTAGTCAATAGATAATATAAATGTAGTCATTTTGTAATCATCAATATACTAGCATCCTGTTTTGAACACAGAAATACTTTATTTGGTAAGTACTTGACGAATCCTTAAGTAAAGCCAGGAGTTGTAACTGTAAATAGTTAATTTTATGATTAATGAAAATATAACAAGAAAGAGAACTGACACCCTATAATATAAAATTTGAGTGAAATGTCTACATACTCGTACATGCATATAGAATTCTCATCTTGTAGTATACATTTTACATTATAAATAAATATATAGGTGTATATTATCCCCCATATAAAAATAGTAACGGATGGATATATGAGCATCACACCTACAGACCACTAGATTACAACAATATTACACGTTTTGTTCAAGACCAAGAGAAGTTCCGATTACGCGAAATAGCCACTTGGTAAACGTATCACACCATTATCTCCCACCTTCAATTTCCCTGTTGTTACATGCCCATTATCATCCTCTATCATCCCAACACTTTACCATAATCATCGCATCGCGATTACGCGGGGAGATGATTAGCATACGCTATCGGTAACAATGTTCCGCAATGTTACGCTTCCTGGCTGCGGCTACTGGACTGTGGTTGTGGAGGTTTTGTTGGATTTGTTGGTTTTGTAGCCCAAGGTGTTGTGGTGTTACAAGCGGTTAAGGTTCAGATTATTTGTATTGTGTTTTCTGCGAAATAAAATTAATAAATGATCAACGGTTTATCTGTAACAGTAATATAATTATTTTTGTCAATTATACGTTGTTGCTTCAATACAAAAACTTACTTTTAATATATATATTCGCTAAAAACATACTTACTAAAAGTGAACAACTCATGTTATTGAAGTCAGAAGATTAACTGAAAAGTTTCAAAAAGAATAGACACATAGACATTAAGTTATTGTACACATTTGTGATAGTACGTTTAGAATGAAGAATCATAAGGATATTTTGTCTTTCGAAGACAATTGTATCAAGGGATGTTACTACGTTTCCAATTATAGTCTAAAATCGGTTAAATTTCCTTCAACATTAGTAGAAACAACACCCAAAATGAAGTTTATTAAAATTCATTCATGATAAACGAACAACCGTTTTCTGATTGTCTCGTAATTTTTATAGTTACCTTGTTTGAAAAATTGATTGATTTTTCAATTAACGGTAATACTGAAATATACATATACAGGTATTGATTCTGCATACAGCTGTTTTTTTCTACGAATTTCGAATATTTAGAAGATATGAATTCAAATATTTAAATCTGATCTGTAATTTTTATTCTGTTTAAATTCTAAAAATACTAGAAATTAAGAAAAAAGTATAAAAAAATAAAATTACTAAACATCTCATAATATTATGTATATTTTAAGTTTTAAGATCATATTATTTATCTATTTACATAATGGTTACTCCTTAATATTGATATTACTAAAATATCTTTTCATGCTGTATTGTATGAACTATAATATAAAGAAATAAATGTCCAAAAAAGCCGATCATAAGGGTAGGTACTAAAATTTGTTTTCACCGATGATAAGGTAGATAACCAATTTTCTACAAAGATATTTCCTTAATCAATCGACTGGAGTCTAATGGCACAGTATAGATATATTTATACTGTGCTGATGGTCTCAATAGCAACTTTTAGTAACGTAAGCTGATCTTGTACCGTGAGAGCAGGATGTTGACATTTTGCGTTGTTTTGACGCTTTTATTATATACATTTCTTTTGATAATAACGAAAAATGTTTAGTTTGGTTCATTTGTTCGTATGGGAAAAAGTAAGAAGTATTCGTTGTACCCTGTTCGGTCTGCAGAGTTCGAGAACGACTGAATTGGGGAATACTTAAATCATACGCCAAGTGATCAGGTTTAATTAAATGCAGTATACAAAGACAAAATGTAAATCTGTGGCAAGGAGTAGAGGCTGATAAAAGTGTGCGATGATTTAATGGAAGGTTAAAATAAAAGGTAGGAATTTACGACGAGTGGACAACGGACAGTCGGGGATTATCTGTCAGTTTATGAAACATCCGCTCACGCGACGCGCATGCAGGTTTTGTTCGAGATTACAACACTTTTCTCTTTGCAACTCAACTACTTAACCTGGCCATATTTACGAACGGATTATATTAGCGTTTCTAATGGACTTAATTTATGTTTTATTAATATTTGCACAAATATTCAAATGAGTTGAATTGTAATTAGCAAGAATGTAGAATGTAAATATGCATACAGTTTGTATCCTTTGCAGTCTTGTTTATCTCGCAGAATGCACGTGATTTTTCCTCGGATTTTTGTTGTCTCGGTTAATAACTGTGTAGAGATCGCCTTGTCATATGCATTTATTTAATACTTGTCATTTACGACTGAATTATCTACGGCTGATTGACAAGAAATATTGTCATATTTATTTTAATATCGTCCTCTGCATACTAGTTAATAATTCTAATCCTCTAGTTATCAGAGATGTTTTACATTTACAGCTATTTTATTATCGTTGCGCATATTTTACTTTTTCTTCCTTACGCAAGCTATCGAGCTCGGGAATTTATTCAATCTGAGTGTTCAACTGCCAGACCAATCATTCTTTATCACTAAATGAAGAAATTCGTTTTACTTTTTTGTTCAGAATTAATTAACAATAATATTCACAAATAAACTTAATCTCAACAACGTAGGCTTAGAATGAATTCATGTTCACATGTTTTTCTAAGCTATATTTATTAATATTTCTCGTCAGCAGAAAAGGAAGATATGGAAATTGTAAAAATACGTTTCAAGGTCCTCAAATTCGATTTTTAGTATTTTGTATTAAACAGAAAATGAAGAAAATTTTTATTTAAACGTTCGAAAAAAAGATAGATTTTTCATAAACTGGAAATAGTACAAAACCTGTAATATTTGCCATACCTGTTAACTTTTATAGCTATTAACATACCTAGAATAGTTATGAGTATCATAACAGCGGGCATGTCAATTGGATTCCGAGTGAGAGCGAGGATTTTAAGACATGTAAGGCCTGTTATGATTCATAACATCTATGGTTTGTTCAATAATAGTTTACTGGTTTCGCGTTACTTATTTATTTTATAAAATTCTCCTGTAAGTAACGTTTTCGTGATCAAGTCTGTATGGGTTGATATGATGTCAATTGTCCCATATTACTTTGAAAATTCTGTACGGTAAATTTATTACCTTATTGACTTTTCAAAATTACGTGGTATACAATTATGACTTAGTTACCCAGCTTACTTTTGGCTATGTAAACAATAGCTTCATATCCTAAAACCCGAAAAGTAGTACAGTGTGGGTTGTAGTTTTAATACAATAATTTTTACGTATTATCTTTAAAAATTGTCTGAAATAAAAGAACAAAAAAATTAAGGATCATTTTTTATTACTTTTAATATTATGGATTCAAAAAATTCATGCTTCTATAGTTATTACTATCAATAAAAAATGTCGATTATTTCAAAAAACTATCGATTGTTTTTGTTTGTTATGCACTATTGATATTTCGGAAAAAAATTCTGTTATTAGTTATTTTCATTTAAAAAACCATAACATCGAATCAGAAATTAATTTTGTCTTGCTGGTGAAACATATTTTATAATAAAATACTGTTGTTGTTAATATTGGTACTTTTTCTAGCATATTCGTCTTTATTATAGCTAATATTTAACTATTTCTTTTACAATAGTAGTTAAACTTTTCGCTGTAATTGTTAAAAGCTTTTGTGTTCTTAATTCTAATTTTCCTCTTTTGTTTTCTCTGTTCCATAACCTGTATTTTGCGAGAATAGAACAAAATTGCCGTAATAACAACTGAATGTACTTAGCAATCCCGTCACAAAACAAACACTTGGATGGTAGCGCCAGTGTTTTATTCAGGTTCACGCGCAGCTTTGCTTTACGTTTACGGATGATTCTGCATTATTTGCTACTCACGCAACCTGCGCTTGTTTTTCTGACACCTACAGCACCTGACTTCACACTCAATTACAAAACAAATTAAATAAAGTAAGCTGCTGCACAACGGATCACAATTTTTAGCAAATGTTGATTGATCAGTAATATAGATCTATCTTTTTTAACAAATAAAAGAGCCTATAATTGGAACAAAATATAATATAATATAAGCTAAATTTGTAATGAAATATTTAAGCTTAGATTTAGCGAAACGGACACATATTAAAGGACAAATAATAATAGCTGAACTTTAGACACTAGGCAAAATAAGAAGAAACTTCATAAGCTCTTTCCGCATTTTTTTAAATTTCTTTTCAAAAATATAATTTTATATCCAGTTGCAGGGCACCTCGGGATACAATCTTGGCGCTAAGTCAATAATGATAGTCTTCTCAACGTTGGTGTATACTATAATATACATTTATTGTACTTGTGTATTGTATTCAACAATGATGTGCAAGGGATTTAGAGCCCTCCAGAGAAAATAAGTAAAGATTTAGAAAATCTTGTCTTTTCTTGAAATTTCTAGACAAAACTTGACTAAATCTAAATCCAGATTAAAAAATCATGTAATTGTATTCTATAGATAACAGTTTCAATACACAAAAAAAGAAAATAACTGAAATTATAATAGCTTATAATCTTCCCAGCGCATTGATTCTTTCCAAAAACTATTTTCGATTGCTGTCCAACACAAGTAGAACACGAGTGCAGATTATCTTATTGGAATGCACGATATTTGTCAAATACTAAAGAATATTTTCCATTCAGCGATATATTGATCAACTTATAAATTTAACTTACTGAAAAAAATTTATCAGCAACATAAACTAGCTTTTATTTTATCCTCCTATCACCTAAGATTTATCCTCTTGGTAACGCTAACAACATATTGAAAAACCGAAATTCCGGCCTTAATCTTAATTGATACGAATTCTTCCAATTTCTATTCAAACTTTGCACTTTCTAATAACTTAAGGGCGTACAAAATGTATATTTCCTATAATTTACTTGATAATCTGGAGTTTAAAAATTATCTAGAATAAGAAAGTCCTTTCTTTTGCCAGTCTGATTTTGATAATGTAGATAAGACAAAACATGAGTGTACAAAGTTTAGATCTAGATGTCATCAATAATTGTAAGAGCTTATAGTGAATTACTAATACTTTGATAGCGTTGTCCGTGTTTACTAAAGTGTTACTTGTTTCAATCTGCTTTCTAATATTCTTTCATCATGTTATATAATATATGTACTACATCTGGAACTTCAGCAGTAACTAAGCTCTTTTCGGAACAATTATTTTTGTTTATGTAAAATTCAGCTGATACTGTTGTGCGATGAAGAGAGAATCTTACTCCAGTTTCGTGTTTGCTGTCAGTTCAATTCTTCTTGGGAATTATTTACATAATGCAGACGCACTTAAATAGTAATCAATTACCCGGGGCAAATAGGCGCGCGTGCTCGTGCTCGGGTCTGAACCCGCGCCCGCGCACTCCAAGGACGCGATCCGCGTTGTTGAAATGAGCTTTTAATGAATATTAACTTACCTGCTGCTTCGTTTTGCCTTTTTGCATACTCAAAATTTTTACATATTCTCTTTGTTCTTTCGTATAGGCATAATTGATATCTGATTATACGTTGCTGCGGACTAAGGGAATTACACGGAGAATTCAAATTCTTTTGTGGAATTAAATTTGTTCTGTAGTCGTTATAAGCAATTACTTTACGTGCTTTTTCAGTTATCTAAAAACTAGGAATTGTGCGAAATTGCAAATAACAAAGATATGGAGTAACTGTATTTGTTATTTGCATAAAACGCATTACTTGTCTTTTGTTGTTTCGCCGTACGTGAAATTTTATCTATGTATTTCATTTTTTATGAAAAACAAAACAAATTTTACACAGATTTTCATGAAAAATAATAATTTATAGTTTTCACTCTAAAATTATACATATACAACGAAATATTCCAAATATACCCATTTTTGGGTCCATTTTTTTTTAATAATCTTTGTGGGTAGAGATACAATCTCAACGATTACCTCAATCGATTCTGCGGGCAAAGTTACATACAGAAATATTTTCTGTACATATACGTCTTATGGAAAAAACTCGGGTACTTATTTTAAAAATTTTTTGGTCTTAAGTTCATTTGCTGATTCCAAATTTTCCATCAGAATTAAATTATCTCTTACCATTCTCGACATATTTACATTCAAAGTTAGACCTCTGAAAACGTTTTTTTTTTTTTGAGTACGTATTACGTAAATATTCTAAAATGGCAAAATATAATTGAATTATGTTCCAAAGTTTAGTTTAGAAAAATATGTCACTTTTATGTCGTTTAAAAAAAACCAATTATTCATATTTGTAAGGACAATAAGATCTAAATATTCTAATTTTTTATACCTGTTAAGATTCTAAAAAATTTCGCGTGAAATAATGGAATCAATAACCTAATTGAAATTAAAGAAATAAAGAGTCTCTTATTAAACGGGAGTAGTAAACTAATTTTACTGTCTGGCATAGAAGACAAATGTTTGTTGTAGTGATTCACTCTTATATTTTCCCATGTGTAAATTTATGCGTTCAAGGAACCAATTGATTTAAAATGAAATTTTAATAATGCAACATTTGAAATTTATCGCACCTTAGACAATCGAAAACCATTTATCATATTTTCTCATATTTAAATTCTATCATTAGAATATTCTTTTATTATTTTTAAGTCGTGACGATTTTTTCAGCGAAGAATTATTCTAAAAGTATTTTCCCATGGTCGAGCTATTGTATCTTTGATTTGTAACACGTAAAAAACTTACTTCTGTTTCTCCGCTATACATTACAAACATTAGCTATGTAATTAATGCTTGTAGCAGCAAAAAATTAAAAAGTCATAAATTATAAACATAACGTTTTACTCATCCACGAAAATGCGTACTCGGGTAAAAAAGAAACAGTTAAGGTATTTTTGCATACGGCTTGCTAGCTTTGTATGTGGTCAAGAGAATGAAAAATGATAGCCCTCTCTATTTTACAGGCAATTAACCGGCATCGGAAACGATTCTCCTCTAGCGAGGCTGTTACATAATTGTAACATTTGTTTAAATTGTAATTTTCGTCGGGTTTTATCATTAATCAGAGCTCATTTGTGCTGAACTCACGGACGAACCTTAACATGTGTTTTCACACTACACGAAATAAATTACCATTAGGTTGAGAATGATGGTAACATAATGAAACATCTGCACTAAAAAAAACAAATTGTGATTAGCTACACAATCTAGATTAAAGAAATTACAACACATTATAGAACTTAGTATTTAGTTCAATTTAATTTATTTGTACTCTATACACCACTAAAAAAAATATCTAGATATAATTACTTTATACTTAAAGTATAGTTTCATTTAGGAAACTTGTTTCGTAAAGTTTTATTTTCAAGTTATTGATGAAGATCACAGTTTGCCAAACTTTTTTTTTCTCGAAACACTTAGAAAATCCAAAAAATATATTTTGTAAATATGCAATTGTTGTAAAATACTCAAATAAAACTAAGAATTAAAAAAAACAAATTTTATTTTTAAATAGGTATTTATTATTTGTTAATAATATGAAATTTATTTAATACGACTTTTTGATATATTTTAGTATACAGGGTTGTTTGGATGTTTCAAATCAGGTGCTAGTTGTGATTATTTGTCCTTCTACACATTTTCCTTTGTAAAACATTATAGAGGAATAATGTTTAAATAATGCTACACATTGCAAGCTATCGGTTTTATTCATAAGAATTATTAATTCTTTGGCATTCCATTTTTCAAAGTAGTTCACTCGTTCTTTTGGTCTATGGCCGACGTTCTGGATTTACATCATATATTTCTTCTAACTCTTGGTCCTCGAGTTTTTCGAAATCATTGAAATCTCTTTTGAAATGTTATTATATACAGGAAAGAATTGACAATTATAAATAAAAAGAAAGAACTCGTCACTCACAATTGACAATCCAAACTAGTTTATTTGGAAGTTAAAGTTCCCAATAACTTATCAATCAGACAGAGCTAAATATTCTACAAATATATGTATATTATGTGGTAGAAACACAGGTTTATTTGACATATATTTTATTTCAAACTTTATTCGTAGTTAATACAACAAAATTGTAAATACATCTCATATAGCTGGTATAATTGGCTATAACCGCTGACCTTTCAAATTTTAATTCATAAATTTTGGGACAAATTTGTTGATATTTTTAAAAAATTAGACGTACGAAATTACAGACAAACTTACAATTAATTGAATATTGTATGTTTACGAATTCTGTAAACTAGCAAAAATATTCATTATTTTTGACTAATGAAATGTAAAATAGCATAAATGGTAATTTTATACATATTTGTTTCAATAACGCAAAAAATAAATACGTGCTTGCAGGTACAACCGATAATGACAATCCATAATATATTCAAAACTGTAAACCGATAATAACTAGGCATCCGTTACCATTAACAATTCATACTGAAAAAGCAAATACATTTAATACGGCAATTAGTTTCCAATCCCTGCATGTGTGAGAACAAAAAAATGATTTATGATCAAAATAATTATATTCCTCAAACAACGAAAAATAAAACCAACACCGAACATTATTTATGTCATAATAAATATTCAATACTTGTTTAACATTCAATATTAATTTTACCGAAATTTGATACGCAAAATATCTCAAGATCGTTTTCCTAATTTTATTCCGAGATGGGAAAACTACAGAAGGAAGAGAAACCCCCCGCTGAGCGGTTATTATTTATGATATTTTACAGTTCAATGCCTGGAACTATCGTATTTCGCGTTGACATTTACACAATGATGATTTTTTTCTTGAAATATTCTCTGCACGTCGTCTATACACCTGTTCATTTGAAGATTTGTAAAGAATTTATGATGAATCTGATAGTCGCTACAAAAACAGAAGTTGAAATTAATTACTTGTAAGGACCAACGTAAACAAGAGTTACTAATTAAAAATATTGTCTTTCCTAATAAGTAATAGGTTCTCATGTTTTCGAAGTTTGTTTTCTAAGATTTTATTAGAGATTACAAGAATTCTTCAGTGGAAATCATTAATAATAAAGAAATAGGCGTTTGAATTTATTAGCTGGAAACTGGAAACTGGAACCTGGACCTAATATTTCATATTGAAATGTTTTCATAATTTTGTAGTATTAAAAAAAATAATAAACTAACCAAATAAATTACAAGCAAAATTTTGTTTTGTTACTATTTTTATTATATATCATAAGACCACGACATTCTTCCAAGGAATATTGCCTGAAGAACCACAATTTTATTTTATACATTACAATGTGGTTTTACATTATCTATTTATGTAATAAGTAAGGAAACAAAGGTAGTTTTTTAACGCATGCGAAAATTACAAAACGAGACGAAGGGAAGTTTTGTAAGAGCAGAAGAAATAAGAACTAAATATTTTATTTTTGTAATTGTTATTGTTTCTATATATGCATACTTTCCAATTTGATTTTGCGTGAAATTATTATTCTAGTGAAATAATTGTATCAATAACCTAACTGAAATTAAAGAAATATTAATAAAAATTAAATAAGGCACTACTATTCAACTTTGTCACTAGCAAAAGAACGCTATTTCAGGATTATTTTTTTTATAAACTTAAGAACTTTAGTAAAAATAATATTTATCCTCCTAGGACCAAAAAGCAATAACGTATCCATGGTAACCTATATGCAATGTGTATGTTTGTAACCAAAACCAGAACTTCAAAAAGTTAGTTTTGGTCAAAGTGAATTTTGTGAAAACTTTTTTTTATTTTAATTTGAATAAATTTATGAAATTTTGTAAATAAGTGAATTAAAAAAATAAATAACTCGTGACTGAATTTTTAGAACAATAGGTGATAGAAAAACAGAAGCGTATAAGAAACCACCTTTAACCGAAAATGCTACATTACAGGGTTATGCTAATTATTTTTTATCTACGTATTAATATTGGATACTTTATAATTTATAATAATCATTCTTCTTATTTCAATCCTAAAATACATTTTTAACATAATTTTATTTAAAAATTATTCTAAAACACCATTTCTGTAGTAGCACCTAAAGTGAAAGTAAACTGATAATTCATCTCTTATAGTTTAATTTTATATAGATAAATTGATAAACAGTTACCAAGATTATATTGCTCAAGATAGTCCTCATGAAACATTAAAATTTATTTCAGCCTGCAAAATTATGTTAATTAAACAGTTTATTTGATTAAATTTTATACGTTTACAGTAGTAGACATATAATTTTAACAATATATAAAAATTAAAGTTGACAGAAGCCGCAGGAGGAATATTTTTCAAAAAAATAAAAAATATCATTTATGAAATAAAAAATGTCGGGTAATATTTCAGTGTGTTGCGAAATGTGGCAGAAGCAGCTTCAGTAATTGAAACATCAGGCAGTCGGTAATAGAATTCACTTTGTCACTGGCACTGGCCGAATCACGGTCTAGGAGCCTGTACTCCGTGGGCACAACAACCGAATGGAAAGTTACACATGAAATATGATTTTTCTAATGGGAAACAATTTGTAAACGTGTGAAAGAGTCGCGCTGCAAAGCGGGAGGCGCATGGGCGGAGGTCGTGTTGTTTTCAAAGGGGCACTAATGTAAATCATAAAAATCAAAATATGTGTTACAAAGGCCACTAAATTGAGAATGTACAAATTGATAATAAGAGGAAGAGGATTGCATGCAAATGTTACAATGATAAAGAAGATAAAGAAGATCTAAAATATTAGGACCAAACAAGATATCAGAAAATGAGCATAGAATAAGAATCAACCATGAATTAGAATAATAATTAGAAGGAGGAAGTACCTATATTTAAAAAATAAAACAACAAAAAGTCAGAAGTAGGAAGAGCAGATGAAAGGGATTTAATAAGATCAATAGTCGAAGCGGAAAAAGAAGAAGAGGAAGACGTACATCAACATGGCAAAGGAAAGTGGAAGAAGACCTAAAAACAGCAGGAATTAACAATTGAAGAAGAAGAACAAGAGAGCAATTTTTGGACGTAGATCATGAGGACCATCTAGGGAACAGCAAAGAAGATTAATCCACTTAAATAAAAATAGGATCTGTAAAGCTTCGGAAGAAGTGGTATTAATACACTGTATATATTAATATATAATAAACAATATGAATGTTTATAAGTTCATATATACAATTTTTTCTTTTCTATGTGGAACAGGTACAAATACCTACGTAAGAACATGTCTCATGTCATGTTACTTGTATTTTATTGGTATACATTGTCAACATAGCTTCTAGAAGGAACAGCTTATACCCAGTGGGTTGCGAATCACTCCGACACAGTGGTATTTATTTTTGATGAAAATGAGCGGAGTTGGGATTTTAACCCAAGACCCTAACCTCAACTCAGACTTAATTCAAAAATAGATGAAATAATAATACTAACAATAATAATAAAAACTTACCTATTTGTAGGTATTTCAATCAGGTCTAAGGAAATAACTTACTTTAAATATATCAATAGTATTTTTATGACAATATTGGTAATGCCTAATTTAAAGATCTAGCTAATGGGAATAGAAATAAGATTGTCTAATATCTATTGTATCCGTAATTCTTAATTTTATGTTTAATACGTATCACATGCGTCTAAATTGTATTAGTAATTTTATCTCATTTTTGCTCTTCTTGATAAAACGTATTTACTTATACCGTAGATCACCTGTTCTACATTTTTTTCCTAGTGTGAATTGAATTAAGATTCCCAGTTAACCAACAACAATCCAACTTTCATCTAATACAAACTGACAATCCGAAGCTGTCTCTCATTTTTCTAATTAAATCTTCGTAAAAAATCCGAGTACGTCTATGAGTTGATCCATCCCGTCTTGGACAACAATCTAACGCTTGGACCCCAACCGGCAGAACGTATCCGTGATGTCATACACACGTACAGCAACTTGATCAAAAACTTGAAACCCGCACACACGCACACCACGCACACATATAATAATAACCATTATTTCAAAAGACCTGTCTCTATAAATTATCCACTGAGGAGAAACGACTCTTCCTTCTCATCACTGGATATCTTCGAGATATTTTGCGACGAGGAATTTTTCTTGATCGTAATTTTCAACAGAACCGGGCTCACATTTTTTGGTTTGGTTTTCAACTTCTCTCTTCAAATATTTTTTCCAAATATTCTGAGATACGGAGTAATCCCAAAACACTTATAAAGAGTTACTAAAAATTTATCTACTTGTATCATTGCCATCGAAAACTTAAATAAGGTGTTTCAATTTACTACAATATATAAGTTCATACCTGTTGTTATAATAGGTACGAATTTTTTACGTTACTTTGCTGTTTTTGTTGTTATATGTCCCAATCTCTCTGATACAGTTCATAGTTTGTGTTTTCTTCATTGTATTTGCACCGTAGGATACCCATTTCTTTCGTAGTACGATTTTCTTGCATATCCTCATTTTGTTATTTTGTTGTTTTCCTCCTCTCTTCTTATTACTCACCAGCATTCTTGCTTTTGGATATTTCTTACTCGTTCCTAGTATTTTACTACTCTTTTTTCTACCCTAATGCTTTCATCTCTACCATTATCCAGGTCTAAGATCCATTTGATGTACCTAATTTTAATATATTTTAGTCTTTAGATATAAGGTTTTTTGAAAAATATGACTCAAGTAATTTTGTTCTTTATAACGACTTAATAACGAGTAGCGGTGGTTCACTTGGATAGTGTGTCTGATTCAAACTGAGCGAAGTTTGAAGTCCGGGGTTCGATTCCCAGCGTTGCCAACATTTACCATTGAATCTGAGTGGTTCGAAAACTACTACAAACTGTCTGACCCTTATAGAGGTTTTAGGTTGACAAAAAAGTGATGTTCATTTCTCAATGCGACCATAATTCTTCTAAGGATGTAGCATAAATGATGATGATGAAAAATATATTGTAAATACCAATCCTTATATTTCAATTAAGATACATTTACCATATCTTAACTTTGAATGTTTTTAAATTTATAAACAAGATCAAATTATTTTTAAATTTGTCGATAAAAATTTTAAAGTCGGTCCTGATCATATAGCCGGAAGTCCTGCCAAAAATCTCGTACAAAATATTTTGAGTAATCGCGCAATGATTACTATAATGTCTTCGGTTATTGCTTCTGATGTTTTGAATTGCTAACGAGCCCCACAAATAATAATAACAGTAATAAAATCACTACAAGTGTTGCGCGGCTGAAAAAATAAATCCATTGTAACAATATGTTATTATTTTGTTTTCTGAATAGATAAGTATCTAAGATGATTGTATGATACGATCGGCAGCCTGACAATATAAATTTGAATTAAATTACGTGACTCATAGCGCTGAAGGAGAATTTATGCTATTGAAATTGTTAGGCACGATCTATAGTTCATCCTGACACTCACTCACAGGCTACTATTTTATTAACGCCGCAGCAATTTCGGATTGGAGTTTATCTTGTCAAAATTATGTTTATGAGCTTAGCTCACTGCATAATATGTTATTTATACTTCACTTGTTTTGCATTAATCGATATTATACTATTAAAATAATATATGATTTCTTTTAAGGTCAATGAAACTATTAGGTAGTCAATCACGCACAAGAAAACCAGTCGATAAATAAAACTTTACTGGGATATTTGGCTATAGTCACCACGAATAAGCAATGATGTTGCGTGTTGTCAAATGTCATCAATTTAAAGTTTTTAATTATACAAAGCGTCAACCTGGTATAGATTTCTTTAATTGAGCAAAGAAAAAAACGTTATTAAAATTTATGTTTGACATGATACAACATAGTTGCTTACTTTTTTGTTATTGCAGCTGATAATTCTAAACTAACTGTCAAATTCACTATTTATCTATATAATTTCATTTAAGAATTTTTTTATCCATTTTATATTTTATAATATACTTATTACCACATTAAAATAAATAAGCTATGAGATAGTCATAATATTTATAACTATAACTTTTTTATTTGTAGAAATTGTTGACCTATAATTTGCATTTTGTTAAAAATAACTTTCATTTGTTTAAAGGAATGAGTCATTCTACTGCACTTATCAAAAATAATATCAGTATATATGTAAATAAATATAAAAATATGTATAAAATTGTCACTAGTTTATGATGAAGAAATGTCTGCGAATTTCTCCGACTATAAATTATTTTTTTGAAATATTTTTATGCATATTTTATTGCAGTAAATATGTTCAGTGAACAAATTTTTGAAACTGGATACATACAGAAAATTTCCTATTATGACAAATTTGAATAAGAATATGGAATGTAATAGAATATCTTCAATTCTTTTTACTTAAAATTACTTAAAATGTAATGCAATAATATTATTAATTTATTTTTTCTTATAAAAGGATATAAGATAAAAAATTTCTTATACGTAAAATATAAATAGCCAGCGATATTTTAATGCAAATTTGTCTATTGATATTTAAGTTTTTAATTATAAATTGCAATGAAACTTCAAAACATAAGTCTTGTCCTGATTCCAAATCGTCTAACAGAACTTTTTTTTTCTTTCTTTTCGAACTTACCTACTTTAGAATAAGACACACATTTCTTATTATTTCAATTCTATATTAATTTCCTCAACGTTAGTCTAAATGATGTACTTATAATATATAAAAAATCACTTATGCATGCTAGGTATGTGATTATAATTGTATACAAGAATTTTAGTAATTTATAGCAAAATGTAAAATATGAGTATTTTTATTCCAAACAGCAAATGCATATTAAATATTATAATTAGCAAGATCTCGGTAGTTAAATTGAAGAAAAAAGCTGGCAGATTAATACCATTATGAAAATATGTGTAATTTACATATCTGCAGAAGTTACAAGTTAGGTATCTGTTAAGTAGTCTCCAAATGAACAACATTTAAATTATGCAGATCGTACGCGATCATTAACGTGCAGTCAGTATCCCGAGTTAAACAACGCCAAAATACACCTGTTCACAATTATTCATTTAAATAAATTATTTAAATTAATATTCCGGAGCCGAAATTACCATTATTACCTGCGGAAAATGAAATAAAACAATGATCTCTGACCATGCAACGAGCACATTTGGGTCTCTCAATGAAAGTATTCATAAAAACTTCAAAAAGTCAACCATTTGAAGAGCAATTTTGCTCCCGAATTCATTTAAATATTCCTAAAAGAAATTTTCAAGTTGGGTAATTGTTTTCGTCTGTAAATAGCAAATTTCATTCAAAATATGCGAGGAAATAGGTAACCACTTCGTTTGCATGTTCAGAGTCAAAAATAGATGTAACCGCAACACCACATGAAAGGTTTGTTTCTTTAAATTGTAGCAGTATGTAATTTAACATTTACCTAAACGACTTATGCTAATTTCACACAACATAAGAAAATAAAAATCTGGGAAAAAATACTGTTTCGTAGAATACACACATAGTGGATTAAAAAGTACCGATTTAAATACTAGGTTCAATAATTTTCATCTTCTAGGAAAAACCTACAGCAACCCCAAGATTTCTCGATATAAAAATATATTTATTAATTTGTTCATAATTGTTTATAATAACAAATAAGAATTAATACTTTCTGAAACTACACCTCCCTTTCAAATTAGTGTGATACCATTTAGCAAAATAGCTTTTATAAATACGTGCGTATAAATATTTGCACTCGCATTGAGAAGCATAATTCGGCACTGCAAAACTAGCAATTCCTTTGCTTGAATCAATAGTGTACCAGCGTGCTCATCTGTCTGTGTTTATATTTGGACATTACAATTATGAAATAAAATATTTTATAATTTAAAATTTAGAACATTATTAGAATTATTCACAACTATATAACTTCAGAAATGCAACCTCAAGAAATAACAAAACAAAACAATTAATATACATATGTACTTTCATTTTTATTTATTTTTATTTTTACGATAATTTTGATATTTAATCGAAACTTGCATTTAAAGTCTTCGAAAATTTGGTAAGTTTATGATGATTTAAAGCCACAAGTCACCACTGACTATATGAATAAATAAGTACTTTTTACACACTGTATGAAAAGAGTAACATTTGTCAGTATATTTTTTCCTTGGTACAGTATTTCTTCTAAGAAAAATTTGATGTCACCAACACATTAACTCTCGTGCTACTATTTTTTGTATTGTATTTTGATTTTTCAAACTTTTTAATTACAATAAAATGTTCGGTATACAAGTATTTTCTAGATAACTGATAAGGCAGTAAAAAATAATAATCCTCATTTTCAATTAAAATTTGTTTTTATATCCATTTTTGAGTCGAAAATTTTGATTCTATGAAATAGTATACATATATTGATAGATCTCGAAGCGATGATTTCAAGTTTTGGATTTATCATTTTGATACGTTTTTCTGACATTAGTCCTCAAACTTGCCTCAAAAAAATGTGTTTTTTAATATATTCCAAAAATTTCAACGACTTTGCCATTCGTTTCTGCCAGAAAAGTAACATAAAGTATTGTTTTTCCATATTTATTCTTCAGAACAATAAGGTGAAAAATAATAACATTGCAAAAACCTGAATTTCAATTTCTCGCCGTTGTATTTTCTTCAAAATTTTTTGTTGTCCATACTTAATTAAATATTCATGTACCTAATTTTAGTAAGAGAATTCGTAGTTTGAACATATTTTAATATCATAAATTTGAACTTGGTTTTCTACATTTATCATAAAAATATTATGCCGATCGCTTTTTTATTAAACAATGTAATACATTGAATCATTCAAAGAGTTGGCGTGTTGAGCCTACCAGGTGGATACAAGGATACCCACCTCAGTTGCTCGCGTCTGAGAAAATGATTCCCCTTGGCAAATATAATTACGGAAGGAGGTGTGCATTAGCACGGACAGATTTTATTAAAACATAAAGTTTTGTGGAAAAAGCGATATGTTGCGCATTATAATTAATGGAAAATGTATGTAGTAACGTATAATTTAGGCTAAATGAAAGCTTGGATGTTCGGTTTTTCTGACACAGATTCCTCCTCGTAACTCATGAGCATCAATTAGCAGCATCTAATTATAACGTCAGCTGGTTTTTTGTTCCCGCATGAAGAAAAGATGAGCTCTAGAGTCTTTATTCGGCCTACATACTGAGATTTACAATGTCAATAAAATTACACTCTATCAATACCTTAATCACCTACCGCTATTATAATTATCCATTTTCTCTAACACACCATAAAAATGTACTTGACAGGATTATACTCTTTTCTTTCACCTCATATACTTGAGAAATTCTACATATTTGCATATTACTTTTATACTTGTTAATTTCGTTATTAACTTTTTACTGCTTTGTTTTTCTTTTTACTTACATTTTTGCATGTACCATTCTTTAATGGAAGTCATTTAAAATAAAATTTTAAACCTTATTTGATATATTTCTCATAATTATTTTGTTATATTATATTTACTTGCATATAAAAAGGGTATTAATTTTAGGTGACTATATTGTTGTAAAACATTTTAAATACATTAGTATTCAAACATAAATAAATAATATATTCGACACCAATTAAGATGGCGTTAGACTTAGACGACAAAACATAGATGTTCCAAAAAGTTAGAAATATTTTATTTAAAATGGTATATAAGGCATCATTTAATAAATGTTATAAATAAATAGAATTATTCTTGTAAATACTCTGCTACTTTGAGACTTGCCTAGGCCTTCGGCGCCAGTAAAATATTTACTTTTAATGATAATATTTTTTCATTTTTACAAACCAATTCCTATCGAATGCTTTCATTTTTATCTAATTTCATACGGGTCTTAATAAAATTAAGACTATTTATGACGATACTTTAGTTTTAAGGTTTATAATTTGTAGACATTGTTTAGATATTCGTTATTACAAGATAAGAATTTTAGATGGATTACCAACTCCAACTAAAAGCAAGTAAAATTGTCAGGGAACAAGTGAAATTCTTTTCTCAATTTAACCTTGCTACTGAACTCTCTTATGGTCTTTGATACTCTTTAATGCTGTCTTTACTATAATCTATTAATCATAATCATTATGGATTAAGTAGAGAAAAAATAATACTCGGGACGCTATCGTAAGAATTTATTTCGATTAAATCGACGTTTCGACCATAGTATGATCATCCTCAGGGTAACATAGTATGATCGAAAAGTCGCTTTAATCAAAATAAAAAACCTTGCGACTGTGTCCCGACTATTATTTCTTCCCTAGATATATTTTCCATTTGAACATCTTATCACATCATTATAAATGAACATCATTCCTAGATGGAACAGGACATCAAGATCCATAAGTATTTGTTTCATTACAAGTTTTACATGAAAATTAGTGGTATCTGAATATTTATAAGTTCTTGGTTATTGTAAACACATTTGGTAAACAACAAAAAATTGACAGAAATTTGGTTCCAGTAAAATGCTTAAGTTTTTTCAATAGATCACAGTTATTTTGAAGTGTAAGACAACAATATTATTATACCTTATAAAAGTTTTAAATTTTATTAAAAGAAAGGTACTTTTTGCAGTTGGAGCCACTAATACAACAACGTTTTGACTGTAAATCAGTCTTCGTGTGCAGTCGAAACATTAGTGTATTAGTAGATTTTAATATCCGGTCGAATAAGCCAATCCTTTAAATTTTATACTTCCTTGTACTGAAATTCCCAACATGTCTGACTTCATCCTCCTCACGTTAAACACCTCTTAGTGCATCATCTTCCTGCTCCTCAACCTCAACAATGCATTCCCCCGCTATAAATCCTCGTGTGACATTGACATGGGCGAAGGCCCGGGTCCGTTAGCTGCCGAACGGACGGGTTGATCGAGGCGATCTGCGATCAGCGTTGGCGTGGGCCGTCGTGACGACCGCCCGCCACGAGATTGACAGCCACGATGCGCGATTGTCACGCGTGCCGCCAATCTCACACTCGTGCGGACGGCCGCATGATCGAGGAGAATTGGAAGTGCGGGAGGAAGATAGCAAGATTTCTTTTTTTTTTGGTACAGTTGAAGACTGTTTATTCCAATGAATTATCGGTTTAGGAAGTGGTGTCTTATGAAAATTGAAGATGCTGGAACGCAATAATTGTTGATATTTCCTGTTATCGGATGTGTTTTCTTAGTTTTTCGATGTTGTAAGTGAAAATTCAAATTTCATTCCACTGTAAAACTGCAGTTACAAAAGTGTATAAAATGTTACATTTTTGACAGCCACGATGCGCAATTGTCACGCGTGCCGCCAATCTCACACTCGTGCGGACGGCCGCATGATCGAGGAGAATTGGAAGTGCGGGAGGAAGACCACAAGTTTTCTTCCTTTTGGTACAGTTGAAGACTGTTTATTCCAATGAATCCTCGGTTTGGGCAGTGCTCTCATGTAACAGATAAGATACCGGAATGCAATAATTATTGATATTTCCTTTCATCGAAAGTGTTTTCTTAATTTTTCGATGTTGTAAGTGAAAATTCAAATTTCATTCCACTGTTAAACTGCAGTTACAAAAGTGTATAAAATGTTACATTTTGCCAATATCACACTCGTGCGGATGGCCGCATAATGGAGGAGAAGAAATTGCAGGTTTTCTTCTTTTTGGTACATTTGAAGACTGTTTATTCCAACGAATCCTCGGTTTAGGCAATAGTGTCATATAAAAATTAAAGGTACCGGAACGCAATAATTCTTGATATTTCCAGTTATCGGATATGCTTTTGTAGTTTTTCGATGTTGAAAATGAAAATTCAAATTTCATTCCACTGTAAAGCTGCAGTTACAAAAGTGTACATTTTTGACAGCCACGATGCGCAATTGTCACGCGTGCCGCCAATCTCACACTCATGATCGAGGAGAATTGGAAGTGCGGGAGGAAGATCGCTAGGTTTCTTCTTTTTTGTAGATTTGAAGAGTGTTTATTCCAATGAATCCTCGGTTTAGGTAATGGTGTCATGTAAAAATTAAATGTACCGGAACGTAATAATTGTTGATATTTCCTGTTATAGGATGTGTTTTTTTAGTTTTTCGGTGTTGCAAATGAAAATTCAGATTTTGTATTTGTATGGGCCTGCTTTACACTGGCTGCTTAATCTCAATCCTGAGTTTAAACCAGGGCATGTAACCGAAAAAAATACTGGTTAACGGTTAACCGTTATAGAGAACGTTATAATAATAACGGTTTTAGTTCGAAAACCTGTTTTTGAAAATTGGAAACCGGTTTAAACCGGTTAATATATCGGTTAAAAAAAATAATTAAAATTAATTAAAACAAATTAATTATAAAAATTTGATTAAAAAAATAGAGAATAATTAATTAAAAAAATTTTTTTAAAATATCATCGGAGAAAAATATCACAATTAAAAAAAGCAATTTAATTAATGAATATTTACAAAAATTCCCGTAATATATTCAGAAAAACGCAGGTCACTTTTCAATTTTAAACTTGCCTGTGTTGACAAAGGCCGTATTTATTTGGGACTTTTTACGTAACCTTAACGGCCAAAGAAACTACCTACATTTATGACTCTCCAATAAAATGTTAATTGTAAAAACTGTGATGACTCAAATAGAAAACACAGATATAAAAAAAATATATTAAAATTTTTCCTCGCTAAATGGTATTAAAATAAAGGTTAATGTTCGCTAAAACCGGTTTATTTTTTTTTGGTTAACGGTTACCGGTATTTTCGACCTGAAAAATATCGGTTAAAATTACGGTTAAAGTTCGCAATTTTTGTTCAAAATATCGGTTACCGGTTTTTATTAACCGATTTTTTTAACCGGTTACATGCCCTGCATACTTCTGACAACTTTTTGCCAAAAACAAAAGCTGATTGACATGGTAATTATTTGTCATTTTTTATTTACATTTAATACCAAATACGACGTACTTCTGACAACTTTTCTCCAGACACAAAAGCCTGTTGACATGATTTTTGACATTTTTGCACGCCAAACATAGTCGAGTACTTTACATTTGATACCAAGCACGACTTACTTTTGAAATATTTTAGCTGAAAACAAAAGACATTTGACAAGGAATTTTTTTGTCATTTCTACACGCCAGCCCTCATCAAATAATCCTTTCATTTGATACCAAACACGAGTTACTTCTAAAATATTTTAGCAAAAAACAAAAGATAATCGACATGGAACATTTTGAAGAATACAACGGGCGTGATCTTGAGTAATAGTACACTTAAGTTGTGTACTTTTAAAGTGCTATTAGTTTGTGTCTTATATATTAACTTTTATTATTCCTTTTACATCTGTGACTGTATTATTTACGAGATTATAAAAGTATATTATCCTATTATTTCGGCCCTCTACGTTACGGGAAAAATACTGATATTCGATTTTGTCATTTGTTTAAGCCTACTTGATTGCAATTTTAAACACCTGATAAAATTTGTTTTAAACGATATTTCTCTGGAACTAATGATCGGATTTGAAAAATAAAAAAACTGTTGAGAAGAGAATTGAAAGGCCTTTCGAACTGTGTCATGTTTGACACTCTTTTCCATTTAAAATTTTTGAGGTGCAGTCCACCCCCATTTTAGGGTTGAAGTGATGCCATTGGAACTAATCCATTCAGGTGTTCCCCCTTTATACTAAAAATGACGTGTTCGAGCGTTTTTTGCAAAATTGATGTTAAGTGGCCAAATATTGCGCTGATAATTTTCATTGAGCCACCTGTATATAGAAGGTGGAAATAATAATATAAGAAACAGTTAATAAACAAATAATTAGGACAAATGAACTTTATCTAAACAAATGGATGTCTGTAAAACAATTGATAGTTGTTAATTGGACCACGAACCTTGGCCTACAACGGAAATGATGACCGGAAGTACTTATATTTGGAAATTTTGTTTTGATAATTGTTATGTATATTCCAAATATATTCCAAACCATATCCAAATAAAAATTAATATCTTTTCTCATCTCCAAGTAATTTACAATCATAGTTAATCATGAAAACTAACAATATTTAGATTTGCACCTTAAAATTTTGATTTTACAGCCGAAAAAATCCAAAATGACCCATTTTTCGGTCAAAAATTTTGGTTTTTTAAAATAGTCCAAATTGATAGTCGCCGATGAGCTGATTCTAAATTTTCAAACCGAATTTAATTATCTCTTCCCATTCCTGAGATATTAGGCTTCAAAGTTGCACCTCAAAAAAGTGTGTTTTTTGACTATATCTCTAAAATGGGTAGAGATACAGTCTCAACGATTATACCAGTCGATTCTACGCACAAAGTTACATAAAGAAATGTTTTCTTCGCATATATGTTCTTTGGAACGATTTGGTGTAAAATGAGAAAAAAGAAAAAAACCGAAATTTCAGTTTTTCGCTGGAGAACTTTTTGGCTCCAAATCTTTTCATTTTTCAGACTTAAGTAAATACAGATGCGCTGATTTCAAATTTTCAAACCGATTTAAATTATCTCTTACCGTTCTCGAGATATTTGGGTTCAAAGTTGGAACTGAAAAAAATCGTTTTTCAGGAATATCCCTGAAATGGGTAAAGATACGATCTCGACGACTTCACCAATCGATTCTACTGGCAAAATTACATAAGTGTACCAATTTTCAGATTAATATTCCAATGGATACAATTTTTAGAGCGAAAAAACGAAAATCGCGAAAATCGAAAAATCGCCTGATGAACCCCTTGCGATTTTTTTCGATTTTTGACGATTTTCGTTTTTCCTCTATAAAATTTGTATCCATTGGAATAAAAATCTGAAAATTGGTACAAAAATGTAATTTTGCCCGTAGAATCGATTGGTGAGGTCGCCAAAGTCGTATTTGAACCCATTTCAGAATTATTCCTGAAAAACTGATTTTTTCAGGTCTAACTTTGAACACAAATATCTCGAGAACGGTAAAAGATAATTGAAATCGGTTTGAAAATTTGGAATCAGCGCATCTGTATTTACTTAAGTCCAGAATATAAAAAATTTTGGTGACAAAAAGTTTCCAAGCGAAAAATTGAAATTCAGGTTTTTTTCGTTTTTCTCATTTTTCACCAAATCGTTCCAAAGATCGTATATGCGGAGAAAACATTTCTTTATGTAACTTTGCGCGTAGAATCGACTGGTGTAATCGTTGATACTGTATCTCTACCCATTTTAGAGATATGTTCAAAAAACACACTTTTTTGAGGTGCAACTTTGAGGCCAAATATCTCAGGAATGGGAAGAGATAATTAAATTCGGTTTGAAAATTTGAAATCAGCGCATCGGCGACTATCAATTTGGTTTTTTCAAAAAAATCAATAAATTTTACCTAAAAATGGGTTTATTTGGGTTATTTCACACCCTGGAATGGGTTTAAAGTGCTTAACAATGATTTAGGTATTCATAATTAAAAAAATAAGTTTAACACGATTATGTGTTGCATTTTATACCCAAAAATGAGTTGAAAAGTGTCTAAACATATTGTATAGTACATTTGGAAATTTGTCACACCTTAAAATGGGTAAAAAGGAACCCAAACCTGACCTAAAATTGGGTTTAAAGGGTGTCAACAATCAAAAACCAAAATTTTGGACTCATACATGGGTATTTTTGGAATGTTTCAGCTGTATATGAAAAATTTTACAGTAAAAACCTAAAAATTGTACCTTTTTATATTCAACTGTAATTAGAAATTACTAAAAGTTAGTTACAAACAGGGAATGTAACCGAAATAAAAACTGGTTAACGGTTAACCCTTATAGAGAACGTTATAATAATAAAGGTTTTAGTTCGAAAACCGGCTTTTAAAAATTGGAAACCGGTTTAAACCGGTTAATATATCGGTTTAAAAAAATATCAACATTAATTAAAAAAAAAGTAATTATAAATATTTGATTAAAAAAAATTATAGAATAAATAATTTAAAAAAAATAATAAAAATCACCATCTGAGAAAATATCACAATTAAAAAAAGCAATTTAATTAATGAATATTCACAAAAATTCCCGTAATTTATTCAGAAAAACGCAGGTCACTTTTCAATTTTAAACTTGCCTGTGTTGACAAAGGCCGTATTTATTTGGACTTTTTAAGTAACCTTAAGGGCCAAAGAGACCTACATTTATGACTCTCCAATAAAATGTTAATAGTAAAAACTGTGATGACTCATGTTCAAATACAAATAGAAAACACAGATATAAAAAAAATATATTAAAATTTTTCCTCGCTAAATGGTATTAAAATAAAGGTTAATGTTCGCTAAAACCGGTTTATTTTTTTTTGGTTAACGGTTACCGGTATTTTCGACCTGAAAAATATCGGTTAAAATTACGGTTAAAGTTCGCAATTTTTGTTCAAAATATCGGTTACCGGTTTTTATTAACCGGTTTTATTAACCGGTTACATGCCCTGGTTTAAACTTTGGTTTAAAGAAAAGTACTGTATTACAATTCAGGTTTACTACTTAACTATAGGTTTATCTTAAGCCATCGATCCTTGGCGATATTGTGAAACAATAATGCCTTTCAAATTTAGCTGCCTGATTTCAGGTCCGATCCTAAAAAAAAAAACTACCGGAACAGCGTTCGCTACTGTTCCGACTTTAAAACATCACTGGTTTTAGGTCAATAACGGGTTAAATTAAATTGGAACTTATATATCAATAAAATAATTGTCCTACTAGAAGGGTAATTATTAATTACAACCAAGGCAACATAGGCTAGGCCTAAATAGACAAAATTTGGATTTACTTCAAAATGAGCTTAAACTGAGCCAGAAAAAAGTAAAGCGATAATATATGATTTAAAAATTAATATTTATTAAAAAATTAGAAAACTTTTGCTAAATTTTGCTTGGTCAGAGCACAGTGCACAGGGAGGCAATTGTAACGAACAACCAACACTGACATTTTCTCAAAATAGTTATCAACTATCAAGTATCAAGTCCTTAACTTTTATAAAAATAAGCTACAAGAAAACGTGTTCTCGGAAAGATGGAATTCTCATCTCGATTTTATGTGCCCTATATTCTTTGTTTTTGTTGGAATGAGAGATTGCTAAATACTTCACGCTAGTTTCTATTTAGCAACATTAAACTACACAGAAAAAATTAACAAAACAATACTAGAGATAATAGGAAAAAATAAAAATTCATTTGAACAGTATATTAAATTATTGGTGGTGCTGGTCCAATTAATAATACAATGTGATCTGTGATTAATCCAAGTCAAGTAAATACAACTTAGTACGTAAATGATTTAGTGAATTTTATTGCTGTGTTGTCATGAAACGTGCTATAAGTACTTATATTCACTTAACAATTGCAAGTAAATAATAACAATAATCATAAACAACAGGTAATAAATTATAAATTTTCCATTTAATTTAATAACACCTTACTGGTAGAAAATCACCACTTTGACATTTATAATAACATATCCTCAACACTTTCTCATAGTCTCGCATTGTTTGCGGAAAATATATGGCTTAATACATCACCACAAATTGAAAATTGTCAAAGCATAACCATTATATAATTCAATTCCACAAAGCGTGTAATAATAAATCGTTGATGTTCCGGTTGGTTGATGAAAATCGCAATCGCTTCGAGCTACGAAGAATTCTAACATTTTTGTAAAATTAATGCCATAATGTTTGTTATAACCTGACATGGGATTATAAAAAGATGGTATTAAAGGTATTTAAATAGTCTTCTGCCGCCCACAGGTATATAGTAATTTTAGCCCCAGGAAGGTTATTATAGTTAAATTGAAGAGTTTTTTTTATTATTTTAATTTGATAGCTTCATTCATGTTTACTCAATTTTTTATTTGTTTTAACAGCTTTGAACTGGTGTTAGACAATGGAGTATTTATGCCTCAAAGAAAAACAAAACCAAAAAAATAAGTAATTTTTCTAAACACACTATTAAATTAACGATAAGACGTTCGTCTATTAAAAAAAATTGTTTGTCTCATTCTTAAGCTAAATTTAATTCATAATAGGTGATTTAATTCAATGATTAAAAAAAACAATGGTTTATAGTAACAGTAACTGTACCTACCCATATCAAGGAATCTTCAAAACTTCACTACTTCGATAAGATATTTGTGAGAAATTTAAAGGGTGCCACAGTGACGTAATATTATTTCAATAAGAAATTGTATTGAAAATATTTTTATTTTAAAATTCGTAAATATATTTTTTTCACTTTTAATTCGTACTCTTTTTTACTTATCTCATCATCTTTGCACATATGTTCTGTGACTATAGTTAGTGGAATCGATATATCATTAATCGGTCCATCCTCCATAAATTTAAATAAATTAAAAACTTTTTATAAACCTTAGTTGTTGATAAATGTACAAAAATTAATAAAACAAAAACAATAGCCCCTATTACAAGCTCACTTTTATAGAGCGCTTTTGTAAAAATGACGCCTGGTCTCCTAAGATTATAAAATAAAAGCAGGCTTGCCTTTGTTTTTATTGTCAGAATCGTTTTGTCCTGTCGGATAACCTCTGAGTACTTTCTATATGTTTTAAAATTTGCTAAACAATAACAACTAACTTCTGTAATTACAAATTTGATGAAATTTCCTAAAAAGTTTCCCTGTATGAACTAGGAACTAAGTATTAACTTGTCTTATTAGGTGCTCAAAATAAGAACAAAAACGTCTCTTTCGCCGAAGTCCTTTCCCATATGAGATAGACGATTGTGATTTTTTTCTCTGATAGCCAGAACTGTTTTTGTTTTATACAAATATGTTAATAACTGCCGCTGTTTATTTAAATGCGTCAAGTCTTATTATAGAGGCAGTAGTTAATGTTCGTGTAGAGAATTGAAAAGCAATTAATGTGCAACAAAACAGGAGAAAGTTTGAGAACCGCTGGTGGTCCCAATGCAGACAGTCCATCATTACTAGCAATAAATCAGCAGTCAGCAAACAATCAATCTCCCGGCACAGATACAATTACCACGAAGCAGGACGGGGCAAGCGATCCGCTACTGTTTTCACATCACTGCATTGTTTGTTAATTGTAAATTGAGCGTCATTTTGCTCCTTTCCTACCGACGACCCACAGCCTTTAGAAAATTATCGTGTATTGCTTCTAAATACATAAATCATCTTTAATAAGAACAAGCTAGAAATTTATTCCGTTGTGCTAAGTGTTTTGTTAGGAATGGAATGGTGCATAGTGGTAGCGAAACCAGAACCGGCTCAAGGAAAACAAAAAATACAACAAGAAATCATTTTATATACATCATTAAATGATGCTTATTATCTCGTACAAGACGCGCACCCTATTTTTTATAAATTTAACCTTAACAATGTTTCTTCGATTGTTTCTAGACAATGGGGTATGTCACCAAATATGAGAAGATTTGCTTCATTTATACGATGAATAGTAAGGTAAAAAATTGGAGAGTCAGTCAGAATATGGAAGGCTTTATATCAATCACATATCGGTTTCGATCCTATATTAGTCTTCCTCAGGGAGTGAAGACTTCTGTTTTCTTACTAACAATCCAGAAAAATGTTTACCCTATGATGTGCCTAAACGTTGATATTTACAAATAGGTATGATATTATATAAAAATAACAAATGCCCATATCTTTGTAAAACAATTCATTACTTTACGACAAAATAATTAGTAAAAATATGGGGAAGGGATATTGTAACGTCAGCGTGATATAATCGTAAAAAAGAGAGATAGATTGGGAGCGTAAGAAACAGTCTAGTTTTTATTAGTATAATAAGATGTTATAGTGGATATTTTTTATATTTTACTTGCATTTTAGTGACGTAAATTGTAAGTCTGTATTAAATTTTATTTTATAATAATTACTCCTTCATATAAATTTTAATAGTCGTGTCTGATAACCAAATAAAAAAATATAATTAAAAATACTTTGGATGGGTAAGTAATGGAAACTAATACCAGAAAATTAGAAAATAGAACAGGAATTACTTACTTGTGTGATAAATAATTATATCAATTTCAGATAGAAATATTTAAAGTGGACATTTTTCTGATTAACGATAATAATATAATTTTGGATATGTAAATAATCACAACAACAACTACATTTTGTTATAAACAAACAGTTGTATTATGATACAAAAGACAATTAATATAACTGTCTTTACACTAATTACCATTGTCTGTAACAAGAAACTCATAACTCAAAGGGCACTATGAAAAATATTCGCACTTGAAAATTAATTGCATTGAACAGATAATATACATAACTACCGACATTATATCAGAATCTCATTAATATTACTAAGGTATCATGCGCACAGTAATTATTAATCATGTCGTAAAATTAATACCATTTATTATTTCAAAATTTATTAAGATACTTACCCATGATTAAATGCCCTGATTTCACGGTCGAATGAATTATGTCTTCTGGTCGTACTTTAAGCTCATTGTCTTATTCTCACATAACTCACGCGGTATTTTTATTATTAATGACGCAAATTATAGATTTCTACCGACAAAGCCTTTACAAATTGTAACAAATTTGTTGACACTTAGGAATGCAAGATAGAGAACGATAGAAGAGAATTTTGTTAGGAATAGGAATTCTGAAAACATGTAAAATAAGTGTTATCTAAAGTAAACTCTACAAATTTTTGTGAAATTCTTTGAGATGTAAAAATGTTCGATTTGAGTGTGTTAAAAATGCTGTTCATTTAAAGTAATAGTTTTCTGAAACTTATATGTTAACGGAAAATTTTATTTATTTTTAATTTCTTTAAATTTATTGCTACATATACCTAATGATAATTTATTACCATTTAATTAGTATTGCTGGATTTACTTATTTGCTTTATTCGTAACTAAGAAAACGTTGTTTATCAGTCGTCATCTCTCGGACAAAGGCTATTTTTATATGGAAAATAGTTGGAAAAGAAATTTAAACTGGGATTATCCAATATACTCAAATAATAATTATTTGTATATCAAGGGATTAAATCATAATTTTTTTATTACGATTAAGACGATAGCCGAGGAGAATAAACCCTGTGAGTAAAAAAAAAACTTTAGTCCTTAGATATACATTATATTTCTTCCGAAATCTTTAAATTATTAATTAAAAACATAAATAAATAGCATTATGTGTTTGTAAAACGTCAGCTAGCTATTGAGACGGAGATGGCTGTAATACCAAACTTGCTATTAAAGTGTCAAATATTTCTTTATAATTTTCATTTATGTTTACACCTGCTTAGAGGTCGTCTGCATGAAATCTGATAAATTATTATAATAGGTAAATAATAAATAAATTCACCAATAATATTATAAAATGATATAATTTAGGTTAATTCAAGTTTGACAGATGAGTCCGTAAAGTTAAGTTTTTTGTAACTGTGATTTAGTTACATTTAAAGATTGCATTATCTTGTAAGGAAGAGAAGGATCGTTCTATATTGAAATAATTAATTAATATAGTGTGTAGTTAGTGAAAATTACATGTAATGGTGTATTCCTGTGAGGAATTTTCATTAGGAGCATTTGGAAAGAATTAAAGACATAACAATTAGAGGAAACCGTCGTTCCATTTACAGGTGCAGTGTATTACGTGAGGACTAGTATTTTATCATAATTTCCTTAACAAGTTATCACATTTCTTGCACTACGCGGATACAATTTAATCGCTCATTAGAGTTTGTTCCAGATCGCATTTAATAAATTAAATATTTTATCATTTTATTTTCGTGAAACCTGTTCTTCCTGTATTCCGCAGCATAATAATGATCTTCATTTCTTTATCAACTGGCTTCTATCGTTGCTCTAACGTTCCTCGTCCTATGATCCTGCCTCGATAATTCTCGTTTGCCGATGACAAGTGGAGAGATATAATTGCAAAATATTTTAGTCGTCGACTAACCAGTCTTGCAGATAACTTCTCCCAGCAAATAATTAAATTTTATGTAGGCATGCTAGAAACCAAATAATTAAATTCCGTAATTACAAATACAAATGGGGTGTAGAGAGCAAAACAACAACTCAAATTGTATATAAAGTTGGTTCCAATTTACATATGTTGTAGGCAAACTAGGAACATTACACTTAGAATTACTAATTAACTTATTTTCATTTTATAATTCCTAATTTGTGAAAAATTGTTAAGTCATACATGTACGGAAATATTTATTTATGTAACAAGGATTTTTTTCTTTCTTATTTATAAGCGATATAGAACACAATATAAATTAGCACAACATATCTTATATAAGTCTTAGAAAATTGATGTATTCATTTATACACAGAGTACAAAACATAGATCTGCCCAGTTTAGGAATTGGCTCATCTTTATGTTGTATGATTGTATTTTCTACATATGTTTGACAATATTTGACGCTATTTATATACTCCGTGATAATACAAATAAATTGTTCTAGACAAATAAAAAAAGCATGTTTCTATTCAGGTTATATTAGATTAGAAAAAAAAATAGTAGATAAAAAAAATTAACAGCAACTGTTTTCTGTGTCTCATGTGATATTTACAAAACCTCCTAACAAAATTGTATGTGTTTTGCTAAAATAAACTATGCTAAAAAATGTTCTATGTTCTCGGGTTTTTATAGTTTTAGAAAATATAATTAATGTAACAATAGTTTCCAAGACGCTAATAGGATATTGTTATACAACTTTTATGAGACGGTATACATTGTTCCATGAGTTGTTTGGGGCACGAGGAGCGCAGCGAGAAATGCTACAAAAAACAAGAATCGATTAATATGTCATATATATATATATATATATATATACTATTTTTTATACTTTGTGTCATTTATTTTAAAAATTTATCAAAAAAAATAATTACTAAAATTAATTAAGTGTAATCTAGGAATTTATGAAAAATATGATAAACCTGTTGAATCAAGTTAGACACTTATAACTGTTATAATTTATTTATAATATTGTGAAAAAAAGTCTATATGTTGACTTACAAAATTTTAATATTCATTTACGTATGACGTCAGTATTGTAGGATCGTGAAAAAAAAAAGGTAGTCTGTTTCTTACGCTCCCAGTCTACCTTTCATCTTTCATGATTCTACGATGACGTGGCAGCCCCCTTCCCCAAATCTTTAATAATTATTTTCTCGTAAACTACAAATAATAAATCGATTTAAAGAAATACGGGTATTTTATTTTTTTGACTAGTATCATACATGTAAAAAACAAAATTTGGTCACATACTCCTTTGGGTCATTTAGCTCTAACCATAGTATCATTTCAACCCACACAGAAATATTACTCCCAAGAGAATTTTATAAAATTTTATTTATTAATAAGTGAAACTTTTGAACAAACCATGGATATTATGTATCATACCAGGCCTTAGACCTTAACATTTGGAGCGGTTATAATACTTATAATCACCCTTACAGGTATATTAATAGCTATTACAATTTAGTTTGTCAGTTTTACATATTAGTCGTTTGTAATAGTTACTTTTTCTGGTGAATAAACAGTTCCAATAAACGACTGATTAAAAGTGGGTAACAAATAAAAGCATTATCTAGTGTAGTTCCTATAGAGACTGTATAACAAATTAAGTTTGACATTATTAAATTGTTTAGCTGCATGTGCTTTCTACGGCTCTCTCAGTTTTTCAATCACAAAGACTTATCTAGGTTATAATTGCTGTAGAAATTGAAACATTGCCTATCCAATCGCAGGTAACAACCGCAATCTATAAATATGAAGTTAGAGTTAGATCCTTCTGTCTGCAAACAGGTATATACCTGGCTGGGAGTCATAATGCAGGCTGAAGTATTGGCGATCAGTCACTTGAACCCAGTTAGCATTGCAAGTGTACAGGAAGTGGGTTTTTACCGACTGTTTATATGGGAATACATTTAATTATCATCATCTGAAAAATGTAATAGCTTGAAAAAACTCACTCGCAATTGTTTCATATAAATTTATAATAAGGAGATAGTAATCTTGCTGTAATTAAATTCAATCATTTACTTGTTCGCTTTTTAGTGTAATCGTTTATTTATATTTTAATTAAATAATAATTGTAGGTTGCAAACGTACTAACGTGTTAAGAATGCATAATAATCCTGTAATTTGTTTGATTACATACTTCGGAAGGTAAGCAGGGAAAACAATCTGCGATTCATACATATATAATCCAAGCAATCAGGAGGAACAGTTAGGAAAAAGGCAAAAAGAAGAGTCCAGCTACAATAACTAAATTTCAACAACCAGTAATTATCATTGAATATGGAGATGACCTAAGACTGAAATTTTCATATTTGCGTAATTGTGGAAAGACAGGGTAATTAACCACTAAATGTTACCGTTATTAACTGTACTGCTAAAATAAAATATGCAACTATTTCATTAAAGAACTATAATAAAAAATCTTTAACTAATTTTTACTCTTTTACGTCCACAACTGCAGAATAGAGGCCCTAAGCAAAAGGGGGCTCTCAACAAATTAAAAATTTTGACAACAATTTACATTAGTGGAAAATAAGAAAAAGTCAACCTGGAAAACACTAATATTTATGTACGTGGAACTTGTATAACAGAATGACTTAATTTTTAATAGAAGAAAATAATAGAGACTTTAGTCGAGAACTTTTTATGTATAAATTAATAATAGAAATAAGCAGGATCCTTTTCCAAACATGAAAGTCGTCTTGTGACAATAAATTGTACCTCAAAAAGATCTTTCTCAAAATTAACAATATTAAAAAATAGGCTGAGAACTGTTATGATCGAACAACGTCTAAAACATCATCTAATACTTCTGAGCATCAACAATGAAATTTTAAGAGTATGTCATATGAAAGTATTATAGAATATTTTATAAAGAAGAAAGCAAGAAAATTGCCCAAAATAAATTTTATGTTTATCAATACAGAATTGGTTTTATTCGACTGGATAATTAGTAATTAGGAAAAAACTTTTGGAGTAGCAGTCATTTAATAAAATCCACTAATACACCAACGTTTCAAGTATTTGTTAAATTAACAATTTATTAAAAAAAAAAAACCATGAAACATAAATTCTCAATTTTTATTCCATGTTGAAAAAGGACCCCCACCAAACTTTTGCCCAGAGGTATCCACCAACATAAATCCGGCCCTACATCTGGGATCATATCCTGTCATCAACTGCCTTTAAATTCTAATAATCAAATTATTGTTCTTAATTTCGCGTTAAATCACAAAATTCCTCAGTGCAATTCTTTACAGATTTCCAGTTGTGTGTCATGTTTTTTGTTTCCCTGTTCTTTTTTCTGTTATTCTAAATTTATTATATTATAAGTTATAAATTATTTGTTTCCATTCGAAATTGTAAACATATATTAAGAAAAAAATTGTTGTTTCAGATGGACCACATTTCTTAGAAGACACGAATCATAAATGGTGAGTGTCTGATTTTAAATTTTATTATATTAATAAACAATCGCATTTAGTGTGATTATACGTGATTATTAAGTTTCTCTTTTAAAAGTACAAGTTTTTGATCTCAAACGTCAGTGCCATAAAAGCATAATAGCTCCAGGTTTAATCCTCCAATTCGGTGTTGGAAGCGGTAGAAAATAAAAAGCCTATTACTCGGGCATTGTGAGCCACACATCATAAAAAGCCGAAGCACATAATACAATTTAAAGCAAAATGTAAATTAAAATACCGTTTGTGTGTTGCTGGCCACACGAACGGAGGATCGTAGATCGTAGGGAATGAGCGGTTGTTAGTCTGGAACCGCACTAACCTGTAATCATCGGGGCATAGCGTACCGTTCATCACCGGCGATGAAACGTGCCCCGTGCAACGCTTACCGAACAATCATTCTCACCGCCACAATACACAACAGAACTATTCATTTTGTAAATAGTTTTACATGCTACAAACGTTTACAATTATGTATAATGTCAAGATTTGTAAATCACAAATCATGGACATTTTTAAATTAATCCTAATGTATAAGATGCTAAGGAAAAAGGATCTAAAAGTAAAAATTTCATATTTATCATGAAAATACTAAATTGGAACACCTACATTCATAAGAAAGGGAATAGTAATACCCCTTGTTAACATTCTGAAATGTCAAACTAATTCCAGTCCGAATTCATAAAAATAATTAAGTATATTATAAAGTTCCAAAGATAACTCCACTAGTTTGATGGACTTAGCAATATTTTAAGTTAATTATCAACATTTCTAAATGGTACGGAGGAAGATTTGTAGTGATATTTGACAACCTAGAAGTAAAATACAACAGGTGTATGTATGCGATGGAAGAAGGGTCCAAAACTAAAAATTCATATGTAGCTCGTTAGGAATGTATATTTTCTTGACTTATTCGTGGTTATTAAAAAAATCTCCTTATTTATCATAAAAATACTAAACTAGAACAACCAGATCCATAACAAAGATATATAGTCAATATATAATTTATATAAAATGTCCAATTTTATATGAAGACAGGGAAATCTGATAATCCTATCACATTTGCAACTAAGATTTTCTTTCATTCCATCGTACCACCCTTAAGTATTAGACTACATATGACTTTAGTAATTAAGCGATTGTTAAACAGTACAGAAAAAAATAGTGTAAAGTTATAATGGAAATTAATTTTTTATTCATTTTAACAACAGGTTTAGGAATTCCATTGATTTCCGGAGATTAATATGTGCATTTTAATAGTGCTGATTGTAAATTAGACGTTCTTACAATTGATTTATGGTTCATTGTGATTTTTTAATTAATTATATTGCAAATTAGATATATTTACAACTCATTTGTACTGCATATTAAATTTTTAATTAGAAATGGAAATAGTTAATACCAATTAAATGAGGCAATTGTTGTGAGCTTATTTATGCTATAATTCAAAATACAAATCTATTATAATTCACTAAGAATATAGTATACAATGTAGACTATTTAAGTAACTATGACATGACATTTTAGATTCTGATCCTTCTGGAATGTTGTGTGAAGAAAGATTATCACAGCGTATTACCACAGTTAAAGCTCTTATTAAACTTTTAATTTTGTTAAAACAGATAGTCATAAATTGGCAATCTGTGTAATAGTAGGTAGTGTACGAATAGATCATAGATGTTGGTGTAATTGCTCTAACTATTCTCCCACACATGTGGACGACGCGGTATGTAATGAAAGGCCTGAGGAGTTTATGACGATCCTTCGAAAAAACTGTTTTTTAATATACCTTAAATTTTCCTGTATATTGTGGCGAAGCATTATCATATCACTGACACTGACACACCTGTCACTTCACATACATTGACATTATCATAACTGACACCTGTCACTTCACACCCATTTTTATACATCACAATACCCGTGACATTCATTTACAAAATCACACTACCATATTATTTCACACCCACTACGTTTCCAGAAATGGAAATGTAGGGTTGAGATAGTTACATATAAAAACAACATATACAAAAACAAAATAATTATTATTCTTAATTCTATTTTATTTCATGTTTGTTATATTCCCTCCGTTATTGTATTAAAGTTTATATATTTTCTCGTTTATTTTTTTATTGTTAATTAACCACACCACAATATAAAGCAAATAACTATGACATTTTACATTCTGATCCTGAATGTTGTGAAGAAAGATCATCACAGCGTATTATCACAGTTAAATCCCTTATTAAATTTTTAACATTGTTAAAACAGATAGTCATAAATTGGCAATCTGTATAATAGTAGTTAACGTACGAATAGATCATAGATGTTGGTGTAATTGCCTAACAATTCTCCCACACATGTGGACGCGGTGTTTAATGAAAAGCCTGGAGTGTAGGGCACCCAGAGCTGCTCAAGCTGGCGATCGGAAGGTGGTCGTTAACCGGTGATGGGTTTTATTACCGCGTGCGCCTTAAGTGCGATACGGGCACGCACAAGATTCACCCACAAATTCACTTTCTTCAACGCTATAAGATATAAAAATAAAAAACCGAAATGTAACTGCATGACTTAAATGCGTATGATCTCTTACTAAAAGGCCAATAAGGGGAGTTACTCCAAATTGCTTTAGGATTCTTATTTGTTATTTATTTATTTTTCTACAATTTGATTTTGCAATAGGAAAAGAAATCCAATATCACAAAGATAATGACTATTCGCTAAGACGCTTAAAATGTGTCATTTGTAGGTCAGTTTATAATTTTTCCCAATTCATGAAGGAAAAATGGCTCAGTTTCAGTGATTTATATAGATTTTTTGATAAATTAAAGCGAATGGAACACTAATAAAGCAGCAATTAAACAAGAACCTAGAACTGATCTGGAACCAAAAACCCGTAACAACATTTTTTTTTAACCTGAACAGGAATTGGACTAATACTTTTCAAAGTCTGAACCTTTTATTTTAAACCATAAATCGCAATAATTTTTACTAGTTCCATTTAATAAAAATGTATTGCAAACAAACATAATTTGAAGAAATATCGTTTGTTTCGGTTGGAGAAATATTTTATTTTTAAAAATGTGTATTTATACATCACAGAAAAAGTTTATACCGTGAGCCCTAGACAAGTGTTGTGATATCTAGATATATAATATGGGTAAATAGTTTTTCATAAATAAAAACCTTCTAACTAACAACTAAGTCACTATATTGTAAAGGACAATACATGTATTGCTATATTTTATTTAATACAGATTGTTTCATTTTAATTGGAGAATTGAACGAATTTACAAAAAAGAAATAATTTTGTTCTTAGATTGGATGAAAACTGACACCTCTCCGGTGTATTTTCGAACCGGAAAGTGCATTATTCCGTTATTTTAGTGTAAATAAAAATATACAATCATATTTATTCCATAATTTTTGAATATAAACCGATCGAAAAAAAAAATATGTAATACCATGTAGGAAAAGAAATTTTCCGGATTTCTGTTGTTTCCACCACCATCCGGGAATATATTACTTTTCCTACTAGGTGAACAATATACTTTTTTCGCCCATATTTTTATTGCTTTATACGCAAAATGACACTTGTCAATTCATGGTTGTGGAATTACAACGTGTACTGTTCGATTCCAATTGTGGTTTTTTTTTATAATGCTTCTGTATTTTTTATTAATACATACATAACCTATGTAATAATAGTATTTTTGAATGAGTTTTATTACACCGTGGGCTTGATTCATCTCTTGTGATGTAGGTCAATAAATACACAAACAAAAGTCGTCGTATAATAAAGTTTGCATAATATCAAACAAATCCGATCTTCCAACCCAAATATAGTGAACAAAGGCCTGTTGAGAGAGGCCATCGTTATTAGTTATAGCGTTATAAGGTCACATTCCGACCACACGATACTACAGGTGAAAATCAACAAACAGCCTCATTAATAACGCACACAATGTGTATGAATAGAATTTAGCACACAACCAACAAAAGACGAGAGAAATGCAAATATTGCGAATGTAGATTACGAAAGAATACGGATTGAAGTTAGTGTTAGATTTATATTGTTGCAAAGCTTTATATTTCAATGGTTGCAAAATTTTATTTTTTATGTTTTCTAGTATATTGTTATTTATTAAAGTTATATATATATATATATATATATATATATATATATGTGGCATATAAGCACATAGCCGAATACATACAGAATGTTACGAATAGTGATAAAATTTATCAATGTGTTATAAGGATGATTTCGAAATGCTATAAATACCATGGGTGGCGTGATTTAAATCACTGATTTTTATCAAATTACCTTTGAATTATATGCTACAAAACTTTTAACAATAACTAAAACATATTTTGTATATAATAATATCTTAAAAATAAATGATATTTTATCACTTTAATTAACATATAACAGAAGAAAAATATAAGTATTTTAATGTGTAACTGAAAATAAAAGTTCTTTGTCACTCTTCCTAGTTTTACTCATATGAATCGTTTTGGTTTTATTACACATTTTGTTTCCGTTTATGAAATAAATTGCTTCTAAAACAATTAAAAAAGTGTAGGAACACTTAAATATCTTTAAAAACTAAAAAAATCATAATTTATTTGATTTTTAAAAAAATCAATAATTTTTAATTTTATTAAATAAATCATGATTTTTGCCAACTTTTGATAAATACATGCCTGTTACCTTTTGGTTACCAAAAATAGGCTAGAGTTTAGAAGAAATACAAATTTATAAAAAAAATATAGTTGTAACTGAATAAAATTAGGGAAATTACAATATTAACAAGAAAATATAAAAATAAACTTCAATTCACAATTTTTAATTAATTCTTACAATATATATAAATTTCTATACTTTACTAATACATATATAAAACGTTTATGGAAAAATAAAAGTCTTATTTTCCTTCATTAGAAAAACATCTTTTAATGAACAGTAATAAAATACAATTTCTTACATTCACAAAGTTGCGTGCTAGATTTTAAATTATAATAAACTGTAATTGTCTTACAGCTTACTGTAATCTATATGCCCTATTAAAATTGAATATTGATAACCCACATGGAGTTTTTGCTATTTATTAAGATACATGTAATAGAACTTCTGTTTTATTAGATGTATCTTGTCTTTAGTCTAACTTATGAGACAATTTCTTTAAGATGCGATCTAGCACCTGGACTTCTGGTCCAAGTGCAATTATGCCGTAGCATTTGTTACTTCTTTTTAAATATCTATCGGATCTTAATTATTATAGATTACAAAAAAAATAAATATATTAACCACCATCACTGTTGTCTCGAGGTCTATAAGAACTACAGGTCGGTAAATTTAGCAAACAATTTCTATTTTACAGGACTATTAAAATGGGACAAACAATTTTATTAATCCAACTTTCTTATTTTAAATGGAACACTATATATTTTAAATATTTGCATAAAATTTAGAGATAGAATGGAAGATGAATAATCATTCGGTATTCTGCCTATTCGGCCATATTTTCACTATTAGGTAATATTTTTAAACGGAATATTCGGTTACAAGAAATAAGTGAAGCACAATGCTGCTTTGTTATGTTAAAAAATATAAATGTATAGATAATAAATAAAAAAAAAATATGCTTATGTTTATTTATTTTTAAAGTATTTACAATGAGAGTAATTAATTAATCTAGTTAAATTGTTTGGTGGTATTTAATAATTAAATAACAATTTATCTTAACAAAAAATAGAGCGAGCATTTCAGAATAAATACACCCCTCTCCTTAACGGGAACCATCAACATATATTATTATATATATATATTATTCGTCACATCACTAATGAAAATATATATCGAATAATATGTTAGAAGTTAGTTTGTAGATAAAAATTAAAATTCCTATATTGGCAATAAGTTTGTATACTTTTACCTAATAATAACAGTTACCATGAATAAATAGAAACAAAAACATCAATTTCTGCGTTGTTTTAACTAGATTTTTTATTTTAAAGATAGAATTACCGTGCTATGACCTAAATAACATTATAACGAACCTTAAAGACTGTTTTATGATGGATTTAATTTATTTATCCAACACCGTGTAATTATATTGATATAAGTAGGCTGTTTTTAGATAAATAAAGTAGCTCATAAGGCACTAGTGAGCTAAATATATTAACTCACTGTTTTTTGGTTCGTATCATAGTAACTACGTTATAAAACCTTCTCTACACTATTTTGTTCCTAAATGCTATTTAGAAATTCCATCTGTCAAAAATCTTATATGTATTTTATATCAATGATTAAAATGTGTTGGATAAAATGTTGTATGGCACACGTGTGTTAATTACCTAAGTCACTTGAAAAAATACCACACTCGGTCTAACGGTCTCGTGAGCTAAACATTTACCACGTGACTTATCTGTAATGTAACATACTTGTACCATAAATAACTATTAACTTAGTTTAAATTTTGATTTTTTCTTCTGAGTTATGATGTATTGTAGTTTCCTAAATTTCTCCTATCGGAAGGTATCGCGTAATTTGTAATTTGGTTTGGTTCAAAATTAATCTGATGTCTGATTATTTTTATTTTAACATACAATCAAAACAACACTCACAAACTGTAATTTGCAATTTGAACTTAGCCTATAAACGTCAGTTCATTGTTTTTTGTGATTGGCTGTATTTGGAACTTATAATGTAGAATATAAAAATTGTTTATATTCCAAATTTATATTTTAAATTTCTAAATGTGTCAATCATTCATAAACCACCACATTTGTTTTGAGTGTATTTATATTTTAAAATCTAAATCATAAATTGAAAATTCGTAAATTAAATCCATCATAAACCAGCCTTTAGCGTGATAGGACCTAATTAATTTTGTAATGAACCTTTTATAATATTTTTTTTAATAAATTTTAATTTGTAAAAATGAATTAAAGAAATCTATATCGCATTATGTATTATTTCTTTATATAAAGGGTATTTACTAAGATCGCATCAACCCTGTTTGTGGCTACTAACGCTTATCAAACGCCGGGTTCAGTGACACAATGTAAAAATGAATTAAAATAATCTCTACTGCATTATGTATTATTTCTTTATATAAAGGGTATTTCCTAAGATCGCAGCAACCCTGTTTGTGGCTACTAACGCTTATCTAACTATGGGTTCAGTGACACACGTAGACGGCGCCCGAGAGCATCTCCAGCGGCGACCTTGTGCGGTCGCCAGCGGCTGCTCCTTAGGCCGCCGCTGAATTTATTCGGTCAACACTGGGAACAGGTTCGGCGGGTTCACCTCACGCACACGCGCAGGCCCGCATTCAGGCGGATTCCGGGCCCTAACTGTACCAGCTACCGCAAAAATAAACTATGTGTCAAAACAATAAAGGTTCGCTATTGAAGAATTAATTCGATATGTTATTTTACAAAGGTGAAGGGAAGAGATTGTTTTACATTTAAGAAATTTGTGATAAATATATTATTGTACTGTACCACAGAATAGGTTTATACAGAAGAGACAGTAAGACAGAGAAACGAAAATTAGAGAGAGATAGGGAAAGGCAACAAATTTAAAGGGTTCATTGTTTAAAATCGGAAAGTTTCGTCACATCTTAGGGAGAGATAGGGGAAGGCCAGTGCCGAATTAACGAAATTGCCGCCCTTAGGCAAACTAAAATTTGCCCCCCCCCCCCCCTTATTTTATTTTTTTAAGTTGGTGTACTTATTATTATTATTTTTATGTTAATATGAAGATCTGAAATCAATGCAAACATATTAAATATGGTTTTTGATTTTGTAAACTAAATTAAATTATTTTTATTATAAACATTAAAATAGAAATACTCTTAATTTCCTAATTTTTTAAATATTCTGATTGATTTTGTAAATTTTTTTTGAAAAAACATAGCGACCCGAAAAAATTGCCGCCCCCAAAAATTTGCCGCCCCAGGCACGTGCCTGTTGTGCCTGTGCGTAAATCCAGCCCTGAGGAAGGCAACAAATTTAAAGGTCTACACAATGTTCCAAGGTCATAGAACTGAATAGGATAACATGAAAGGTACCGACACGGAGTGTCGCTTCTGTATGTAACTTTTCTGTGTCTGTACCAGGCACCGCAAAAATAAACGCGGACGTCTATATATGTATCAAAACGATAAAGCTCCACTATTGAAAAAATAACGCAATTTCTTATTGTACCAAGGTTTGCTCAAGCGATGGATAGTTCCGTAGCATGTTTTTATTTTTATTTTGTATTTTAGCGTCACATGTTAGGGCAAATCATAGAAAACATGTAGCAATATAATTGTTATAATTTTATTGCTATTGCTACAGTTCATAGTTCTTTTCAAAAGTAAAAAAAAAACGGTTAATGAAAGCCGGTACCCAATATTCTGAATGAAAATTGCGAAGTTTAACCATAATTTTAACCGATATTTTTAAAGCCGAAAATACCGGTAACCGTTAACAAAAAAAAATAAATAAACCAGTTTTAGCGAACATTAACCTTCATTTTAATATCATTTCTAACAAAAAAAAAATCGTATTTGTGTATGAGTCATGACACAATTTATATTTTATTGGAGAATCATAAAAGTAGGTCTCTTTGTCAGTATTAGGCAAGTTTACAATTAAAAAGTAAGCTGCCGTTTTCTGAAGGTACTATGGAAATTTTTGTGAATACTTATTAATTGAATTACATTCTTTTATTTGTTATATTTTTTTCAGATGATTTTTTTATTTATTTTAAATATTTTTTTTTTATAATGAAATTTTCAATTATTTTTTTTTCAATATATTAACCGAACTAAAACCGTTATTATTATAACGTTCTCTACAAGGGTTAACCGTTAACCAGTATTTTTTTCGGTTATGCCCTTATTATTACCAATTCACTAGACAACCGATAAATCAATTGTGTTATCACTGGAGTCAATAGATAGAAGGCAGAAATTTTAGTTAATATTTTAATACAAAAAAAGAAAATCGGTACTTTCAATACCGTATGTAATAAATCAGTACAAAATATGTTTCAAATTATTTATTAGAACAAGAGATTGAAAATCAGTTTAAATGATCACTCATTTTGAACTATTTGAACAGAGTATATTTTTTTTTGTTATTAATCAGGATTTTTGAGAAACGAACTCCAGACTTTAGAGGAGTCGGGGCCTATTGATTATTTTCCTTGCATTTTTTGGTTCATTATTATCTTTGAGACTTGAAATCCAACTTATATATTGCAGATTTCTATTAGTATCTTTCCGAAATTTCATACACCGTTCAGTTCAAATCAGAGCTTGAAAATTATTCACCTTGCAATTATATAAAAGTGAGTGATATGTAAATATTGAACTCGGGGCTGTTGTGGCGAAGCCCCCCCTGTGGTCACTCACGCGCTGGAGAACAGGTGTCCGCACTCTGGCATCTCTGTCGCTCCCATCTCACCACGTATCTCCATCCTCGTCTCATGACAGCGCTGCAACAATCACCATTAGTTACGTATTTACTGCCTACACAATAAATTCGATAGTTGCGCGTTAAAATTACGATCGCTTCAAGTCTATTAATCTCGACGCGGTCGGCCCGACGCACAAAAACGCCAGCAGCGCCGCCGGCGGACTTGGCGCGAACTGCAACTGTACCAGCGCTGTTTGTTTACCAGTGACAATTATTACGCCACGTTTTTTCACTCGCCTACGTGGAGCTTGCTTGTAAATCAATGCAGTTGTAAATATCACTTTATTGCATTGATTATTGTTAATTTATATTTTGTGTACTAGTTATTTATGTGCCAACACAATGCTATGCTAATAGATAATGGGTACATATATCAACAAATGGTATATTGACTACTTTTGTTTATGTAGTCTTTTATCATTAAGATTGTAAAAACCATGTAAACATTGCAGTTTAACCAGTAAAACTCTTACACATATGTGTAATTATGTCACTTTACTTTAATATATGTTTTACAATTTTTTTCTACGACCACTATGGAAACTTGCACTTTTCCCATGCTATATAAAAGTATAAAGGTTGCACATATTGTACAATTAGATAAAGTGTTACCAATACACAGTATTTTCCAACAATGCACTTATGTAGCGTAATAGATTATATGTGTTTTCGAACAAAATTTTCGTTTGTATATAATTGTTCAGTAACATTTAAGTGTATCTCTTACTTATTTGCTAATTTTAAAAAATTACTTCAAATGGCCAACCCCGTTCTCGTTACAAAATTCATCCCCTTTTCTAGTCCTCTTAATTTTACTGGTCATTTTCTTCTTGGTCGTGTAGATAGGTTACACACCAAAAGCCTCTAACAGGGTGAAATCCTAAAATTCTCAAAAATTAATATATATGTGCATATATATTAGCTAAAATCTGTTCGGACTGTAAGGTTATGGCCCTTATTAGACCTGTGTCGAGGGTAACTACACTAAAGGTTTATTGGAGTAAAAATCCAAGAAAAATCAAGCTTGTATTTTTTTTCTAAGTTTCTTCAACTTTTCTTTTTTTTTCAACTAAAAATACATAAATCTAAAATTTACACTATAAATTAATAAATCTTTTTAAAATAATTCAACCCTGACTGCCAGGTAACGAACTATCACGTTAAGTTGCAGTACATCCAACGATTAGAAAGTCACCATAACCTTAAGGATCCGAATCCACTATAAGAAATAAGCAAGAAAATGATGATCAAGACAAGATTTTTATATACAAGAGTAATGAAAGACAAGATAAAGTTAAATGTCTCGAAAAACAAGACAAGAAATCTTATCTTGTGAAATACTAAAACAAAACTATGTATTTTGTTTTGTTGCAAATATACAAACTTAACTATGACCAATATTCTTGGACCTACATTTTGGAGGTGGTATTGATTTCGATTCAAGTATTGGTTCTAATTTTGTTTATTTATATTTATTCCGATTTCCATGTGTGCAATAAATAAAAAAACAACAATATATGAACCAGTTTCGCTCCGAATTTGGACGCATGGTTGGGACGTTATAATCGTTCTCTTTTTGGTAGTAGTGTGCGTGAATATAATTGTTCTAGTTCGTACTGTTCTCATCGTCTGTTCGGTACGTATTCATCTAATTGTTGTTTCTGCTATTAATTTTTTGTAACACCGTTCCTTTACGTTAAATTACTATATTTTTAGTAGCGTGTTCGGAAAGTTAAACGCTGCTCGCCTGTTCTGGACATCCGTGCATGGCACACTAGATTGCGCGCATCACACGTCCTGCACAGACGATATGTTTTTGTTTCGGAATTGTTACGCCGCAATTTAGTTATTTATTTATAATTAAACTCGGAGGAAATGGAACATTCTTTGACTTTTTTCCTCAACGGAATTATCTTTTCGTGATTTACTCATTTAAGAAGAATTGTTTGAATACTTCTTCTGTCTGTACTTTTTCAACAAATATAGCAATTATTATTAATTATTATCATTATTAGTTTCCGAAACATGGAAACTGTATACTACAATTAAAAGAAGATAAAAGTAGCATTACCATTCTGTTAAAACGAATTACAATTTAATTGTAAACTATATAATTTGAGACATTTTATATATCTACATATATAAAGCCTTTCATTTAGTTTAATATACAGATTTCCATTTGAAATGATGTAAGATCATAAGATTAGATTTACAGTATTGTAACACGAGGGGGATAAATAAGATGCAGCAATGATGGCTGACTTATTAAATGTTTTTTTTTTACTTAATCTAACTTTATTTACATATTTACACGTATTATTTAATCCGAAAATGACAAAGTTCTACTTTAACTAAATATTTTGTGCATCCGTTCTTAGCCGAATCTACCCTCTTCCAGAGCGGATGACTCTGGTCTAAAGTGCGTCTAAATCATTTCAGACGCCCAAAACTGACTTTAACTAAATTAAACTAAACAAGTCACATGTTTACCGAACTACAGCTAGCACTACCTAAGATTGCTCTAATAACTTTGTTGAGATATAAATCTAACTCTCAACTTCTAATCTAAATACATATTTTTGTCTGTGAAATATGATTTCATCGGCATCTGGCCCCATAACCGTCGACCATTGATATTTTTTTTAGGTAAAATTATTACAATATTCCAGATTTGTTTATAATGATCTTTACATAAGAATATAGTAAATATAAGTGAAAATTATTACCAACTTGAGAGATGACAATTAAATTTGGCTGTTACTTATCAGCTAGATAAATTCATATTCAAAAACGCGTTTTCATTACCATGGAGTTTACCAGCCAGATAAATTTAATCTGTTTGGTAGTTAACGGTCAGGATATTTATTGTTAGATTAAACATATTTTTCTCGTCTATGGCATTTGCCGAGAAAATCGACCTAATTTTAATATGTTATTTAGAAATGCGGAAAACAATACTCCTGTTTTTGTGCCTACATGTAAAGAATGATCGTATTGATATAACATATGTTTTGTGTAATTACGATCTTTAATTATGCCTGTAGATATCATTTCTTTCCATAATTACTAAAATTACTCATAATTATCCTAACTGTTTAACGCGCGGTTAAATTTAAAACAAAGTTAATTTGATTTGTTTGTTGGAAACTATGGCAAATTAATAACACATTTGCTGAGTGAAAGGTGAAAATTTTCCACAATTTTGTTTTTATTCAAAACTATTATTTAGAATAAAATTTCTTCCGTGTCAACATTATGCATGTGGAAACGTAATATGCTGGTAGATATGCGTTAATGATAATATTTTATATTAGCCAATTATTTCCATAAGGTATTATTAAAACTCTGAAATTCTGCGCACGGAGAATTCTAATATCGCACTTTGCTGAACTGTAAATTTTGCATTTATATTGCACAATAAAATTTATAAATAAGGAACTCATATATATTATATCTTCTTTGAAATAAAATTGTTATCAAAATAATTGATGGTATTGCACAGATACTAAAAAGGTAAGTAATGTTATTAAAGATGTTGAAGATTCTGGAGTATTATTACCATTATTAATTATTATTTGACATGAGAAATTGTTTTTTACTACCGCTTACTTGGTAACCATAGTCACCAAAGTCAACACTAAATTATTATTAACCATGGTCGATAATGAAAATTGTCACTTTTTAAAGAAATTCAGTTCTCCAAATCTACTTATGGCTTGAATCAAAAGTGAGGTTAACAAACTGAAACGTCAAATATAAAATCAAAAACAGGTTACTTTATTTTTGTGAATATTATGAATAGTTAATGGTGAAAATCTCCGAAAACAACTGAATTATAAAATATAGGCTGTTCCATTTGAATATGACGAGTTATGGCAATTTGAAATTGAGTAAATTTGATTCGCTTTATTGAACACCTTGTATAATTACATTTTAAAAAAATTATGTGAGAACATAGAGTATACTCACAGTTGTACAGAAAAAATCTTAATTTTTACTATTAAAATAACTTCAGTACGTCTTTATAAAGCAATGCGTGTATCTGGTCTTTTCTAAAGAATAAATAAAATAACTTGGCAATGCCGCGGAAAACTAAATAAAAAATATAGGTATGTCCGTATAGGAGAATAAAAAAAAACGGTAGATAAGTTCATTAGTCCAATATGTCAATAATAATAGATTTCTCAACCTTGGTACATACTATTCTATCATATCAAGGAAACGACTCATAATTTTGCGAATATTAAAAAATACTTTTTGTTGTGTTTTCATTACATCATAGCATACCTATACCATTTAATTTTTTTTTTCTGTAAATATGAAAACACCTTGCACGTGTAATGTTAGTAAACTTTTATGCACGATTTTTCTTGTAGGTGTTCATGAATATAAGAATAAAGTATTATAAAAACGGCTTCCTTCCCACAATAGCAAATGCAGGTAAATAAAACTGTATGTCTGACAAATCCAACACTTGTATCATGTTGTAACTGTAGGTGAGATACACTTAACAAGATCGGAAACACAAACATGTGTTTTGAGTCGAGCATTATTTATATATCGATACAGTCGTAAACTACATAGCTTTTAATTGATAATATAAAACATCGGGTACTCCATGCCGCGATCCAAATCATATCTAATGATGATTTAATAGCGGAACCCATGATGAGTCGACTGGAACGCCTGACAGACTGTTACAAATTTTCATTTCTGTCTGACATCGCGGGTAATATAGTTGTAAGATGGTTAATCACTTTCACGTTGTTTACCGACTGACTGGGTATGTTAGGTTGCACTTAGAATGTGAGGCGTTCGATATGAGTCGTTATATTTGTATTAGGTTTTTTGAAAGGCAGTCAACTGTGTTTAATAACCAAAATCATTTAATTTACATGACAAAAAAGATAAAAGTTACCGAACGTAATTTGTATTAGTTAATAGGCCTGGGTAAGTACAAATTTGAACTATAAAATTTTAGCTAATGACAAAATATTAAATTATTATTTAGAAAAACACTTCAGATCTTCATAAAACACCACTTTGTGTTTCACGTTTGACCCCAAAATCTAATCAGATCTAATCTAGGGTGTCAAAATGTGATATCCAAAATATTAACTTTTTTTAATCAGTACTTATTGAGTAATCCATCCATCCACACACATGGACAGACATCATTGTAAAAATACTAAAATCGTGTTTTGGGGAATTCAAAACGTGCTTATCCATTGAAAACTCATTGTCCGATTGTTAGCATAATTTTAATACCTCTCTTACCGAGTGGGGAGAGCTAAAACAGTTGAGGTTTGAGAGCAAAAATCTCAGGAACGAAAGGAGATAATTAAATAGGTACAGTTTATGTATTTGAAATCAGCATCTATTTCTATTAACATGGACTATTTTCAAATACCAAAATTCTAGGCGGCAAAATATTTGTATTTTTTTATTAATTTGATGAAATATACGAGTATTTATACACAATTTTACGCTAAAAACCTAAAAGTCTTCTGTATTTCTTTCTCCAGCAAGTTTCTAATTCATGGTTTATTTAGGCAATCTGTCAGATGCCACTTTTTTCCGGTCTGCAAATAAGTGTGAAGACATTTATTATTTATTGGAGCCATCTATATTCGTACAAAGGAACACTACCAATATAATCCGTATCTGAACCTCTACTAACTTTGGACCAATACTGATTAACTGAGTCTGATTGGTCAAATGGAAAAAACTAGGAAAGACGAGTAAAATTCGAATTAATTGTGGGCGGTATGTTAGCAACTTAAAATTCTTCCCAAAATATTTATTAGGATCAGATTAGTCGAAATGGTGTAAGAACTAAAGAGACGCCGAAACAAGTGTGAAATCTAACCTGTAAATATTTCCACAGTAACATAAATGGTCAATAAATAGGAAGATCTTAATCTTAATTCAATTTGTTGACCGAAACAGTAAACAGAAAAAACTAAATTAATTTGCACTCGATAGCAGAAATGATTCTTTTCATGTCGGAAATATGAACACGAAACGCATTTTGAAAAACAGTTAAACAGCATTTATCATTGAAACACCTCGGATTCCAGAAACCATAAAGATTAATTTTGTTTAGAAAAATTGACAACCTGATTACCGCTGAACTAAACTTCCAAGGAATCTGGTTCTCACGAGCCGAGTACTTACGAGTAGCCCGGCATTATCTCGCACAAAAAACACATGAAGATGAGCTCACCAGGGCACTCCAAAATGTCTAACATCTTGCTAAAACTCGAAATGTACACAATGTATCGAAATAGTGGTTAATATCATTACTAACTAACAAGAACACAAGATTATATCTTGGCTACATCATTCAACAAATCTCACCCTTAATCGTTACGAAAGACGCATTTTCGTATATATTTTGAGCAACAAATAAAAGGAGGACCCCTTTCAGGGATGTACTTAGTTCCTATGGGGAAACTCTATTAGTTCCAAACTAAGATTTAAAAAACATGGAAATGCAATAAAAAAAAAACAAGACAGCATTTGCCGACTATTGAATTCCAAAGAAAAATACTGGCAATGACCAAACCGATATTAGTTTATACGACTGTTAATTTGTACATCAATGAACAGATAGATGATATTCGAAAGGATGAAACGACCGTTACAATAAAAAAGTATTTATTTTATTAGTAGTTATACATTTATACCTACTATTTTAAATAGTAAAAATAGACATTTATTTTTTAATAAAATAATAATAATAAAGTATACTGTCAGTAAAATGTTCATGATACCAGCGAATATCGTTATTCAATAAATGAAATCTTGATAATGAAAATGAATATTCGATTGTAGAAAATGATGTGGATCAGAATAATCCGGTATTCAGTTTTGTGTCTTTATTATCTACAAAGTCGACGTTTCGGCATTACTTTTGTCTTCTTCAAGGTACAATAAAATTTTTATTTTCATATTGGTTCTCATAAAAGTAATATTTTTTACTGAAATATAGTTAATGGTATTTATTATAATAGATCGTAGAAGAAAAAGTTTGACAATTTCTGTCCGAAACATTCCCATTAATAATAATAAATAAAACCCGGTCCTAAGTCTTACAGGAAAGTTAAATTAGCGGTCAATAAAACGTGCACCGGTCCCGTGAAAATGAATTTAAATTAATTAACAACATAAATCGTCGCTGACAAATATCCATCTGCGTACGTGCTAATCTAGGAGATAAACAGGATCATCTTCCGTGTACTCGGCTCTAGAAGATGCGCGCATAAATTATCACTCCATACTTTCCAAATCTCCGGTTAAATGAGCTCGTGCTACGGTATTATCTCGGGGTACTTTCACGCTCATTCCAAAACGATTTGTCGTTAGGATACTAGACTTCAGCGCATCTGTACAAAGATGGATGATAACAATTAAATTTTTATCGTATAGTGCATATTGTTAAGTCCGTAAATGAGGTAATTAGCTGACTATTTCATATCAAATGTAAATAAAAATGTTCAGATTCTCCAAAATCTACACTGGAAAAAGAGGTAAATTATAGAAAACTGTTGAAACTATATATTTCTCTGTTTCGGATTTAGAATATCATATTCCAGCATGCTTATTGATGTTAAAAGGAGCTTCATTCTTAAACGATTTTTGGTTATATTTTGTTATTTGAGATTGGCATGGCTGCATTAAATACACAAAATATCTAGGCAACTGACAAATTAATTCTAATTTACCTAGGCAACAGACAAAACAGAAATCACTGTCACCAACCTAACTATTCTATCAAAAAAATCCCTTAATGGAAATTGTCAAATATTATAAAAAATAATGTAAATAAAAGCCGAAACAGAGAAAATAGTATAAAACATTCGTTATAGAAGGCAATTCAAGCACTCGTTCGTTTTCAAACTCGTGCTTGAAAACGTTGCCTTCTACAACTTATGTTTTAATATACTATTTTGTATATGTTGACACCAGATTAATAATTAGAATAACCAAACTTTTAGAAATATATAGGATAAATAAAGCGATAGTAAGCAATTTAACAACATAATATATTAAAATCAAATAGAATTACAATTAGGAGTTAAAACTATAGAATACATAGTTACATGTGAGACAAAGTTTACTAACAATTACACTTATGATTTACATGACGAGTTATATCATAACTCGAGCTGATAATTTTCTACAAATGCATATCTTTTTTGCTAGTTATATTTTCAAAATTAGTATATTTGCGTACAATTCATGTACTTAAAAGCTTATATTTTAAATATAAAAATGCATATTTTGCATACTCTCCTACAGATTAGGTGTTTTACTACAAAAATGAAAGAACCTTATGGTATATACATATGTACAATTATATGGATTATATAGAATAATAAAATACATGAGTAATTCTTGATTTTATTTTGATATAAGTTGCAATTAGTTTTGATAATAAATAATAAAATAAATCAAAGTTAAAATGAATATGTTAGGTTAATAGGTTAATGAATATTGAAAGGTTTCCTAATGCATAAAGAAGCCCTTCTCTTTAATGCATTCTCTTCTTTTTGGAATTTCTTATAAAAAAGAAACATGAATCTATACTTTCCAATAAAATATCGTTTCTTTAATTCGATTGGAATGCTTACATGCTGATAGTGAAGAATACTCGTGTAAGCCAAATGTATAGAAAGAAGTATGTTGAAAAACCCAAGTGTTTAACGGTTTAACCTAAATTTGATTTAAATAAGAACTATGTCGTTAAGTATTTGATAAATATTAATTTGAAACAAAAAATAGACACATTAATTTATTACACTTACGGAATCTTTAGGAATATTACTTTAAGTTTAATAGAACAGTAAAGATGTTTGTTAATTGAGACTTTATGGTACTATTTGTCTTTCTGTCGAAAACGTTTTATCTTATATTAAGTTATTAAGATGCAACAACTGTAAGTACATTATGAGCTTCAAGAAAGTATGCGTTGAGGCGGAGTACGCGGAGCCGAAGTTCATGTTACCGTACAAGAATAGTTGTAGTAGACACTTACCGAGTCGCTTTATTACCAGCACTTAACATCAAATAATGTTAAAGTATTTGTATCTCCCTAAAACCTTCTAGAACTCAGTAATTATTTCAGATTAACCAAAATAAACTTTTTTATATGAGATAGACGAATTATTGTATGAAAACGAAAGAATAAATAAATGAAAACAAAAATAATATGTTCTACAGTGAAGTGATTCTATGCTAGTATGGGGCTGTATGAATGCAGATTCTTAATTTTTATTTGTTATTTGAATATTTTAAAAGAGATTGTGCAAAAATCTGCTAAAAAAATTGGATTTAAGGGATTCTTATATCTTTCAACAAGATAATAACAGCAAACATACTACACACATTCCAATAAACATCTCTATGGTGTATTTAAAAAAGACGCCTAAAGAATATAAAAGAACTACTACATTAATAGTAGAAGAATCTGGTAAAATTGATACTCAAACTTCAAGAAAATTAGTGGAAAGTACCACAAACCGTTTAAGGGAAGTACTTGTAACGAATGGCAGATCAAAAGATCATTTATTCTGTATATTTTACAGGTGTACGGAGACAAAATTGGCGTCCTTAGTTGTTATAATAAATATAATTTTTTTTTCTCGATTTCATTACGAAAAATTTAAGGAGTCAATACATCATTTTATTTAATAATATAGTAAGTATAATATAAAATATATTTCGTATATATATATATATATATATATATATATATATATATATATATATATATATATATAAATTCAACAAAAAACTTTTAAAGAATAGAATACTTTCTTCTTTAATGGTGTACGGAGACTAATTGGTGTAAGTGTATGTTTCTACGGAAATAAGTTATACTTACGTCAATGGTGGTTCTTTCTATTTAAATAAAATAGAAGTATAATAATATAACAAATTAAATCTAAACATAAAGGCAAATGTCGAAAATATATAGGAAATACAGTTAAGTGGTTGCCCATTAAAAATTTCGTGAAGGTGGACAATATTTCCATGTCCAAATCGAGCCATCTAAAAAGTTCATCTTTTCTAATTAAATGAAACAGTCTGCATTGCATAACCTCAACCTGTTCTTTCCACCGCAAACTAGACCGGTGAGTAACCTCTACCACACCTTCAAACAATCGACAGGCGATGTGATTGTCCGTTGTCTCCGTGCGTGTGTGTCACCAGCCGATGCGTACATGTTTCCATGTTTGTTTACGCTTGGGGACCGAGGAATTCTGGGTAACTAACTCGGCCCGCTTCGTTAAATGCGGCCAGCGGTGATGAAACAGGGAATTTAAGTCATTTTGATTAAGGAAAGACAATTAATGCGCTCATGTGATAAGGAGTTGACACTGGAGATGAATTGATAGGGCTACATGGAGATTCTAACGCGTTGCCTCATACAGGATTACATTGTATTCGATTAAGATTACAATAAAAAAAATATGTATCATACAGTGAATCTTATTTATTACACCATAAGATGTAAAATAATGATAGATCTTCGGTATGAATTAATTGTAAAATGTTTTGGATTTTGCGTCGCTGATTTTAGCGACGAAGTTTTATATAACGCCTGGATGTATGAATGTGAAAATTTTTGCATTTCTTGGAAATAATTTTTTTTTAGTATACATTAGGAGTATATTTTTATGAAAGTTGAAAATTGCTTGAAACAACGGTCGTTCGAAACCTCAATAGAACTTTTAATATTTAAATAGTTTTAAGAAATTTTCATCTTTCATAAACATATAATATACTGAAAAGAAACTATATGTGCGTGAAACGCAAAAATTTAAAAGTTAAGGTCCACATGAATTCTGAACGACTCGACGACCTATACCTATCCTGAATTATATGTATCTACATATGGATTAATCTTAGATCATATATCACTAGATATATAGGTATACTTACCTCTCGACTTACCTATATTTTACCTGTTAAATTTTTGGCCAAACAGAAGGACGAATATACTATTTCCTTCTCTTTTTGGAGGCGAAAGTATGAATTAAACATCAAATTAAAAACCCATAATGACATATCTGACCTTGTACACAATTATCAATATGCTTTAAACATACTTTGGAAGAATTATAAATTAATTTATGAGTTAGGTGTGCCTTTCTGAAGAAATCTTTCAGAAAGCTGAAAGGAAAAATTTGTAGCTTCAAAAAAGTTCTACTTTAAATATTAAAAAATAAATGAATTTATAATACTTATGCATGAAATGATAATTTTGATACTTTTGTACATCTACTCAAGCAAACAATGCAACTGTTAATCATTTTCTTTAAATAATTTCTGACATATAAAAACAAGCAAGTTAGGCATGTACGTTGAATATTTCCGCTTCAAGTAATAAAGAGGGGGATATGATTTGTCCTGCCTTGTTTGACCAAAATCTGGCCTGTCTTACTTATCTAGTAATAAATTATCTAAGATATTAATATATTTTTTATTGTTACGCACTAATGTGATTTATATTTTCGAAACATATGTCATGAAATAAAAATATTCATTTCAATTCAACAAGGAAGGTGGAAAGTTGTTAGCATATGAAAACCGTACTTAAAGAAAAACAAATATTTATATATTTCTAAGAATTGTCTTTGTGTGTAAAATAAAATTTTAGTTTAACTGAAATGGGTGTAATATATTGTATGATGCTATCTCGTATGACGCGTGTACTCATAGTTTATTTCTAATCACTTATTTTTAACAACATTCCTTATTCATTCCAAAAAGAATGTTTTAATTACAACAGCGTATCCATTGTGGGATTCCGAGAAAAATTCAAGTACTTGTAATTATATCAGATAAGAAATCTGATCCTTGGCGCAGCGATAAAGTCGGAGAAATTATTCCCACTCTTCGTCGTAACTTAGCTTGACAATAAACACAAAAGTAATAAGATCTAGCGCCGTACAGAGCTTAATCATACAATAAATTTCATTAACATGTCTTAACAGTTGCTGCTACTGCAGTAAATAATGCTCAGATTGAGAACCTCAGGCTAGGGTTATCCTAGACACACTTGCACATGGAAATTTTATTTCTATTTTTTTGCTAATGTAAAACATTACAAATTAATTTATCTATAAACTAATATCTTTCATAAAGCAAAATAAATATACCTTGTAAAATATAGGGATCACCGTTTAAATTCAAAAAATGGTAGCGTAGTCTTGACCTTGTTCCATTAAGTTTAATGCTTTTAAAAATAATATTGAATCTAAATCGTATTTTGACAGAAATTGAATTGGATGCGAAACAGGAATCATACTTTTATAACAATTTATCCAACAGCGTGTAAATAAAATGCTATAACTATGGTTTTTTAGATAAATGAAGTAGGTCATAACTCACTAGTGTGTTAGAAATTAAACTCTCTGTTTGTTGGTTAGTATCATAGTAACTAGGTTAAAAAACTTTCTTTTCACTATTCTTTTTTTATTAAATGTCATTTTAAAATGTAAACTGTCAAAAAAATTTTTTTTACATCAACAATTGAAGTGTTTTGGATGAATTGTTGAATGGCACACGTATGTTAATTACCAAAGTCCTTAACGACCTCGTAAGTTAAAAATTTCTCACATAGCTTATTTGTAATATAACACACTTGTACCATAAATAACTATTATGTACGAGTGCATGTTAAAGTTTGATATATATCATAGTTTTGCGGCCATAAAGTACCTCTTTATAGTACTAGTAAAATAAAGTAGTTTTCAGAAGTTTTGTATGCAATTCGTACATAATTAGGCTTTATTGACTCGCCCTATTTATTTACCTCGTTCGTTTCGTTGGACTCGCCAATAATGACCTACATTATGTACTTATTACATAAATAGCTATTATTATTTTCATATTTTATCAATTTAATTTATCTAAGAAATAAGTACGAACTAACACTGGTATTTTATTTTGGTACTAATTGCAAATTTTAATGATTACCAGCTTAAGTCATTAATTGTACAAATACAAATTATAAATAAAATATCTTAGAATACTTGTAGATGTTAGAAGATTGAGAGACAAAGCTCACTTTTATAATAAAATCGTTTTTAAGAAGCCTGATTTTACATTATAATCTTATGAGGCCAAAGGTCACTTTTAACAAAAGCACTCATAAAAGTGAGCTCGGAATTGATGATACTGCAACAATAACACCTGGCAATTTTCAGAACAATTATCATAAAGAAAAATATTTTTTTTGTGGATGTGATACGTTATAATGATAATAATTAAATATTATTTACACAATGGGATGGTTAACTGTCTCAGCGGTATCACGTGACATTGCGGTTAATTTTTTTGTTCTGCGTTTGGGGAAATGGTTGCCCTGAATGTTGGTTGCCTTGACAAGGCTGACTGCGACATATACATAAAATGTTTTCTCTTCGTTTCTACGAATGTAGTCAAGAGTTTCGGAGAAGACACAACATATTCAAAAATTCATAAATTATGCATGGTATTTACATTAATAATTAATGAATTATGAACTAATTTTAACTATACGCATATAAATCTTTATAATCATCCAGGAAATAAAAATAATAAATAATAAATAATAAATTTATAACTAGACAAGGCCAAAGAGCTACTTCAGGATATTTCTCATTTTTAAAACACCTTCATTAAAACAAGAAAATGAAGAAATAAATTATCATTTCATATTTATAAATGATATATTATTGTATATTTTTTTTCCACAGAATTATTACTTTAATAATGAACTAAAAAAATGTTTTTCTTTCTTCCTTATTTATCGCTTTTTTTCATTGAAACAAGAGATTTGAAAATCGTAATGTACTTTAAAAAGACATTTTTTAAAGAAAATTGCAAGAAAAAATATTGTCGACCACCCTGTAACAATGCATAGGAATATAACATAATATTAAACAAAACATGTCATATTTTAAAGTTGTTTTTTTTATTCTCGAGTGGTTTAATAAACTGTAGGTTACTTGTTTATGTTGTATAGAAGATCTCTCCCACTAAAATCCAAGTAAAATTATATGCAAACAGATGATATTTCCATCTCGATTTCCTGCTATGGCTACGAAATTATTAGGGTTCCATCCATGTCGTTAAAACCGAATATTACATATTACATATTGCAAATAATTTTCTATATTATAAATTCAAATAATAGATCAGTAAAGTTAGTCCGACTAGTTAAACAAATTTATTAGTTTTCCTCTAATAGAATCTTGAAAAAAAAAATAACCTTGCTTTTGTTTATATCGAACCTACAATGTCTAAATTGTTGCTCTATATGATGTAATTCTTTTTATTTACATTTTATATTATGTAATATCGTTTTAAAGTATCATACCAAAAAAAGTCGATGCCATTGTTTTGTGTGCCACTATATTTGCAGAAGACTATTCAATTTATCAGTTTGGAAGTTAAAATATTACATTTGACGTTTGAAACGAAGTGAAGTTCGGTAAGAACCCTGATATGTCACTGGATAAAGAGGGGTAATTCGGCCGCGTTTTGAAGGATATAATTTTTAATAACTGTTTTTTCATTATTAAAAGTCAATTTGGGGAAAAAACGGCTTATTATTCTATTGATTAAAGCTGGATATTAAATAATAATTGCAGAAAATGATTTAAATCACTAAATTAAAACATTTTTAATGAAATAATAATAAGACAAACAATTGTCGATCACCTGTGACAATAGATAGTAATAAAACAAACAGTCTCACAAAGCATCTCTTCGAAAGAACGGTTTTTGTTCTCCAGAGAGCAGCAGTTAACAAAGTCATTCTCTCATTCTCCTACATGTTCTTACCTCGGCGCCACTGCTGCTCCTCTCGTAAACCTCCGGTATTCGTTAACGATCACAATTAAACTTTCTAGTTGATTGTCCAGTCGACTGTTAACGCTCTAACATATTTTTACACAATAGCATAGTCGGCGCTGCTAACCACAGGCTAACGTTACAGACACTTTAGAAGAGGATCCCGGATTACTTTACTCCGTGTCGATGAAATTTGAACCATTGTTATCATTTTTTGTCACTGGAGATATTTTTATGACGGTTGAAATCTTCTCTATTTAATTGGATAACATTAAGTTGTTGATTTATACTTAGTTCTTTCCTAAACACTTTCACTATAAAATTACCTTCAAATGTTTTTAAATTTGTATATAAATTGGTGTAATTTAAATGTTTAAAATTATTTAGAGCAACTCTTCTTGTCAAATAAACAAATAAATATCTGTGTCTTTTTAATTAGTAGAAATTAAAAATATTAATTAGTAATTAATTATTCAAATATGGTCGAAATTATGCAAATATTTGTCGCGGTATTCCGCTAATTTAATTTCTTTCACAAATCACTCTACGAAATGTACTTTCAATGTTATTTCACAAAAATAATTGTTTGGACATCAAAATTATGTGGGAATACTATTTTCGCAGCCAATTAGTGAAAATGCCATTCACAAACCACAATATAATTTTAAAATTAAAAAACCAATATTGATATCATGACACACTATATTTCCCGCAGTTAAAATGCTTATATTTTTCTTTGTATTTTGATTTGATACCCAAATTTTATTATTCTACAACTTTAATAAACACTTTTCACTGGAATATTGAAGTCCTTATTGTTTTCCTTGTATTTTGATATGAAACCCGATTGTTAGAACTACAATTAGTTACTGTACCTTCTATTTCGCGCACTAAGTAATCCTTAAGGTATCCTCTCTGCATCTATTATAAATCCATAATGTGTTCTTTTAAGAAATTATATAGACACGATAAACGGAAAAAAAATTTCTTCAGGAGTAGGATTCCTTAACTTTGGTTACTATTATTTGAACTCATTATTTGAAATGGATACTTGATGGAATATATTTGAATATAGGTAAACAAAACAAAACACTTGGTTATTGTACAATTTTATTATATTAGTGATAATCGTTTTTTCTTTTCGGACATTATTATGTAGTTTGATGATGTCTGAGAGGACGAAACGATCGTTACTAATATAATTACAATTGTGGAATAACCATGTGTTTTGTGTTGTTTACCTTTATTGAACTTATTACTCATGTGGAAATTTTTATTCCTACCATGAAAACATTTGACATAGGTACTTGATTAATTGATACTTAACAAGAGCAATTGTTATTTTTAGTTGTTACGAATTATGGAATCCCACTCCATTTCTAATATCTGTGATGAAGCAAATTGATACACCCGTGTAATATTTAATAAGTTATTATTTATATTTATTTCCCACTTTTATTATCACTGTTCACGTTCGTAACTCCGAATAGATGCACCACAACTGAAGATTTGCGGATTTGCCCCTGTCGTCTGAAGACCCGGACAACAAACTGATGATTAGGTCGGATTCGCGTACTCAAGCTCGATTGTTTGATGCATCCCTTGTTTTCGCACGCGGACAATGTACCTTGCATACACCCTCGACTTAGGTATTCCGTCTAGTTGCGGAAGTTCGCTCATTCATTCATCGTTTCTACGAGAAGGAAAATCTACTTTTCTATTGTTTTTCAATAGGACACTGCGATTCGATAACGTACTGTAGGTTAGGAATGGGAATTCTATCTGTACTTATTCGACACAGTGCCAACAATGGTCATTTATTTCTCAAAATATATTCAAATTAAGATAGGTACTTTTAGAGACAGCGTTGGCTCACTTTGTTGTCGCATTCCAACTCGAATTAAGCGAAATGTAAGATCTTGGGTTCAAGTCCTAACTTCGCCAATCTTAATCCAAATAAAAATCCCGCTGTGTCCAAGTGGTTCGGACCCCACTAAAAACTGTAAGATCCTTGCAGAGGCTTTAGGTTAACAGTCTACACCACTTATATTAAAGGAAAACTTGTTACGTAGCAAGGACCTTTGGTATTTCAGGACTTGTTTTATCTAGGAATTTTGCGTCACAGATGATGAAAGTACCTATATTTACTTACTTAAATTCTCTTGTTGTTGTCAATGAACAATTTCTAAAAGAGATCTACAGAATATATTTATATGGTTTTTATTGGGGTTTTTGAGTGAGGTTTTCAAAATATCCCGCATTTTTTTTGGCTCGGATAAAATTACAAGAACCCTGCATTGAACACGTGAAGTTCACTTTTCGATTTCACCTTCTCAGGTTTTAGCACAATTGACGATGATTTTAAAATCTGTTGCACTGAAAGTTTCTGTCGTTCCTTACCCTACATTTTGCATATTGCGACGTCTAATCCAGATAAAATCATCTCCCGTAATGCACTTGTGCTAATCTGTATGCACGCCCCCGGAATGCGGCAATTGTCACCTCCTCAATGAGTTTAATAAAGCATTGAATCGTCGTTGCACCCCGAGTGCTGTAGCGCAGAGCTTATTGTGTTACGGGAATAAAGCGAGTTTTTCCGAGTGCCATGCCTCGGGCATTGTCGACGCAGCTTTGTTCACAAATGCTTTTACGCAGGACAACGTCTGCATCCTTAAACGACTGCAGGAAATACAAAGAGATAATGGATCAGTAATGTACAGCAATAATGAAACAGGTTAATGGAAATTCGATAACCTATAATTCTCAGCGATTTTTAGTTGGGTTCTTTTGGAAGACCTAGATAAAATGCTTAAATTATTATAACATTCTGTTATTGCTAATATTATTTATGTTTTTGTTTAAATTGAGGAATTGAAGTGAATTTTATCTGCACTTTTAACTTCTGTCGTAAGGATATTATAAACGTCCAAGGAATCTTAAGCTACATTTAGAACCAGAATATTACAGTAGAACCTCGATATAGCGGATTTTCCTGTTAATGTTATACATGTTTAAATCCAAGTGTCATCATAAACTCAACACTGACGTTTGTAATCAAGGAAGTTATATGAGAATCTCCCGAATTGATTTACTTAAGTGAATTGCTTGTGTAGGTAGTTTTAACATTTAACGCATTAGGAAAACTTATGTTTTCATATTGGATTTTCGGCTTTAATAATTTTTTAAAAAGGAATAGTTCAAAGAATCATTCACTTTGGAGTTAATGGTCAATTTAAGTCATCCTTCCTTCAATACAAAAAATAAACTAACTAATTTAATATTTGGTATATATAAACAATAGTTTGTTTTAATATTTTCTAGAATTAATTACAAACCTGATTTATAAAATTTAAAACTAATAATATATTTTTTGTTGCAGATATATGCTGGTCCGTTGTCAACCACTTTATTATCACTTAAAATGGTAAGTTTATATTTTTACATACCTATAGTAGTTTTTATTTATTGCATTGCAAAATATATGGGTAATGTAAAAAAGTGACATGAGATGACTTTTAAAGTGACACAAGATTTTAGCTCAAATCAGTGTTGTCAGATACCAGAAATTTTCTTAAAATTTTAAGAATTTATCAAGTCTATTAGGAAAAAGATTTACAGCAAATATTTCTAATGATTTTAGAGATATAGGTGTATTGAAATTTGCTCAATAGTTATCCTGATTGTGTGTGTGTGTTTGTGTCCTAGGTAAAGTCTTTCTTCTCGAAATCTTATTCTCTACTTCATTTAAGTTCAAGCTTTTCCTTTATTATATCGAGTAAAATTTTTAATAATGTTTTGCAGAGTTACTAAGCAAGGTTATTTCTTTCCAGTTAGGCTGGTTAAAGTCAACCTTTTGTGGTATCAAATGAGATCTAATTTTACGTACCTAAAGAGCACAATTTTTTTTTTATTTTTTTGTTTAGTTGAAATTCTGCTTTTTCCTTTATACAATTTGTAATTTTCTTTAATGTAATCAGCTCTCAGTATTCAACAATTTCGTAAACATATTCTAGGACAATTGAAATCTACGATTATATATACTGGCACATTTAGTATCCATTAATTTATAATAAATCATGTTGACTATAAATAATTACCATTTCAAAAAAAAAACTAGTAAACATTCCCCAAAAACAATATTAAAGTTTTAATGAACGATACCAGTGGACTATTTATCTAGTATATTAGCTCCGCTCCACAATGGCATATGGCACAGTGCAGAGTCACGCTGCTTTCATTCATAACTTGGCGCGTGATGTAGTGAATGATCGGGCGTTTTTACGGTGGCGGCCGCTCCTGCATTTATCACTCAGTAGAACGGGTTCACAAGGTGTAGCCCTAGGGTACGCCAATTAGCAGTGTGGGTGGAGGACGCGTGGATAATGCCTGGGAATTGGGGCAGTGCTAGGAAATTGTGATTTGGATTTGCTTATGGATACTTTTTTTTTAATAGGTAAATTAACAATAGATAATATTTTGTTAATATTTTCAAATTCAAGACAAGTTCTTGTTAAACTATTTTTATATTTCTTAGGATCACCAATTTTTTTTTATAATAAATTAGTTGCATTAGTATGCTTATTTTATATATTACACATTGTAAGGTGAAAACATTATATATCTACAAATGTTATTATAAATTTTCTCTTAATACAACAATTATAAACAATAGGAATAGACAGTATTTTGCACAACCGTGAATATTCTTAAAATATGAATGTATACATAGACTTCCACAGACTCATAAAAATATTAAATTATGTTTATATATGTAAATATATAAGAAATAAATAATGAAAAACAAAAATAACAGTAAAATATGTAGTTAAAAATTTATGAATTACCTTCAGTGCGTAAAAATGCATAGGGACACAAAACCAAAATATTAATTTTGCAATTGAATTCTTATGAAGATTATTAAATGTTATTATTTATCAATATATAATGACATCACTGAATTAAGCATTTTTATTATGATGTACCATTGACAAAATGAAGCCAGTAGTATGCTTTTATTAATTTACGTTAAATCTGGGACAAATCGGAACAATTGAGAGAAACAAGAACATTTTCCAGAACATACACTAGCTCTATGGGTCTTCCTCAGGGAATGAAAGTCAAAATTAGTATTTGTTTAGAAACAATTTTAAAATGAAAGTGTTACAGGTTTGCAATACAGGGAAAAGCGAACTACTCGAACAAAGCAAAATTTATTTTTGTAATAGTAGTTGACTCTAGTAATTTATTTCCAATTCAGTTAACAGTCAACGACAATCTATTTAATATATTTAAGAAAAAAAATACAAAACTTGAAAATAGGATAAATAAAGAATTTACTTAAAATCATAAATCAGTTCCCCATAAGATAAAACTAATGTTATTCTTTGCAGTATATAAGAAACTTTAAATTATTAACATTTTCAGAATAGGGAACCATAAACAAAGTAGTAGTACTTTCGAATCTTGTCGACGCCAAATTATCTCTTAGTTAGTTAATTAATACTGTGTCTTTAATTTAATAATTTGAGAAAAAGAAACAGATAAACTAACTTTTTATTCTTGATTGTGTAACAGTTAGAAGAATGAATTCTACCGAGCTTGACTACTGGAATATTCGAATCCGACCGCTTGCCACCAAAATGTAACAGTTAGATAGAATGTGTTTATGTTTAAATTAATTTTGAATGCTGCCACCAGGTTATTTTTTTAAGTACAAAATAACCAAAACTTAGTTTAATGTGAGGGTTACAAAGCAAAATGAAAAACAAAGGGGAAAATTAACAATTGAAATATATTAAAAAATATGGATGTTAAATATACAATAGAGCAAGACAAGTTTACATGAAAAGATTATAAATAATATAAAAATAAAATAACTTAAACACTACTTACATTTTCTTCTACAGGTTTTTACTTACATTATAACTGATTTCTTCATCTGACCTCTTAGACTTCCGAAACTTAACTCCTTTCCTCTGACCTCTCAGACTATTCCAACTTAACTCCCTGAACTTACTTAACTTTGTTATTCATGGTTCTCTTGCTATTCGATGACATCACAAATTCTGTTTCTGATTGGTTAGAAAAATCCCGAAATAAACACAGACATTCGTCTCCAAATTTTTCCAGTTGATAACAACCCCTGGGAAAGCAAACTAACTGTGTTTACCACGAAGATTTCTCATTGCCTATGACTCATATGATCAGAATTTGAAATACAATCAAATAACAAGATAACATCTTCAAATTTTAAATTTACAATACAAAACAATAATTAACAATATGAATTAAAATTACTAATTAATTATGGCCCTAAGGTTCAACTGTTACAATTGTCTGCAACATGGAACGGTTTATTACAATTTTTTAAATGTATAAAAATGCGAAGAATTCCGTTCTGAGGGTTAGTGTTCCCGGGGCGAGTCCGACCCTGTAGTACACCCATCCCGGCGCCACTTGACATCTTCCACTGCCTTATATAGCTGATAAATTGTATCGAGTTTGATTTACATCCCGCATTCTTCATGTAACAAAACGCGTTCGAGCATTTTTCAAATCGGCCCATAATTTCAAACGCTCCAGTGGCGTGCGTCTCCGCGAGTTGTCTCTGCCGCTGCCCCACTCAAAGTCAATAAACTCGCGATGCACCTGCCGTAAGGTCAGCCGTACAATAGCCAGAGAGAGTGGAGCTGGTGCTCCCAGCAACATAGATGCAAGCGCTCCGCTACTTCTAACTCTATCGCTGTTGTAATTTGGCGGGAAAATGTATTTAAACAGCAAAACCTGGAACATCAAATCCTGATTCTTTCAAGGAAATTGGTACCTTATAATCAAAAAAAGCAGAAATATCCAAAAACAATGATAAAGAAAGTTACAATAACAATTAAGATTATAACTTCCAAAACATGGAAGATTAATTGATGAAAGCATCTTGACAAAAGAATGATGTAGGAACAAACATTTCTAAACCTTCAAAACCTGGAACATCCAATCCTGATTCTTCCAAGGAAATTGATATATTAAAATCAAAGAGAGGAGAAATATCCAAAAACAAGGAAAAAAGTTACAATAACAATCAAAATTTTAACTTCCAGAACATGGAAGATTAATTGATAGAAGCTTCTTGACTAAAAAAATCATGTAGCAAAATAAAACAGTACTGGGGTGCACTAGTTTATTTAAAAATTTCAATCAACCTCGATTGGTTTTGGCCTCACCTAGATCATCTTTAGGAGATTCAGATTCTTCCAAAGTAATTAGTACCTTAAAATCAAAGACAGCAGAAATATCCAACAACAAGGATGAAAAAGTTACAATAATAATCAAAATTTTAACTTCTAAAACATGGAAGATTAATTTATGGAAGCTTTGTGACTAAACTCATTTAAACAACGAGTTCTAACCCTTCAAAACCTGGAACATCAAATTCTGGGGAAATTGATACCTCAAAATCAAAGACAACAGAAATATACAAAAACAAGGATGAGGAAAGTTACAATAACAATCAAGATTCTAACTTCCAAAACATAGAAAATTAATTGATGGAAGATTCTTGACAAAATAATCTCTTAGGAAAATAAAACAAAGTACTGGGATGCAGTTAGTTTATTTAAAAATTTCAGTCAACCTCGATCAGTTTTGGCCTCACCTAGATCATCTTTAGGATATAATTTAATTTGCTAATTACCTCTTTATTTTCCATTTGTAAAATTAAAATTCCTCTACAAAAAGATATGCCTAAGAATGGTCGAAAGCAAAAACATATTTGTCTAAAATTGGACTTAGGATTTATCATGTCATTTAAAATATTTTTTTTTTAAATTTTGTTGTTAATTTTATTTTTTAAATCCAATATTTCGTAGCATATTTTGCTACTTCATCAGGGATAAAATAGTTTAACTTTCAATTAATTATTAAAGTTTAAACTATTTTATCCCTGATAAAGTAGCAAAATATGCTACGAAATATTAGATTTAAAAAATAACGTTACAATATCTAATGATGTGGGTACAAAACGCTATGAATGTCACAGTTCCTTTCTAGAGACTATACCAACTTCATTATTACCATAGCATTCCGTAATGCCCGCACGGATATTATGTACCTTGTAGACATAAATTGTAAAACAACCTATTACAACAATAAAACAAATCTAGTTTATGTAGTAAACAATTTTTTACAAGTCTGAAAAAGTGTAAACGAAAGCAACCTGTGCAGTTCTGTCACCTGCCCGTTTGGTGAAGCTCTTGTTAATTTCATTATTAATTATAATTATTTGTGCAGTTGAAGATGTGTTCTTGTAATGAAAGAGCAATTGGCTGTTGGAAGCGAGCAAAGTTGACCAGCAATACAAGTGCACGCTAGCCGGTCTGAATACATATTTTATTGGTTTATGAACGCTCAATGATCAGTATTAATTTTAACGAGTATAAAATCATGTTCTCGCTGGAAATTCTACTTGAATGCAAATTAGATGCACATTAGATTAAGAGCGGTGGACTGGCTGAAGACGATATAAGGAGTTTTGTATTGTATTTATTTCAATCGAGGGGAATGTCCTGACGATTGCAAATGTCACACGTGGGTTTTGTTTTTGCCGCTTTCTTTTTAATCCGATCCAGTAGGTTCTGAAAAAAGGTTCACATGTTTAATTAAAACTTGTTTCAATGCTGCTTCATTACATTATATACTACCGATACTACACTCATAACTGTTAGACAGCAGGCAGATTCAATGTATAAGGATATTACAGAGTTATAGCTTTATTTAATTACTACAACATATTTATTTGCATCCACGTTTGTATTTTTACTAGCATTACCTACATGGTTAAAAATTATCTTGTGAACATATTAAAAACCACACATATAGATCTTTCGATTAATTAGCATACTTTAGTTAATATTTCGTTACACATCATTAGTGAATCTCAATGATAAAATATATGGAATAATTGCTTCTGTTTCATATAATTTATTTTAGGGTGCCAATTTTTATAGTAGTTTCTTGTCTTGGCAACTTGACTCATCATCTAGAGAGGAGTGTTTCTTATCCATTAAATCCATAAAAATTAAATATAAACTTATTTATACAATGGTCTATAAGTAATTTTGCTTTGGCGCCTTGTTTAAAATGACACATAATTTATTTTGTAAAAGAAAAGCCGTAACTACTTCACTTGTAGAACTATTGTCGTTCACTCATATTTTTTATAGCGACATATCAATACTTTTTATAATTTATTAATTTTCAAACTCTTTTTTTAAAAGTTTTGTTTTTTTCTTGACTCTCTGCACACTCTGACAGATAGTGACCTAACTGAACCGCCCGATGCGAACCTTATATAGCTGCCGCCAATTAATTTCTAGAACATTCCAGAGCTTTGCGAATTCTATAAAATTCCCTAACAATAGCGGTGTCGCTGCTATCCCACTTGACCTTTAGCGCGACTACTTCCCCAGACAGGTCAGCCGTGATGACTCATCTGCGGTGAGTCTTTCTCGTTACACAATGTTTTTCATAAACGAAATTTATTAATTATTATTTAAACAATTGTAATAATTAAACATGTACATATTTACATATAGTTGCAAAATTACATTTTAGATCATAATATTTTGTTAACAATTTTAATAAAATAAGGATAATAGTGGTACTAGTGAATATTCAATTATATTATATAATTACTTGCTGAATGGTAGTGCGTTATATGGTAAATAAGAATCAACTCACATATAATTATACATTTAAAATTAGCTTCGAGAAACTATGAAATTCTGTCTTGATGTAAATATTTAAGTCGAGTTTAAATTGTCTTCTTAATCCGGCACTTTTCTTTCTTTAGAAACTTATTGTAGTTTGCCTTCGATTGGTTAGTCAAAATGGCTTTGCTATATTTTGGGACAAAGCATTTTTTTCAGTGTTATTTTAAATAAAATGACATATTTGTAATATAATACCTTATTGGTTATCTACTGGTGTTGGTTATGTATTGAAATAAGATATAAACTAGATTTGTGTGAACTCCAACAAATCTATTTACATATATGCATGTTAAGCCTGTCGCTGAACTTATCAAGAAATCTACTTTCTTAAATTGTCTCGATATCAATCTACAATGTCATTCATTTCCATTTAAAAGTTCCAGGATATTGAGATATCAATTAATGATTAATTACAGTTTCTCTCGGTACAATGTGATTTATTCTCCTGGCATTTCTTAATGGCATATTTATTAGAAACATAAAGTAATTTTATTGCAGCTACTTTGTTAGCAATCAAGTAATATCGTGCTTGATAGCTTTATTCTTTGTATTTTTATTGTGCGCACATTAACGAAAATGAAAATATGAATACACCGTGTAATAATTTCTCTGCTTGAATGTATCGTAAATAATAAGTTGCTTTTAACATTTCTCTTTCATAACTTACGTTAATTACTCCGTATTTTTATATGACCAAAACCGTTTTGCATACGCTTCTTCCAGCACAATTAAAGTCTTTATACGGCAAGCCTACTCAGGAATATAATGGCCAGGTTATTTAAGATCATACTGGCATTTATCATATAAGAATAAGACTTTTCTCTATAAACATTTTTGGTATATTCTTATATACAAAGTAAACTCACAATTGGCACATTATGTTTGATAGTAAAACTTTGTAATAAAAGCTTAATTTGTACATTTTTACAATTTGAAAGCAATGGTTAAATGTTAAAACAATGTTACTATATTATGAAAATAGAATATTTTGTTGGTGGAATTTTATAATATTAAGTAGGTATATTTATGTACTTTATACTTTATATTTTTTAATGTTCATTATCAGTGTCTCGAAATTAGTAAGAAAGCAGGAGATATCACTTCAATTAATTCACTTATTCTGACTGTTCTTTTTGTCACTAATCAACTGTAATGAAGTGATTTTTTTCTCCTTACTGACATTACCAGATCTCGTGAGATTCATAAATACTACTTGGAATAATAGTTTATGTATGTAGTAACTACAAGTGAAGTAATTCCTAAAGCCGCTGCTATTGTATTTTGGTGTAATCCTAAAAATATTTGAAAATATCGAATGTTTAACTCGAAATTTTTCAAATTTTGTAAAATTTAGTTTGTAATATTTTTTAAAGAATTAGCTACGCAGATATCAAATTTACAAATGGAATTTGTTTATCTCTCTTCGTTTCGGAGATATTTGTTGTACCTCAAAAAAGTGTGTTTTTTGAGTATATCTAAAAATTGAGTACAGAAACAATCTTAACGAATTTACTATTAGATTCTACTGGAAAAATTATATAAAGAAATGTTTTGTCCACATATACGTCTTTGGAACGATTAGGTGAAAAATAAGAAAAACGAAAAAACCTAAATTTCAATTTTTCGCCTCGAAACTTTTTGTCTCCAAAATGTTTAATTTTTTGAACTTAAGTAGATATCAATATGCTGATTCCAAATTTTCAAACAGAATTCAATTATCTCTTCCCGTTCTAAAAAACCTGTTTTTTTTAGGTATTGCCAAAACTCAACTTTGAAGACGAATATCTCGAGAACGGTAAGAGATAAATCAATTCGGTTTGAAAATTTGAAATCAGCGCAATATTTACTTAAGTCTAGAAAATCAAAAGTTTTGGAGGAAAAAAGTTCCTCGGAGAAATTTTGAAATTTAGGTTTTTTCGATTTTCTCATTTTTCACCTAATCGTTTCAAAGAACGTGTATGCGGAGAAACCATTTCTTTATGTAACTTTTCCTGTAGAATCGACTGATATAATCGTTGAGATTGTATCTCATCCCATTTTAAAGATATACCCAAAAAACACACTTTTTTGAAGTGCAAATTTGACAGCAAATATCTCGGAAACGAAAAAAGATATTTAAATTCCATTTGAAAATTTGAAATCAGTGCGACGAGGTCTATCAATCTACACTATTTTCAAAAATCAAAATTTTGGGCACAAAATGAATATTTTTGGGATATTTCGCGTTTGTCAACACATTTTAGTTTGTTTTAACACTACACAACATTGATAAATTTTGAAATTTAATGCTGATATTTATTTATCAGTAACATATATTATTAACAATATTAATAAAGCTACCTGGAAGTATGACTGTGGCTGAATTTGTTTATTAAAAATTAAAAACTCCTGATTGAAGATGGATCCGAAGAAAGTTTTGTTCGCATTGATAAAAAATATGGTAATAAGTTCTTCTTTTATACATATAATTTTCATTTTTAATATTTTTTTCTAATTCAATGATTTTGTGTTAATTATTAAATTTTGTGATTAACATTATTATAAATTTATATAAAAAACCTTAATTCGCCTCTCCCTAGAAATGATTTTGGATCCGCCACTGCTTCATCATTTCTTTAGATGGAAAATATTTGGATTCGAAACAGTGGAATGACAAATAACTAGTATGTGAGTATATGATTAGACGATACAAGTTTTCAATAATAACTATTAAAACGTCAGCTTGTAATTAATACAATTTGCTAACTTTATTTCGTTTCGGCATAGCGATTTTTCTGTTTATACATATTTACAAACTTTTTTGCAAATCTTGTAAAACGTAACGTTCAAATTCCCTTTTATTGCAAAGGATTACGTACGAAAAAACAAGTCTAGAAGAATTTGTAGTTTATGGTATTGTCCAAACTACAGACTTGTAATAGGTACATTTTTGGTTGCAATTGTCTGTTAAGGCATGTGATTATAATAAAACACCTGCTGCTCAGTAAATCACGTAAAAGGATGACGATTTTCTCGTGACACGGATACTAATCGATCCTCGGCAGGAATTTGATCAATTAATATCGTTTCCACGTTTGTAAAATGGCGATGTAAATGTTATTTATTCCCTCTTTTCTCGTAATTAACTATTAGTATACTATAGTTGCTATATTTGTATCGACATAAAGACTATACTTCACTCTTAGTAATGCATTAATTTTTTACTGGACAACATAAAGATTCTCGGCAAATGTAAACATCACATCGATTGCCTGCATAACACGAGCCACGCAGAAAAACCTTAGTAAAAACTTTAGTCGTTGTCAAGCGCATAAAATCGCAATTTACAACTAGAGCAACAACATTCGGTTCTTCATGGAGTCGTTCGTCAAATGTTCGCATTGTCTCAGCTTGCTGCGTGTTGAGAACAAAAAAAAATATTTATTTGCCGTTTGTGAACATGAGAACCGACGATTCCTACGACCTGTTTTCACGCATTTACTGAATGGAACATTAGCGCGTGCTTGTATGTGTAGTCCAAGGATACTATATTGGAGGATTGCTCAATCGAAGGACACGATATTGTTTGTATTTGAGAAACAAACATATTCAGAGGAAATTCTAAAGTAAACAAAATGAATTTCTTAAATGGTATGGTATTATCAAGGCGAGACTATAGCAAAAGACAAAACAAGATTTTTCATTCTGAAATCTATTTTAGATCAAGACAAGAAATTTGTAAACAATTTTCAAAACTGTGGATTAATTAAAATATTTAAATTTTCCTAATAAAAACTTATCTTGCGAAGCTTGTTCCATCCGAGCTGAAACAACCATCGTAAAATAGAAAAAGAATGCTGTCGAAGAATTATCTGTTCTTATCTAAAAAATATGTGCAGGTTAATGTAGAGTCTTGATACAATCAAGAGTCTAGATATCTAGACTTAGTCAAGTCTTGTCTTGAAGTTTCTAGACAAGATAAGATTTTGCAGTATTTTCTTGTCTTGTCCAAACAAAATTAAAATATTATTAGAAGTGTTGACTGTTTGACTATGTCAATCGATTCATCAATAATTCATCTGAAAAGAACATAAACGGCAAATTTAAAAAATGCATCTCGTAAGTATTTTATATTTTAATACATATAAATATTTTTATTAATACAAAATACTAATTTTCAACATTTGAAATATATTTTGTATTTGAAATACCTATAAGTATTTAAAATATGTATTAGTATTTGAAATACATATTAATATTTGAAATACACATTATTATTTGAAATATATACTTGTATTTGAAATACAAATCATAGTGCGTACCTATTTTTATGTTCTATTATCTGCCAACTGCACGTAATTTGAAGAATATTTTTTTTTTAGGATACAAAAACTTCATTGTCATTGGACATATATAAACGCCGTAGGAAAATTATTTTAATTAGGTATTTATATTTTTTTTATTAATTTTATGTGAAATAATTAAAATTATTTGAACTACTTATAAGTATTTGAAATATTTAAAAGTATTTGAACTACATATAAGTATTTGAAATACAATATTAAATAATTAAATACTGAATACTTCAAATACAAAAATATAATGTATTTTGCCTTAGAATTGTAATACTTTTGTTTGGTATTTTGTATCTGAAATATATTTTTAAAGTATTTTATGCAACAATGGATAAGAGTAGCAGATTCCATCCAAGTAATTTGAATGACCACATTGTACAATGTCCTATATGTAGAATTAATTATATATCTTTAATTATGTAAGAAGCGTCATTAATTCCGCAATTTTTGAATTCCCTTATCAAGGAATGACTACAGCAGGTGCAGTGATACAAATCTTGGAAGAGAACCTTTGGACAAATTTAATTAAATTCCTTGCAATAAATGGTAATCCATTGATAAAGTACATATATTAATTATTAATTATCATCATCTATGTTAGGTTAGATTAGGCAACACCACTCCTATACGGCGTATTTATACGAATGTTTATCATCTCCGTACATACGTGATCAATCCTAAAGTGAAATATCCTTGTGCTCTGGTTACCGCGAACTAGAAAGCGTACCGATGTTATGATTTATTTATTGGCTCGGGCACAATGCGAACGCCGAGTAGATGTACGCATGTTAATGGATATTGATATACATGTTGCTCAGCCGGTAATGTAGATCTGCAGTTTTTGCCGCGGACTGGATAGTGGTTCAAGGCGCGGATGCTTGGTATAGGTTATGTTTCTTCATCTGTTATTCCCAATGCGAGTTTGTTTTCTCACACATTCTTCAAACTTTTATCACTGTTTACAGTTAATTATGGTAATTTATGAGGAGCATATTCTAGATATTTTTTATATTTTGTAAGGTATTATAATCTGGAAAATATGTGGTCAAAAATATGCAAAATAGTTGTTTTTTGTTTAGGTCAGGTAATCTTGAAATAAGCGCCACAAAATTCCGTTATTCTAGCAATGGGTAATAAATAAATGATTTTATTAGGATAATTATATATTTCAGCAAATAACATAAAAATTATTAGATGTGGTCAGTTAATGCCGAATATAAAAAATTTCATTCAAAATATATTTTTTTTAAATATATTTTTTATCCTAATTTAAAAATTAATTTCCGTTCCTACTAATTTAGTTTTTTTTTTATTTAATGGGAATATTGTTTTTATTTCTAATATTTTAGAGTTAATTAAATTAACATAGGTCAGTTATTTGAAAACTCTGTAACATTCCTCTTTTTTAATTCGTAAATAATTTAGTTATTTTTTTTTCCAAAATTAAAAACCTTCCTGTCCTGTTATAATTAGTAATGCCACATCGCTCAGAAAATTCACAACCACTAATTTTGAAAAAGCGATAAATAATAAATGGTTATTGGATATTTTTAGTTATCTTTACAAAATATTAAATGACTGCAACTCCAAAAAGGACCTTTTTTTATTAATAAAAAAATTATAATACATTTAATTCTAATTTAATATTTATAAAACTTGTAATAAAGGTTTATCACTGTCTTATATTTAAAATAGATTTTGCCGTACTATATTTTAATTAAACGTAGTATAATTTTTTTTTTAAACGTAACATAAAAAGTAAAATAGGACGAACTAGGGCTCGTATCTATTCAATTTGTTTTCTTCTCTATTTAAAAGTTTTCTAAAATATATTTTATAAAATAAAAACTAATGTGAGTTAATTTTTTTTATAAAAAATATTCATTTTGACTCCTTTCAACATCATATTCTGTTTTTTTATGATCTTAAAAAAATGATCACTAATTTCTGATTTGATCTAATAAAATAGATCTCAACCCAAAAATTGATATTTGATCTGATCTACAACATTTATGACGTAAAGATCTTGATCGTGATTTATATCACTTTTGAAATGATCTGTCACAACACTGATTACCCCCTGAAAAATTTTTGAATACACCACTGATTACAATTTTTACCAAATAAACCTTCAGCCAAAATCAGAGAGATATTTAAGGAAACGATGCGGTTGTTAAATCTTGGACCCGTCGCGAAAAGTTGATCCGGTGACAAGTCCCTGTAAGGCGTTCCATCAGCTCGGTGACAGATGAGCAAAAAACGGAAAAGAACAACTACATCTCGGAACAACTGAATTAGACTAACACAATGCTAGTGGCGTGCTTCACATAAAGTGACACAATGGCTCTAACGGTGAGACAAGTTTCCAATCGCGGCTATGCGCAGCCGACTCGGTCCACAATGAGGAATTAGACAAAAAATAATTAAAACAAAAACCGAGACAATGCGACAACAATGTCAAGTCGCGGCGCGTCGCTTGCACAGCAATGAGGAAACGGAATAGTATCGTTATCCGCTGATAGATGTCGGGGTAATTGGTTCTTGCAGACGACGGATATGGCGTGGTGACGGACGAGCCTTTTTACCAACTTACCTACCTTTGTTTTTCTTTTCATTTGTTCTATATGGTAAATTCATCTCATTTAATACAACTTCTGTATTGTTTACCAGTGGCGGGTTTGCTTAAAATAATACAATTTATTTTGGAAAAAATACAATTCAAAGTAAATACAATCAATGCAAAATCAAATACATATTCTCTATTTTGTAAAAGTAATACCGTAACATATCAAAATTTTCAAATTTTATAGCTACAATTTCTTTTCTATCCTAAATACATGTGTTCCTTTTTAAATTTCTCAACTCGTACCGTTTCACTACTTCACTTGTAAAACTACTGTCGTTCACTCATATTTTTTATAGCGACACCTCAAATACTTTTTATAATTTACTAATTTTCCAACTCTTTTATTAAAAATTTTGTTTTTTCCTGACTCTCTGCACACTCTCACAGATAGTGACCTAACTGAATCGCCAGAAGTGACCCTTATATAGCTGCCGCCAATTAATCTCTAGAACATTCCAGAGCCTCCCGACTCTATAAAATTCTCAAACAATAGCGGTGTCGCTCCTTTCCCACTTGACTTCCTGCCCAGACAGATCAGCCGTGATGACTCATCTGCGGTGAGCCTTGCTCGTTACACTATGTTTTTCATAAACGAAATTTATGAATTATTAAGTTAAACAATTGTAATAATTAAACATGTACATAGTTACGCCACTAATTGTTATTATTACTGCATAAAGCAGCCAACCTGACAAGTCTTGTAAGGCGTTCCATCAGCTCTTTTTTAATTCAATTTATTTTGTATTGTTTCCCTGTGACGGGTTTTTGAATTTCGAAAATAATTATAAATAACTCTGGATCACGAAGACGTCTCACACACAGACATTAAAATTTGTTTGATTTGGAGCAGAAATATCAAGATCAAAAAGTATTTGCCGAAATATTGTTGTGAAAATACTGCGTGACTTTTAATGAATCTGATATTTCCGTTAGTGCAAATGAAGTTCTGAAACTATTTGGTGATGATATTTATTTATTAGAAAATTAATTATTAACAATATTAATAACGCTAACTACAAGTATTACTACGGCTGAACGAGCTTTTCTATATTAAAACTCTTTAAAGGAAATTCCATCTGAAGAAAATTTTGAGCCAATTCACAACGACGAAAAAAATTATACTGATTATAAGTTTAGTTTTTTTTACGTATAATTTAAATTTTTATATTTTTTTCCAATTCAATGATTTTGTATCAATTGATAAATTTTATAGTTAACATTTTTATATAATTTATTGTTTATTGTTACAAAAAAAAAATACGCTAATTCGCCCCTCTTTAGGAAAGTTGCTAGATCCGCCACTGTTACCGATACTATTTATACACATCCGGTAGAATTCTTTCACTTCTTTGTAAATACAGTTAGACCATTGTTATAGAACAACTAATAAATTTATCTACTTATTCTAAACATTTTTGTAGTTCGACTTGACTTGCATACGAATTGATGTTTTACCTATTTAAGCTCTATTTAACCTTGACTTCATCTCTTCACAATAAATTGGTAGCTTAATTTTCAGCTGAAAGTTTGACGCTGAAAGCTATAATCGTAATTATGTCCATGGTACATATAAAGTTTTATTTCATTTTAGTACTTGAAATGAAAAAATCTATAGATATATATTCCATGCAGTAGTTTCTTTATAGATCGGTAGCATTGTTAGATTGTTTGTTCTTAAACAAGTTTAATATAATTGAAGACTGTACTTATATGTCAGATATCATATAGAAGTAGTTCTAAAGAATTCATAGTATAAAAACTCAACTGTCAGTCTGACGTTTCACTGTTTCACGTGTTGGAAACAACTATGGAATAATATATTCTGGCACTGTTATGGAATCATACGTCAGCAAGGATTCGTGACTTCGATTTTTAGAAACAAATCCGTGGATTTATTGTTTTACTTAGCAACTTTATACGCCCTCGGGCGATAAAAACGAAATTACGCCCGCATTTGAGAGCGTATCAACAAGTTTATGATTCCAAAATGAAATAAAGTCATTTACTAATATAGGTATTACAAAATTTTATGAAAGTTTTAATAGCAACATTTTTATCAAAATGTTTATACCAAGATTTGAAAGTAGGTTTTTACATAAAGATATATCATAGAATTTTATTTTCGATTGAAAAGTAATTTTATTATTATAATACCTGGTATTTATATAATTGATCAGTACCATTATAGTAGTTCATGAAAAACTCAAAAGGATGTTGTAATGTAAACGACATTAATGTATGAATTATTATTTAGAGCGGTCTACAAACGTTTGCTGACCGTTGCTAACAACATAGTTTAGTGTACAAATGTCAAATTTCTGTCAATAAATGAAATCTAGAAGCTAAATCGTAAATAAAGAATTATTAATATAGTACCTACCTATACAATATACATATATCATCATTTTTATCAAATGAAGTTCCTTTTTATGTTCAAATTAACGTATTTCCTCTTTCTAATAACAGATCAAATCCTATCCATCTTCAATCTACCTTTTTTTCTAATAGAATTCTTGTCTATCTAATAAAGTGTGAAGTCCATCGCTTTAACAATTACTGTTAGTTTCATCTTGTCACCTGTTTCCTGCAATTCTTAAACTACGTCTTAACAAATCTTGCGAGTTCGCGCTTCTACAGACTTGGAAAGTCCGTTGTTATTCATTAGAAACTGTCGCGTGTAGACGGAGACATTGAGCTGCACCTGTATAGCTTTGTAACTGAGATAGACTGTTGATGACCAACTCTGTTGAATGACTTGAAGATATGTTGTAGAGAGACCTAGGAATGAAAAACTGGTAAGATGTTGTTGGATAGGTGACTAGAATTACATCAAGGATAGGGGGATAGAAAAGAATTAGGGGTTTATGGTTCATCTCCTTTTCTCTGCACTTCAATATATTGCAATTTTAAGACGACAAATTTTATATTAACTATAGCTGAACGCATTGGGACGACTTTTCAAAATTTCCTTGGGGCAACATTTTTAATAATGATCAAAATCAAAATATAAAATCTCTACCAAGAAGCAATACTAAAAAGAAATGAATGAGAACTAAAAAAAACATTATCTCCAATTAAAAACATTTAATTAATTTTATTTTGTACTCAATTTTCAGCAAACTAGAGCGCAAACAAAAACATCAAAATCTGCTCCAGAACGTACTCTGTTCCCAGTAGGCCAAAAATTAGAGTTAACGCTTTAAAATGCTCTAAACCAGAGCACAATCCAAACCAGCCAAATCCGCTCCAGAATGTGCTCTGGTTTCAGCAGACCTAGAATTAGAGCAAACACTTCTGAGTACTCTAATTCCTGATCCATATCACAATCTAGAGCAGCTAATTCTGCTCCAGAATGTGCTCTGGTTTCAGCAGTCCAAGAATTAGAGTTAGTAATTCTAAGTTCTCTAATTTCTGACCCAGTGAAATCAGAGTACAGTCCAGAGCAACCAAATGTTTCCAAGATTTTTTTACCTGTCGAGAAATCAGTAAGTAATAGATAACAAAACAACGATCAAAGTTTAATAAAATCATTGCGGATTCGGATTATTATTATCCAAAATCATCCTCAACCTCCCTAATCGTATTATTTATGAACTATGTTAACTCAGGATTAATATTCGATGAAATCCCAAAATCGATTGTAAATTTCTAAATAGAAAGTTGTACCTACAAGAAAAAAACTGTTTCAGGAAAAAATATATTTTCAGATGTCAATTTGCAAGATCAAGGACTTTTCTGTTTTATTATTTTGCTACAAATAAGTGTTTGTTTATTATCTAAATTTTTGTAAATAACTGTAGATTATGCAGCCTGAATATAAAGTGAACAATTTATTGCATTAATTATAACAACTTGTTCTAATTAATATTCTAAAATCCAAATCCAGATTTTAATTGTGCATTAAAAACAAGAAATATTTGAAATATTGTCAACTTATGAAAAAGATAATAAGCATAAATAATATTTCTCTGCGAACATAATGAAAATTGGATAATATGTGAAAATAGCTTTTGAACCGGAAACAACAACTTAACAACATCAGACGTTTAATCTCATCATCTAACAATCTCGTAGCAACACATTTAGATTAACATAGTACAGTATGCAAATACCTTCTTCAACATAACACTTAATTTAACATCTGCTTCTTTCATTTCCTGTGTGAGATAAAACACTTGACGTATCAATAAAAAAACTTGACAATAATATAAACAGCAACTAGAAAGTAAACTAATCTGAACGGAATCTTGTCGGGAGACCATTTTAAACGCTTCGTGACTTCTTGAAGAATAATTGTTTGTTTCTTCAGACAATATCAAATTAATTGTAAAGAAAAATGAAATTTAAATTAAGTATGGCTGGGTAATTAAATCTGCCTTATTGCAAATATCGATAACCTACATATGTATATCATAGAGCTCATTCGAAAAGTTACGTTTAATACTCTAGCTGACATGGAGGTAGTACCAAAAAAGAATATATTTATGTTATTGTTTCATTAAAACATAGTAAACTTGTTAGAAATTCTTTCTGGGGTACCTAGATTAGACATCTAAAAATTTGACAAAACTAAACATTAAAAAATCTGATGTGGCCAGCACATGTCTCGCCTGTTCTCTTTACACTTTTTATTAATATTTATATTTTACATATTTTTGTCATATTTGATAATGACAGTTATGTCATTTGTGCTTAGATACCAATATTATTTACTTTACTTTTTCACTGCCAATTATAATAATTTTCTCTGTCAAATATTGTCACGTCGCAGCCTAACTTCACTTATAGAACGAGTTAGTGTCAAATATAAAATATTTATTTCCATAGGTAAACAGATTAACCACAATTGTTATAAATTTACCGAATCATTAATTACTTGTACTAATTAAATATGGAGCTAGGCACAAAAACAAATTTGAACAATAATATTTTAGCTAATAACATAATATTATATTATTTTTTACAAAAATTCTCATTAATAATAAATAAGAAATTTGAGAAATTCCGATTGTATTATTAACACCAAAATGTAATCAAATCTAATCCAGGATGTCAGAATGCTGTAACAAAAATGTCAACTTTTTCTTTACTAGTATTTGAGTAATCGTTACCATCTATCCATCGATCCATCCACCCGTCCATCCACACACACGGACAGACATCATCGTAAAAATGTTAAAATCGTGTTCTAGGGACTTCAAAACGTGCTTATCCATTGAAAATTTAGTATCCATCGATCCATCCATTCATCCATTCATCCATTTAAAAAAAATACTGCTACAAGACAGTACCATAAGAAATTAGATGGCATTAAATAAAAAAAATCAAAAATTATCTTAGTAAAATAATAAACCCATTTCTTTAGCCTTGAATATATGTATAAAAAATTCTCTGTTTACTATTTTCAGGTTGTTTACTTTAATAGTCCAAAATAGTTTTAGCAATATTATCTATAAAAATTGTTAATTTGTGAAGGTGGTATATTTATCATTATAATTAATTGTACAAGTAGAAGATAATTGTTGGTGAAATAGTTAAACCGTGATGTATTTATCATTATAATTTATTCCCTGTTTTGGTAGGCCGTGTAAGTCGGGCTTTATTTGTAGAAAGAAAAAACGATGACACTCCGTGGCCTACTGCCTGCCGACACTGCGCGCGTCATTAATATTAATGAAACGATTACAAAACAGCGTAGCCCAGGCCCAGGGGTTAGAGCCCGGGATCCAGTAACTCACCTGTGGAACGTTTAACGAGCCAAATTAACAAGGCGCCCGCTGATTCAATTAAAATTTACTATCGGGGAAAGCTCTTCTAAATCAACTACACTGTGTTGGCTCATGTTTGGGAGAGGTGTAATGTTCGTTTGTTTCGGTCAACGGATTGTGGAGTCATCAGCAGTGCCGTCCTCCTTATTTTCTTCGTAAGAACATTTTTTTTTATTTATTTAAATCTTTATTTACAACTGTTTAAGAAAAAAACAAACCAACAAGCAAATCTGAGAAATTAAATAATAACGATCGAGAAATGACTCCCATTGGAGTTCTTCTTCTAGAAGTTCTTTTCAGTCTTCTAATATCTGAGCAATTGACCTGGTATATTTTAGGTACTCCTTTATCGCACAATTTAACTATTGAACTTATTATGCCCTTCTTTTCGTCATAATTGTACTGTCCTGAAGTCAGTGCCGTTGTGGGTGTGCTGCATCAATCAAAAAAGGAAATAAAATATTAATCAAAGAAATTCAATTTTCTTTATCATTTTAATTTAAATTTTAAAGATATACGCCTTCCCCTTTTTTAGCAAACTTTTCTATCGATTGTTGATTATAATTTTGTGGCCATATAATTTAAGGTTTCTTTATTTTTTCAGTCAAATTTTTCCACCATGATTTTCCGCAAACTGCTAACACGGAAAACAAAACTAAGCATTCTTCTAGTTACAACCACAAATTCAGTTGTTTCTCAAATATAGGTATATTTTGCGCCAGATATCTCCTTGTGAGCTGCAGTTTTTGCAGGTCGTATTGAGTATAACATTGTGTATACCGAACTTTTTATTCCGATGGTAAACGACAAATACCAATTTGAGAAAAATAGCAGAACACTGTAATTAGTCAACAATGTTGTGGATGTAGTTGAGCGACTAAACTATTTAGTGATCATTTTACCGATTATATCACGTCTCAACGCCCTTGATCTTATTAAGCCACAAAATAATATAAAATATGAAGAAGTTATTTTTTTTATTTGATTTTTACATTTATTTTAATAATGTACTTACATTCTTAATTAATAATGGGCATTTTTATTTTTGGTGGTTCTGCAGCTCTGCAGCACTTTAGTAATAAAATCTCTTCACTATCGTCTAAGACGATTATACCTGTTAAAATAATGTATATTGTTATATCCAATAATTCCATTATTTTTGTTTATGTGTATATGTTTGTTTACAGTGACACACAAAACTTTTACGGATGGCCGTTCGAATCTTTCATGTACCTCAACATTTTTAAAAATAAAGACCACGAAAGTAAACAATAGTTAGGTGAATAAATCCTGGCCGTGGCTCCCAGCGATCAGATAACAAATGAGTCACATCTCGGCTGGAATCAGTAGGCCACGGCGTGTACCAGCCTGGCGCTAACGTGGTGTATCTCTCCACGTAAATTAGCGTCACGGGGCGTTGTTGTGTAGGGACGAGGTTATGAGTTGTCGATTATCATGCGAGATGTGTCGGACATGGATACCCACGGCGGAGGAATGCACAAGGTCTGTCTTTCTACTAAAGAGACGAACTATTGTTGGATTGTTGGAGATGTGATATGTCTACGTTTTATAACGCGAAAGGTAACAAATGCTATTTAATTTCGAAGAGTTTTTAAATTGAAACTCTCTACCATGCGATTGCTTTACTTATTTTTTTTGTTGTAAATTTCGTTTGGTCCCTATTTACGAATATAAGGCAATTTTTTTTCTGAAGAGATACGAAAATAAAACGTTTCCTACGTCGCTATTCAATCAATTCATGATTCCAAAACAAACTTGAAAAAACAACTTCCGATTGCACGGTTAACACCAAAATCTAATCAGATCTAATCTAGGGTGTCTCGTGTCAGAATGTTTTATACAAAATCTTTTTTATTAACTAGTATTCTAAGTTAAAGAAAAATATTGCTATACGAACTGAAATAGAATTATTTTACCATTCAAGGAGAACAAATGTTAAAATTACCGTTTTCAAGACAGGTACATTAAGATACATTAAGAAAAACCTATATTTCTGTTCCAAATCATCCTTGTTAATCTAGTTCTGGATTACCTAATTTTTCAGCGTTTCTAAAACATATGACAGAAAATGAAATCGTAAGTACTAAACTCCTGTATTGTTAGGTACTTGTCTTACTTTTCCTTCTATGTCTGCCATTCTGCAAATAATACATATTTAGCTATTTCTTTACAATTTAAAAATACTTATTAATTATTATATTGATAAGAAATAGATTTCATTAATTAAAATACACTAGGCTTGTTCAGATCAAAAATAATCGTGTCACTATAATCAGTACATATTGATCTGCTGTGAGTTTCGCGATAAAGTTTATCGGATAAACCTTCCAATTGTACAATCTTACAAACATTAATCGAATATAATATCGGCCGACGTTCACTTACTTGCCGTTGAAATTTATTTGTTAAAGAATCTATATTTAAAGCCATATATCATTTTGAAACTTCTGCGTTCAAATTCAATAACGAGGTGGTTGGCAATAAATATTTGACGTGGTGTGTGTGTCCGTGCGGTTAGTTCCACACCATTAGAAGCCTCGCGAGCTGCGGGCCGCCCTGCTAATTAATTAACTCCTTGCGAGGATATATCACGGGCACGCCACGCCCGCTCTAACTGCTTCAACAACGGCCACCGACATGATTTGTCGTGGGAAACACCAGCATGCAAGATGCAACAGTTGACAATTGGGAAGAAACGGAAAAGGAATAGATAATAAGGGACAATTATTAGACATTGCAATAGGTGACAGCGAATTAGTGATTAGGACCATAACTGCTCCATCAACGGCTACCGACATGATTTGTCGTGGGAAACACCAGAATGCAAGATGCAACAGTTGACAATTGGCAAGAAAGGGAAATGGAATGGATAGTATGGGACAATTATTAGATATTGCAATAGGTGACAGTAGATCAGTGATTAGGACCCTAACTGCTCCAACAACAGCCGCCAACATGATTTGTCGTGGGAAACACCAGAATGCAAGATGCAATGCTTGACAATTGGGAAGAAAGGGAAAAGGAATGGATAATAAGGGACAATTATTAGATATAGCAATAGGTGACAGTGAATCAGTGATTAGGACACAAACTGCTCCAACAACGGCCGCCAACATGATTTGTCGTGGGAAACACCAGAGGACGAATGCAAAATGCAATGCTTGACAATTGGGAAGAAACGGATAAAAAGTGGATAATAAAGGACAATTATTAAATATTGCAATAGGTGACAGTGAATCAGTGATTAGGACCCTAATTGCTCTAACAACGGACACCAACATGATTTGTCGTAGGAAACATCAGAATGCAAGATGCAACAGTTGACAATTGGGAAGATAGGGATAAGGAAAGGATAATAAGGGACAAATATTAGATATTGCAAAAGGTGACAGTGAATCAGTGATTAGGACACTAACTGCTCCAACAACGGCCGCCAACATGATTTGTCGTGGGAAACACCAGAGGACGAATGCAAGATGCAATGCTTGACAATTGGGAAGAAAGGGAAAAGAAATAGATAATAAGGGACAAATATTAGATATTGCAAAAGGTGACAGTGAATCAGTGATTAGGACACTAACTGCTCCAACAACGGCCACCAACATGATTTGTCGTGGGAAACACCAGAATGCAAGATGCAACAGTTGACAATTGGGAAGAAAGGGAAAAGAAATGGATAATAAGGGACACTTAGTATCTATTGCAATTGGTGACAGTGGATCAGTGATTAGGACCCTAACTGCTCCAACAACGGCCGCCAACATGATTTGTCGTGGGAAACACCAGAATGCAAGATGCAACAGTTGACAATTGGGAAGAAAGGGAAAAGGAATGGATAATAAGGGACAATTATTAGATATTGCAATAGGTGACAGTGAATCAGTGATTAGGACACTAACTGCTCCAACAACGGCCGCCAACATGATTTGTCGTGGGAAACACCAAAATGCAAGATGCAACAGTTGACAATTGAGAAGAAAGGGAAAAGAAATAGATAATAAGGGACAATTATTAGATATAGCAATAGGTGACAGTAGATCAATGATTAGGACCAGATCAGGGTCGTGTAACTTAAATGGATGATAGTAGCTCGTTTTTTCCTGCCATCTTTTGGTTGCTCTCAAGAAGCTTAATAGAAATAATAATTTAGTTGGTTTTAATTTTTACGAATACAAGATGCAACACTTGACAATTGGGAAGAAAGGGATAAGGAATGGATAATATGGGACAACCTTACAATAGGTGAAAGTGACAATTTACCCACATCATAGATTAAGGATTCAGGATTTTACTTGATATGGACTTGACTTGATTTGTAATCAAGTCAAGTAAATAGAAGCCAAAATCAAGTCATGTAGAAATATTTTAAGTACTTGAAAAATCAAGTAGTTCTTCAAGACTATTTGATTTTTCATCTATTTTAATATGTACTATCAAGAATTCACAATAAGATACTCAAATCTTTCAACGGAGCTGACAATGGTGGTGTTGTTATTTTTTGGCAATTTATTTTAATTTCGCAAAAATATAAGAAATTAGGTAATAGTATCATTAATGCCTACATCTGTACAAATCTCGCAAATTTAAGGCTGCCCAGCAATTTTTGGAGTTTGCAGTAGTCTAGTTCAAGTAACCCCACGTCTTATTTATCTTTCTAGAAATGTACTACGTAACTATAATTACAATAAAACATCCCTGAGTGACTCGAGCCCCTTCTCACTCATTAATTATTTTCCATTTCCTCTTCACTTCTGTAACAGGAATATTAGTGATAGAAGAATTAAACAAAAAAAAATTATTAAATAAATAAATACTAAATTCAAAGAACACATCAGTTTGTTACTTGCTTATTAAGTAATAAAATATAATAAAACTTACAGTTAACATTTACTTACAACTTCCTCTACAGTCCACATGACAATCGAATGCCTGACTGACCGACTGCTCAAAATCAAATCAATATCTAAGAATATCGTACTGGGAACCTCGTAGAAAATTGGTGATTTTCTGCTCTTGTTGCACAATATGCTTTTTTCACTACCACCTAGGAAATATGCTAATTTCCTAAACGACACAACAGTTTTTAAAATGTTAATTTCCTATAATCATTTCTTTATTCTTTTAATATTTTTATGTTTTTTCAAGTTTTCAATATTTACTTGTATTTTTGTTGAAGAACCGACAGATTACATATTGAGATTACTGATGCTGAGATTCGAACTCACTTCATTTAATTCCACATAATAATAATAATAGTAAAATATTTTATTAGCAAAACGCAAATTACCTATTATTGCGTGATACGAACTATTGAAAGTGCCACTGAAGTATTTAAAGTCGAATTAATGTCGTTTTCGGCTTTGGCAAAGGTAAACCCGGGCAGTGAAATGATAAAGATAGTGAAATGACGCTTCTGGAATCCTCTTGGGCGTTAATTCTAATTTTTATGCGTGCGCAATTCACTTTGCGGCGGCCGACTGCCGAATGTATTTCAATAACGTGAGAATATTTCCACGATAATGTTTTACAGTCCGTAAACCGACCCATCTGCCTTGATTGCAGGATATAAGCACAACTATTTTACGCATGAACTACGTGTTAAAATTTCTTTAAAATGTTACAAAGCTACGGTTTCCCAAATAAACTATACACTTTACTCGGTTCGTAAATTTTCTCAATAAAAATATTCAAATTGCATCGTGTATTTAGAAAATTACACTTTATTAGCTGGTATTAAATGTATGTTTCATAGTCCTTTCACATTATAAATTTTATTGTATATAGAACTGAAATTTATAATTATAGTTAGTGTGATACTACGAACTGATATTTTAAACAAAAATGTAAACAATTTGCAGAATGTGATTCAACGGGAATACACTTTAAGTTTTAAGTACCTATAGTATGCATGCTTCACCAATAAATTTAAGATTAAAACTGCTACATTTAACTTTAAATTAGAAAAAATATACATTCTAAAACCTAGGTCAATAATAAAATATGATGTACCTAGGTCTAAATACCAATATTATTTGACTCATTGAACTTAGTAAAGTGTAAACTGTAATCTATGGATTTAAAATTTATATTTGGTGTATAAATTAAAAAAAGCTGTTAAATAAAAACCAACCAAAAATCAAAAATAAGGATAACAAACTCAAACATTAGATATAAAAATAAATGCAGCCTACTTCTTTTTTGTGAATATTGAGAAAAAAATACATATTCATGTCAAATGCTCGTTGTTATTAATATGTTTTTTTTTAAGTATAATTGAGATATAAGTGCTAATAAGGATCAAATAATTGACATTCCTCTGGGGAATAAAGTAATAGTGTATTGTGTATCGAGAGCAGAAAAAATTAATATCCATGAGAGTACAATTTTTGCGGCACGAGTTGAAATACAGAGTCGCAATTCTAAGAGCATAAATATAAGCTTTTTCTAACGAGTTGCACACTGTGGTTTTTAGGCAACCACAAAAAAAAACTAATATATTTGACATTTATTTCAATAATTTTCACACAAATAATCGGTTTGTTATCAAATGTCAATTGTGGTAACACTAGCAATAAAAAAGAGAAGAGAGAACATCGTCTTTTGGCTTGTTGATTGACTTTGAACAGAATCGAAATAATTTTGCGTAAATCTAGTTGATTTTGGGCAAGATGGAAATATTTATTTCCGTCGCTTAATCATAAGTCGTGGGCAATTCTTTCTTTTGACAGATGATGTATTAAATGGAAATGAATAATTTAATAAATGGTCGCCTAGAAACTATATATACTTGACTATAGTTTTATAAAAAAAAAAAAACATTACAAATTTGATTGCTAAGAATTAAGTAGAAACAAAGTAAATTATTTAAATTGAATGGTCGGGTGAAAAGTTCAGTGTACATTTCGGGAATAAACTTCGTTAATCCCTTATTTGAAAATTAATTACAGTATACAAAATAAAACTTTTTTGATTTATTATTGTCTTAATAAATAAATAAAAAAATACACTTATTACTTTTTTCGATGTACATAAGCAGTGCTAGTCTAGTAGGGCTATTTGTGGTTTTAATAGAAGTTGAACCCTAACCTTCGATTTACTAAATTATTATGTTCAACATTGTATCTTCAGTGCTCATAAATAACACTACAGTTTCCAATAAACGAACAGTTAGTAACTGAATTGTATACTCAGTGTGTTTTGTTTTGTTTATAATCAATCAATTTCTTTCGCAATTGTTTGTGAGGAATCACATTTGTTGAACAAATTTACACTTCTCACGATAGTGTTGTTTCTTGTGCTATTCCATCTTGCATTCCGTGTATGTAACGATCAACATCAGTCATTTTCATCTTTAAAACATATGGTCGCCGTTGCATTGCGGCGCGCAGATGAGTAAGAAATAACAATAAAAACAATTGAGCATGCGAACAATAACACTGTATCAATATCACTTGGATTGGCCAATCGCCAGTGCCGTACGGAGAAAAATTTCCCGGAGAGAGAACAGCAATAATTTATATACTTAAAAATATTATTCATGAATTTCTATTTAGATTTAAAACGATAAGCAATATCTTATGATCTATCTAGATCTATAATAATATTATATGGAAATTTATTTATTATCAACTTAGTAAACATGTCATAATTTAGTCCACAAGTATCTTTAAAAACTTAATCCGTAAATAAAAATGATTTATTTTAGAACTCAAAACCATAAATTCTTATATCTTTACAACTCGTAAACTCCTACAGTAGTTATTGTACAATTGTAGACAATAATTAAAAACGCCTTCACGTATCCAGATATGAATCCCATTGAACGTATCTCAGATTTATTTTTGAAAACGTGTAAAACAAGACGCCCGAAGAATATAAAAGAACTACTACATTTATGGTATAAGAATGGGGTAAAATTGACTCCCAAAGTTCAATAAAATTAGTGGAAAGTATGACATACCGTTTAAGGGTAGTAATTCTAATGATTGGCGATTCAAAAGATCATTGGTTCTATATAATTTACAGGTGTACCGAGACTAAATTGGCGTACTTGGTCGATATAATAAATATTTTTTTTTTTTCACGATTTCATTACGAAAAATATAGGAAGTCAATACATCATTTTATTTATTAATATAGTAAGAATAATCTAAAATTTATTTTATACCCAACCAACGAGAAAAATTAAATAGAAACAGTAGTATAATCATGTTAACGCATATTTGAATATGTCATTCATTTATTAAGGTGATTTTATCGTCGAGATTTTGTGCGTCATTGTAAGTTGCTAGTTTCATTAGTTTAATCTACAACTCTTTTTGTATATTGCACCCATTATTATGTTTGTATATAATATTGTAATTTTTATCATTTGTTTACTTGGGAAATAACACGATTTTACCCGACAAGATGATATCACTAATCCCCCTATTCCCCTTTATGATTGATGATGTGAATATCTACTTGTGGAAACAAAGTTTATATTATTTTACTTTTTTATTAAAATGAGGAAAGAAGAATAAAACTTATTATTATTACCCATCAATAATTTGTTATTTTTTATCCCTGTAGAATTATAGGTTATCAATCTAGGCTTATATTAAATATTGTTTGTATAATACCAGTATTGGAATTTCTAGTTAAGTTTAAACTATTATCATAACTCCATCAAAATTGCATTTAAAACGCCAGTAAGTATAGTGCTACTAGTTAATGGTAATAATTCCGCAAGCTTCAAAGCCCATCTCCAGCAAATTCAATTTAATTTTACACTAATTTTATATCGGATAAATTACCCTAGTGTGCAATTATTTTCGAATAATCCATAAACTATTTAAGATAATAAACCGACTCTTTGTGATCATTAAACCGATAATTTTAATCTATTTAACACTTCCTATTACGCGGTCTGGCATTATAAAATAATAAAATTTGAGCGAGGTAGTAGGCTACGCTTTCGACGATCGTCTTCTTATAATCGGAGTCAGTTCTCACACTATGTAATCGGCGTTTACAATATAATAAAATGCGGTGTTTTAGATACCGTTTGTTTCTGGCCACGCTCTCCGATCTCACGTGAAAAAATTGTTATTATTTTTGGTTTACGTCATGGCTATGTATAGAAAATTTTGATGATTCGATTTTAAGAAATCGTTTGATGTTAAATGATTTTATTTTTTACGATGCGATTTATTTTAATGATAAGAATGAACATAAATTCTTTTATATTTTTAAGATACTTCTTCAAAGTTATAGTTGTATTTTTCAGATATATATGGTAATGTGACAACTAGTTTTAATAAATTATATTTAAATTCTATTTAATTACAACTATTAGATTAAATAGCAGAAAATCACAATGTATAATTTGCATAGGAATTGCAGATCTACTTTTTAAAGAAGAATTTATTACATTTTGTATCTTTCCGCATGCATTAATTTTATTCCTTTTATTTGCAAATTACTGTCATATTTAACTAATTTATTAAAAGTATCTTTTAAAATTGGAATTTTAAATAATAGTAACTATATTTGCATTTTGCTAGTAATCTATATACTAACTTTTAAAATTTAAATTAGGGAAAATTGGGATGAGAAGGACCACATCTTGGAAAAGTAATTATTACTTTATAATATTGAATAATATTAAAAAAATTGTTTATAATAACATATAGTTTATGTTTATTTATAAGAATACAGACATGTGCAGTGAAAAGAAGGAGAGGCAAACTTTAAATAAATGTTAGGGAAATATGCTTGCATTTTTTTGAAAGTACAATATTTTAATTTAAATTAATAATTGTCTTTATACGAGCTACGACTAAAGCAGTCTTTAAAATATTGTATTAATATTTATATTCCATTATTAAAAATTATTACAGCGGCACTTTAATTTATAGCTTAAAATTACTCGCGCAATTTAAAATACAATTTTAATTTAAATTAATATACTATCTCCACATCCAAATGAAAGTATATATTTTAGAATTAATATAAATAACTTATCAACCTTTTATTTTTAATTTAGTAATATAGATGTCGAAATATATCAGACCCTCAAATTAAACCCATCTTCACATCAATTAAACCAGCAAAAAAATAATTAATTAAATTCATCAATAGCTTAGAATAAAGTTATAAAATCACACGATCGAAAAAGTTATCGCGTAAAAATCACGTCTCACATTTTAATAGATTAATCACGATCTTCTTTATCGATTGAAAACCGAAAACTCTTTTCTAAACCTGGTAATTATTCTAAAAAATAACCTGTTTCGCTAGTTCCCCGTTTCAAGAGCTGATTTGCCTAATCTGTGATGTATTATGAGAACATATCCCAGAAGGTTCGAATCTACCATCACACTAATGGCTTCTTGATGTGAAATACATTTATTACGGATGAATAATGAAATATTTATTGTTATTATTTATTATGATTATTAATTCTTTAATGGCGGACATAACTTCTTGGAAGATTCTCTCAAGAAGCGTTTTATTTGATGGAATGAATCATTTTGAAGACAGGACTTTTTTGTAGTATTTTTTCAGTAGTTTATGACATGCAACAAAGCATTAATTTGTACTTAAAAGCCAGTTTTTATAAAGTTAATCGTAAAATCTGTTTATTCGCACACAATACTGGTTTAATGTGGGAAAATCGTAATAACTTTATTATACTGACAAAATCGTTGCAAAAAAAATATAAGATAAAATTAGTGATCAGTTACTTGTCGCAAAAAAATTTTGCTGAATAGATCAAATATAGATAATGTTTTTTTTTAATTTAGTACAACAGTTTTCTGAGAAAAGAATTTACATTAAAATTTAATATAGTATCATGATTTGAAACTTATACAATTTTTATTTTTTATGTTTGTTATTGCTACGGATACATAGTATATTGTAAAAATATTTTTATTTCCCATAGATAACGTTAAGGTATAAATTCATATCTCACAGATCTGTCAAAAGTCGTATTATTAATTTTTGTTTTGTAGCTAGTTGCTAGGAATTATTAAAATATAAATGAATTAGGAAATAATATCGTGGTCGTAGAAAAAGTATAGTGTATAACTCGTTTGGAATGTCCATTTCATACTCGTATGATCTGCAGCATTCGATTTCGACTCATGCTACAAATTACATGCTTGTTGTACAATGTACTATTTAAATACTAGTATGTGAAAAGTGGCTCTTCACAAACTCTAAATTTCGTAGAATTCGTAGATTCTGATATTTCATATATTAATTATTCAAATCTAAAGAGTTATTGTTTTTAGTATTGTTTAATTTTTGTTATAATAATCATAGTTTTTTTTTTCAGGACATTAAACTTCAAATCTGCTTCATTTGCTGAAAGTTGCTGAATTGTAATATTTGTAAGTAAATTATTTATTATATTTAATACTTTCTAAAATACCAACTGATATACAATATTAGAGTTACGTTGTTGACTAATGAGAGAACAATGTAAAAAAATCCAAATAGTTGAAATTCTTTCCTCAGCTTACAATTCCATAGAAATCCGAAACCCAGAACATCAATAAGATGAAGTGAACACGGTTCATCGGATGATAACAAAGACCCGAGAAAGGCCAGAATGTTTCACTTATCTTAGTAATTACAATAAATTATCTCTTTAATGAAATCACATTGGGTTGTCGGTTAATTCCTAGATTTCCCATTTAAGGACAGAATAGCGATAGAGGAAGAGAAACAACGCAAGACGATTATGAAGTTTATATTCTGTCAATAATCATAAGTATGAACATGGGCGCCCATAGAATATTTTTTAAGGGGAGGCAAAAATAACTTATTATTATAAAATAGTTGTGCCAACAAGGAATAAAGTTTAAGCAACACTTCAACAAAAAAAATATTCTAAATCGAATTTTTGACAGCAATTTTAAATAGTTCATTTGACATTCTATTCCGATGTGTTATTGTCTATTTAAGAGAAACTTAAATATTATAGAGATAAACAGAAAACATATACTTATTAGTAAAAAAAAAAGTAGAATTGTTCAAAAGTAAAATATAAAGAAAAATTCGGACTTATTTTTTGGATTGGTTTGTAAAGGTAATTGTTAAATTCCTTCCATCTTTCGAAAATTTAAAAAAAAATTATCTTTAAGAAATTCGATAAAATTAAGTTTATTGTAGTTAATTGTCTTGCTTCTACTTTCTAATGACAGTTGAAATAACTAAGCACAAATAATAACGGGATAATTATTCCACACATAAAAAATGTAAGCCCTAAAATACAGCAAACATAATTTCTTACAGAACATAACGATGGTGAAATAATTACGTAATCTGTCGTCTTTTTAAAATTTACAAAAAACCAAGGGAGGGCAAATGCCCCCTCTTGCCCCCCTTATGGGCACCCATGGGATGATGATTATGAAGTTTATATTCTGTCAATAATCATAAACATTAATATATTTCTAACCTAATTTAATTACGTAATCTGTCGTCTTTTTAAAACTTGCAAACAGCCAATGGAGGGCAAATGCCCCCTCTTGTCCCTCCTTATGGGCGCCCATGGAATGATGATTATGAAGTTTATATTCTGTCAATAATCATAAGTATGAATAGATAAGTGCGTTGTGGAGAACACGGAAACGATAACGCGAATGCCGATAGAATAATGCCGGAGTAAACCGCCATGCATGGGGTTCACTTCCTTATGATTACAATAAAATAAAACCGATCCGATACTTTTCTCTTTTCTGGTTATCTGCACGCACTTACGACATCGCTATTACATATCTCTATGAAATATTCTCTTTATTTTAATTTCATTTTTCATTTTGCATTGGTTTATTCGTAATTTATTCATTATTCGTGCGCGCAATGCGCATCAACCAGGTTAATATTTTGTATTAACATTTTATTAAAGTGTTCGTACTAGGTACTATTGCTATGACTGTTATAGTTCAAATAAATACTAATTTTCGCATTCCTATTAATAATAAATAAAATCAATGAATTAAATTAACTGTAAAACCAAGCAAGTATTACTTTGTATTCATTTACAAGAAAAATACGGATGTCCGAATAGTACTGAGATTGTTCATAAGCCTCATGAGTTCTCTACCGTTTTTATTTTAAGCAAACAATAAACGATGCTCCCAAATGATAAAATATATATTGTGCGATAAAAAGGGCTGATATTTTAAATAATTTTAAATAATTATTGCAGTATAATATAATATTCCTTTTATTTAAATGCTTCTAAAATAGTGTCTTCATTTAATGTAGTTTTATAATTTAAAACTATGTTGCATTATTTTCTTTGTAATGTTTTATTCTTTCAATATTTGTTTAATTTCTTGTTAGTTTTATTTATTTTCCAATTTTTTTTTTGTTTCTTGCATTGTTCTTAATATTTTCCATTCTAGTATATTTCTTGGATTAGGTCTTCTTCATATTTTTATTATTACATATTACTGTGTCAACGGAGTTCATTACAAATAATCCGTTTTAATTTTGTTTTCTATATAACTAACTACGAATATATTCTTAGTTAGTTTATTTTCCTTTGCTCTGTAATAAATTTTTTATTTATCAATAAAATCCTTACTTATTACTAGTAGAAAATAAGTACAATAACATTTTTTTTTCACTACTAGCCTACACACATATCCTACCAGTTTACTTGGTTACCATTGTCATGTCACCTAAGTCAATAATAAATTATTATTAACTATGATCGATAATGAAAACTGTCACATTTTAAAAAAACTCAAATCTCCAAATCCAAGTATTGTTTGAATCATGTATCTCAAGAAAATTGTAAAGTATGGACTTACAATTTCAATTTGCCATACTTATTTAAATTATATGACAAATTGAAATTGTAAGTCCATACTTTACATTTTTATTGAGACTTATTTAAATTATAAATCAAATAAAATCTAATTAAAAATCAAAATAGAGGTTGACAAACTGAAACGTCAAATATTTTAAATTGTTGTTATTATCAATATAATTTTTTAAAATAGGATTGGGATTTAAATGTCAGTAGTGAAAAAATAATATATACCACGGATGAGAAGACCTTTATTGACCAGCACCTTATGTCCCTCAGTTGCTTCGCAACTCAGGACACAACTTGGCGCTAGGTTAATAATGATAGTCTTCTCAACCTTGGTGTGTATTTTATATACTATTAATATTGTATTTATTTTCTTTTATATTTCCTGCTTTATATTATTAGAAATTTTATATATATATATTTATATTTATCACGAATTTTGTAGATTTATACCTACAATATTATTTTATAAAATACACAGTCTGACGTCGATGTTGTTATTAATTTTGCTTAATCGAAATGGATTTGCTTCCACTTTAACATGATTTTTTATTCTAAATATTAAGTACTTCTTCTTATGTTCTTATTAATTATGACTTCTTGTACAATAAATTGGTACGATACAACTGACACAGTTAACCTTTTCCATCATCCTGCATTCTGCATTGTAGAGTTTCGCGTGAATATAACGAGCTCTCATCTTCATCTCCATATCTCGGGTATCGGGCACATGTGACAGTGACACAGCCAGCCGACGTCGCATAATGGGAATATTGTCTAAGATTCCGAGCTGATAACCAGCCGGTTTTTTCCTTTTTCCCAGCGGTGAAGCCTTTGTACTCCAACCAGTCTCCGCTAACAATGATTGAGTGGATAATCGATTATTATTCAGATGCATTATTAACTCCATATTGCTGCTTTGCTTGTTAAGATATTCGGGTCACGCAGATTGGGAATTCCGTTTTCGATCCCATTATTTTCATTCAAATGTAACCTTGTATGAAATGCAGCGATTTGATTGGTTGAATGTAGAAGTTCTACATCTAAATTTCTTAAATCTACAATGAACCGATAGTAGTTTGTATACCTAACTTTAAATTCGTTAATGTAAACTTCTAAAAGAAGGTCTTTTTTGGAGTTGCAGTCATTTAATAAAGTCCACTTATACACCAAAGTTTCGACTGTATATCAGTCTTCATCAGGGTGCTGATAACATATAAAACATACAACCAAATATACAGATATACATTTAAATCAGGTAACAGACTTACATAAATGGTATTAAAATAGTATCAAGTAAATCATGTAATTTACATATTGTCATTTATGAGTCAAATTAAAAATTTTCGTCCATATTAAAAACATTTCAATCTAGACCAAAGTAAATTCTATGACCACTTTGGTAACTGGCACTTTTCTCATACTATATAAAGCTACAAAGTTACGTAGATATTATCCAAAATCGTGGGTTATAGTGTAAGATATCATTTCTCACAGTAGTTGTTAACAATGCGCATGCATAATAGTGTATTGTGCAACATGTACAGAAAGTCCAACGCACGAGTGGTACACTATACTTTTTCCACCACATTGCTAAATGTTACACAACAAAAATACCACAAAAAAACAATATGGCGCTGTTATGCTCACAAAAAGTACGGTGAGAAATGATATTTCTGTGTGTTTCTCACACTTTAACCCACGTTTGTGGGAAATACGCAACTTTGATGCTTTATGTAGTACGAGAAAAATGTCACTTTCCATAGTGGTCATCTATGTAAATTTATCTATGCCATAATTATTCTTTATGTCAAATAAATTTCATTCCCATATTTCTATTCTATAAAATATTCAAATAAAGCATGCTCGTACAAAAGTATAGTGTATTTCCAGCAATTTACTTCGTCTCGTGCCGAAATTTTCACACTTTGTGGGTAATAGACGACTTTCTGCACTTGTTGCACACTATACTTTTTTTAGATTTTTTTATTGAATTTCAAGTTCTCTATGATTTTTTTTGTTTACCCATTTTTATAATTTATGAGTACGGTAATATATGTATAAAGAGAAATACAGCAGGTTATAATTTTTGTAAATGTGTGTACTATTAAATATATTATTATGAATATAATGAATACCTTGAAACAAAACTGAATATAATAAATGTGTAAATATAACTGAAAGAACGTGTTTCTGGAAAATAATTACAACATAATCTCATTTTCTCGAATTTATTGAATTCAATATTAAATTTGTATAGCATTTTGTATTCACTACCTGAATGGAAGTAAATACATCAAAGAAATAACATTAAGGATGCACAAAAGGAAACGTTGAAACGAAAATACGGATGTAAAATCGATAAAAAGTTTTATTTCACCGCAATAAAAGGGAGTACGAACACAAGGAACGAATTGTGTAGCGACATTGGTATCTCACAAAGACATTTCCTCTTCAAAATTGATGAGAAGGCATCGGATATTCTCCTTTATACCAGGCCACATTTTATCTTTATGTTTATTTAAATACTAATAAATATATACTTAAATACACTTGGCTATATTCAAATAGATAAACTTCAGATAAACAGATAACAAACTATTTATTATAGTTTTCTCTATGGCACTTCTTTATAGTTCATATCGTTAAAATCTTCAAACATATTTTAAAAGGGTTATTACATGAAGAATCTCAAATTGTCTTTTACAAATTACAATTTACGAGTACAATTAACTACTTTTTAAAATTTCGAAAATATTTATCTATCAGGACCTAAAAAGGACACCTCGAAGTAGGTACACATGATATTTTCCGTCGACAACTAAAGACATCTTGAAATAAATTATACGGACCGGTCGAAAGAAAAATAGTTTTTTTTTTCGATTAGAGGAAAATTAACACTAACTATTTTAAGAAATATTTATATCTTCAGATACTTAGAATAAAAAGTATCAAGAAACTTAAGTTCTTATAAAAAAGTTATGTAAGTATAATTTAAAAGTATCTACATCTTTTAAAGAGGAAAGAAAAAGATTCTCAGGTCTGGAGTGAGATTCCATAAATACAAATAACAATTGTACTTCTTATTATATCAATTATAAACGTCAAATGTCAAATGTCAACATGGCGGAAATATAAATTTGCAATGAATGAAGACATTTTCACATGAGTGTAGACTTGTTCAGTTTTTTTATGTGTAGGTACGTATCAACCATAAATAACCATTACTGTTATAGAATAGCAAGTATACTTTGTAGTTAATATTTGCAATTGATAGCAACCGAAGTTATGGAATACAAAAAATAACAGTCCGGGAATATTTTTTATTCACAATCATTATAGTAATATGCCGATTCCTAACTTTTTGGAGGTTTGGAAATTAGTCATTCCTAACTGTATTGACAAATCTCTTGGGTTGGAAGTAACAAATTGCACTTCCATCTCTTGGGTTGGAAGTATTTATGTAGAGGTTGCCTAATAACATTGTCATAAATCTCTACAATAAAATAGGTTAAAACAAATTATAATAGTTGTCAAAAAATACTGTACCTTATGTAACAATTAACTGTACGTCTGCTTTGTATGATTGTGAATAAAATAGTATACATACCTCGGTGGGAGTTTCATTTCGCCTCGCGCTATATCTCACCTCGAGGCTTAAGCCCTCGGCTGAAATGAAACATTTCCCACCTAGCATGTAAATAACTATTCCGGCCAGTGATAAAGCATTCTCGTAGGTATAGTATGCAGACCATTGTTTTCCATAAATAACAATACCATCATATTTATTTCATTATTATTGAATATAAAACCGATCGAAAAAAATTGGTATATATATACCACGTAAGAAAAGTGATTTCCTGGACTTCAGGTGTTGTTCCACTATCGTCTGGAAATGTATTACTTCTCTTTCTACGTAGATACACAATATTCTATTTTTCATAGGTGTACGAAAAAGATTGTTTTACAATAACAAAATCTGCGATAAAAAAATAATAATCCATGATCATATATTTACTTATGTATGTCAGAATATTGCAATAGAAGCAACATTGCATCGAAACATAAGTTATAGTTTACAATAATATGAGCAACGGAACACTGCGTACACGCATATATGAGAATCCCTCCAAATTAGGAAAGGAATGTGTTGTTGTATGATTTTACGACTCTCCTCCGCCTATGGATTCGTGGTGTGAACCCTTGCCCCTTGTAATATATGCTCGACTGAGGCTCCGACAAGTCTGGTAATGGAAGACATTATTCAAGACTCTTTTCTTCAGCACTGACATGAAATTTGATGGAATAGAATTTTTGTTGTGGCAAACAATAGTGGCGGAGGGAATTGTACGAGGTATTAGCGCGCATTGTGTAGGTTCGACCCTGCATCACGGCGACTTCTCATTCGACTTTGGATCATCTTGGCGACGTGTGTGAAAAATTGGACCCAGGGCCGGCTTAAGGCGGAGAAGAGTCATTCTTAATAAAAAAATATATTTCCTACGAATATACTTTATGAAGACAGCGACTGAATTATTAAGAAGTAATGGAATTTTATTAAAATTTTATATTTGTGTCTAAAATCCAGGCTTATTTTCTTCCATCGCCATCCTAGCCAAGAAACTTGTAATTTCATTAATAATAATAAATATGTAGGATTGGTTTTATAGACTGGATATTAATAATAAAAGGTCTTTTTTGAAGTTGAAGTCATCTAATAAAATCCACTAATTACACCAACGTTTCGACTAATGAAGACTGATTTACAGGCGAAACGTTGGTGTATTAGTTTATTTATTTTAAATGATTGCAACTTCAAAAATAGACCTTCTTTTAATAAAAATTATAACCACATTTTGTAACAACTCTCATTTTTTATATTTAGAATAAACTTCTTATTTTAATTGACCAATTATTACTGAAAGTTTATTAAGATATTCCATTGGTACTACAATATCGTGTATATATATCTAGGTCTAGACATATAGAGGACTTCTAGACAATTTTAGTATTTTATATAATTCCTAGACATTTTATACAAGCCTGAAAAATAAAGAAAAATCATGGTTTTGTTGCATTTAATATAACTAATAATAAAATATTAGACTTTTATTTTAATATTCGTATACACAATAAAGAAAAACATTTCGTCGAATGTTGGATATAGGAAGAAAAAATTAAGTTTACATCTCTTACTCTACTTACTCTTGCAAACTTTTCGGTAACTTTATTATTGTACCATCATCAGAGATGTGAGACATGTATGCCAAACGAAACAATTTAGGAACCAAGTCACCTCTGACAGTGTAAGATCAAATAGTTGTAAGAGGAGGTGTAATAGCTAGTGGATATTCGTCAAAACCTTTTAATGTCAAAATTGGTCGAATTGCAGTACTTCCCTAAAATATTTAAAGACGAGCAAGAGTGATGAACTGTTATGTTAAGAAAAGTATGAATTTGAATTTGACTCCTACAGTCATCAACTATGTCAACTAACTTAAATATCGCTATAATCTTGTTTCAAATGGTTTGAAATGTATAATAAGTTAATTTGTTTAGAGGCAATATGTTTAAATAAATTTTGTACTTCTAGAAGTGGTATAGACTGGGAAGAACCAAGTAATTCTAGTTCTTGAGATCTCTTTCCTTTTTGGAATATTGTGCGAAATGTAAATTGATGATCGGTTAAATTGTTATCGGAACACATTTTTATGTTTTGGTTTTGGAAGTGAATCTCATACGGTCCTGCACAAAAGAGCAGCTTCAGTGTCCCGCGATGACGTAAAAGAATAGTGGTAAGAAGCAAAAGAAGACAAATGATAATGTTGATTGTCTGGCCGGTCCAGCGTCAATTATGACACGGGCATATAAACATGAATACGTGGATATTTCTATAAACGTTCAGCATCAGCATACATTAGTGCGCGACTATCGGCACGGCGGCTCCTGGATTCACCTTTGTGTCGTCTTCTTTCACGGCCCGGCGCGATATATCATCCTTCCCTCACCCCACGGCACAAGTCAATCTGTCACCCGAGTCGCGCACTGCTGTTTCGTCCCGAGATGATAACACATTCAGTAATTTTATAGATAGACTAAGGTAAGAAACGCATCCTAAATACTGCAGTAATTTTATGGATAGACTAAGGTAAGAAATATTTTAATAGTTGAATAGATATTCTGAAATCAGAATGAGCAGAATGTTGATAAAATCAGTGTGTCATGTTACTTAATCTTCTTATCATCATTGACTATTGGTGAATTTATTGACGGATTTTGAGGAGAAGGTACTTGAAAAAATGAAAAGAAGGGACCTGTTGGAAAATAAATGATATTATATTTTTTTTACACAATCAAAACCTTTTCATAAAACTAAGAATGTCTAAAACTTCAATTCGTCCTGTAGTCAATTACAAATGCTGATCAAAGGATTTTCTCGACTGGTAGATGAATGGAAGAGGCAATAAAGTACTGGAATTCAGTCGTTTTTCAAAAGCTTTATTTCAGCTTCAGCCTGTTTTGACCATCTTTTACTCCCTGAGGAAGACCCTCCAAGTGGGGTCGAAACCGGTCGGAGTTGACGTAAAGCCTTCGAAAAAAAACTGAATTCCAGTACTTTATTACATCTCTTACAATAAATGCTCTTAATAAATTAATCTTCTGTAAGCATTTTTAATTGTATAAAAATTTACCCCATTGCTTCTTGTTTCTTGCGATTTTCCTAGCGTCTTGGATTGTGGTGTTTTTCTTTTCCTGATCTTCATTAGTACTTTGTCCTAATTGTTTGTAGGTCTTCCTCGGTCTCTCTTTTCTACCATGTTCGGCATTCATATTTGTCTCACTGGTCTATCTTCAAGTTAACTGTCTTTCCTCTTTGAACTCCAAGGTAGGATAACACTGTAATTGTTCTCTATTTTTTTCATTTCAAGTGCATGTATTTTACTTTTCATTATCCTAGATAATACCCAATAATCGCAGCTATATGTTAAAGTAGATCTGTATATTGTATTGTATAATTTTATTTTCGTTTTGCCATTTATTATTTGCTTTCCTATAGAGTTATTCTGTATTGCATAGAGTCTTTGCGTGGTTTTCTTGATTCTGGTGTTTATGTTAGCATCATGTCCCATTATTTTCAATTTGGACTTTAAAATATTGAAACTTGTAGACCTGTTCTATTTTCTGTGAGTTAAATTTGTTATGTCAAGCTCTTTAGGTACTGTCACGAATCAGGAAAAACTAGACTTTCAAAATATAGTCTGAAAATTAACATAGAAAAAACTAATGTTAATTTTCAGACTATATTTTGAAATAATGTCATTCCAAACTTTATCTTCACTTCGGGTCAAAATTACCCTATTATTCGTTAACGCACACATCGATATTTTTATTGTTTGAAAGTTTATGGTTTTTAAAATTGATATTTGGTGTAATAAGCCATACAAGAAGATATTTTAAATCTGATAAAGCTAAACTATATCCGTATAACATATTGGTAAATCTTACTTCTTTATCTCGGGGCGAAGCATCGTCGCTTACTCAATAAGTGATGTTTGGTTTTTGTAATTGATATTTGGAGTAGTGATCCTTACAAGAAGATACTTTAAATTTGATAAAGCTGGGTTATGTTATCTTAATCTCGGGGCGAAGCAGCACATGTCATCTCCATCCTCACCCTTTCCCAGTGTCCAGCTCCAGCTCCAGATGCGTCTTTGTGCTGCCGGTCACGGTGTTGTTGTGCCCGCTGCGGTGTTGTCGCCATTGTGCCATTGTCGCTTGCGTCGCTCGGCAACAATGCCCGCCAAACGGATTCACCCAAGGACCCCGGATAATGGCCCAAATGACGGCTGTGAAATCCCGAGACGATGTAATGAGGGATTATGCGCTCAATGAGATCTGTTTGTTTAAGGGTTCTTATGCTAAACTCTGGCTCATCTATGAAATATGGTCCGTACAAACAGATGGACAATGGAATGCTTTGCATATTTATACGTATGTTAAATAATGTCATTATCATTTTCTTCTTCACAATTCCTACAAGGAATAGGCACTGAAACCAGTAAGGTAGCAATACTTCTTTTGTTTTTCAAGAACATTAGATTATTACCTTAGATGAGGTATAACTAGAGATATGGCATTGCCCAAATATATTGTCGAAAGATCTAAGGTTTAAAATCGCTTGCAGCCAGCAGTGTGAGAACAGTGGACCAGTGGAGTAGTTATATGGAAAACTCAACCAAACAAATAATGAGGATAGGTGACTAGTACTATGACCAATATTTCGTTCGTCTAATTGTAAGTGTGCACTGTTAGGCGATTCTCTACCATACATGTTTTGCTTGCTCAATAGTACGTAGCTATAGGAGTGTGCCATATCTCTAGTTATACCTCATCTAAGATTATTACTTATATATTATTAATGTACATTACAAACATATTTTCATTGTAGACGCAAATACTACAAGATGTATTACGGAATTTATAGTCTACTCGTAGAATGACCGACGGTTGTTCTGCAAATCCAAAATCGAAATCTGCCGAATTAATTTTCTTACCATTTCCTACATAAAAAGACCCCTCTGACACATTCCCTACATTCGATAAAGTGTTCAGGAAGTAATGTCTGTAAACGTCCTGCACATTTTAAACGATATAGTTATCGAAAATTGATTTGGTAAACCCGGCAAATTTTAATAAACTTCAAATTCAAAAGTAAAGCTACATGTGTTCAAAATGCTGTAAAATCCTGAGAAATAATAATAACAATTGAAAAATTATTAGCGATATATTTGTACATATAAATTCTAACGATAATAAAAATAATTAGATAATATATAGTTTTGTTTCATATTATTTGTCCTATTTAAAAAACGCAACAATTTATTCTACATTACTAAGTTTAAAAAAATAAAGCTATGTTAAAATTAGATTTGCTAAGCAAAAAATTAATCTTTTTTCTACTTTCCAAAATGTATTAAAATATTGAGAATGTTATATTATTATATATTGCATATTTTGAATATATACTTATAAAATGTACTTAGCAAATTAATATTATACATAGCAATTTCATTTATTTACTTTGAAAAACACTATAAAATATTTAGCAAATTATTACAAGCCAAGAAATATTTAAGTAATGAATTAGTTCTTAATGAAAACAGTTGAAATATTTCTGCACGAAAATGACGATGATAAGATGATTTCCTTGTAGGTAATTTCTATGCATTAGAGAAAACAAAGATGTTTTTTATAAGACAAGGATATAAATTTGATGTGAAATTAAGTAATTTCAAACTGCAATTAAATAATTTAATATTTTTGGTCAATTAGTGAAATGACTGCTGAACTGCTAAACTCATATATGAGTACTGTTAATAGTTCTGTTTTCCCGGATTTCATAATAAATACCTACTTGTATTATAACCAACCAAAGTAGTACTAGAACGACATTACTAGAAAAAACGAACTTTTAAAAATACATGGTCTTGACTTATAACGATTTTATTTGCATGAATACTATGTTTATTGATATATTTATAAATGCCACTTATGATTGACATCTTAGATTGACGAAGACAAGAACAACAGCGAATTAAATGATTGAAATAAATTCGTTATAATCTGAATATTTCCCAGATAAACAATACAGCAATTACAATGTGCAACCGATCGTAACGAGTGACAATGATGAATTGCAGGCAACAATTATGATCCTAACATTTACATCAGCGCCAAGACAAACGATTAATGCATCGATGCTTAGAAAGCCACAACAAAAGCCTGAGATTCCTTCGAACAAAAGCAACGCGGAATAACAAACAATTATTTCTACATTATCAATTGTGCAAACGCGATTCGACCTGTTAAATTACAAAGTGAATTATTGCGTCATTACTATTGAACTCGTTGTACTTGCGGTAATTTTTCACGTTGATTGAATTTCGCGCCACGGATGCTGTAATTTTACAAGAATTTATTGGGAGATTTTTTTCGTGGTTTATAATTAACTTTGACAAGTTGATATATATTACAGATCTCATCTCCTGAACGATAAAAAATGGTATTCATATTTGTTAGTTTTTATTGCTGTTTAGCAATTTAGGTTAAATTTCATACAGGATTAAAGAATTTTATGCTTGTTTACAAGAGTAGTTGATTTGATGATATATTTCGAGGAGAAAATAATATTAATTTTCAAAATTGAACCTACCAATTTATTCGAAATTAATGGCAATATAAATCATGGCAGGTGCTTAAAAAACATTTAAGATTTTTTTGTATATTTTTATTGATTTTTGTGGAAAATACGAAAAACAGTTACTAACCAATACTATTAGTTCTTTAAGTAAATTTTTAATTTTCAACATTTTTTTAGTAGAGAGTCGTTTATATTATGATATTAAAAAAGTAAAATTTTATTTAGATAATAGCTATTGACATACCTACGACTGTTATGAGTATCATAACAGTCGCAGATGTCAATTGAATTCCGAGCTTAAAGAGCGAAGATATTAAGATATCTGGTAAGATTCACAACATCCGTGGTTTCCTGAATAGTTCACCGGTTTTAGAAAATGGAAATGATATTAATAAATATTATTTTATTAATAACGTTTTCATGATCAAGTCTGTATGGGTTGATATGACGCATGGTTACAATTATATCATCTAATTGTCCCATTTAATTTTGACAAGTTAGTACGGTTATAATATTAATATACAGATACAGTTTGACTAGATAGTAGCTTACTTTTGTCTATATAATAACATATTGTGAATAAGTGCAGAAATTTGCTTACTTCCCAGGAGATGTGAAAGTTTCGGCACAGCTAAATTTAATGAACGAAATATGAATAATAAAAGATTATAAAAATAATTAACACTGTAAATAAAAAAAATATAAACACTAATTTAAGAATAAAAATTATTAATAAAAACTTAAACAATAAAATTATTTATTTGAACGTATAATACTAAGCACTTTTATTTACAAGCTATTTATTTCCACCAATTACTTATGATCACTACGCATATTTTATCTGAATATCTTCGTTGTCTTTTCTGCTCAGGCTTAAATAGTAGAACAATTAAGTTCTAGAATATTCTCGTATCTTCGACGCATTGGAACAATAAAAGGGCAGCGAATAGGTCTTGGCAATATAGTATATTGTGCAAAAGTGCAGAAAGTTGCTTATTTTCTAGGATATGTAAATGTTTCTGCACATGACGAAATTGAGTGCTGGAATCATACAAGGTGGGAAATAGATGAATGACACTATGGTTTTTTTACGACCACACTGCTAATCGTTTCAGAAAAATACCAGTTTCCATTATCGTAGAAAAATATATTTTTTCCAAAATCGTTAGCAAAATACATCATTATTCAACTTAAAACAGTGAGTAAAGTAGCATATTGAATCACAAGTGAGCAAAGTAAATAAATTTCTTCACAAGTGAGCAAAGTAAATAATATTAGTGAGCAAAATACACTAACTCTGACCACAATGTTTTCATGGGATTACAGACATTATAATACATTTTACATTAAATTACACTAAATTTAATTATAATTGATAAACATAATTGTACTGTTGAGATTTTCATTATTTAATAAAAAAGTACAATGTTTTATTTTTTTTTTAAATTATATTTTAAGATTGTGGAAAAAATTATGTTTAGCACACGTGAGCATGTCTTTTTCTCACTTGTCTAGTTGGCACACTCGCTTCGCTCGTGTGGCCAATTTCTGGGCCCGTGAGAAAAAGACATATTTTGCTCACTTGTACTAAAAATAGCTATTACTTCATATTTTTGTTCTGTACTATTTTTACTAACTTAACAAACTGTAATCGATGTGATTTAACTAGAAATTTTATAAATAGGTAATATACTCGTACCATGAAAGTGTAAAAAATTGTAAATTAAGCATTCATTATTCTAATCTCGATCTTATCCATTGTATCTCATCTTTTAACACTTTGTTCGCACGCATAGCCACCTATGATCTTTCCACCTTGTTCGCTGGTTGGGTCAGAAACAATTTATTAACATAGCGTTATTATGAAACGTGGCCATTAACACTATCCGTTGTGTGAACTGAACACTGAGCAATTAATCCGTACAGCCGGCTCTGGATTATCTATAAATTACAGGGCCGTACATCATAGATTCGCCATTCTACCAATACCGATGCGATGGAAGTTTTTTGTTCAAGATTATTTATAAGCCATTCACACGCATGGTGTTAATTGAAGAACAGAACAATTTATAGTTGCCGTATTTTATGAACCAATTAGGTGAAAAATTATTTGGAAATCTTTAGGGAAAAGTCCATACATCAATTTTAGTATGATAGATTGTTTAATTTATCATTGCATTTTAAAAATATTGTTACTTCCTCTAAAAACATTTCCAAAAGTAAAGCAATAAGGTCTCAAGTACCATAGGGTCTAAATTTTACTTTCATGTTACTAATACAATATTTGCAAAAGGTTTACAATTTAGAAATTTATAATAATATATTAAATGGAAATATTCTGTAAGGATATCGGATAAGTTATTAATGTTTTACAATCCAAGGATTATATTTCCCAATTTTGTGCTTCCCCTTTTTTACTTCCTTATACAAAGTAAAGGAAATATTGTAATCGCGAAATAATTTTTTTTTTTCAACGGAACTATCCATTTCTCTAACCCAGTATCCATTTCGAAGGAAGTTCGAGGGTACGAAATGAAGACAATTAGCCGTAAAATGATTTCACTTGAAGTGTAGCAAAAATGTAGAATAAATAGTATTGGTGTCCTCCTTTATGTTTATAATTTAACATATAATTTAATCCACAGAACATAAGAAATCCAAATGAGTGTTTCACCTGTTTCTAGACAATTTTACTTACATCTTCAGATCGTCGGAAAGGCGACTGTAGCTTATAATAAATTCCAACTCATTGGGATACAGCGGTATGTTATTTGGTTAAAAAAACACTGAATTTGAACCGCTCAATTTTAATCGGCACACATTAAACAATGAAGTTTGTCATGTATTTTTTCTCATTTTTATACATATTTTTAAGGAAAATAATAATAATATTACATTTTCTTGGAAGAACTATTAGCACAGTAGTTGAAAAAGAATGAAAAATATCCTTTATTGAACATAGTTTGTATGATAAATTGCTTTCTAGCCGGTGATGTAGCATCACAAGGACTCGTACACGTTTTAAATTTTATTTATCCTTTTATAAATATTGAACATTTTATTATAATTTTTACCTCATCATACTATATTTTCTTGTAAATCGGAAAACCCGATGAAACCACCGCTATATATTATTTAGTCTTCCACGTAATCCTTTATAAGAAAATAGTTTTAAACAAGTATTTTCATACTTCATCTCATCACTTTTATTAACTGCATATGAGCTGTGGTGAATAATTAACAATAACAGATGGCATTAATGTTGAAATTTCCTGGAAGATGAGTACAATATGACAAAGGTTATTAACAACATAGTAACCATCATGTGTTGTTAATGTGTGTAGCAGAGAGTTGTCTATCGTTTAATGTGTTGGAAGATTAGAACATTGAATTTTTTAATGCTACAGTAAGAATTATAATGTACCCAAAGTGTAATCTTCTTCAATATCTACGTTCATTAATATCAAAAACAATCCGTTAATTTTTATTACCCACCAATTACGTCGGTCGATTATTATACAGTCTTAACAGCTGTCTTTGATGTTGTCGGTCGCCGAATGCGGGCTGAGCATCGAGCAAGCCGTGGAACATCAACAAACAAGTGCGTTGCTGCTCGTCTCCCATGTTTGTAATGTACATTTTTAAAGTATTTATCAAGCCGCAAGATCGATGCGATGCCAGCGCTAATGCTCGGACCGGAATCTAACAATCTGCCAAACACACTGACTGATTACGTGTTAGAATGCGCCTAATAGCTTCATATATCTTCACTACATGCGGACAATGCGCCAGTGGAAATATTGTCGTGTCGTTCCACACTCAAGCACCGACTTTCACACAACCACTCCACAACAAAATCATTCCATTGGTTATTTCAGCGTATTAGTACCTGCTTATTTTCTTTTCATGTAAGGTACAATGAAAGGTTCTAAACTCAAAATTTAATAAAAATATGTATATTATTCATTCCTCCGTTTCTTACTCTCTTCACAATTTCTTCCATAGTACTCGTAAATGAGTTCGATTATGAATAATGTTTTGGGTAAAAGGTGTAGTGTTAGTACCTGATCATTTTCTTTTCAAGTAAGGTACAATGAAAGGTTCTAAACCCAAAATTTAATAAAAATATGTATATTAATCGTTCATCTCTATTTTACTCTGTTCACAATTTCTTTCATTGTATTTATAAATGAGTTCGATTGTGAATAATAGTTTGGATGAAAGGTGTAAATAAATAATTTAGGAAAAGCATGAAAAAGATCTCTGATAATATGCCTAGATGGGACAGGTCTTCAAATACATTATTGGATATTTGTCTCGCGACAAATGTTTGTGGTAATTGGTAAAGGCTGTCTGCCTACAGCTTTTATAAGACTTGCAGCTTATAAAGGGTTGTAAACTACTAAAACACATTTAGTTAAAAATTAGCGAAGCTAGGATTTGAACCCCTGACCTCACATTCCGTTCCATTCGAGCTTACTAATTAAGTGAGCCACCCCTGCCCGGGTATGAAGAAAAACTATGAAAAACACTTAGATATCTATTTCATAGGTACCTATATATGTAAGATATTATTGTTATACTCTATCTATTGTATTAATTTGCTCATGTGATTTCAGTCCGGTAAATGAGACTTTACGATATTATATAATATTGAATTTAATTTTATAACTACAAAATATAATGTATAAATATTTCTATGTCTGAACTTATTTTAATAAAATTCTATTGAAATGTTGTGATTGACATGTCATAAGTGACAGATGACGTTTTTCTTCTTAAATTTGTCAATGACAACTAAAATTTTATTTTAAATAGCAAAATAGCAAATGAAATAAAAATTACAAAAAGGTAACTTCAAACTCTAGTTATACAATGAAACATTTAAAAGTGGTTACTATAGCTTCAGACGATTCAGGCTATTTGTAAAAAAGTTCTGAATATTTATTTATTATTAAGAGACCAACAGTTTAACACCAATGAGAGGTTCCCACAGTTTACCAAATTTAGGAATGAATAACTAATAACTTACATCTAGTGGTAAAAGTAAGCCGATACTCTCCTGTACCTCGTAACCTAATAACTAAAATCTAGTGGTAAAAGTAAGCCGGTACTCTCCTGTACCTCGTACCGGTAAGTAAAATATAGCCGGTATGCCGTACTGGTAAGAAAATATCATTAGTATATCTATCAATGAATAATGAATATCGTACATAAAATACTTAAATACTTATACTTGTTAACTACCAGCAATTCTGACTTTTCTACATTCACCACTACTACGTCTACGATCTATCCACATTCAAAAGATGTAAATGTGAGTAGAACCTAAGAATAAAACAATGTAGTTTGGAAATGATAAGTATATACAATGTGTATAAGTGTATTTTTAAATGAATGGTTAGATGGGCAGGTTTCCCTGGTGTTGCACTTATCTCGCATGAGGGATTACAGGGCATTATGTCGTGGCGCGAGCAAGGCGCTGCTTTGTCGCGCTGTCGCCCCTCAAAGCGCTGACACTCGTGAAATACGGACACCTGGCCCCAGGCCGGTCAATCCACCTAGTCTTATTAACACGTCAATTCTAACCTAATTCCATTACCATCTCTAACAACAACTAATTCTCAGGAAAATATATCTCCATATACTTATAGAATTTTGGCTACATCTCTGTATAACAGGTACATTGATTTGTACAAACATTTGCTTTAATTTAGTAGTATCCACTGTTTATTTTATTTCTTATAAATTTTTAGATTATGAAAATAGACAAGGACATATATAATAACCATCTCTGTAGAATGGTTAGATAGTGATACTTACTGAAGTTCACCACGTTTGGAAATTTATTTATCAATTTCATCACGAAAACCATAGTTAACCATATTAATTTTATTTAACTACTTGTAGCTTGTAGCTAGGTAAAATCAAATCACTAAAATGTAAGTAAAATTTTTTACGTTTTGAAAGTAAGAGGTGGACTTCTTGGAACATATAAAACATGTAAGAGTTCAAACGGTTCAAATAATGACAAATACAAATAATACAACAGGAAATAGAAAAACACATGCAAAATGAATATTATTTATTTACACTTTAAATATAAAAAATAAAGATAAAGAAAAAGGACGAAGGATAATAAAGTAATAAAATAGTGGGGTACATGATAGTACCTATTCCATCTAGAACAGCGGTCGGGGAACTTTTTTAATCATTACCCTAAAATATTTTTGTGTAAGTTGATGTTACCCCATGGTGAAGAGCAAAAAAAAACGAAATCGCCTGCATATGTCGCTAAATTGTTTAAGTTGAAAAAAATACTAACAGGTTTATAAAATAGCAAATTAAAAATATATACTTTTTATTCACAAAAGTTTCATTTTTACCCTCAAAATTTCATTTTTACCCCATTTGGGGTAATTTACCCCGGTTCCCCGACCGCTGATCTAGAACAACGTGTCTCAGATTACATACGAGTATATCAGACAGTGGGGGAGGTGACGGGGCGATCGGGGTCTCATATACTTGCAAAGATATGCTTGATTTAGAGCGAAATTAAAAATCCTTAAAGTAAATGATCCGAAGAAAGTTTTGACCCGATTTGTATCGACGACAAAAAATTGATTACAAGTTTAGTTATTCTTTTATATGTATAATTTTTTTTTATTATTTCAATGATTTTGTATTTCCTAATAAATTTTGTAGTCAACATTATTGTTTATGATAATCTGAAAAAAGGTAATTCGTCCCACCCTGGGAAAATTTTTGGATCCGCCACTGGAAATGAATGGCTGTCGCAATAAATATTTTTATAACAAGTTTCCTCAATTTTCATTTTCTCTAATTGTTTTCCTTCACGCTTTAGATAACATTATAAATATTGTAACTTGAAATTCATCTGACTGTTCTAATTATAATACATTAACAAATACAAGAATGACGTACACGTCGCACCTTTGATAGTGTTATATTCTGCTCCAGTAAATAATGTATTGGTGGTCGAATAATACACAGGATATAACTATGAAATATATTGATTGTTATAACACATTAATATAAACTGTATTTACATAATCAAAAATATGTTTGTTGTTTGTTCTCTCCCAAACACTCTTAATCTTAATATCTAATATTCATTTCTATCAAGTAGTCAACAAATAGATATTCCTGTATAATATATCCTAAACTTTCGTTGTCCCTTGACGATAGTTCCCTTATTGTAATCCTTCGCACCTTCTATAACAAAAATATTGTCACTTGAAATTCATCTGATTATTCCAATCATGATACATTACTAAATCCAGAAATGACGTAGACGTCGCACCTTTAATACTTTAATACACATCCCTGCAAAACATTTCCTAACCTTCACTTGTCCCTATCCTATTGTTCCCTTATTGGGCACCCACGCGCCAATCCGGAGCAGCCCCGCCCCCCGTTGTGATCGGTGCGCTATTGTTCCCGGCCCGCCCACGCCGCTATTGTTCGTGCGCCGCCGACGCCGCGCGGAGGCGCCGACGCATTGTCTCCACAATGCTCCTGGTTGGCCGAGAGGAACAACAGGCGATTGGCGCGGCACAATGGGGGGTTCTAATTGTGGAGGTGTAGGTGGTAGCACAAGGACGGTGGATTGTCTGCTGATGCTAAAATGTAATGTTTACTTATCTGGCATTTGTCAATACTTGTGGATACCAAATATACGATGAGCTTATTTTAATGTGAAACATGAGATTTGACTAAACATGGTTATGAATTTAACAGCAATATCTTAGAGCGTTATGTTTAATATTTTTAAAATGAAACGTAGGATGTCAAGTTTACATTATTATTAATTTTCAAATTGTATTTTTTTAAGTAACACATTTTCATCGTGGGATTAAAAGCGGTGTACTAAGATTGTGGCCCTCTAGATCTCCAGATCTCACACTACTTGATTTTTTTTTAAATAGAGAACATTAAATTCAAATTTGTTTAATGAAAATATATGTACCGTGTAATTTATTTTAATGCGAAACATGAAATTTGATATAGGTAGCCATTGTTATGAATTTGACAGCAATGTCTCAAAGTGGTATTTTTAAAATGAAACATTGGTTGACAAATTCATGTCATTATTAATTTTCAAATTGTAGTATGTTATGTTTAAGGCGATAGTCTGGCACTAGGCACTGGCTTAGGGCGCCTGGCTTATCGGAGCTCCCAAAATCTAAAAACTAAAAATATACAAATTGTATAGACTATGTATCCAATAATATTTAATTTTGCAGCACTTCAAACATAATTATATTTAATGAATTTTAATATAGGTATAATAAACAAAATAATCACATAGAAAATAAAACACGTCGTATCACAAAAAAATTATAAGCTCAATAAAATTATAAATATATTATACGTAGATATTTAACCAACATCAGTCCGTAAATTATAAAGGCAATTTCTTCTTTTTAGCATTATATGTAAAAGCTGTTGATTGCATATTCTACATTAATAATACCATTGCGGTACTAATGTAAAAGTGTTAAGACACTAATGCCCAGTGGCTCCAACAAAGCTTAAAATTTTGAGCAGCACTTTAAAAAAATGCTAATCGAAATTTTGGCAGCAATGTTGAATAGTTCATTTAACATTTTATTGCGATGTGATATTGTCCATTTAAGATTAATTTAAAATATAAGCAATATCGGTGAAACCGGATATAATGTCTATTTTCTTCTATATGTGATGTATTTATTTCGATAACACCTATTCTGTTAATATTTTATTCATCTAATAACTCCCCATTACCCTCCTCTTGAATCCGCACTTCAACAATGATATAATACCAAATTCATTTTTGAGAATGCAATAAATAAAAATATGAGTAAAACATGTAATTTATTTATATCTTAAAATAAATTATAACAAGCACACTTGAAAGTAACTAAATCAAAATATTTTTTTTTTTAAATAGGCTAATTTTCTATAGAAAAATATCTTTCCTCTCTTTATTTTTCTAAACACAAAAATTTTAAAATATTTAAAATGCAAAGCAATATTATTAGTTGTACTTCAAGTTCTTAACTGTTATTTTTTGTTTTAACACACTATATAATATTACTCTAAAAATATATATTGATTTGGTTCGTCGCCTTTGTTTCTGTCCTGAATAGAATTTTGAAATCAATACTGTATTAATAAGAAAATTTACAATGTTGTCATTATTTTCGAGATAATTATATGCAAAAATTGATAACTAATATTATTTAATTGAATATATATTTTAATTATAATACATACATACATACAATTTAACAGTTATCAACTAACTAGCAAATGTACTTTTCTAGGACTCTACATTTAAGAATTAAGAAAGACAATTACATATATTCACGCGTATTGCAGGATAAAAATATTTTAAATAATAAAACAAGTATTGTAAAAAATATGTCATATATTTTATTCCTTTACATATTAAATAATTATACAAAAAAAGAAAATAATTTCATTAAACTAATTATTTCTTTCTAAATGTAAAAAATAACAGTAATGCACCAATTCTACTATAGTAATTCCATATTTTAACAAAGGCATTCATTGTGCTAATACAGGATATTATTAATTTTGGATAAGGGTATAGATTTTCTGTTAAAGTGGAGTTGCGCATTGTTGTATTATATATTGATTTTCACAAACTCTGAACGCTGTATAACTAGAGCCATCTGTTATTGAGTAGCGAGTCTACGTCGCAACTGGTCCAGATGAGTAGGGATGCTGTGTTACAGAGATCCGCACATCAGAGAGTTCGAGAGAACAGATTGCTGTAATCATTAGTTACAAACCGGAATTAAGGTTCCAAACCATTTTTGTAGAGATCTTTTTATTTCAGAGAAATTATTGTGTTCGTGTTTACTGAGAGATGAGAGTAGTTGTACCATTTTGAAAGATTTTCTACGAATTATATTTGCTTACATTATTTAAAACTATTCACAAAAATAGATTCATAATATTATTACAATAGTTTGAAATATTAAAATTTAATTGGAAACGGAAACAACTCGAAGTTCGGTATACGTTTCAAATAAAAATTCATTAGCATCAAAAAATTTTGATCGAACTTTCCAATAATAATCTTTGTATGGAAACAAAGTAAAAGTACTGGGATCGAACATTCCATTTCTCTGAATATATCTTCCCTGAAAAATTAAAAATATAATCGAAACAAAAGAAAGTTTGTTTTTGAATGAAAGTTTTTAAGTAACTTTTATAAAGAAACAGCCACAATGTTTTTGGCATCAGAATCATTGTTAATGTAATAGAATTCTATACATACCTTTCGAAATGGACATTTAAAAGGAGGTTCATAAGAATATACAAAATCAGTCCAAGCCATTCCTTTCATATCCATGAAAATACAAAAATTACTTCGTTTTAATTTTCTAAAATTTTCGCAAGTATCTAAGGATTCTCTGTTAGCACACCGTGTCACCGACAATTCCAACTACAATTTTAAAAATTTCATTAATTTCCCTGTTGCAATTTGAGATTTATTATTATTAAAGTTAGTATGAGTTGTATTACACGGAATATAATATATAATTAGTATTCGACCGAAGTTTCGGTTTCGGTCAGTTTGTTAATAGTTTTGTTTTGTACGTTATTTCAATTTTCTTCCGTTCGAAGATATAGTTATTATTTTATTATCGTTCTTCTAAAGCTGTTGTACAAAAGCGCCAAGTGCAGTATAAGGCAAGATTTCATTAATTTAACTTATAGAATTAAGACAAAGACTTATTGTAGAATTTATTGCAAGAGAATAGCATACATTATAAATTAACATGTTAGTAAAAAAATAATTCTTGAAAAGACTACTTATTTCATTATGATTGCTTGTGATATTTATGAAATGGTAATAGATAACTAAGTCTATACTTCTTTAGTAAAAATGATGGCTCCACAAAAATAAAATAATATTCAAATAAATTGAAGTCTTTTATTTAAGTTCATAATCGAATAATACCTTAAAAGGTAAGGAAGACTAGAATTGTGTTTAATGAAAGTTCAACTAAATTTTAACCTTACTACATAAGTTTCGGTTTCGGTTACGTTTTCAGCTGAAACTAGAGGAGGAGCCAAATATTCGGTTACGGTTTGGTTTCGGCTGAAAATCGTATTTCGGTCAAACACTATATACAATAATATGACTTGCTAAGATAATAGACAAATAACATGACATGTAAAGTTCCAAATGAAGCAATCGCATTCATAGACCACATATTTTAATAACAATGTATTATTTATACATTAATATTTAAGTATCTTACATGCAAATTCTCGCCAGATATGTCCCTCGTTAAATATCCTTCCCCATTTATAAATGAACCAGTCTTATCCGTAAAATTTACCTTGAACATTAAACTTTTAACTGGTGAACTTTGGGGTATTTTCGTTACAGCAAATTGGTCTATTATTAATACTTGTTTACCCTAAAAATATAATTAAAATATTAAGTCTAACACTATTTATTAGGTACATACTTTTATTATACGGGTAATGCAAACTAATATTAAAAAGTGTTTTATTGTTGAGGAGGACATTACATATATTTAATAAAAGGTTTTAGTAAAATAGAAGCACTAAGGATTATTCGTATGTATTATTTGTATTTAACTTATTTATAATAATAGCCTATTTGTTATCATATAATTTATCTTTATTACATTTCCTTTTTCAATAAAATCAAGTATCTAACAACAATAAAATGTCAATCTTCATAATTAAACAATGCAACAGAACTCATTGCAATATCTTTTATTATTTTTCTGAATAATAACAAATTATTTACTGTCTACTTTTTGTCTAAATATTGTATGCTTCTTATATGTCATCCTTTATAGGAAATTCAATACTAATTAATAGAAATATTATTAATTAGTATTGAATTTTATTTTTATTACATTAAATATAGTTAACAATGTTTATAGAAAAATATTAACAATTTGATTTTGTTCTAGGTTAAATTTCTACGACAGACTTCCACTGTACCACTGTAAGAATCCACCAACATCTATCTTCTGGTTTTTTCAAGAAAACGTTGGCTATCTGTCGGTATATCCAACCTTATTAATGAAAAGCTGTTTTTAGTGAAATTGTGAAGATCTCGATCCGAATATTATTAAAGGTTTTCGACTGGGATATAGTGGACGAAGAAATACAAAGCGATCTTATTAAAAATGTATAATACTGTTAACTCTTGTACTCATTATAAGAAATATTGTAATTCTTTTTGTAGTAATAGCAAGGGAAATTTGTAAAGATTGAACCATCCTGTCCTATAATGAATTTTATTCTTGCAATTCATTTTAATATATAAATGTTTTCTCAGGTTGACTACATTCTGCTTGGACAAAGGTAAGCATTAATATAGCTAAAGTATAAAGGTATTGTTGATCTAATAGTAAGATTAAGAAATTAAAAGTCAAGGAAATTAAATTGACAAAAACTATTTCAACGAAACATACCATGCTGATCGGAACTGCTGAAAATAAAAAAGATCAGGTTTTCTATTAAACAGAAAGATACAAATTATAAGTCCTAAAAGATATTATAAGAAATATTATAATGTTTGATAAAATAGTCATTTTTTAAAATTTCACACAATAAGAAACGTGCTTCATACTCAATTTAAATTATAGAACTGTAAGAAAGAAATATTTTTACAAATACGAAAAGGAAAAGACGCTTGCAGTTTCCTAAAACGTAAATAAGTCTAGGGATACTTGACAATATATGACATTTTCTGATAAGAACAAGTGAGCAAGTACAATATTTTTAAATCTATTAGCAAAAAAATGGCAAAATCCAAAAAAATAAATAATTAAAAATATGTTAATAGGCCATTTCTACACAAATCTGTAAGTTTTGCAGATCTGTAAGTCTGTGAAAAAGTGACAAAAACGTTCTTATACATAAGAGTGGCTACTTTCGTTGGTATTACGTTAATTATATATAGGATTTACAGAACTGAAAGACTTCATATTATATATAGAGCCATAAAAATTCAACCAATTGTGCAATAGATATGTATGTAATAAGTTGTGAAATGATAGTGTTTTAGGTACGCGACGTGAAAAATGTTCCCACGAGCGCAACGAATGATACAACACGTCAAGTTTTTTACCCACTGTATTTATGTTAAAACAATAATAATTTAAAACAAAGTAGCTAGAATCATTAAAATTTACAGTTATTTAATCCTAAAGTAATTGACATTTATGGTTAAGGTATTAAATGAAGAACATATTCAACCTCAACTTCAAATACTTTTTTGCCACTATATGTTCGTGAAAAGAAGAGAATACCGAATGTTAGGGTTTATGTCCATCCACAATGCGGCGATGACGTAGGTCCCATCTATCACCCCCATCAATTCCACGATTTCCATGATGTACTTAGAGCGGAATTAGAGCAATTCATCACAGCGAGTGATACAGATGTTCTCCTGTGCCGGTATAATCAGCGCAGCGCCGCCCAGCCGTGAAATGCTGAACCAATTCCGTGTAAACGGGCGCGCGATTTTTCCGTCTCATTTTGCAATCACTAATGCTGGATGTGAGCGCGACCCCGGTATCACTTGCAGCTTGTCATCTATCAAACACACAGGCGAGGGCAGAATGGTACCCAACTACATTATTACTCTTTCTTCACCCTCTTCCAGAATACTAACTATTTACACAAAATGCTCATTTCTTCTTTCAAAGAGTCTAGGCAAAATGTGATATTTTGAATAAAGTAAACAATCAAATAAGTTTTTGGAATAATACCACAGAATAGGTTTATACAGAAGCGACAGTAAGACAGAGAAACGAAAATTAGAGAGAGATGGCAGAAGGCACAAATTTAAAGGGCTTATTGTTTAAAATCGGTAAGTTTCCTCACATCTTAGGGAGAGATGAGGGAAGGCACAAATTTAAAGGTCTACACAATGCTTCAAGGTCGTAGAACTGAATAGGGGAACATGAAAGGTACCGACACGGAATGTCGCTTCTGTATGTAACTATTCTGTGATAATACACTCTTATACTCTGTTTAATAATTAGGAAAAGCGAACTGAAGTTGGCGCACTAAAATAAATATTTCTGATTGACTGACGAAACGCCTGTTTTACATTCAACGATATTTGTCTCATCAGGTATCGTGTCAGAGAGTGTTTCCAATTTCGTTTATGTTATGTTCATTATAGTTATAACGTTTCGTTAAATTTTTAAAAAAATTATAAAACAGTAGACAAATTAAATTTTTCTTCAAAAATGACTTGTGTCATTGGGGAAAATATTTAACGAGGCGTTATAACTATAACGAACATTTTATGAATACGGGCAGTAGTGTTTAATATCAATAGTACATAATTACAAGAAAGAGGTTTTTTGAATTATTTTATATTTACATCTCTAGGTATTGCCATAAAAATTTCACAACTGCATAGGTAACTTATACTTTAACTTTTAGAATGTAGTAATATATATTTTTCAATCAACGGTAATACCTAAATCTTATTTTATAACATGTAAGTATACAATTGCAAAATAAAATATTATGTTACAAATTTTAAACAAAATCAAAAAATAATGTTATTATAACATTATATTGTTGATTTTTGTAAGATATATAACGTTATATAACAAATTATATTTTTTTTCATTACGTTATAAAATTACGTAACTTTATGTTAACATTATATCATCCCTGCTTTAAACATACATTAGCGAAAGGTAACATCAGTTTTACATCTATAAAAGTAGTGTCCCAAATTCAACAATACGTATCCACTTGAACACCTTTTATTTGACAACTTCATTCTTTCATTCACTCTGAACACATGCAACAAATTTCCATGCATTGAAACTTCCATTAGCTACACCTTCTCCACGCGACAAAATAGAACATCTTGCGCTTTCCGCTTGAGGACTTCTTCTGCAGCGTCGTTAAAAGAACCGTTGAAGTTGAAACATTGGGGTAAATACAGCGGGCGTTGTTTATTCCTTCCTTTCCGAGTCGCCGGTCAGCGTGAATAGGTCCGAGAAGGTTCAGCTGCTGGACAGCATCAAACATTGAAATGTTGCATGATGGCTCTATTTCAATTAACAATGACACTCTTCTGTGACTATGTTTGGCCTTTTCGTGATAAATTGCTGGGCTGTAACAAAAAAGAAACAAATGAATACGTGTCTTTTTTACTAAAATTTGCTATGTATCTTAATGCTTTCAATTTATGTTTAATGTTTTAAGAAAGGTAAACGTTAAATATTAGTTAGATCTTATTGTTTATGTTATTGGTCTACCTTTTAAAGAAACATAAAAAATAAATATTGTCTGTTATAAAACAATGCATCGTAATACCATACGAATAAGTAATTTAGCTCTTACCCTCTGAAATCTTAACGAACATATTTAAATTTTAGGCTACAAGAATTATCAGTGAATTTTAAAATTTTATGCGATTATATATTTGACTTACATTTTCTGTTTAAATTGCAGTTTTGTTAAGAATATTGAATTGGCACTAATCACTTTAAATTAAAATAACTTTTTTAAATGAAAACTTTCCATTCTCATAATCATAGATAATAGAAATAAATAGTTATTTATAATAAGCAGTCTATTTGGTTTTGGATATACCTACTTGTAGGTTTATGTAGCATTATTTGCAAAAAATGAAATAAATTACATCTTATTATTATTATCGACTAAATATGTCTATTAATATTATATTTAATACTGTTCCTTACATTTATTATGAAAAATTTAAGCAAAGTTTAGGTACACTGATCGTTGCTGCCATCTACCTTTGAAAATATGCATTATATACTTCGTCGTTTGCTTGGTAAAGCTAAATTTTAAATTTAGGTATGTGTAAATATTACAAATGTAATATTTATAAATAAACAATAAATGATCATATTTCAATTCCTAAAAAATGGAATTTTATTTAATAAAAATAAATTATACGAAGTATGAAGCTTTGTTGTACTTATAAAGTCTTTTTCAATTTGTGCTTTTTTTAAATTATACATACCTTTGTGTAATACAAACAAACCAAACATTTTGACAAATTAATTTTTGTCAATGAACGATATTATTATTATTAGTTTATTTATATCAAATGACTTTTTCACATTACGAAGTTTGTGACACATAAAGTGCGTTAATTAACAAGCTCCACAACAATTCCATAAAATTCCATTTTACTTCAATGAATTTAGAAGAATTTAGTAACGCCAAAAATAGCTATTTTTTTTGTTTTTTTTTATGAAGGAAATTTTAGGTTTGAAATGAATTAAAAATATTCTGAACTGCAATAACAAACTAATTTTAAAACTACAAATTGAATGTATTGAAAAACTTATGTTTAATATATTACTAGAGTAGCGGGATATAATGTGTTGGACACATCCGATTTTTTTCTTTCCTTTGTGGAATGGAATAATTGTTTCTTGCATTGATGCATAATATATCTGTTTATAGAATTTATAGAATAGTTATATTAAAGTGATAATATAGTGATTGTAAAAGTAATCCCGCTCATTGTTTGTAAGAAAACTAATAATCCTCCACCAGCACCCTGCTGGACAAAGCCGTTATCCCAGCAACAATAACACGTTCCATCTCTGCAATATTGCGCAAAACTCGCGGAGATTCCTTTCAGGCGTGTCTGCTCGGCTAGATTTTAAAAGCTCCTCCGAGATTATTACTTCTTTTTCAGCCGGCTCTTTCTTCCCGCCGTCCGCACATATGAGATGAGAGGGCCCGACAATGAACCTGGCACTTTTCGAGTGCATCGTGATGGAATTAACACGCGCCCTCTATCCGCAGAGCTGAGGTCATGTCGCTGGCAGCTGGTAGCTGGTAGCTGGATCGTGTCTATTATCAACGATATAAGAATTCACGAATTATGCTCGTGGTTTTGCGACTCTTGAGTGGTTTAGGGTTTAGGGCAGATGGTGTGTTGGTTTAAAGGGATCAAAGGATTATCATTCGAATTTTATGCGAATATTGGTTTCACTTTCCTTGCCAGATTTTAAAATCAATTCATTATGTAGGTATAGAACCGCAGATGAATAATGTATACTTTATGTTACAGGATTATTTTATATCACTCCAGTTAATAATTTAAGATTCATGCTAAAATTTGCCCATTATGATTTTATTGTATAATGACTTTTCGATTTTCTATGTCTATGAAATATATTGTAATATTGAAATATTATAAACTCATGCTTTCTATCAATTAATTAATTAATTATTGTTTCAATGTTTTTCTACTCAGATTACAATAGAAGAACTCGTTAGGTTTTTCTAGTATGAAATTATACTTTATTTAAAGCTCTTAAATAGTTATTTGTATCTTTTTACCATTTTTACCATTCCAGTGAGATAGGAAAAAGTGCTTTCCTTTTGCGTTAGACAAAACATTTTTTTTACATGTTTCAAAAATGTAGAGCATTCTATTCATGTCATGAAAAAATGTAATTCCTTAACTTTTTTATTTAAAACTTTTTTCGTATCTTTTAGAAACATAAAAATGTAAGTAATCTATACTTACATGTTCTAGGATCTTTATCATCTCACTAAAATGGATTGTTGTTAAGTAAAAACTTGGAAAAATATCTTCATCCTCATAAATTTAATGTTATTGTAAGTAATAAGGTATAACAAGTTTAAATCTATAAAGCTTTTTATTATTACTATTCAATAATGTTATACATTCCACATCTGTCATATAGTTCAATAAAAACTTATTGAGACCAATTATCAACCAACTTAATTGGTTGATAACTGTTAAGTAACATGTATGTGTGTATATTTTATCTATGTTTGACGAAAGAATTCTGTACAATAATTTACATGTTGTACTTGATAATATTTTAAAATTATTTATCACCTAGATGAAGACTGAATTACAGTCTAAACGTTGTGTATCAGTGGATTTTATTAAATGACTGCAAATCCAAAAACAACTTTCCTTTGATTAAAAAAATATGATTACAAACTTTGAATTTTTATGTAGTTATAAATTTGAATCAAATTAAATGTGCATATTTTTTCAACAAACTGACTAAAAAAAGAACATTAAATTTCGTTTCAACATAAATGAATTACAAGAGACCATATGGTGGCAATATCCGACGTCCAATTTATAAGTTTATTTTTTGGGTCAACGATAAAATTTTTTTATTTTTATAACATAATTTTGGTTCAATATTGGCAATTTAAAAATAAATAGTTTGCTATATTTTTTAAAATATTCAATAATAAATTTATAATAGCGAAATGAAATTATCGTGTTGTACAGATCTATTTGACAATTTTGTACATTTATGAATTAGGTATTGTTGAATTTAGGGTTTATATCATCTTCTTTAGTATTCTGCTTTGCGTATATATGATTGATTAGACCTATTAAAAACAGAATATCAAGCATTTGTTTCGGTTTGACATAGCCTTGCGATAGCAAGTCATGCTCATCGTGAATCCATGATTCGTTTGCTTTGGTGGTTAGTATTTGAGGCTTGAAGCGAAGATAACCTCGTAAACAATCATTAATTACGTCGTTCCGATTGAATTCCACATCCACATCCACATCCAGCATCCACATATCAAGTGGCGTCGTGCGCGCTGACCGTACCGACGCCACTGAGCGACGCCGTGATTGGCTCGCGATAACCATTCGTCATCGTCACAACGTCGCTGACAACGGGCTGTCTCACTAGGGAGGGATGGTGTAAAGTGTTGAGGGTACGACGCCCTAGCGGAAAAATATACAGTTTCTAAATTCATGATTTACATCTTTGGATATAATAGAATATAATGGATATGTACAAGTATTATTAAATATTTAGATAAGAAAAGTAATGTATCTAAATATCATAATTGGTACATAGGTGCTTTCTCTGTTTTCTTGTCTGAAAAGGGATTTTTACTACCTGCCCAGTCGATATTAATTTGGAATAGGTTTTCCGACTTCTTTCGGTTCCAAATGAAAAATTCTTTAACCAAAAATCCTCGATTTTTTTTAAATATATATTTCGAAAATTTCGCCCTTTGAGCGACGGCATTTTAATAGTTTAATCGTCATTTTTGTATAAAATTAGTCCACGCCATAAAAATGCGTCATTCATAAAGGTGAAACAAGTAAATTAATAGAAATATAGAAAATTTCAAAATCTTATATTTGATAGGTACAAAACAATTCCAATTCCAAATTAATATCGGTTTGGCATATAGTAAGATACCATTTTGAGTATGATATTTAATTATAAAATTATTTTTGAACTAATTATTGATAGAGTATTTTAAATACGTAGGTAGGCTGACTTGGTGACTTGGTAAAAAAAGAAAATCAATTCAGTGTTTCTAATATTTATAATATTCTACGTCATCTATATCTATCTATCTATCAATTATTCTAACACTATCTACCTATTATTTAAACACATTTATTCCATTTGGAAAGATACATTTTTAATTTTAAAAGAATTATAAACTAGACCTAAATTTTTTACAAGAACGAAAAATCAAACGAAACAAAAAATTAGAACTGAAAACTAAACCACTATTTCTCGTAGATTGAATTCAAAAGAGAACAAACACTCTAGCAGATTTATATCTTTACTATAATGTTGCGGGAAATTTGTTTTACATTCATAATAAACTAACATTATATTTTTTATGAAATTGTTGGATTTTTTGCGAATTCCGGGAGAGATTTTTTCTCGGTGCGTAAGCCCAGTGAACTGATGAGGAGGAACTGGAAAATCGGATAATGGTTTTTGATTTTTCGTCGTTTTTTACCGTCTGTCATTGATGTTGTAATTAATTTTCAATTTTGTTTCGCTTCGATATGTGTGGACTAATTGTTCCTCTGTTCGACGCAAGGTTTCCATAACTGATTCATTTCTGACTGATGCTCTGCTTTTCATTTTTCAAATTTTCAGTTAATTATTCATACGAATACACATTTTCATGTTCGTATTCCTTTTTGCAAATTACCATTTAACATTGTTCATTTTAACTGGATTGAGAATTTACACTTAACATGTCATAAATACATAACATACCGTAAACATAATGAACATTTTACAAAGGAACGATTGTCATTTTATCGAAAGTTTAGAGAAAAAGATAAAGTAAGTGAATTTAAGGGAAATGATAAAATAACACAACTTTATTAGTTTGGGCACATCAAATTTTAATGAACTAACGAGAAAGATGAAGCAAAAGAAACATATAGAAGAAAGAAAAGTATATGATGGAAGATCTGGAAAGGTAGAATAAAATTAATAGATACGAAAAAGGATACACCGTGAATATACTAAAAACTAAAACAAAGGACCAAAAAAGTTTGGAAGAAATGAATGGAGAAACTTAGTAATTCAGATTTAGTTGATGAAAAAAAAAGAAATGTATCTAGGTGTCTACAGATTTAGTAAAATTAATTAGTAGCAAAAAAGTCAACGGTCAAGTAAATATATATAAAAAAAACTGTTTTCCAATCAAACAATCACAATATTCTGAACTAACTTTTATAATTAACCATAAATTCATTTACATTTAAAGTTTGCAACACTTACAACTTTACCAGTAGTAATACTAAATTTACTATACAAACGTTAGATCACAAAATTCGTTTGTATAAAAAATAGAACGTGTTCTATTTTTTTAACACAATTTATATTGTATCAAAAATAGTGCAAGATTTTGTACAATTTATAGACTAGACTAAAACGGCCTTTAGTACCTTATACAGATCATATATTCTTCGTGCGACAAAAGAAAAAGTTACAATAACCAATTGAAATAATATATAAGTTTGTAAAACGTGATGTAATGAAAGTAGAGTGAGAAATTTCCATGAAGTAATACTTGCATTCAATTACACCCCGTACAATGTGTGTCCCTGCAGCAAATGAAATTCATGAATAGCGTAATACGGGATTACTTTAATTGCGAGAGCATAAAGCAATTAACATATTAAAACACATGTGAAGTCTTTGGCGTGGACAGCGAATGCGTAGCCGGCGAGGGCGCAAGCCATTTTGCATCACAATTCCGCACACGGCGCAACGGTATTGTATACTGCTATCAGATCCAGCCAGCCTGCTATCAGATATACTGTTGTTATATACGTACAGGAAACCAGGGCTGGACTTGCCGAAATCAGGGGGAGTTGGGATCTGAAAGTCGGGATATCGCAGGCAGAGCAATACAAGCAAATCATGGTTTTTGAATTTAGAAAATATAGGGTAGTTGCGTGACCGAAGTAGGAATCCATCAAATGTTGTGGTTTACTCAATTATTTACAATTACTAGATGTACTAATTTGCTTTTATCGTACAGGTAGAGAACATTTACTGGACGTCACCCAGAGACTACTTTAAGTTATATGGAAAGTGACATTCTTATATGAGATGACCATTCGGGTCATTGAAAGTAGGTTCTTACCAAACCTGGCTAATTATAAATATGCTTCATTTCCCGTCTAGGATTAAATAAATACACGGATCTGCTTATAAATGATTATATAAAAATGAAGTTAACACTACAAGTAAATTTAGACTCTACATTTGAGTTCTGAAGACCCGACTCTCAAGACCTACTGACTGTTGTTTGTCCCTTAGTTACCCTGCTGAAGTTTAACCTGTCAGCAGAATTATAGTGACTACAGTGAAAAAGTACTAACACCGGGGTGCAAATATGTCTTTACATATTTTTGCTTATTTTTGAATTAGATTCATTTCTTTATTTTTCTGCATCATGTTTGTACCATTATAATTCCCTATAATTCTATGAGTCTTATTTATAAAAATTTTCGATTTTTGTATTAGTATAGATTTAAAGCCATATTAAATTGTATTAGGTAATTAATATTTTCTATCTGTTTTCTTATTGTTAATTTCATTGTTCATATTATTATTATATTGCTATCATTGTATTATTTTGTAATTGGGACAACAACCTTTTAAATAGTAAACATTATTATTATTATTGTTAGATGAGGAACTTCATAAAATTTGTGTTACTAAAAAACTACTGTTTGTTTAAAATCACAGTTTTCTTCCAGATATTTTGGTAGCTCCCTAGCACCGCAAAACCTTTTATTTATTTATAAAATGTGCGAGTTATGAAAATAATCATTAATCTATGCAATAGTGGGCATCTTTGAAATGTGCTTCGACTTAAATTGAATACAATGTTATACATGGTATTCAATTTCCAGAGTTACCTACCGTTTCCAAATACAAAAGTGGTTTGAAAAGCACTACATTAGAATCTGGCTTCTTACTTAATTGTAAATTTCCAAGAAGATGAATAAAAATGCAAATTTAGTTTTACTAAGCTAGTACTTGAGTACTTAAATCCTTCTGACTCTTAGGATTGTTGTATTCCATTAAAATGTGAAAAAATGTTGCAATCAAGGAGATTGTACGGGAATTCCCCGAGTCTATGTAATTTAAATTCATTCGAAAACTTATTTTTATATAATGGACTTTCGGTTTTAATGAACACGGACAAGGTACTACTGTATACCAAAAGACAACAACGAACCTAATTTAACAAATGCTATATGTTTTCTAATATTCCGATGTCTATATTTCATAAGGACAAGAAGAATTTGAATTTAACTGGAACTCTATATTATCATGGCCAAATTCAAACATAAATTAGGTGCAGGTGAAGGTAGATTTTAATTTCTCGTTATAAGATAATAATAGCATTTTCGCATTGCTGGATGTTTTTCATGTCTATCTGTACAGATAACAAACTGAACCCAGCCCCACTTGTATTGTAAACTTTCCCCTGTACCCTGACTCCGTCCCTGCTTCCAATTCCGCTGTCAGTCCCACACACATTCATCTGTACCGGCTGTCCGAATGAACTTCCCGGGGTAGGCCTGGTAGAGCTACACTCCGCCAGGGCTACCCAGCACGGGAGATGCGTCCATTCGAGTCCAATCCAGCGTGTAATCCAAGCCCCAGCCCCCCAGACACATGCACGCCAAGCAACCCAGGTTTTTACTCGTATTCGTTCCAGGGAATAAGGAGGAATGTTGGCAAGAAATTGTGCCAAGTGCGGGAAATGGGTGTAATTGTTATAGATTTAAAGAAAATTTTAATTTTAGTTGTATATTTAGTAAAAGTATAACAAATTGAATAAATGTACTTATTTCAATATTCTGTTACATATTGCCTTCCGACATGTAAATTCATTAAAATAACATGTTCATAAATTCATTAACAATCTATATCAATAAATATCATTTTAGTATATCAAGAATTAGGAACGATTTTTGTCTGAAATTGGTTTGCTTTACCATTCGTAATCAATAAAAAAAGTATTCAAAATGATGTGTATTAAAATTCATTCATGAAAAACAAAAAGTCTTGTCATTTGCAGTTGTGTTTTGAAGGTATTAAATAGTAAACCATTTATGTGCATTTGTACTTTTTAGTATTTACTTAATGCTCAGTGAACCGATCGTTCCAAAAATTAATAATGATTTATTTACAAACTTGTAAAAGACAAGACACTAAAACATGACCATTTTATATTTTCCTTTATACAGTGTAATAGTATCTAAAAATACAATAAACGGAGTTTAATTATGAATATGTGGAGGAATTTTTAAAAATAAAATATTTTGTCAAAAATAAAAAAAATAATACATGTACTACCTAAATATATGTAGATTATATTATGAATTGTTAAAATCGAATTACGATTTTTAAAATGAACTAGAAAATAATAATCATTTTCTAATTTTCTTTACGAGAAAAAGTAACTAACATGTACATAAAATTTGTCTATTTCAATAAATTTATTATATTATATCTTAGGCCCGATCTTTGCAAGTACGAATAAAGTTTGAAATAAAATACGTCTGTCAAATAAACATCAAATCCGTCTTTCCATCACAGTGTAATACATATTCGTAGAATATCTATCTTTATCTAATAGATAAGTTTTTGAGAACATGAACATCGAAATAAACTTGTTCGAATTGTGTATAATGACCGAATTATACCGAAAATCCAGGAGTTCCTTCTTTTTATTTTTAATTGTCAATTCTAATCTATACATAATAACATTTCAAAAGAGATATTTCATTGATTTCAAAAAACTCGAGGGCCAAGAGTTAGAAGAAATAAATGATAAATCCAGAACGTCTATTCACCTTGTCATATCTATGAAGTAAGTAATCACTACTTCATTGCAGCCAATATCGAAATTATTATTTTTGTTATGTTAATTTACAGAATAATAATCCATTGGATAAAGTGACTTTGAAAGACACTTACACATTATTTGCCAGATAAGAGCTTCTAATAAATATATTTACAAGTTAGTTATCCGTCACTTTATCCATACTTGGAAAGATTGTCTTAAAAAAAAAGAAATTAACATCAATTTTTTTTATTAAAATATAAAATTTTGTGTTTTCGGATATAGCGGTACTTTGACATTATTATAAAATATTTATTTAATCTATAATGTGTAGTGATTTCCAAACCTGTATTAGATTTTTCTAAAGGAAATATGTCCTTAGGTATAATCCGTACTAACAGTTCTTTCGCAAACAAATGACAATAAATAGTTGTTTATTTCTGCTCTTTTCGAATTTCAAGTATTTACTTAAATTCCACGACAATTCATAAAAGATTGGGATCAATAGTGAAGAGCACTCGTGCGTTCCTTTCACAAAAATTCATTTCAAATCCACAATTTGCCCCAATTTTTGAACATCTTGCATGTACAATGGAAGCACTTCTCTAACAGAGCCAATACCTTCCTTAAATTCTTGTTAAAAACACAAAAAGGAAAAAAGCGTTGGATGTTGGGTGCCCTTGCCACGAGTCGCCCCTGGGGTTCACGCTCGAGGGCTAACAGGTTTAGCTAACCCTGGAAAGTTTGCTTAATTCCAACCGCATTGATATCACTGACAGATGTGTCCGAAATTGCGATTGTATTAGTTCTTTCTGCGTGTGCCCCCGGCTACGGACGCCTCTGTGTGATCCCATTGTGCGGTGGTTCCGCTCGGGTGACCACCGGCCTAACGCAATTGTAAATTCATTCCACTTGTAAATGAAATTATTTTAATTTGGCGGAATCAAATCAGCCAGATTTTGCGGTTCTTTGGTGACGACCGCGGGATTTGTTAGCTGCTTGGTTTGCTGAACGAAACGCGAAACGGCCTCTTACATCAAAGCACTCCATGGCTGTAATTTTATTTAGCTTCTGACGAAATATAAATACTTGCCAGGAATAATTAGATACGCATTTTTATTCCAAGTCCGGACTAAATTGTGTTTAAATTACTGAAAAGCTGCGACGACAAAGGAGATTATCATTTTGCCAAAAGTATTATTAGACGCAAAAAATAGACACTCTTTTGTCCTTTCATTTGCAGACTTAATAACATTTCAGTTTCACCAATTTAAATTTTAACTTCAACATCATTTCATTATTACACACAGAAAAAGAATAAAAAATAATTACTATTTTATGTTAGAGATACAAAATACAAATACAACATAATCTTTTTTTTTAGCTTTTAAAGTAAATTTAATAAAATACTTTAATTTATTAGAAAATCACTTTATTTTTGTAGAGCTACAATCTTTAAAGAATATCACAAATAATCAAAATAAAATAAGTAGACTTTTCAAGAAATATTTATTACTAACAGGTTCCTTTATATTATATGCTGTTCTCTTAAATAACGTTACTTTTTTTCTAAATGAGATCTTGCATACAAAATAAGATAACCTTTTTTTGTCGAACCTACTACGTCTAATTAGTTGCTCTATATGATATATTTTTCTTTATTTACATTCTATGTTACATAATATCCTTGTGGCAAACTTGTGACATCCGTAGGTTCTGTTGTGAAGTTATCTACGTGTGAAAGCCTAACTCTTCGTTCACTACTTCATACTACTATTTCTAGGTATGTAGGATACGGGCCAATTAATTATTAATTTTTAAAAGCTGTAAGACAAGTAAATTGTTTTAGTAGGTGTAAGTGCATATGCTTCTTATTGTTTCGAAGTGTTACTTCTCAAATAATAATTATAGACTTATTATTTTGTACATTGCAAAATGTATACAATTTATTTTTTGATGTTATTGCTAAATTTATTAGAGCTTTTTTAAATTTTTTATTGTAACAAACAGGGCATGTAACCGGTTAAAAAAACCGGTTAATATAAACCGGTAACCGATATTTTGAACAAAAATTGCGAACTTTAACCGTAATTTTAACCGATAATTTTAAGACCGAAAATACCGGTAACCGTTAACCAACAAAAAAGTAAACCGATTAAAAACCTTTATTTTACTTTTAACGCGATCATTTTAATTTTTTTATATCTGTGTTATTTACCTATTTGTATTTGAATATAAGTCATGACAGTTTTTACAATTTATAATTTATTGGAGTGTCATAAAAGTAGGTAGTCCCTTTGTCACTATTAGTCAAGTTTACAATTGATAAGTGACCTGGGTTTTTCTGATGGTATTACGGGAATTTTTGTGAATATTCGTTAAATAAATTGCATTATTTTATTCGTTATATTTTTTCAGATGGTAATTTTTTTAATTTTTTTTAAATTATTTTTCTTTCTGATTTGATTTATTCTGAAAAATTCGTCATAAAACATGTTACAGTTACCATGATTACAAAGTAAAATCGTTGCGAAAAACAATTTCTATTGTCAAATAAGGATAAATAACAATTAATGATTAGGCAATTAGTGGAAATATAAATTATAAATTTAAGAAAAAGCACTTACGATTTTCGAGGTTTTGTTCCATCCAGTTTTCTAGAAATGTTTTCAACCATAGTTCTTTCGCGGTTTAAATATTTCTTCTTTCTGCATTTCTGTCATTATAGAAACATACCTGAAACTGTCAGTCTATAAAAATATAATGTTTCAAATATAATTTTTGGATAGGTTATATTTTAATATCTACTACTATACATTTTTAAATAACACATAAGAATTAAGAATTGAAAATTATATTATAATTTCTTTAGCTCTAGCAAAATAAAAAATATTTTATATTTTTCTAAACTACTCATTAATAAAAAAAACTATTAGTTATTTTTACAATTATTAAAATATATGAACATTTTTACAATATTTGCTGCACTATTATTTATAAAAAAATATTTTGCACTCACCAATATAAATTGCTGCTTCTATAAGAAATTAAACCATTTGAAATAGGTTCTGCTTCATTTCTATCTATTCCCTAAAAATATCTGAAGAAAGAAATTTATAAAAATTGCTTCATCTGTAAATTATATCAATATTAAAGTGGAGATGTTGGTCCCATCCTCTATTATTTTACATTTGATGTTTAGAGGATGGTTAAGCCCTGCCACCACGACAAGGTCTCTCCACGACGGCAAGGGGGGAAGGGATAGTTTTGGGTTTAAGGAAAGGAGGAAGACTTAAAACTATTGCGACTTAAATCTAACCGCGACTTAAAAGTTATTCGGCGCGACTTAAGTTATTCGGCGCGACTTAAACTAATGCAGTGTACTTCCAGCGAAAAGGGTCAGGGGCATTGGCATGAAAACCAAGAAAGAAGTAGAAAATGAAAATATAATATTAATTATTATAGTCTATGTACAAACTCACTCCACAATTAGACATTTCAACACGCTAGCGGTCAGACACCCTTCCGGCCCTCCAGTACTAACGCCCAAAATGGTAAAAGGGCAGCAAGATGCACCAAGCACATCCATAACTCTAACTTATAGACACGCTAATACGAGGGCGGTATCACAACCCTTCCGTGCAACCCATACCAACGACCAGAATGCTGTAAGCAAAGAAAGGAGTGCCTCGACTTATAATATACTACGGGGTATTGCACATTCAAAATTCAAATATTATAATTGGAGGACTTTAAAATCAAAAATAATTTTTTAGGGAAAAAATAATGATTGAAATTAGTAATAGGAGTAAATTAAAAAATTAAATCTAGCAATATTTTCACAAAAATGGCATAGTAAAAGTTGTGTAATATTTACATTTATAGTGAATTAAATAATGTACTCATAAATAAACAAAAGCAAAACAATTAATAAAACAAGGCACATTATAAACCTAAAATAAGTTGTACCTAAAAGCTCGTCTTTACTGAAAACTTCCCGGGTAGTTTTGCAGTAAGGATTTGCTTCCATTCATACATCACACCTTATATCTATACACATCACATCTCAGTCCTAACCATCACACTATATATACATTTTCATACATTGTATTTAATCATCACACCTTATATTTAATCATCACGCAATATATTCAATCATCACACCATATATTTAATCATCACACGTTAAATTTTACCATCACACATTAAAATTAATCATCACACCTTAAATTTAATCATCACACCTTATATTAATCATCACACCTTAAATTTAATCATCACACCTTAAATTTAATCATCACACCTTAAATTTAATCATCACACCTTAAATTTAATCATCACACCTTAAATTTAATCATCACACCTTATATTTAATCATCACACCTTATATGTAATCATCACACCTTATATTAATCATCATACGTTATATTTAATCATCATTCCTTAAATTTAAACAGCACACCTTAAATTTAATCAACACACCTTAAATTTAATCAGCACACCTTAAATTTAATAGCACACCTTATATTAATCATTACACCTTATATTTAATCATCACACCTTATATGTATTCATCACACCTTATATTTAATCATCATACCGTTCCCTATATCTAAGCATCACACTTTATATCTAAGAAGCACACTTTATATCTAATCATCACACCTTATATCTAAGCATCACATTTTAAATTTAACCATCATACCTTGCATTCAACATACCTTATATTTAATCAGCACACCTTATATCTAACCATCATACCTTATATTTAAACATCACACCTAACCATCATACTTCACATGTTCACTCCACACTTTATACCTAGATCTCATTTCATACCTAATGTGCCAAGTCTTATTAATTTGTTTAGGAATAAATTTAATGCAATATATTTGCATAATACGGTATCAGTTAAAGTTAAGATTAAACAATGTCAACAATGTATCACGGAAATAATTTAAATTAAAAATGAGCTTATGGGAATTAAATTTAATGAAATCGTAAAATATTCAGGGAGGATATTATTCTTAAATATCAAAATTTAACTTACTATTTCAGTGGTGAGAAAAAAAAACTGAGAAGTACCTGCTTCCCCCTTACGTCTATATCTTATATCTATATCTTATATCTAGAAAGTAGCTTGAACCTGAAACAATAATAAATATGAATTAGTTTATTTATAAAAAAATTTGTTTTTAATAATAATTATAAAAAAAATATTTGTACTGCACACTAGTTTCAATAATAATATAGTAGTAGTAAATCGCAATAAATTATTAAAATTCAAATTAAAAAATAAAATTATAAATTGTGCTCACCTGATGACTGCTGAAAAGACACTGAAGATTTCTGTGTCGTTAATTATCATTTTAATAAATGAATAAAGGTAGGGGGATTACGAAATAGCTAACAGTTATTCAACGTTATATTAAAATTATTATATTAAATTAATAGTAGGGTATTAGCTAACACTATCAAGTATAAAATATAATTAAATAAAAAATAAATATGTATATGTAAATAGAATTGTAGAGTTACCGACGTCTAGGACGTACGAAATTGGCACACCCAACAATGGGTAAGAAGACATAAGTGAAATATATGTTTCTAATTAATTTAATTATAATTGTTACATATTTCTTTTGTTTTGCCATATAGTAAAAAAATATACAGTGTGTTTGAAAATGTGGAAAGGCCCTTTTATTTTATTTTATTATAACAGATGTACACTCAAACCAACTAGTCCCCGTACACCATAATAAAAGGAAAAAAGTTTTCTATTATTTTAAAGTTTTTTATTGAATATTTATATACACGAAATAAATTTTATATTATAACATACTATATTAATAAATAAAATAATGTATTGACTTTTTTTGAATTTTGTTTAAAATTTGTGAACTTTTACCGTAATTTTAACCGATATTTCTAAGGCCGAAAATACCGGTAACCGTTCATCATTACAAATAAACTGGTTTTAGCGAACATTAACCTTTATTTTAATAATACTATTTAGTGCGAAAAAAATTGAATTTTTCATATCTGTTATATTTGTATTTGAATAAGACTATATGAGTCATGACAATTTCGATTTTATTGGAGAGTAACAAAAATAGATAGTCCCTTTGTAAACTTTAGGCATCAAGTTTAAAATTGAAAAAATTACTTACATTTCTCTAAATGTGTTATCGGAATTTTTGTGAATTTCTAGTTTGATTTTGCATGCAGTATGAAACATAATCGCTTTTCATTTGTTCCTAATATTATTATTTTTTTAATTAAGTTTTCTATTATTTTTTTTATTAACCGATTTATTAACCGGTTTAAACTGGTTTTCAATTTTTAAAAACCGGTTTTCGAACTAAAACCGTTATTTTTATAATGTTCTCAATATGGGTTAACCGTTAAGCAGTATTTTTTTCGGTTACATGCCCTGGTAACAAATGACTTTGTACTTTGAGCTGATTTATTCTTGAATGAATATTTTTATACCATTTCATTTACGATCGTAACTTTGTTTGAAGGTAATAAAATGCAGGAATATTATTTTCACTCCAGATATTCATATTATAAAATATTAGTGAAAAAGAAACAAATTTCAATATAAAATTTCCAGTGGTTGATTTAGTTGGGTACATTGTGGGTATTTTACGATCGGCGACGTCCGGTCTGGCCGTGATGCATCACGCTACCGCGCTATCAATTTATAATATCCGAGAATATAAACGTCGGATTTGCCGCTGCAATGGCAGCCGCTGCACTACCCCAGGGAACCGCGTCAGCCTAACAAGCGGGGAATAATCCTCAACTTGTTAAAAGATAACCCTACTTTCCTAAGGGTTCTCAAATTCACCCTATCAACAGAAATTTACTTTATTTTACTTTTATACTCTTTTTCGCTATAAAAATAAAGGAGAATACTTGGTTATTGCATTATTTTATTGATTGTTAAAATATAACCTTACATTTCCTAAGGGTTCTCAAATTCACCCTATCAACAAAAATTTAATTTATTTTACATTTATACTCTTCTTCGCTATAAAAATAAAGGACTACACTTGGTTATTCCATTACTTTATTTATTGTTACATATGTTTCGTCTTCTAGAAGTCATTTTTGTTGACTAAAGATGTCCGAAACACCAAAGTTCTCAAATTCATCCCATCAACAAAAATTTACTTTTTTACGTTTATACTCTTCTTCTTCACTATAAAAATGAAGAAGTACACTTTGTTATTCCATTACTTTATTTATTGTTACAATCTTTCATCTTAGTCATCTTTGTTGACTTTATATTTATAGTGGTTTGTTATGTTCTATCAAATACCAAATACTAATTGTCGTTCAATTATTCTTAGATCCTTTTCTCAATTCCAATTGTCACATTGAAGTTCATGGCGTCCTCTATACAATAAATCTTAATATCTCTTAACTAAAGCTTTTCATAATGTTATAATTATGTCGTCTATTTGTAGAATTGCTTGAAGTTTGAATTAACAATAAAGCAATATTGTAAATGTACTTTCCCGGTTTCACGATATTAAACTTTTGTTTACTTAGACAAAAGTGAAAAGGGTAACACGGTAAAAAATTACCGTACAGAGTTGTCAAAATAACATGGGACAATAGTCATATCATATCAAGCCATGAAACCATATAGACTTGTCACCAAAATTTTACTCACAATAGAAAATAATATTTATTAATAATGTAAAACCGGTAAACTATTAAACAAACCATGGATGTTATGAATCATACCAAGCCTTAGATGTCTCAAAATCCTTGCTCTCTGAGCTCGGAATTCAATTGACATCTGCGGCGGTTATGATACTCATAACTTTCCAAATTATGTTAATAGCTAGAATTAGATTTTATAATAACAATATGTTATAGGTGTAGAGAAGAGTTTACACTACACGATTCACATTCACACATTTCATTTTGACATTGACATTACATGACACATGACATTTTTTGTAACAAAAACACAGTAAATTCACAAGACACAAATGAAATCAAAAATATAGATAGAGATGTAAATATAAACAAAAAAAATAAAAAAATTATTATTATTACTGTCAAAGTATAAGATTGTTTATTTTTGTAATTTTGCAATCATTAAAATATTTTAATTACAAGTTGAAGTTACTTGTAATATAGGTAATCCTATTTATAGTAGTTTTATAATCTGATCTTTTTCCAACAAAACTGTATGTATTATTATATTGATACTGGGTTATATGTTTTATTTGAAATGACCACTTTATTTGGAAGAACAGATTGATGAATCTGTTAATAAAGTTTTTTATTATTATTATTATTATAATAAGCGAATCTTTTTATAATTGTAATCAGGTGAAATGAAGTTCTGGATATCAGTAACTTATATTTTTTTTATTTTTTGGTCTCTACTAGTTTCTAAGCCCCGTTCGTCTTCTTCAGAAAATGAAAATTAATAAAAATTACAAAACGTAGAAAAACAAAGACAATCAAAATTGTTTTTCCATGTTTTATAATTTTTGTTAATTTTTACCTCCTGAAAAAAATGAGTACCAAACAATAAGTCGCTGATATCCAGAACTTTATTTCACCTATCTATTATTCCAATTCAGAAATACCAATACTTGATATAATTGGTAGTAGGTATGTTTATATGTGATTTCATTATTCAGAATTAAATTTAAATTTTGTAGGTTAGGTTGTTTTATAAGATATTTTGCATTGTAATGATTGTATTTTCAATCTCTCTCCATCATCATAAAAAAACCATAATTTTCTGTGCATTTTTATTTAGGTACTAATTTGATTACTATATTTTGAAAAGTTTCCGTTTTATTAACAAAGACAACCTTTATGTATCCACTTCACCACTTCCACCACAGGTTTCTTGAACTTACCACATTACCACCTTGCAGCGCACCACCCTGCTTTCGCTTTCGTCCAATCCGCCGCTTTCGCTTGACCGGCTCTGCCAGTGACAGCGCAGGGCGTGAAGTTCCACCGCGGTCCCTGGAGCCCGCGACCTAACGATGTGCAGCCCTCAGCGCAGATTTGCATGATTTATTTCTTCGTTTATACCCAATCCATGCTAATGTGTCCAACTCGGCATTTGTATGGATGACAGAGGCTGCAAGGCTGGATGGAATAAAGAGAAAAGTGCAAAGAAAGGAGCTTCGGTTTGTGTAATGTGGCAATAATGGTTCAGGTGTAATACTATAGGAAAGGTTATTTTGATATTTTGTTTTCAATTATTTCAGTCATACAAGTAGAGAAAGTAGAAAGAAACACTTTTCGTCGCGGTTTTTAAGTATGTAAAGTTTATAAAACTATGGGGAAACTACTTTATTCTTGAACAAAATTAACTTGATAGATTTTCAATTTTTTAGTTTCCCTATCATTATAATGTTATTTCCTGTGTCGTTATTGCTTTAATTTCATTTTTCTATAATATTCGATTCTAAATATTCTTCTTAAAAAATCTTCTATAAATGTAGATATCAAATTACACAAAATACATTTAAAATATTCTGAAAAAAAGTTGAGATTTTCATTAATTATTAGTGGACCAATTCTGAACAAATCTGTAAGTCTTACAGATCTGTAAATCTGTAAAAAACTGACAAAAACGCATCAATTTTTGTTTTTTTAGTATAAAATTATCCATAAGAGCGACAAGTTTCGTTGCGATTTTGTTCCTTACTTACAGATCTGTAAGACTTACAGATTTTTTCAAAATTGGTCTTAAGACACAAATATCAGAAATATAAAAAGTTGGCCTTCTCTTAATATAAGTGACTTAGTACTTATCTAGATACCAACACTACTAAAACATATGTTGTCATCATAGCAATGACGTACTATGAAGCATTGTCTTTGTCTGAAGTACAGAAATACTAATAATGATATCTCACTTGCTATCACTTTTCGAAATATCCTCAAAAGAGTATACCAAAATAAACAGTCTCTGATGTGATATCTTTGTCTGAGCTATACACCAATCAATAGTGTTATATCACTTGTAATCACCTTTTGTTATTATAATAACATCATAAATTTAGTATAATCTGTAAGTGTCGTGTGATCTGGGGTACACAAAAGTCCACCATAATATTTTTTGATGGTACGTTAAAGTTCTGTCCTCAAAATTTCTATTATTTTACGGGTACGTTACGGAATTATAGACATATTAGAAAAACACTTACAGAAATCTTCCCTGGGAATAAACACTTCCTATAATATATTTTATAATTTACTAGTGAAATGAAACCAGAGAATCCTTCCCTTGTGATGTATTACATATCAAACATTTTCTAACCATTCTCTCTAATTATTACATTGAATGAATTCAGTCAAAATACTTTATTAAACTCAGAAAAACATTAACAAAACAGCTAGTTTAGGTTGAAATAAGCGGGAACTGTCGTGAACTTGAATGATTGATAATAGACTTATGATTTGCTTTATGGTGATTGGTTAGACATTAGCAACAAAATAGTAATATACAAATTATAGAAAGAGATGACATTACATTATATAGGACGTATATTGCATATTGGTATCTAAGATCAGTATAAAATCATTGCAGTAGTTTTGTGTTTTGAAATTATGTTTTAATTTAAATTAGGATAAATCTGCAGTTTTTCTAACTAAGTGAGTAATATAGAGTTAATACGTAATTTTAAATTGTAATATAATTATAGATTATATGCTACATGTATGTTCTAGTAATATAATTGGTTAATTATTTTGCATCAATATGACACTTTATAAAAAAGTATTGCATATAAACTTATATGCTACTTGTACGTAAAATATGTAGTCATACTATCCTACGACTTATTTATTTAGAATTCCGTCACTGTAATAAATAACAATAAAAACTTAGTGAAAACTTTGGTAGGGTTTTGCAGTAGATTTATTAATCCTGCGTAAGTTTTTCTGTATAACCCTGTCCGATTTCTTTTTGCGATGTTTTGAGCATTCATGGCATCGGAAAGACAAAAAACCAAATAAAGAGAGAACAATGGTAAATCTTACACCCAAAGCACGCAGACAGCGCGAATGATAAATGGAGCGGGCAGATGAATGAATCAGCGAGGACGAGTGAAGACTGGGCGAACAGAAGAATAAATGGTGGAATGAGGAAATAGATGACAGTGGCAACGGATATTTACATGTACATCCACAGTGAGAGATAAATCCCACTGCAAATCCATATGTCATACAAAATATATATTCTATCCAATCATTTTGTCTTATAGTTTTTGTTTGCTTTACATGTGTCCTTTTAGAGGAATTTTTTGTTTTCTTTTCAGTGTAAGATACTTGTGTACTGTTTTTACGACTAATATAGACTAATGCCCAGTTGCATCAACAAGGCTTAAATTTTAAGCAACGTTTGAACAAAAAAATGCTTATCGAAACTTTGACAGGTATGTTCGATAGTATATATGGCATTTTATTTCGTTGTGATATTGTGAAACTTAAAATTTATGTAATATTGGTGTAACCGGCCATATGAGACTTATAATAATTTGACATTGTCTCATTGTATTTCTTAAAGTAGAAAGAATAAAAATTTCTTTAACAAAATGACATGTTTAACTTATAAAAATCGTAAATTTTCTAGGAATGCAATCATTAACTTGTTCTTCATAAAAACCAACATCAAATCATGAATTGATTTTAGAATTTAATCAAACCAAAAATATTTATCAAGGCTCAAGAAAATGATCAAGATTCTTTAATTTTTTGATTTGTTCTTATATTATAACAGTATAGTTTATGTCACAAGTCATAGTCGAGTGAAGTAAATCATCTGAGTGAATAATGACTATCATATTTCTTTATACAATACTATACTTTTTATGCTTCTGTAAATTCGGAAAAACGCGTAAATATTTTAGAAAATGACAACATAAAAACACATACAGACAAATGACTATCAGTTATCAGGGAGCCGTACTTCTGGTTTGGTGATTGGCCAAGAAGAGTGAATTATGAGTCATATTTCGCTGTCCTGAAATATGGCTGCTATACTTAATCAAAAAATTGAAATAATGGGGATAGGTATATGTATATAATAATAATAATAATACTTTATTTCTGTAGACACAGTTACATGTGTATAGAAAATGTCAGAACATACAAAACATAAAACATAAAACATAAAAAGTAAATCAAAATATCCTCACAATAAATAAATATTATAATTAAGCGTTAAAAAATTCCTGTAGATCATAAAAGCTGTGCTGCGTAAGGTATTCTTTTAACCTCTTTTTAAATATTTTCATATTTTAAATAAGTAGGTAACTTATTATAAATTTCTAAGCCCATTCTATTAGGAGAATGTTTAGTAACGTTTAATCTGGCGTTAGGGACGTAAAAATTGTTTATCTACAACTATTGATATATGGGTACATTATACGTGTGATACTACATATAATATACTACTCATATTACACAAGTGTAATATGAAATGTCATGATACACGCTACATTTTTCTGTAATAAATAGGGCATATAATTTAACACATAATATTTTATTAAACTGTTAATTTATTAATAACATATTTTTTATTATAAATATCAATATATATGCTTATAAAAGTATAATAAATACAATTTGAAAAGTGATTTTGACATTTAAGTGCTACTGTCGCGCCATCTGTTAAGCTATATATGAACTACCCACACCTAACTGAATATTTAACAAATAATATCAGATTTGTTATATGCCTGATAGTTGTAGATAAAGTATAGTATTTGACTCGCATAATATGGCTACATTACACTCAGATGATTAAAAATACTCGCTACCGCTCGTATTTTTAATTACATCATCGTGTAATATAGCCTACATATTATGCTTGTTAAATAATATACTATTCTATGCCGGGTGTTATGGCCATGAACTTCTGAAATTTTTTCAAAAAGTGTTTTATTTTTCTTTATGAACAAACTGATTTCCAATATGTAGAGTGATGTAAGTGTTAAAATTTTTAAATCTGGAAAAACAGATCTGCATGATGAGTTATAACTTAATCCTGCCATACATCGAACAATTCTCTTCTGAGTAATAAAAACATTTTTAGCCGAATGTGAACTGCCCCAGAGACATATACCATAACGTATTCTAGATTCAATAGTAGCAAAATAAAACATCTTTAGTTGTTTAATATTTAAAATTAATTTTAGGTGACGTAACTGATAACAAAACGTATTAAGTTTCGTCACTAGTTCAGCACAATGAGGATCCCAACTTAATTGTTCGGTTATCACCATCCATTTTATTTGAGATGTTTAATGTAGTATCATCGGCATATAAAACAGGGCTGCAGTTGTTGGATAAAACTGTGCAAAGATCATTGATATAAATGATAAACAATACTGGAGCTAGTACAGTACCTTGTGGTACACCACAGTTTGTATATACTAAAGCCGAATTTACACAATTTCCATCAGAATTAAGAGTAACAAACTGAGATCTATTCGTTATGAAGGATGAAACCCAGTTTAGCGCAACACCTCGAATACCTATCGATTCCAGCTTATTTAGCAATCGAGAATGGTCAACACAATCAAATGCTTTGCTAAAATCGCAAAAAATACTAACAGGATATTCCCCTTTTTCTAAATTTTGAATAATGTTATTATAAAAGCAGTATAAAGCATCAGACGTTGAACTATTTTTTTTAAAACCAAACTGTTTATCACTAATAATACAGTTTTTATTTAAAAAATACTGGAATCTGTTCAAAAAACAATACTCAAAAATTTTAGAAAATCCTGACGTTAAGGCTACAGGTCTGTAGTTATCCAAATATGTCTTTTCACCTTTTTTGTGAATCGGAATAATTTTATTTAATTTTAATGATTGTGGAAATGTGCCTTGTAAGAAAGACAGATTTATAATATGTGTCAGAGGACCGGTTATGATATCAGCAACACTCCTTATAATAGAATTTGGAACATCATCTGGTCCACTGGAATTCTTGTTTTTTAAATTGTTTAAAATTATAGTATATAATTCCAATTCTTCAAGAGGATAAAGAAAAAGGCTGTTGGAAACTCTACCGTTGTAGTTTTGACCATTTGAATTAGTATTGCCAGCTGGGATACGATTTAGAATATTTAGAGGTGCATCTCTGAAATGGTTATTGAATAAATTTGTAATTATATCTGGATCATCAGTTTGTATGTTTTCATGTATTATTTTCTTAACTGTAACATTATTATTTTCTTTACTATTTGAATTAATAATGCTCCAGGCGCTTTTAGTCATGTTGTCCGAATTTATAATTTTATTCTGATAAAATTCCTTCTTTGTTTTAGAGACCAAAAGAGTATGCTCTTTTTTAGCATTTTTATAAATAGAAGTAAGTTCTGGATACTTAGACTTTATCTGAAAAATAAATTTTAATTTATTGCTAGAATTGATAATATTTATATTAACCCAGTTTTTCTGATATCTGTTGTTATGCCTAATTTTTCTCATAGGAAAATTTACATCAAAATGATATTTAAAAATATTGAAAAAAGTATTAAACGCTTCATCAGAACATGTTTTTGAGAAAACAGAACACCAATTTTCATTAGAAAGCTGTTCACGAAAACGATTTTTATTATTGTTACTAAAATTTCTCCTATAGAATACTGCTTCATTATTTTTAGGAATATTCGTTTTTAAAAATACAGTTTTGTGATCCGAAATAAAATTATCTTGAACTACTGCAACAGAGCCTTTAATATTTGTAAAGCAGTGATCTAATTTATTGAGACCTCTAGTTGGATCTTTAACTTTATTAAATAAATTATATGTTGAGAGAGTTTCACATAAGGAATTGAATTCATTAGCATCACGACTTGGATCCAAATTGAAGTCTCCACAAATAATAACATTACAGCTAATTTTAAATTCATTTTCTAAAATTAACAATAATTTTTCGCACATAATTTTATAGTCCGAACAGGGAGATCTATAAATATTTATAATGAGTGTTGGTGTATGGGTTTTTGGTTTCCACAGAATAGCACATGCTTCAAAATATTTTTCCCTACAATATTTAGTTAAATCGATTGTTACAGTATCATGTAGTATAGAATTGTGGCACCAAATCCCCACTCCTCCGCCTTTGAACTGACTTCTACAGAAATTTGCACAACATGTATATTCGTTAAAGTGATACATATTAAGTGTATTAGATTTACACCAGGTCTCTGTTAAGCAAAGGAATTTTAAAGACTTATACTTAACTATGTAATTTGAATAAATTAAATTCACTTTTTTAAAAGTTAATGCTTGGCAGTTTAATATTACATATTCGTAATTATAATTTACATCGTCCTGAGAAGTCTGTGAATTTGTTATGTTTTGTGCTACAGTGCTTTCTGAGGGGCCTTTAGCTGAAAAAACTTATTAACATGGGTTCCAGAGGGCCACAAGGATGGGTCCATTGCTTTTACCAGATTCGTTTGGTTTATAGTTACTTTAAAGGATGAATAGTAATCTGGATATTTCGATTTCATTTGTTCACACGATACTTCGGGAAAATGAGGTTGTAAATATGATTTTAACTCCTCCACAGTTGTTTTGGGATGTAACTTATACACGTGAAGGAAAGCTGGTTGAACTTCCGAAGCTTTAAGCGTAATTTTTTTGTTAGCCACTTGATTTCCAATTACAGTTGAGTAACTAGAACGCCTGTTCTTAGTATTGTCGCCAGGCCTATTCTGTAGGTTGCTATTTCCATCTATTTCTTTATTTCCATTGTGTTTAACATTGACGATTTCCACATGTTCATTTGTTGTCAATTGTTTATTATTTTTGACAACATCAGATTTTAATGTGTCTGTCGGTAAAGTAGTATCGTTAGTTTGTTTAGCAACTCTCGTTTTGTCCATAACTTGTTTCGCTTTATTTTGTTTTCTGTTAGATGGCGGAGTAAGTGTTTTGTTTTTTACTGTTGAATTTAGTAAACATAATTGTTGCTTCAATGATTCAATCAACTCAGTCTGGCTTCCAATTATGATGTCTTTGTTTTTTATGATTTCTTTCAAATATTTTATCTCTGTTTTTAGTGCATCATAGTTAATGTCATTTGCACTTGTGAAAGAGTTTTCAAGGTCTTCCGGATCGTCCAATAAACAACAATTTATTTTATTGTCATCAATAATTTTGATATTTTTTGATAACTTAATGCAACTATTATGAGAAACAGTGCCGCACGTTACACATTTAGCACCACTTACAGCATTTTGCTTACATTTCTTACACTTGTTATTCACGCTGCTGTTACTAAGCACTTCAGTCAACGCCATTTTTACTTAACATCTAGGTAATATATAGGAGTAGAATAAAGTTTATTTATCAATTAAGGATTCAACAATACAGGCGATAAATAATAGAAATTTGAAATACAAGTACATCAATAATAAGTATGGTGTTTGACCTATAGCTTAATTTTTAGATGTTCCAAAGAATTGGAAGAATTGTTTTTAGTAATTTAAATCAAGACAAGAAATTTGCTGCTGATACGTCTGATTATAGTGAAATAATATATTTAGACAACTATATAATTCATCTACAAAAAATTACTAAACATATAAGTTGTCTTTAATGTGTGTTATTTTTTTCCGCCCGGCAGATATCATTTGACTTTCATTTTTAGGAACACATTTCCAGTAGAATACATATTATAATATTTGATTTAATTAGTAAAACTTATAAAAAAATATATAAATATCAAAAAACTAATATGGTGCCAATATAATGAATACCAGAATAAGCTATTTTAAATAACAATAACATAGAAAACATAATCATTTATAAACGAGTTTACGTTATAAGCAATGGTATTATAAATTACTTTTAGGAGTATTAGGAGTGGAAGTAAAATATAAAATGTTTTACGTTACGTAAAATTAAAATTTAGGAAAACAAGTTCTGTGGATTCGAGTACTAAATTTGCATTTATAAACAAATATTAATTTTGCTTTCTGCATCTTACGTTCCGCGATGAATCCTACGCCGCTGGCCGCATTGTCCCCTCGCAGTCGTCACCTAACCTCAAACCGCTGTCGGCGACTCCGACTCGTAGAGAGCAGAATTTCATTTCGAGCGCGCGCTTTGATGTCTGTGATGCGTGAGTCGTTTTGGCTTTTTAACAAACTCATCTTCCGACTGCGCCATTCTCCTGCTCGCCTCCTGCAGATGGCTCCGTAGCCGGAGACCAAACAAGACTTAATTCGGGTGTACGCCAATACGATTCCCATTTTTTCATTACAATGAGAAAATATTTGACGTAGTTCAAAGGTTGTCAACAATGACTTAATAAGCAACCGCTGAATGAAAGAGTAATAAAATTGAAAAATACATTAAATTGCTTTTTGCTGCTGTATTTGAAATTAAGGAATTAATTAATTATTGCAATTTATTTCCAATGGTTTCATTCAATCCGTTAATCCGTTCCCTTGTTGATATACGTTTTCGGACAAAGGTGATATCTGCGAAACAATATTCTCAGATGGTACAGGATCTTAAATATCTACGACTAAGATACTTGGTTCATAACAAGTTTTACTTGTAAGTTAGTAAAATAAGTTGTCACCTAATGGTTAAAGATTAGCGAAGCTGGGATTTGAAATTCAGATCTGACAATTTAATTCGAGTTAGACCATCCTAACTAAGTAAGCCACCTAGTATATTAGTATATGCTAGTATATTAACTATTAATTAAAAAAGAGTACAATATTGCTTTCGGAATCAACTATAAACCCTAAGTCCACTGCAGAGGTTGTAGGTTGAAAACTTACATTAGTAAATGCAAATAAAAGGAAACTACGTTTGGTATGTAGGGCCTGTTCCATTTACTAGTATTATGCTATATCTGATATTTTATATATTATATATATGACAAATAATTATCAACTGGAATCAAACAAATATTTCAATACTTCGCTGTTAAATACTATTAAAATGATATCAGAAAGCGACGAAGACAATAAAGAGACAGATTTGATTACACTGAGACACCTTATTTTACCAAAAAAATGCTGGATACAAAAGATTTTTTCATCTAGGATTCAAAACACTATTGTATCCTGTAGACATAAAACAATCATTTCGCGGATTGATAGTTGTCATGTACCTAAATATTAATTTCTCATGACAGTTTTCGAAAAATACAATTTTTAAAAATAAATGAATGAATGATGAATAATAAGAAATTGTTAAACTAAATAATTTTTATTTTTTTATAATATAAATATCTAGCTCAGTACCACATATACGACAATTTCTAGATGGTATGTATTTCGTATATAAAAAAGGTTTTAAGGTCTCTAAATTCCGTTCATTATTTTTTAGAAACGCTGTTATTCCAATTTTTTCGTGGTCTACCCTTTCTTTTCTTTCCTGACATATTTTGGCTTCCCATATTTTTTACTTGTAAAAGTTGGAGGGTAATATAAATACATGAATGAAATTTGTGAGATTGCTCGCAAATGAATGTAGGATTCCTTTGTTTTCATTTATATAAACAGTGTAAACAAATTGTGTTTCATTAACATTTCCCATCCATTGTAGTCGGTTTAGAATTACAAAAGCTCATCTCCATCTTATCTAAACGTGCTACAATAAAGCCAGCGTTGTGGATGTCAGCAGCAGCACATTCCCTTTCTGCTCTCCTTCTAAATAATCACACAATCGTCGCGGCATCGGAACAAAGGCGTGCGGCAGCGAATGACTTACACATAATTTAGCCATTACCGAGGACGAGTCGCTTGTCGTCTCCCGTTCTGACGGAAATGACCCGGCGGAGAAAACGCAATTAAAATCTAATTTTGAAGTTAGTCGCGGCTCAGCGATCACCTTTGCGCAGCGGTGGGCGACACCGGAGGAATGTCGCACCGGAACGACTGTTTCTATTGTGGAATTGTTGATATCTTTAAGTGTTAAAATACTTGCTTTCCGCCACAAACGATTTATATCGGCGGTAAAACAATGCTCAACAGCGTCAATTCTAGGTCAGAAGTTTACCATATACAAAATGTTAAAAAAGCTTAAAAAATTAAGAGCATATTTTTTAATGCTCTATTTTTTAACCTAGTTTTGTGTCTTTCATTCCTTTATAACACCATTATTAAATGCATTAACACTTAGTATCTAGACTTCCTGGATTTCCTGGATTCGTTTTTGTTTTCAATCGTTTAGTCGTGTTCCAAATGTTCTTGTTGTCATATCCTCATCGAAATTAATACTTTTAATAGGTAATTGTGAAGGAAGGGTATGTCGTAGAACGGTAGTGTTAGTCGAAAAAGAGCAGATATTCGGAAATTTATGTTTGTAATTCCTCTCAATTGTTAATATGGTGTGATCCAAAAAGCAGCGCAATTTTGCTGTCGAAACCAAATCCCTCCTCGATGTTTAGTTACCGACCAAAAATCAATTCCGTTCAGAAAGTATGTCTATGAAAAGAAATGAGCGATAGCATACCTCTCGAACACCAAAGAATTGGTCCTTACTTTTTTATGAAGAAAATCACACGTTACCGTAAATTCTCTTCTGTATGTCACTATGATCTAAGAGTTTTTATGCCAGATCTTGAAGAATTTAATGCACAAAATGTCTGGTTCCAAAAGAATTGAACCACAGCCCACATAGCTCGAAATTTAATGGCTACTTAAGCGAGATGTTTCTCGGTCTTCTTATGAAAAGATATGCTTCATAGAGCTTCCTAGAATCTGCCTGAAGTAGTATATTAATAACAACAGCCATCACTTGCAAGAAATTATTTTTAAAACTAGATGGTTTATAACTTCTCGTACTTTAGTTGAAGAAACTAAAAATATTTTTTTTTTATATGTCTGCTGGTTTTTTTAATTTACCTGCAAAACTAGGGAGGTTGCTTTGCTCCACCATATATTTTCTATCACCATAAGTAATATTTATTGTAGTACTTAAATAATTAAAGCTAGTAAAAATATATGAACGGGCAAAGGTGGATCACTTGGTTAGAGCGTTTGGAGACGAACTGATCGGAGTGTGAGACTCGTTTTTCGATTCCTAGCATCGCCAACTATTAACTAATTAAATATAACATAGTATCCGACTGGTTTGAAATCAACTATAAGCTGTAGGTTTCTTACAGAGGTTTCTTACCCACCCCACCCACCTTGTTCATAGAAAAAGTGAATTCATGTTTTTCCACCGACGTATTATAACAAATATTTTGAATTTTGGGATCTTGTATTTCCATTTCTCCATTTCTTTTAAATGTATTCTGGGACATGATAGTTTTAGCATATGATTGAGATAGATTTTCCAAGAACGATACTTCTAAATCTGGAGGCATGCAATAAGAATTGTCTGGCCCGTATATTGTAGTAAAAGAATAAGAGTAGATGGAAGGTAAGGAGATGAAATTTCAATCCATGTTTCAGCGAAGAGCTTCCAGTTCACGAGGCACACGATCCAATATGCATGCGATACATGCGTCAAGCATCCACAGCCGCCTGCCGCTTTGCCGAATCACTGTCGCGGCAAATAAAATGAAAGGTTAGGGCTGAGGTTACCTAAGCTCTACATGCCTTCACACTGCTGCCGGAAAGAAACACGCAACTGTTTCTTCCAATATCAGAAAAAATTGTAAATTGTTTATTTTTTCTTCATTTTGGACTTTTTGTATCTACCGCTAATTTTAAAAACACTTCGTATGTTTAATTATTATTAGGTCAATTTTTAATGAAAATTATTGTTTATTAGAATATGCAATGCACTTTTGACAGGAAATGAGGTAGAGTGTCGATAGTCACATTATAGTAGTTTCTAGATTTAGAAGAATATTATTCATAACATTACGCTTCAATGTAAATTTGTCAATCGTTAACGTAAATAATAATAACTTAACCAAATAGTAACATTAATTTCAATTTAAACAATTCCAAGTATCATTCGACTTGAAAATTTTAATGGATGACAACCGAATGCTTCCGACCTTTAGTTTTTCTTTCTTCATAGGCCCTTTCCACGTTAGTGATAATAGTGATATTTATATTAAGTATTAATCGCTAATGTTCATGAACCTTTCAACCTTTGTAGTTTCATTCATTTCATCAGCAATAAATGGAACTAATGCATACATTCGTAAATACATAGTAGTAACAATTTTTTTTTCAATATTTCTGCTGTTGTAATTTGTAGATGTAGGAAAAATTTATAACTAGTACATGACATCGTTATTAATATGTTATTTATATACTCGAGACTAAAGTGACGTTTATCAAACTACACATTTATAAGAGAACAATAGGAATTTTTTAAAGAAAGTTGGTATACTTAAAATAGAAATTTAAGTGATTCGGTTACTTTCATAAAAATAAAATTAGGTTAGATATTTAATGTATAATTATTATGTAAATAAAATATAAAAACACCTATCAAATTAGTAGGATTCTTCCAGCTTTATGATTTGGTTTTTGGTACATAATTAAGCTTTTAAATCCAGAGGTTTAGTCCTTTTCGCATTTTTTTATGTTATGTAGCAAAACTGCTAAATTATAAACATGATTAAGCAAACGATTTTCATATCTAGCGGACTATATATTTATTAATTAATTAATAAAAACAAAACCTCATGACTTCATCAGCCCATTAGCTGTATTCATAGTAAATCAGATAAACCTAGGTTAAAATCGGATTTCATAGTTCTATCACAGAATAGGTTTATACAGAAGCGACAGTAAGACAGAGAAAAAATTAGAGAGAGATGGGGAAAGGCAACAAATTTAAAGGGCTCATTGATTAAAATCGGAAAGTTTCATCACATCTTAGAGAGAGATAGGGAAAGGCAACAAATTTAAAGGTCTATTAATGTTCCAAGTCCATAGAACTGAATAGATTAACATGAAAGGTACCGACAGGGAGTGTCGCTTCTGTATGTAATTATTCTGTGGTTCTAGTTTATACCTGTTTTAATTTGTCTACTTATAGTCATATTAGGCTCTATAACTTTAGTGTGTTTTTGCCATTTAAATATAGCAAAATACTTCCTGCTAAACATCAGCATTCGATCACAAACAAAGTTCAGAGAAATATAGGACTATATTTTTATTAATTAATTAATGAAAACAAAACCTCATAACTCTATCTGCCCATCAACCGTATTTCTAGTAAATCAGACAAACCTAGTTTAAACTCGGTTTTCTTAGTTCTAATTTAAACCTATTTTCATTTGTCTACTCATAGTCATATAAGGCTGTATAACTTTAGCACAGAACAGATTTATACAGAAGCGACAGTAAGACAGAGAAAGGAAAATTAGAAAAAGTTGGGGAAAGGCAACAAATTTAAAGGGCTCATTGTTTAAAATCGGAAAGTTTCCTCACATCTTAGGGAGAGATAGGGGAAGTGAATAAATTTAAAGGTCTACACAATACTCTAAGGTCATGGAACTGAATAGGATAACATGAAAGGTACCGACACAGAGTGTCGCTTCTATATGTATCTATTCTGTGACTTTAGTGTGTTCTGTTTTTACCTTTTAAATATAGCAAAATACTGCTAAACATCACCATTCACAAACAAAACCGAGAGAAATATAAAATCCGGCTGAACAACTCGCATTTGGCATATTAAAATCGCGCGTTGATCAGTGCCGGTTGATCGCGCAGGGCTGCGGGGGGCGAGGCGGCGGAGCACGGGTCACAGCGCCACACACGTGAAGTGGCAATAACACCCACGCACGTGTCGCTGCACGCATCGCCACCCCCGCGCCGCCACGCAGGACGCGGGAAATGTCGCCGGAGTCCAGGTTGCTGGAATAGAGGAGGTGGTGTACAACATAACTACTCTGTAATGGAAGGTACACTAAGGAGTATGATGAGACGCGAAAGTGTAACAACAAAAAATAGTAACAATATTAATTTATAATTTAGAATTAATAATAATTCCGAAAGGTTAATTTTTATCGCTGCCACCAGGGTATTTTTAAAGTTAAAAGAACTAAAATTAATTTTGATATTAAATGGTGAGAATTCCAGGTTATTTAAATTCAATTAAAAATCGTAACTTAAGTATATTAAAATATTAAATAGAACATAAACAAATTATTATTAAACTGAAAACTATCAGTAGCAGAACAAGTTATATGAATACCCTGTCATGAGTCTTACATGACTACCTCTCTAACACTCTTCTGCTCATACTGACTGCCCAACTCACTACCAAAATCTTGAAAATCTGCTTGAGATGACCCACTCCCTTCGAGTTACAAAATTCATCCCTATTCCGTAATTCCCTTAACATACATTTTCATTATTTTTTTTCATTTACATTTTTCACACACCAAAATCCCACAGTCCTGGGATTCCAAAAAAACGAAAACTCTAAGCTTGTACCAGGAATTACAAAACGGTTTCCTGTCTCTGATTAATGGTTTATGACCATCCCAAGTAAACTTTCGAAGACACAAAACTTGTTAGCAAACCAGTATATATACCTTAGATACTTAAGGCCCTATTTCATCGAAAAATATTGCGTTATAGATGATTATAATAATAACAATCAACTAAGATCACCATGAACCAAATAAATGTATCTACATAAAAATTTATTATGTATTTTTATAAGTAACAGGCATCTTAAAAAGCAGCTAAGTAGCATAATTATCGTAAAGGGAACACGATTTCGAGGTATTGTGTTCATATTAGGAAATGATATTTATTATAGTAATAGTGCAATAGTCACAAATTTTATATCTTGTTATCAAAACCCATATGTAGTACACTTCATATAATGAGGAAGTTTAGCGTATTTTTTTATTTTATCAAAATTTCTCTCAAAAATGATATTCTATATTTTATTTCACCCAAAGATGCCCAGATTTTTCAAAATATGAAATTTTATATAAAAATGACGTCAGTGTGGCTCGCGGAGAACGTATCGTCTATCTTAACCAGCGCGCGCTGGGTTCCCATGGCAACAGAGAAGCGTGTGGTGTGATGTCTCAAAATACAACCTACGTTCAAAAAGTCAGGACTCACCATCCCTTCTGCGCAAACGCATAATTCACTTGTGACGTCAGAGTGGCTCCAAGATAAATCATTAATTATAAATAATTGGCAAGATAATTTTAAGTTTCAATTACATTTTAAGTTATGATTATTCATATACTTACAAGTAAAACATATTTCACATGTAATTTCAACCACGCTAAACTTCCCCATTGAACATCTCTCACTCAACCCTAACAATAAAACAATTCCTACAATTCAGCACAACGATTTTACAAAAAAAAAATCATCTCAAGCTTAAATTTATAATTTTTGCATTTTAAATATCTTAATATGACTTTCACAAAAGACGTATTTTAACAACAAGTTACGAATTGTATTAGTATGCATTAATAACTAGATTTGACACATCTGTACAGATACAACCATTCCCCATCGAAATCCGTGCAACACATTTGAAAATTAGCATGGCTCCACGGGGCAAAAGGAACATAAGGTAAACATCTCGCGGTGAATAGTCGCGTCGCAGTCGCGAGTAATTACATTACGCGGGGATCCAGAGTGCTTGGCACAGGACCTACCGCTCTTCGACTGTTCTGCATAATGTTTTAGTCATACGAATCGTTAATCTGTGAAAACTCACCGTGCCACGCAAGCGCAAAGTTCACGACTTACAGCCCTAACTTGATTAAAGAATTTCCATTATGCGTTCAGCGACAGGCCTGGGCCAGGGAAATTGTTGTTAAATTTTGATATACAAGCATTTACCATTGGCACTTTGAGATAAAATAAAATCACTAGCATTTTATACATTATTTTTCACATACATGCGTTCCTCACCTTGGTAGTTTAAGATAATATAAAATCACTAGCATTCTACACATTATTATTATTTACTTAATCTTGCCAAATGTTCTTCTTGCAGAATTTCTTCTTCTATTGTTTCTTTCTGAACATTCCTGCAAAATGTCCTCAAAAGCCTTAGAGATTTTCTCTTTCGCAAAACTTTCTAAAGGTGTTGAATAACGAAAATCTCGCTTCACAATAATGTTTTGCTACATATTGTACTACGTAGGATTGGTTTTATCGACTGGATATTAATAAAAGAAGGTCTTTTTTGGAGTTGCAGTCATTTAATAAATTCCATTTAAACCAGTATCACCCTGATGAAGACTGATTTACAGAAGAAACTTTGGTATATTAGTGGATTTTATTAAATAACTGCAACTCCAAAAAAGATCTTATTTTATCTTCAACTACGTCTATTAGTTTTCCCGGAGCTCTCTTACTAATGTACTAGCTTTTTCCCTTATAACAAATCCCAAAAATTTAAATTATCTTTTCTTCTTATTTTACTGATAAACTGTCTTATTGTTTTCATATGCAGTACAGAAGTTAAAAGAAAGACGAATAATTTGTTTCTGGTTAGTATCATCTCTGGATAACGATGATAGATAATACATACTGGGAAGATATTACCATTCACAATAGTCAAATAGGATGTAATAGAACTAAATGTTATTTACTATAAATATACGTAATTAATTTTCAAAAATAAAACTGACAACAGTCATTCAAATAATAGGTCTTATTTGGAGAACTATTTTGATAAAAATATTTTCAAGAAAAATTTAAGAATCCAAAATTATTTACCTAATTTAAGGTGCTTCCGTGTTTCCTTCCCAGGTTTGATTGCACAGAATATTAAAGAAAATATCTCAAATTCCTTTATTTATATCCAATGGTTTGGATTTTTCAGAAATCAGTTGATTTATTTTTTTGCTTTGAAATTTTAAGTGTGCTTTATAAAACTTAAATTTCCAATTAAAAAAAAAATATGTAAATCCTAAATTTTAAGTTGGAATTAAATTGTACATAAAACCAATCGCAATAACACAAATTAACATTGTTTTCTATACGATTCGAGGTCACATTACATGAAAATAATGTCCGATTATCGAAATCGGTTCTATTTTTTTGAGTAAGATAAAACAAGTTGTTTCTCCAAAATTATCCCACATCTTCTTCTTCCTAAGTTTTATTCAAATAAAACTCTACAGCTGTCAATAATAATTAAGTATACAAACTGTATTTCAAATAAAGTCATCGGTTTTAGACTAGACTAAAATTTCACAATATTTTTTAGGTATTCCAAGATATAGTTTGAAATGGCAGACCTGATATTCAGGTTCAATAACCAACCTAAGTTGAATTAATCCTGTAAGTTCGTTCTCTCATTTTATACATAAAAACTAAAGGCATAAACTAAGAAACTAAGTAAGTAGTCGTAGACTTCTGGAGCAGTGTAATCATTCAGTTATTGTACATATATTGAAGATTCCTAATTCCTTTGTTAAGTTTTGAAGAATAAGATCTTACATTAACTGTAAAATCTAGAAGAGCCAATGAATATAATTTTTTGTACTTCCGCATCTGAATGTGGCCCTGGCAATGCAAGAGCAGCTCGTGCTCGATCCATATTTATGACGGAGGTTATTTTCTTGCCGGGAGCAACGAGGCGTGCGCTACGCCTCGTTAATTAGGGAATCAGCGCCAGGACGCTGGGCGCCGCAGCCTGCTGCTCCCGACGCCGGAACACGTCGCGGACCGACGCAGGTGTTCGTTTTTGAATTAATCATCTTGTTGGGCCATTACGCAAGCCCCATTGGCCACAAGTGGAAAATTCCTATTCAGAACACACCCGAACTAATCAGAACAGCGGTTTGTTTTTACTTCCACCATAATATGCATGGAGAATATTTTTTATTTCATATAAACTATAACCTATTTAATAACTAGGAGGAGTGATCTGAAGTTGGCGCATTACAATAAATATTTCTGATTGGCTGACGTAACGCCAGTCTTACACTCAACAATATTTATCACTTTAGCTATCGTGTAAAAAAGTGTTTCAAGTTTCGTTTCACGGTTATCAATTTTTTTAGTTCATTATTCTTATCACGTTATAATTGTATTTTATATTTCTTTGTGATATTTCACAAGTTTTGTGTGCTTCAAACTTCAAGTATTGTGATCTATCACAGTGTAAATGTGGCTACAGCATTCACTCCTCGAAGTTTTTAAATACAGTATAGGTAATAAAATTTAGTTAATATGATGGACATTTTACAATATTATAAAATTGCCTGACTTAATAAGTTGAAAACATATTAAGTGATGTGATTCATAAAAGGAAGGGAGTTAGTCATTTAATAAAATCTACTAATATATCATCGATTCGACTTTAGTGTATAAATGGATTTTCTTTCTACAACTTCAAAAGTAGTTTGCTTTTATTAAACAGTCGAATAAAACCAATCCTGGATCAGATTAATATTGATCAATTTAAGATTCCTAATCTAAATTTGTGGTTCAATTACTATTCGTGGTTGAGTAAAATTGATTAATTCGTTTTTGTTTCTCTTTTGTGATTTTATCTCAGTTTACAAACATATATATTTTGAAAAAATACTGACATTCTGAATTCGTACCAAATCCTAAACTTATATACTAATCTAAATTTTCCCATAAGAAATAAAGAGAAAAAATACTGTTACTGGCATATTATACATTTATGATACTAAATTATATGTATAAATATAAAAGCAATTAGATGAAAAATAAAAAAAAAAATAACAAAATTTAATTGTCTTTTATCTTTACTTGGAGCTGATTGAAGATCACCAGATTTAACATTTACTAAAAATATGTCCAAAGAACATTTGTCTTCTAATCAAGGTATATTGAAAATGTGATATTGTCCGATCATTCTAGTTATATTCCATACCAAATATCAAATACGATACAAATGTTGTTCACGTTTTAATAAGACGAATCTCAAATTGAACTAATTCCAAAATGGCCAGTTTAACATTTACTAAAAATATGTCAAAAGAAATTCTGTCTTTTAATCAAGGTGTATCGAAAATGTAATATTGTTCTATAACAAATATATATTAGAAAACAAATACTTTTCACCTTCTAACGAGGCGTATATCTAATTGAACCAATTCCAAAACGGCTATATACGCAGGTATTCTATAGAGACTATTTCCAATTTGCTAAAATGAACGACCAGAGAAAAGCAAAAGTACCAAAACATCTTTCGAACGATGGTCTGCTGACAGATGTGTTATTTATCATTTATATTGTACATCAGATAAGCAGGAAAATCTAGTGAAAAAGTGTATAAGCAAGCAAAACGAGTAAAACAAATTTGAATAGTTGTAGTGTTTTTCATGCAGCTGCATTATCCCGATACATTCACCTAAATTAGATGTTTGCTAATAAGATAAACCCTCTCCTTTCAGTCTAAATCCCAAGCAAAATACCCTCTTCAAGACCATTACCGCTGCCGTTAATTAAAAAGCACATCGGCGTAGCTATAGAAGCGCACTTGTCTTGGTGCATCTTGCATACGTCTGGGCTGTAAAAACGTAATTATTAATAGGAGTAAGAGCAGCATTGGAGTGCAGGCATCCGTGCGACGCTGAATGCCGGGACTAATTGAAGCCGCGACGGGGGCGTCCCGGCGACCCCTGAATGGCGAGCAGGTACGACGCACTCAGGTGAATTAGCTCAGATTCCGGGATGACAGGAAATGGTTGGATGTTGCTCTTGTAGGGGGCGACCAATGACCTTACGCTACTGGACTGCCAATCCAGTTTTAGTTAATTAATTATAATCACCATTCATTTTTTTTTTTCATTTAATTGATTGTTTGTGACGTTGGGTTTTCAACTCCAGGTCTCACACTTTACGCAATTCCGAACCACTTGGACACCAAGGGTATTTTCATTTCATTGGTTGTTGACGTCGTTAATATTTATTTTAACTCCAAATCTCACATGTCATTTAGCTAAAGACAAAGCGTATTATTCAAGTGAGCCACCGATGCCCGTACTTAATTTTATAATACCGAAGTTTCTATAGCAAGAATACAATTACTCGTTCCTCTTTAGTTTTCTTACTTTGCAATAGACTTAAAATGTATTATAAATCAGTAGATCTTAGTAATATTTTTCTTTTTACGAAGCTACTTTGGAGATTGAAAGCGGCCCTCAATATTAATAGATAACATAAATATCTATAGTAAATTGACATGGTTTTAGTAGGTTTCGTATGTTCTATTAAGACCATTTAATTTTAAACGTATCATTATTATAATGCAGTATATATGTAATAAGTAAATAGCGGATTCTGTGCAATTGCATGTGTCGTTTTTATTACACATATCAACATATCATTTCATATGTTCATGTTTTATTAAAAGTTAGATGAGCTCTAGCTAATTTAAGATATTTTCCTTATATTTTACTGGCTACTGTAAATAGACCTGATGGTTAGTAGATTATAGTAGTTTTCAAAGTATAAGTACACAATCTTTAATAACTTATATTTTCCTTGCTAGATTCTATAAATCATCAAAAGAAAGGTGTTTGACATACGATCCGAAGTAACTGTTTTTAAGCTAAAAAGAATACATTACGCTTATTACATTTATCACTTGGATTACATTTTTGAATTAGTATGACTTATATTTTCTTATATTTATCTGGATCAGTTTACCTCTTTCACAGAAAATTTACTAATTCACGTAATCCAAGTGATTCACTCGCAGAGAAAGACCAGAAATATCAAATCCAACTGATCAAAACGTAACTGCTTTTAACAGTCTGATCCTAGCACTGTCCTAAGCAACAATATCACTAACAATCAATACACCCATCAACGCGAACATCTACGTTTGTTAGTTAGGTTAGGTTGGGCAATGTTTGAGGTAAGTCCCAGAGAGTGTGAAGTCGAGGTAGACTGAAAAAAGTCAGATCCAACTGATCCAAACAGAACTGCTTTTAACAATTTGATCTGATCCTAACACTAGCATAAGGAACAATATCAGTAATAACCAATACGACCATCGACGCGAAACATCTATGTTTATTAGTGGATAGGTTAGGTTAGGTTAGGTTAGGGAAGTCCCAGCGAGTGTGATGTCGAGAAAAACTAGAAAAATCAGATCCAACTGATCCGAAAAGAACTGCTTTTAATAATCAGATCTGATCCTAGCACTGGCATAAGGAACAATATCATTAACGACCAATACGACCATCGACGCGAATATCTACGTTTGTTAGTTAGGTTAGTAAGGGCAATATTTGAGGTAAGTTCCAGTGCGTGTGAAGTCATTGTCAGATTCAATTAATCCGAATAAAACTGCTTTTAACAATCAGATCTGATCCTAGCACTGGGCATAAGCAACAATATCACTAACAATCAATACACCCATCGGTGCGAACACCTCCGTTTGTTAGTTAGGTTATGAAGGGCAATGTTTGAGGTAAGTCCCAGCGCGTGTGAAGTCATTATCAGATAACTAATCCGAATAAAACTGCTTTTATCAATCAGATCTGATACGACTAACACTAGGCATAAGCAACAATATCACTACCAACCAATACACCCACCGACGCGAACACCTCCGTTTGTTAGTTAGGTGAGGTTGGGCGATGTTTGAGGTAAGTCCCGCTGCGTGTGAAGTCATTGGGCCGGCAGCGATGCATGCATGCAGGACTGCACAGCGAGCAGCGGCGCGTGGCAGGCAGGTGGCCGTGTCACCGGCTAATTGGCATCCGCGCAACACTCGTCATTACCATAGCGCCGGAAGGATGCGGACACCGCATTCCTCCAGGATAACGGAATGGACTAGGGCTTCATATGTGATGTATGGAAATGGGAGCGGTGCGTAGATAAAGGTAGTGTACCTGCAGGATACAAACGTGTAGCGTGTAGGTGCTGATAATCAACGGAATGGACGGAATGGACTTCGTACATGACATATGGAAATGGGAACGGTGCTTCAATAAAGGTACTGGACCTGGAGGATACAAACGCGTAGGTGATAATGGAGTTAAGCAGGAAAATAGTTGCTCCAATGAATGTTCCTTCAAACCAACTTAGGAAGAAAAAAAGGTTTAAGTTTAGTTTTCCGGAAAGAGAAAAATTTTTAATAAAAGGGACACACCATACCACACTCATCATTACCATAACGCCGGAAGGATGCGGACAGTGCATTCCTCCAGGATAACTGGGAATGGACTAGGGACTCATATGTGATGTATGGAAATGGGATCGGTGCGTATATAAAGGTATTGGATCTGGGGATACAAACGTGTAGGTGATGATAATCAGTGGTAGCAGAATAATAGTTGATCCAATGAATGTTCCTTCGAACCAACTCAGGAAGAAAAAAAGGTTTAAGCGTTTTGTCGCTTTTGTCCTCAAGATCATAGTCATTTCTTAGTTTTCCGGAAACAATTACTAATTTTAATAAAATCAAGTATACCTAGTTGGTTAAGTCTCTATGTGGTTAGTAGATGTGGATGTTTATTGTGAAATCTAGGATTAAATCCCAGTTACTAAATGTGGATTTTTAGTATGAAATCTAAAGTTAAATCCCAATTTCTTCAAAATTTATGCAAATAAAAATTTTGATGTGTTCGAATAGTTCTAATGCCACGTAGGTGCACATTTCGTAAACTAACAACTATTTCCATTTAAATGCAAATAAAACTTTTCATGAAAGAAATACCTACCTTAGATACTTGAGGCTCTATTCTATCCAGGAATAAAATCGTTGGTTCAAAGGTTCAATGAATATTAGGATTAGGATCAAATTTGTTTAGTATAGAGCAGTATTCGTCAAACAAAGACACGCGTTACTTTTGAAATGACACGTTAAGATTTTAGCTCAAATCAGTGTTGCCAGACTCTACGAATTTTCTTAAAATTTTAAGAATTTGCCATGTCCATTTAGGAAAACGATTTACAGTAAATATTTTTAAGGATTTTAGAGTTAAGTATCCTGCAAGATTTCATTGTCCCTCTATAAACATTAGATAAAGCGTTTCTTCGAATTCAATAGTTATCCTGATGATAATTGTGTCCTGTGCAAGATCTTTTCTCAAAAATCTTATTCTCTACTTAATTTGTACTCAACCTTTTCCTTTATTTTAATGAATAAAATTTTTGACAGTATTTATACAATTAACTTAATTAAGTCAACCTTTTTGGTAAAATTTAACATTCCCTCGTGCTATAATCTTTTGATTATTTTTATTTAAAACTTCAAATAGATAAAATAAAATCAAACGATCATGGAATAACCCAAATCTATTGCGGTCAAGTTAAAAAATTAACAATACTTATTATATGAATATATAAAGAACTTATAGGTTTTGTCCGATTTGAGTAAATATCCTATTATGTGTTGAAAATTGGAATATAATTCCACATTCATAATTTCATTATTGGAAACCTAATACCATTATCCCAAATCTATATAAGTAGCCACAACATTATGATTCCATAATGCTCCTATTTGGTGTACCAGGTGATACCTCGACAAATGAACATCAACTGACCATACTGACACAAATCCAGTGTCAGGGCTGCTGTCGGCCCTTCAAAACGTCACTCAGCCTTACGGCCTGCCAACCTACAAAACAGCGGAACATCTAAACGTCAGCACTGCCAACCTCGAGATTATGCACATCTGACCGCTCGGAATAAGCCCAACGTAAAATCGATCTGATATTTAATACGATAAATTATGTATCTCATTCATAAGTACAAAGCCGCTGTCAAATTGTCAGAATGCGGTGTGTAGGTAATGGTAACCATGGTAGCGGAATAATTGCACATCAATTAACAATGGAGTTTGAGTTGCGCAGTTTTACGCCTAGATCCGACACGCATGTTTGCGATGTGTTTGAATTATGATTAGGCGATTGGAAACTCGTAATGGGAAAAGTTTCAGCAAATTGATTTTCAGTGCTGATTTCATTGGATTGTTATTAGCTTCGGAATATAATGGGAACTTGCGCTATAAAACTTTCACGAAGAAATTTGGGAACTTTATACTACCAGAAAACAATTTAATGATCCAATTTGAATATTGTTTCTCAAACAAATTCAGATGGGAAATAAAATTGCAGATAAAATTAACTCAAATAGCTTTCTGCAACAAAAGCTGGATTCCTAGTTGCATCAATAAACTTAAATTTTTAAAGTAATATTGAATAATTCATTGATTTTTATTGTAAAATAATCTTTTTAGATAAACATAAAATTTTAATTTGAAAACTAGTAGGCAAGTTCTGAACAAATCTATATGTCTTACAGACCTGTAAAGATTTTGTTTATTATTTACAAATTTATCGATTTGTTCAGAATTGGATTTGTAAATTTTAAAACAGAATTTTTCAAAGAAAAATATTTTTCCTGAAATCGGCCAGTAATCTATCAAATGGCTGCCGCAAAATAGGCAGGGAAATCCAATTTCCCTGCCTAGGCATTGGTAAAATACAATGTTGCCAACTCTATTTTGACAAGTAGGTATATTTATATTTCAATACGAAACACTGTTTACGTGACCAATAAATAAAATTCAAATGTTTATAACATGTAGTATTTATACTAAATAAACTAAATTTAGAAGATCAATGCATTTAACAAATTACAATAAAAAAATTAATTTCTTAATTTGTGATCTGGCAACCATGAGCTTGCCCTGCGTGCCATGTGATAGCTAAACAAACAACAGAGCAGGTTGATACATAACCTCAGTAGCCTACAATGACAGTTACTCGTAAAATACATATAGGTTATGTATAAATACATATATTATTCGTTGATTTTAAAATTTTGTACGATTTCAGAAAAAATATAATACATATCTCGTCAGGGAGGTACCTTTTCATGACTCATTCATGGTTATTTGCCTCGGCCTGCGCCTCGGCAAACAATCTCCATATTCGTCATGAAAAGATTAACCTCCCTGCCATGATATGTAAATAACTATTACAGTTTAAAGGAAGTTAGTACTCCTTTAATTTGAGAAATAATAGTAACTCTATGGAAGTTCATAATCAGACAATCATACGCGTAGATATTACCTCAAGGTTGAGAAGACTATCATTATAGACCAAGTACCAAATTGTGTCTCGAGCTGTAAAGCAATCGAGGGACATAAGGCGCTGGTCAATAATGGTTTTCTCAATCCTGGTGCATGTACTATTTTTTCATTTCTAGCATTTAAATTCCAATCCTACTTAAAAAAATATATTGATAATAACAAAGATTTTAACATGAATATTTTCTTGTTTCTTATTATTTACGAAAAGTAAGTAGGCTGTCACTTTTGACTTTTAATTTGGTTTTACTTGATTTACTTATATAAATTATGTTGCGCTTTTCTTGAGTTCAGTTTCAAAGAATATTTGCATTTCAAGATTTGAGTTTATTCAAAAAGTGACAGTTTTCATTACCGAACATGGTTAATAATAATTTATTATATTCACTATATTTTCCAATCACAACATAATCACAAAATACATTGAAAAAATTAACACATCACTAGTAAATAGCTCCAACTACAGAACATAAATCATCTATATGAAACTGGCAACTTCTAAATAATAAATTGAAATTATGTACAACCTCATAAACCAATATTATGTAGCACATTTCTTAAATATTTCTTCTTCCTGTAATTTGTACAATAATGGCTATTTACTTTAGTGGTCGTAGAAAAAATGTAAAATACTATTGACAATTTACCTACATATGAACAAATTTATAAAATATAGCAATATTTTTTGCTAAGATTTATATTCAATATTGTTTTCTCCATAAAAACTAAATAAATTCTTACAAAATATTTTTACTATTAATATCCACAATTCTTTGCACACACTTCCCCGTAATGGAAAAATATCGATAATGGTGCATTTGGTGGCAATCTATTCCTGTAACCATCCTCTTTGCGATCCCCGATGTTTATATTGAATTACTGATTCGTCCTTTGTGCGTCTGAATGCCGCTTATCTGCGGCCCTTATCTCTAATGAGATCTGCCCGAACCCGATACGGCCGTTTCTGTTTGGAAAACAGCGATTTGGATTTGGAGCTAGGTGAGTGGGTGGTCCCCGGTTATTGGGCTACTGTTCAACTGTTCCAGCAAGTCGGGGACAGTAGCTAGGTGGTCATGTCAAAAAGGGATTATTTTCATGTTTGATGTGACTTCTGGAATAATTGACAGTGGGGCTTTGTGGATTTGATGAAAGTTGACGTTTCTTTAGAAGTTATTTTCAGCATAACATATTCTTTTCAGGTGGTATTGTGACAATTTTTAAAAATCTGACTTGTCTATTAATAACAAATAAAATACCAAAAAAATATATTCTTTTGAAAAGTATTTTTCTACGCCAGTTGTTACAATGTATTTTATTCACAACTTGAGAAGGTGTCGCATCAAAATATTTAATGCTTAATCCAGCAAAAATAACTAACTTAATTTTTTTTCAATATTTCTATTTTGCAGAAAAAGTGTAACGGGTTACCTATTTTCTTTTTACTCGTGACTAAAGTTATGTTTTTAAAACTTGTTTAATACAAGGTTTTATATTACTTTGCAAGATTCTTTTACTTATGCCGACAAGAGAATGATTAAATTGTGATATATTTTTTGAAAAAGTTGTTGTATATTTCAACTTATATAAATGTAGTTCTCCTCTAGTTCCTACCTTTAATTTTCCTTCTCTAACAATACAGTTCCAGCGAATTAGAAAGAGTATTATATTACTATAATGATGATATTTGTAATACAGTAGGTCAAATGCTTTCTTCAGTGTCAGAGAAGGTGAATATCAACGATATTGATTAATCAAATAATGTTATTATAAGTATTTTTTTTTTTCGTTTTTAATGGTTTTACGAGAAAATTCAGATATTTATATTTTAAAAATCAATTTATAGATAAAAATAAAAATACCTATAAAACAAAAACAAAGCAAAACTGCAGGGTTGCATTGATTTAAATAATTTGATTTAAATAAATGATTTTAATTAAATTTAAATCACATGTTCTGCAATTGTTATTAAACATCCTAGATTTTCGAACATTTGGGGAAAAAGTATGTGGGTAATGTTACCATGAAGTAATATTTTCAAGAATTCAAAATCTATTTAACATCTTCTTTAAAACGGCTTTAGTGGTATATTATTTTCAATTTAAAACGTAGATTTTTTTTGCACTACTTAAATTTACTTTGAAATGTGTTACAGTAAAAAAAATGTCGTCGCTATAGTCGGAAGTCGCTATAAAAGTAAAATAAACATCGGTAGCGTATGTAGGCTTTCAAACAAGTGGTCACAATTTCGACGTTATAAGCAGTTTGTTATTATAAGCGATATTGTTATAAACGGATTTTATCATAGTTTTTTTTATTATTTCTTTAAATTTTTACTTATTCTTTACAATTTTATTAAGATAAGTTTACTAACTTCTTTCAATAGAACATTAGTGCGAAATTTTAATTCTCTTTAAATTTTCGTTCTATTTCAGGAACAAGTTCGTCCCTAAATCAGGTACCGGAATAATGTTCCCTAACGATCTGACTCTATGACGTTTCTAATAATATCCTAATGTAAAGGATTTAAAAAAAGAAATGTACTTGATGAGAAATACACAAAAATAATTTAGATATTAATGTTATCATTAGGAATGACGATGGGTACCCGGGTACCCGGAACCTACCCGATAATAATGTACCCGGGTATCAAAAATAGTACCCGATTACCCGAAATATACCCGTTACCCGTTTATTACCCGTTACCCAAAATCTACCCATTACCTAAAATCTGTTGATGCCAGTTAAAGACAGTTTTCCACTGCCGGAAACATTGTAACAAAACGAAGATCAAATCTGAATGCAGATACATCATCCATGCTGATATGTGCGAATAGAAATATGAGATATTCCTAAGTAGTTAAATCAAATGTACTTCAGTAATAAGTTTTAATTTTGTAATTTTATACTGCTGATATACTCGTATATTATATAAAATAACAATGTTTTTTTTTATTTACATACCAGAAAATATCATTTTTATATATATATAGTCAGTCATCCTTCTACCTTCAGGTGTAGGATAATATCATTTTTTTGTTCATTAATTAAATTTATACTCAAATAACAAAAATTTGTATTAAAAAAAATGAATATGAAAGAATAACGGATATTTTAAGGGTATTACGTAATTATTGGGTATCAGGTTATTATCGGGTATCGGGTAATTATCGGGTAACGGGTAATTATCGAGTATCCGGTACTACCCGGATATTCATATCGGGTACCCGGGAACCAAAATTTTCAGGCTTCGTTATTCCTAGTTATCATATCGTTAAATATGATTGTGATATTTTTTTCTGGTTTTAAAAATGTAATATTGAAACATTTTTCCACGTGCACAAAGTGCAAAATCCCCCAGAGTCCGATACATATCTTCTCCATAACATGACAAATTAGTGATTAAATAAAAAGTTGTCCATGCGGAAAATTTTCATCGGGGTACGCGCGCACAACCAAAAATCCAACACAATAAATATTTCAGCGGCGTTGCCGCGGCAATAAATTACGTACGGCGGCGATGCGCACGTTTCTGCGCGGAATTAATGTGTTTTTGTGCGGCCAGACAGATTGCTGACGCGGGCGTCGGCGTCGGGACGGGGGCGCTACCCGCGAAGATTGGATTGGTCCGCGGGTCCATGTCAGCGCGCACATAACAAATGTTCCCAGCCGCTTTTTAAGGGAAAATATGAGAAAGTATTCCAGATTTATTACCGAGAAGCAGCCATGGCTGTAAATCAACGGCGACGGAAAAACGCGAAGCCAAGCTTTTAATGCTCAGGCCAAACCAAACCCCGATAAGCAACAATGTTCTATTTCTTTCAAATATACTACAGTATTTCTTAAACTTATAACTTTTTACATTGTATTCTTTATTAATATAAAATAATGATATTAGCATGACTTCATTACAAAAATTGATAAACATTATATTGAAATTAACAAACTTAGTTATTTACGATATATTTGTGTCTTGTAACTTACTATAGTTATTTGTATCAGTAGTCCACAAACAGAACTTTTGTAAGTGTGCATTTATTTTGACCGAGCTGAAAGTAAAGCTTGCTTTGGACTTACAATACAGAACATTTTTTTGCGTCGACGACTCTTTCAATTTATTAAAGAAATATTATTAGTACTTAAAATTTTATGTTGGTAACCTTTTCGATTTACATGGATATACAAACCACTTATTTGTTGAAAAAATTTAGTAACATATGTTCTAAAATACAACGAATTTGAATTGATATTTTTCATAATCATAGTCGCACAAAACAAGTATAATATGAATAATAAAAAATTGTGGTTTTAATTAACGTTTTACATTTTCAGTGTAACCGATGGATGACCAAACAATAATTAATAGAATAAAATTTAATATCACTACATTTATAAGTTTTTTTTTTATTAAGTAGATGGAATTATTTTTTTTTAGAATTTCTTTGTTAATCTCTAATACCAATAATATGTGCTTACAATTAATGAACAAATGTTTTCAAATTATACATACACATACTGTCTATTTCTGTCCACATTTAACAAAAACTGCGACTAAAAAACAAACAGTCCTTCAATTCTTCGAGAGGTGCTGTCACCAATATTGTTGGGAAAAACCTGAACTACACTACGAGAAGGGGACTTACATAAAAACTTTTCATCCCCTAAGCCTAGCATAAAGCTCTAAGCTGTGTTAGGAAATTCAGCAATTTAAAGATTTAAAACAAATTTAATTTAAAGTGTACATGAAAATATAATAATCGTGTCAATATTATTAACTAGATATGATCATTATGGTCCAACAATAATGTTGATTATTCCTCAAGCTTTATTAATGTTTAATCTTTAAAGAGACTGAGCAAAATAAATAAAAATATTTATTTAGAAAAAAAATCTGAATGAAAACCTTTATTTATATGAGCTTGATCACTTATAATTATTTATATATTAAGGGAGTAAACTAAGGTTTATTCCTTACATTGTAATTTTTATCTGATAGTTTAACGAAGTTTATTTGAAACGCATACAAATCTGATCTTTCGTCTTATTTATGTTTAATTCTTAATTGACAAGCAATCAAAGAATCAAGTTTGTAATATATTTTCTTTTTATAAAATTGTGGAGCTAGGAAGATTTGTTATATATTTTTACTTTACTACCTCATAAATTAAATGAAGATAAAATTATGTATATCGTAAAATTATTAGTAGTAAAATATTGACAATTAATATGAAATACGTATCCTATTAATGATTATATAAAACATTTTCTATTTCGGTAATTATATCAGTTTCATTTATCTCGAGATACATTTAAATGGGAAAAGTCTTGTATCAGTGAGATACATTTTGTAATTAAAGTCTGTTGAAAGACTCGCAGAAGTCGTAGTCGTAGTCATACATGCCTCGTCGTAGCATACATAATATTCTAATTTTCTTAAGTAATCCGCAGTTTCATCATAATATAGTGAAAACTTCTCGCATAAGCAGCCAAGGATTAAAATTCATGAGCAGCTCGCAATGCAGTTGCAGTGCGCCCGGTAGGCGGCAGCACACATTAATGCAGATTAAAAAGAGCACCGCGACATCTTTGAAGTTTGAGGTTGTCTGTCGGATTTCAATAACAAAAGACGCACGGTTCACAGCGCCCGAACCGACACCAAAATGGCGGACGCGACCAATGTTGCAAATTGTAACGGTTTCGGTTATGAATTGCAACTGCTAGTGGAAATGCGAATGCGAATACGAATGCGAATGCGAATACGAATACGAAATGCATTTGCGGAATTAAATTGCAGATTTTGTTTTACGAACTTTAAGCTGACACAATGTAGTTTCGAGGAATCGTAAAATTGTGGATGGGTTACACACATCACACATGTAATAAATACGGTTTGTTAATAGATACTGAAACTTGAAACTTACATTTTGTAATTTCTCTGCATGGCGACAAGTTGTTAGTTTTTTTTCTTTGCAGGATTCTGTAACAAATAAACATGCTACTAAGTTTATCAAATATATACACCATACTGATTTTGATTCCTTTTTTTTTAATTTGAATTCTAAGACTACCACCATTCCGAAGATATTTGAATACATATTAATATATTAAGCAATATCGGCTAATGAAATATATTTTCATATCAAGTAGGTACAAAGTATTTTTTTTAGTAAAAACTAAGTAAACTAAATGTTATTTTATAAAAAACAACGAAACGAAAATTTTATTGTTTTTATTTAGTAAAAGTATTCCGAATGCATTTATACTACATAGATTAGAAACGTATATTGATTGATTGATTAAAAACGGCAGTGTTGCGTTCACTATCGGTGATATTTGGATTTAAATATGTACAACATTAAATGGATGTTTTTTGAAATTTTCACATTTTACCAGACTTTTTATCCGTTAGGTATATCCAAATTTCGTTATATCCAGATTTTATAATACCTATATGTATTTTGAATAACAATTAATACATTATAATTTAATCATAAATTTTGAGAACTAATCTACACAATCGGTTGTTTCTTTCCTAAACTTTATTCAAATCCAAATGTCATAATGAATTATGATATCCTTATTGTCACTTGTCACAGTAAACAATGAATTTCGTACTCTTCTTATTAATATACATCATGGTTTTATTGACGGTTTCGCTAGTATTACTTAAATTTAAAATTTCCCTTAAATTGTCAAAATCACATCGAAATAAAATGTCATTCAACATTGCTCTGAAAATTTCGATTAACATTTTTTTCTTTAATATTACTTACAATTTATTACTTACAAATTAACCTGGGCATTATTGTAATAATCCTGTCTTATTTTTTCCTATTCCTAATTACAACATTTTAAGTGTCAAACAAATCATTCCCATCACTCCAACCCTGTAATGAAGTATAATTGAGCATATTTGGAGATCAAAGTATTCTTGCATGAGTCACACGGTATAGATTCTTAATTGCGCTTGTAGTTCCTGTGTTCAAAACCGCATCACTAATAACCGCCGACATCTCGGCCTGGGGTGCTGGCCAGGTCACAGGGGAGGGAAATTAAACATGTTGCGAGATGCAACAATGATGCGGTGGTTGAACAAATGCTAGATGATCGCTCGTTGCTACATGTGGCCACAATTGAATAACCGTATAGTATAGGAACAACATATTGGGAATGTGGCTTGGATATAGAAATTGAGAAATTTGATCCCATAGTAGGAGGTACCAGTAAACAACTTTGAAATATTAAACTAATAATATTGTGCGTGTCAAAAATTAATATCATAATGAGATCTTCAAATTTTGTTCAGACAAAAACAATAATCAAATATCGTATTGTAAAAGCTGATGTCATTCTCAATATTTTAATGTAAAAATGACATCCTATTTTATTAAAATATTTATAACTATTCCTTATTGAATTACACAAAATTATTTTAATCGCTTAAAAATTTGCAAAGAAGAGATCAGGTTTTTATTTATTTCGTACGTATTTCTCACGAAATATATTCTGACAGTTGTCAATGTCAATTTATTATTAAATGTTTCCTATAAAAATTGAAAGTCATCTAAATTATTATTTTTAAAAAGTTGCTGCCAGAAGTAAATTATAGTAACTACATAAATAAAATTAATAAAGTTATACGAAAAAATCGAAAAAACACCATAAGCAAAGTGCCCCTTTGGCACTGCCGATTGTAATGAAAAACTAGATATTAAAGCTGTCCCATATATATTTCTCTTAAAACCGAAAACCGCGATTACAATATTTCCTTTCCTTCGCACAGGGAAGTAAAAATACTAGTAGATTATATTTTAAAGAATACAAAATAATTACAATTTAATAAAATCAGTTGAGTAAGTAAGAAATATTTTATAATTTTAGGTATGTGGTATTAAAATAATAGAATTATAATAAATGTTTAATTTTTTGGTATTTAAAAATAATATTATTGTCATAATAATAAGACTAAATATAAGGGTATTTCTAAGTAACACTCGTAACGTGCTGCCACCATATTTCACGGGGGAAATAAAAACTACAAAATAGGTAGGTACCAATACAGAGTAGGGGAGATTTTGTATTGTACTTTACTGTGTTCTAAATTCGAATATTCCTTTTCCTAATATTATAAAACTACAAATATTAGATATAAGGATGTAAAAATTAATATTAATATTTAATAATATATAATGTATCCAGAAGCAGAAAAAATAATAAAAGTCATGCTCACAGAATAAAGAGGACAATGAAGAAAAAATATTTAAATAATAGGAGATGTATTATTAACAAAATTATTTCTTATTTTAATTCGTGTAAAGTTTTTAAGAGAAATATGATTCTGAGGAATTTATTCATATTCATGGTTTGGTGGCCAATGCAATTAATCATTTAATTTTGTTTGCAGAAGCAAATGAATTTGATAATTTGAATCTTGCAAGTTGTGTGGCAACTGGCCTATGAAACGTCGCCGATCCAAACCGGAAAAATACTTTTCCCGGCATGCCGTTCGGCTGTTTACTTCCGGCCGCGTGTCACTGTATCGCACCCGAAAGGTTCTCAGCAGTTATTTTGCATTTTGAAACCGGCACCGAAAAAAATTTACATTTCAAACGCAGTTTTTCGTTTCCACATTATGGGCCCTCGTAATGCATACTGATGTGTTCAAGTTATTCTATCTTTTGCATTTGATAATGATGTGGCCCCACAATCACAAGCGGAGTGGATTATACTCGGCCTACGCCCCAATCGAATCCATTCCAATATCTTTAGCTCAATATTTATTGGGCATACAATCAAAATTGATGTAATTGAAAGAAAGGAGGAACGCTGAATACATTTCCCAATAATTAAAATCATTCGAAAACATTTCCTCCTAAATCTTTTTTTCGTTGTTACTTTGCCATTAATAATTTGAAACAGTAAGGATTCTTCGGTTGATTTATGCTCCCTAATATTTTGTATTCTTTTTTTAGAACGCCAAGTATATATATTTATTTATAAAATATGTGTTTTTTAATAACAAATAATACAGATATAACACTAAATCGCAAGACAAAGGGCGAACCAAGAAACAGAAACTAAAACTTCCTGTGTCTTGCTTTTACTAAAACCAAACTGAAGGTCGACCAATTTGTTGCTCTTTACTTAGAATAAAAAAATAAAGCAATAATTCGGAATTCGGAATTTTGTTTTAATATCACAAGTAATATAATAAGAGCCATTAATTTATTGGAAAAAAATTACGAATAGTTGTTGCGAAGTAACAGACAAACGAGTAAGAGTTATCGTTACTTCGCAAGGATTATGAGTAATTTTTACCAATTAAATTCATAGCTCGAATTATATTTGCTTGATTATTTCACGAATGACAACAGTTCAAACATATAATTTTTGTTATCAACAAAATGTAACCATAACTATGATACTGTGGTTTTATCAAATTTCTTCACTGAAAAACTGTCTATGGCCATCAAATGAAGCATTCTCATTGAGTAAAAATGATGTGTGTGGAATAATCACCAACAAAAATAATGTTTCGAAGAAAAAATAAAAACTTTTATCTTTATAGATATTTAAGATGCTAGGAACATTATAACATCGGAGGCGGTATGAACTGAGTTTGAATCTCCCAGTTCTGAAGAAGACTCATTTTGAGATTAAAAGTTCCTGATTTCCAGAAACAATCGTCTATTGTAACAGAACAGTATTTACAACATATTTGTTGTGTACAAGTTCTGTTGTACAATGTACACCAACAACAAAGTATCACTTATCCTTTGCTAACTCCACCACAGACTTCAAACCGGCCGCAGTCCTTCGGCATTTTAAGCACACATTTCTATCCTTCTAATCCTTGGGAAGAATAGCTATCCATACCTCTAAGAGACCGCTGCTGATGCCGTTCCTTCTCTTTCTACCTTCCAATCTGGCGGTCCGGTTGTCTTCCCCCGGATTAATATCCACGGTTCACTAGTCCGCCCATTACCGAGCCATTGTGCACCGCGTGTTCCTTGAGGATTTACCAGTGAGGAACATTGATACTCTTTCATACTTACCGCCTACAAGGTATAATAGGTAGGAGGTAGATGTGTGGTCAGCCGATAAAGAAGGGCGGTTTTGTTGTTGGTGTTGGTTTAGAAAAGGTACAATGGTAATTAAAATAAATATTTTGTAGGGAGTCTTTCAAACTTGCAAGATTGATTTGAGGTGTCTTACGGGTAAATGAGTAATAGTAATAGAGAAGGATAACAGTGGAATAGGTTAGAAATAATAATTGTTCTTATTTTTTTATAAAATATTATTTCAGTACATACCATTTCTTCAGGATACAGAGGTACTAATTTGGTTTCATGTTTTCCTATTTTCTAATTATGTTTGTTATTTTATTTAGTTAATAGATCAAATCTCTTGTTTGTATCCATTTATTTTTCCTTGCAGTATTTTTCTTGTAAGAATACAGTTGTTATTGAGTAGCGACCTAATTCAATCGAAATATTTTGACAATATCAAATTTTGTTTTAGTATTATCTGACAATTTTACTAAGAATTTTATTTTATAGAATTTTCTAATTATTCTTCTGGATTCTTCTTTAGGCGCCGGATTTCTTGTTTTTCTTCAACTTTTTTTTATTATTCTATTTATCATATTCTTTCTTGGTTTTGTCTTTATGTCCTAACGACGTAACGAATTAAGCTGTCCATTTTCTAATTATAATTTCTCGAGTCCGCTTTTCTTACTCTATCCAGTATAGTTTTCTCTGTTTTCCTTCATTTCTAGCGTCTATACCTTTTGTTCTTGTTTTTCAGCGATGCCCAAGTTTCCTTCGAAACTTTTTATTGAAATGTGTTAAGGATCCAATATTAAATTTTAGGATAATTATAGGCGTCAGAAATCAGTAGATTGTTTATTTTAACTATTTTTTCATGTGACGAAGGCGTTTCGGATTTAAATTTACATCTATCATCAGTTCCTAAACAAACGAATTAGTTTTATATAAATTTAATTCATTTGATTTTGATTATGGATGTGAATTTCATCGGAAACGTCGTCCTCGCATGTAAAAATAGTTAAATTAAACAATCTACGGATTTCTAAAGACAATTATCCTAAAACTGTAACTTTTTCAATAAAAGTTATTAAATAAGTAAATATCAACTCCTAATTTACTAATATTTTAATATTTTTCGTTATATGTATCATGTTTACATAGAAATCACTAGTAGCGTTTGAAGTCTGTTTCTCACATACTATTCCAGAATAAGGTAATAATATTTAAAATTTTATTTTCGTAGTTTCATTTTTTCAATTAATATTTATTACAAATTTGAGAAAAATAGTCACTTTAACGTTATAATAACGAAATATATATAACGTTATTATAATGCTATATAATCATATGTTATTTTTTTAAATGGTATAACTTTAAATAACAACTTTTTTATAAAGTTATAAAATAACGTAACTCTATGTTAACGTTATCTCATCCCTGATTCAGAATAGCATCATTATTGTCTATTTTTTTCCCACTAATACCATAACTAGAAAAAATACTACTTTTAAAATATTTTATAAACAACCATAACTTCGTAACAATTTCAATTGCTTAAATATGTAATAGTCATGTTATGAGGTGTTGACTCAAATATATAATAGTAAATTTATTCTACAACATTGAGAAAAATTAATTATAATACCCCCTACAATAAATTTTCGTAAATTTAACGAGCAAAATGATATTACCCTGCGCCCCCATTAAAATAAATCTGAAAATGTAAAAACTGGCCCACGTGTCCTGCATACGTCCGACATTCTAACAACATTACACATTCGTCATATTTCACGTCTAGTGCACTTTACGACGTCGGGCGTCAGGGGCGTCGGGGTCCCAGCCCAGCGAGCAGGGGGCCACCACCAAACGAATTATCATTACTGGCGACGCCGCGGGGGAGAAAACGACGCACACGACGCATGAAACGACGCCGCCGCCGCAAAAGACATGCAAAGTAGCGATGGCCCCTTCGATACCACGGGTTCGAGTTACGAAGTGCGGATTCGTCCGAAGATGTATACTTTGTAAAAATTCGTTTCATTGGTAATACGGGCCGCATAAAAAGTAATCGTAATATTTTTAATATTTTTCTTCTCAACAATTATATTTCAGCATAATAAGTTTTTATTAATTTACAATATTTGCTACTACATGTATATTGTGGTATTTTTTCGGTTAATACTTTACAACTTGCTTTTTAATGTTTATTATTATTAGCTTTTAAATCTGTTGAACCCTTCCAGGTGTCAAGATTATTTTTATTACTTTTATTATTCAATATTATTTATAAAGCATTTCTATTTTATTCTATTTATACCTTTTACACTTCTTGACAGCTAATTTTGTTTCGAGCAAGTATTTCTTTTAAGTATTTGGTTCTCTCTTATCTTTCTATGCTTTTCCCTTATCTTCTTTTGTTGCTTTTCATGCTATTTTCATTTATGTTTTTTTCAGGAATTCTTACTGGTTCTTATAAGTTATATCTTTACGATTATGTTTCTATATAACCAGGGTTGGTAAAAATGATTTTTTGATTTTTTTAATTTTAAAAATATGTTCTTATGTTACTGCACATAGCAATATAAATAATCATTCATAAACGGAAACGATATATGTAATAAAAAATAAAACCAAACCGAATCATCTGAATAAAAAAACTAGGAAGCTTACTTTACTTTTAGTTACACATTTAAATAGGTACTTATACTTTTCTTGTTTTATGTTACAATTAAATATGAAAGTGATAAAATATGGTTTAATTTTAAATATTATTATATACAGAATATATTTTGACATTTATTAATAATTTTGTGGCAAATAATTAAATTTTTATTATAATTTGTATTTTTTTTTTGATAAAAATTAATGATTTTTATTATAAAAAATCAGTTGATTTAAATTAGCCCAACCCTGTACCTATATGACTAACCATATAATTTTTAATTTTTGAATAAAGTAAACATTTTTTTTAGTTATTATGGTAGTTTATATCAATAGTTAGATCTCAACCTTTAAAATTGTTTTAAATTAATAATGAATTAAATATAACGAATTATTGTTACTTTTTTTATCCCTCTTGGGAGTGTGGTTGAAATGAGAGGGTCAGAAATGAGAGTGCGGAATTGTACCGCGAGGGCAGGCGGCCATCATAGAATCCCTTCGGCTGGAACAAATTTGAATGTTTTTTGAAGACGTGAGGGTCTCCTTGTGCTGAGATATATTATTTTCTACCTACAAGGATGTAAAATTTCTTTCCAGTTCTTTGCTGGTTGCTTTGTGTTGGGAGCTATGGTAATCGATCTTGTTTGCCAACTGAAAAAATATTAATGCTTCGCGAGATATCGTTCAGTAGACTCTGTTTTAAATATACATTGTTATTCCAAGAAACACTGCCAGCAAAAACTATATTCCCTTTCTTACAAGGAGCAAGAATAATACCAACGTCTCAGGCCTAAAATCTACAAAACATCAAGACAATGTGCCTTCTGTATTTACAAAAGAACAAAAAATCGAAAACAACTGTTATTTATTTATTTAAATGATGATGATCGTAAGTAATTTTTTCTGCGACCACTATGGAAAGTAGTACTTTTCTCACACTATAAAAAGTACATATTATGGAAGATCCCGATTGAGAATGATTTTGGAAATCCAGGCGAAATCTTTAAAAAGCTGAATTGTTTGTTATGAATTATTTTTTCTGAATCGATGCAATAACAACCTTTTTTTACACAAGGAAAGTGGTACTTTTCTCGTACTATAAAAAGCTTCAAAATTGCTTATTCCCCACAATCGTGGGTTAAAGTGTGAGAAATCATTTCTCACAGTATTTGCCAACACTGCGCATTCATCAAGGTACTTTTTATGAGGTTACGTACGCCATATTGTTTTTTATGTCAAGTAGCTTTCGGGCATGTATTTTTTACTCTGTAATTGAGCAGCATGGCCGTAGAAAAAGTATAGTGTGCCACTCGTGAAGAATCTGTACTTGTTGCACAATATACTATTTTCTACGACTATTAAGATATATGCTTGTTGTAGGTTTGTTATTGCTATGGATACATAGAATATTGTAAACACATTTTCATTTTCCCACAGTAACCATAGACAACGTTAAGGTATTAATTTATATCTCACAGGTTTGTCAAAAATTGTATTATTTTTTTTGTTGTAGCTAGTTGCTAGAAAGTAGTGAAATGAATACATCTTTATTAATAAAATATAAATGAATTAGAAAATAATATCGTGGTCTTGGAAATGAGTACTATGCTTGTTGTACAATACACTATTTCACTAAATGGGGTATCACATACAAATCGTAATAAATTAGTTATGTTCGATTAAATATTAACAGAAATGTGTGATCTGTACCAGATTATCTCAACTTAAATTTCAATTTTCGTATTCGAAATCACCCTCTTTGCCATGGTATACAAATGGATGCATTCATTCCAGATCAACGCCAAAAATCTCAAGCCCAATTGATGTTCACCGGCCCATTTCCTAGAATCGTGTAAAACACAAAACCTACTATCCTCCATGGTTGATTAGTCCTTTTATCACTTTCTATCCTGAAACATCTCTCAACCTAACCGCCAACCATGAAATAGAAAACACCTTTCTATATCAGATTCAGCAATATACAGCCCCTTTTAAAACCAGAAACGATTTTTTGGTTCACAGGTTATACGGATTATTGCAATTTATTGTTTTATTATCTCGTGGATAAAATTTTAACACTACAAATATTAAACAGTATGTATGAATGATAGAATGATACATTAAACATCTATGCCACAACATTATCATTTAAGGCATTTATAAATTTGATATTTGGTAGGATGTGATATACTAGTATGTATAATGTAGCCAAAATTTTGAGGTTTAAGTTTAAAATCTACTTTTTTTTCTAATTCCTCCGCACGTCAGGTATCATGTCTTCAAATCAGTGTAGCGCGTAAACCGATGGTGTCTATCGGCATGTAGCTAACACTAGGTGAAAGTAAGGTGGGTAGGTTTTTTCCAGCTTTAAAGGTATTGATGTAATACGCACAATGGCTGAATAGAAGTGCGGTGTTGATCAAAGAGGATGATTTGGTGAGAAAATTGTTCGGTGCAACACAAAGTGGTTTTTTGCTTTGCGGTGTATGTGCTATTGTCTTGGCATTTTTAATACTCTTGTGTATTTCTTTCAGAAATTGTTGCAAGGAACTTTTATGTCGGCGTTTTCTTATATCATACAGATTGAAAAGAGCTAGCAAATAATACACAATGAATAATGTACATAAGATTAAATCAATGGGAATAAAATAATTATATCTTTCCAATTTCTCTTATTAATATACTCTACTTTGTAATATAAAGAAAAGATTATATTATACTTGTATATGGTCCTACATTAATTAGATGTTTTTATAACTTAAGAAAATTCTTAGCGAGAACCACATTTATCAAGGTAAGAAAGACAATACTTAAGTTAAAATTAGTTACAAGTAAAGTATGTTATACAAAATAAAGAACAGTTATCTCGAAATAACCTATTGAATACATTTCATTACATTTAATGCTTTAATTATTAAATTTAGCATTTTAGTTACAATTTGTTTATGTATTCCCAAAAAGTACACTGCAAAATTCTATTATATAAAGCTGCAATGAATTATATAATTATGAACCGTAAGAGACACGAAGTCGGTTAATTTGGGGCAAAGTTGCCGCATTAGTTGGCCATTTTAATGGTGTTTTTGATTTGTGGTATGTGAGAAATGAATCAATACATTCGGCTTTAAAAATAAAAAATATTAAAGGGCTAATACTTTACACGACATGAAAATAGCTTACATAACCATATTAACAATTTCCCACTAACTTTATTAAATAATTCCTCAGAAATAAGAAGATTGAAAAGAACTAAACCTCTAGATTTGTCACAAATGCTTGTTGGTGTTTTCCTAATCAATTGTAAATAAAGATTTAAATAAATAAAAAAAAATCTCAAACGATCAAAAGATTGTAATGTGTTGCTGACATCACTGGGTACTCATTAAAAGTCGACGATTTTGTATTTCAAGATGGTTTTAGATTTCGAATTACTTATACTTATATACATAAATATATTATTCTTCGTTTAATATCCATACAAGGTATGTTTTATCGCAGATATCAAAAAAGATGTACTTGTAATGTTAAAATTGAGTGTTGTGTGAGATCTGAGGTTCAAATATCAGTTTTGCCAATTTTTATCCAAATAAAATACCGCTGTGTCCGATTAATTCTGAACTCCTTTACCGCGACTGTATGTTTTCTTAAATACTTGAGACTCTTTTCTATCTATGAAATTGGACCATAGTTGATGAGTGTCAAATTAAGGTTTATACAGCCCATGATATAAAAAACTGTGATGTAAAAATTTGACTAAAAAGAAATAGACAACCTAATCTCCCAACAATACTTCCAATAATTGGCCATTACAGAAATTACCACAATGCCACATTCCCAAAATTTTCCGCCACAATTTTGCATTTAAAAAACTCTATTGTAGAACTTGTAACAATAGTGAATTTAGTGCGGGATAAAGAAAACAAAACGAGTAGAAATAATCCACATTGATCCCTTCCTGGAACCCTTCCCTTGCACTACACCACATTCCTTTTTCCACAAATGAATCGCACAATTACCACAAGCACAAGCGTGCTCCAAACACGAAAATAACAGCCCAGGGTAATCCGCTGGCCCAATCAGCGGCATTCACGCGGCGCATAAAAGCAGGCGCGTGTGCGTAACCAACGCAAATTCCACCAATTTATTGCTAATTCGCGTAAATATAAAAATCCCGCAGCTCTGCATGAGCGGACGCAAAGCGGACAGCGCGTGGCTTACTAATACTGCACCGCCAGTGTTTTAATAGGGTTTTTCACTCGTAATGTCCGCGCTATAATCACGATGATGACAGCTTCTAAATGCTCATTAAAAACTATTGTTCAATCCAACAATTAAACATCCCAACACTATTGCATGTAAATATTTACGAGTTCATGCCACAAATCAATGAGCTTGGTTAATAGCGTAATTGTTTCATTATTTTATTATTTTGCAAATAAAATTACACATTATAAGAAAAAAAGATGCGGAAGGTTTATTATCATTATATTAATTTGAAATAATTTTTAAGACCGAAAAAAACCAAAAAAATATGATCCGGTTTTACCGAACATGTATTTATTTTTGTGAATATTCGTTAATTAAATTGTATTCTTTTATTTTTTATATTTGGTAATTTTTTTAATTATTTTTTTTTTTCATTAATTTTTTAATCAATATATTATCCGGTTTAAATCAGTTTCCAATTTTTAAAAACTGGTTTTCTAACTAAATTCGGTTTTATTATAACGTTCTCTATAAGGGTTAACCATTAACCAGTATTTTTTTCGGTAACATGCTCTGATATAAATAATAGATGTCATTGTGGAAAGAAATATGTACTTTTGTAAAATGAGTTTGGCAGAACAAAATGTAAAATGTACTTATTTGAAAAATGATTTCGTATAATGTGTATGGCAATATAACGTATATTTCAAACGGAAACAAATAGATTTTAAATTAATCGTTTTCAACTCAATTTTAAATTGTTTTCTACAATCTTTGTATCATTAATATATCAATGCTCAAAATAAAAATGTAGTGATAAATTATATGTAAACATTTAAATAAATAGTTTAAAGTAAAAAATTATATTTTTGAAAAATGAACAAGAAGGACATAATAAAATAAAAAATAAACAGATGGTATACCTACAATTGTATCAAACTTCAAATACGTAATTATATTGGCATCTTATTAAACGTAGTGATTACAAAACAAACAGATTTTTATAAATAAAGTGCAGTACAGATGTCAAAATATAATAAAGTATTGCTGCATTTATACCATCTAACAAAGAACCCGATCTTAATTATTTAAAATGAATTTTAACGTTATAATGGTCCAAATTTTAAAAATAAATCAAATCGTAATATATGAACCCTAATGATAGAAACAATATATTTTTTTGTGAAATGTTGCCCTTTTATTACTGTAATGAGCGTGACCCAGTGCCGATGAGTCATCGTGGCTGATCTGTCTAGTCAGGTACTCTTACTAAAAGTCAAGTGAAATAAGAGCGACACGGCTATTATTCGGAATTTTGTAGAGTCCGGAAGACTCTAGAAGTTTCAAGATTTATTACCTGCAGGTATACAAGTGTCACGGCATGAAGAATTGAATGTGAATGTGTGCAAGAAAATTGTGTGAAAATAAATTAATATTAGTTAATAATTAGTTTTATAAGTTTTTAAAACTAATCTTTAAGTTTAATCAGTGATATTTTCGTTTACAATCAGTGTTTGTTATTTATATCATTATTTAATAAACTTGTTTTGTCCCATTTTCCATTTCATACATATAAATAAACCTACTGCCACTATTTACTTTATGGATTATGGTAATATCCACACGCGTATTTCTATTTATCGTGACAAATCTACAACCCAATTACTATTAAATAAAAAAAGCTGAGAAACCGTTAGCATTGTTAGCATTTGAGCAAAATATTCCCACAATAAAACTACCCCATATACTGGTTGGCGGATCGTTTGTGAAATGAAAACATTTCGGTGACTGGCGTAAAAAACGTAATTTTGCATGTCGCTGGTGACAAACGCTAGCGGCGTGTGTCCACGTGGCACACACACACAAACACACGCGGACACGTGGCCTCGTCCACCCTCCTCGGCTGCTGAGCTGCCAGGAAAATTATAGCAACTAATGCCAGCAATCGGAATAGGTTATTTATGGTGGACGATTTTCCCAAACATGATATTTATTATAAAAATAATTGTATTAGTGTACTAATATTGTTAGATTTATTAGAAATGAGGATGTGATTTCAATTTCAAATGGAACTAGTAATCTGGGAAAATTAGTTTTTTGTAGTTATGTAGCAAGGGTATTATGAATATGTTTATTTTCACCCGAGGTTGGCAAAGCTCAATAGTACAAAATTATTTTGATGAAGATATTAAATCAGATAATTAAATGTTCATTTCAAAAAACTAACGTTTGAAATAATCCATAGTAGAGTTAGAGACATTGGTTTTTTGAATAGTTCAATACATATAATTACTACCTAATTTGAAATAAATTGTGAAAAGAATATGCCAGCCGATGGGATCTATGTATCTATCTAATTTCTTATCTTCTTCAACATCATTTCGCTATACTATTATTTTTGTTCTAATATATGAAGGTATTGGTTCGGTGGAAGAACAGCCTTTGGCTAAATTTTACCTTTGACATGCCGTTAATAAAGATTATTATTATTATTATACAGTCGAAGATCGTTTTTCTTTCAATAGTGACGGATGTATTATTTTAATTTCTTATTAACTTATTAAATATGCTATGTTAAAAATATATTAAAACTTACATATTGAAAAGGAGGATATTATTAGTTTCATCCCTCTGTAGGACTCTGAAACAAATTAAATAAACTAGTAATTGCTATGAAATATAAATATTTGACAATTAAATATGGAACAACAGCTTCTTGACTGAATTGCTATGAAAAATAAATATTTGACAATTAAATATGGAACAACAGCTTCTTGACTGAGGTACTTGTAGAAAAATAAAATGAAATCAAATTTATTTAAAAAATTTAATCAACCTCGACTGGTTGACTAATCACCATCTAAAGATGATTCAAGTCGGGATGAGGTTGATTAAAGTTTTTACCGATTTCAGGATATTAAGTTTTTGTTTGTATAAACAAAAGTAAGCAGGGTAACTAAGTCATAATTGTATACCATGTATTTTGACAAGCCAGTAATTAATATTTATCGTACAGAATTGCCAAATTAACATGGGATAATTGTCATAAAATCAACCCATACAGACTTGATCACAAAAACGTTACTCACAATCATTTTTTTTATGTCATATGATCACATGTTAACCTCTTTAAATATTGTCTTACCTTTCATTGATCATCATTTATGTACATGACTGAATTAAAAAGAAATATGAAACAATGACTCATGTTATATTATTAAACCTAGTAAAAATAACACTATCCTAATTCAATATATCTACAAGTCAGATGTGGAAAGACAGTATTATCCTTTATTGTTACATACAAGTACCTAATACAATAAAGTGATAGTCACATAACAATAACGGGCAATAAATAGAGTGTAGCGTCCATCAATATACAATAACGGACAAATAGCTAATCCAGCATATAATAGCATCTTCCTGCCCTCCCCGTCCCTCGCACGCGTCCATTGTTTATAGGTTATGACACGTAGTAACGTCTCAATAAACGGCGCAAATCAAATCGTATTACGTCGCAATTTGACGGGCGTTAGCGATAGTGTAATCAATTCGTCGCAAGCGCCAAGTTGCTTGTCGGCTTCTATTTTACCGGCACCCGTCCTGACAGTTACAATGTTAATATCCCCCGCACGTGGGCGGCACGCGCCCGGTCACGTGGCCCGCAAAGGGTGCGTGGTGCGTGAGATCTCAATTTGGTGGCTGGGATGACGCCGAAGTTGTGAGACAGATTGGTGATATGAATCTTTTTGATGAGTGGAGGACTGAGATTGCTTTGATTTTATACATGAGTAGGTGTGGATGAATTAAGCGAGGTATAATGAAATGCTCTATCTCTTCACTTGTTCATTGGGGTTATTAAAAAATATATCGTGGGTAACTCAATCTTCACTTCTTCAAGCATATTTAAGTACAGAAAAAATGTAATACAGTAGAACTTCGATATAACGATCAAAATGTCCGATCAATTGTGAAAATTCAAATGTTACCGATCGTGAAAGTAACACTAATGTTTGCAATCAAGCAGGTTGTATGGGAATCTCTCTAGTTACTTTGTACAGTAAACACCTTCAGAATACTTATTTTTGTATAAAGAACTTTCAGTATATAACAGACACACATTCACCCCTGTTACTTCGTGACATCGAGGTTTTTCTGTATAACAAATATGATGGGATTTTTGTGGGGTTATTTGTACTCGAATTTTTAGAAGATTTACAGCAACGTATCGTAACTGAAAGTCGTCAGATTACTTCATAAATGTTGCAGAACGTACGACGACATTTAGAGCAAAATCTCTATTATTGTATGGAAGTTGGTGGTAGTCGATTTGAACACCTAATAAACTAATACTTGAGTTTCTGTCATTTGTTTAAGCCTACTTGATTTCAATTTTGAACACCTAATAAAATTTGTTTTAAACGATATTTCTCTGTAATCGGATTTGAAAAAAATAAAAAAACGGCGGAAAAGAGAATTGATAGGCCTTTCAACCAGTGTCTTGTTTGACACCCTTTTCCATTTAAAATTTTTGAGGTGCAGTCCACTTCCATTTTATTGGTACTAATCCGTTCAGGTATCCCCATTTATACTAAAATTGACGTGTTCGAGCGTTTTTTGTAAAATTGATGTTAAGTGGCCAAAAATTGAGCTGATAAGTTTCATTGGGCCACCCTGTATAAATACAATTTAATGTTACAATCGCTAGACACATCTGCGCTATCAAGTTTCCCAGCCCATATGCGGCCAGGTCGCCGACATCGGCGATAGCCCGTCCACGCCGTAATCATTTTACAAAACAATTTGTAGGTGCAGCGACGCGTGCTCACTTCACCACCAACTCTATTAATATTTGTAGATCTCGGGGCTGAAATATGCCTCGCAAAGCCACCGAATAGGGTGTCATAATTACATTTAAACATAAACGAAATTGTGCCGAGATTGATGTAAGAGAGATTGGATACGTTCCCGTAATCTCATTACGCGGTATTCATTGCCGAATTATTGTTTAAGTGTATTGGGGGCAGTCGACGGTGAAATTATAAATATACTTCACTGCATATTGCAATTTCGGCCGCAAGCAAATGTTCAATTTTGGATAGGTACTCAAAAAATATTAGAAACAACTGCTACAAACGTTTATAGTAAATTTAAATGAAATCCAGGACGGTTGTAGTGTTAATAAGATTCACTTAAATATAAAAAATTGTCAAGTTGTTGTGTACATACGTAAAGGTCAAGTAATTGATTATATATACGTTATAATAAATCTGATGTGGTCACCACATTATTTCCTTGTATACAAAATTAAATACATTTTCGCTGTATTTCATTTAAACTTATTTCACTTGAAAGTAAGCTCATTCTACGGTTAACCATTTTTCGTCTTCCATTCTTTTCCAACTTCAAATTTTATTAAAATGTTTATTACTATTCCTTATTGCATTATATGAAATTATTTTAATCGCTCAAAAACTCGCAAAAAAATTATTATGGTCTTCATATATTTCGTACATCTTTTTCATGAAATATATTCTAACAGTTGTCAATGTCAATTTTATATCAAATGGTACAAGGAAGTAGAAAAGAACAGATGAAACGCCAGAGTACTGTCATAGATTTAGATTTAGGTGTTACTTTTGATCCAAAATTGTCATTCGAATACCATGTAACCAATATTGTCAATAAAGGTGAAGTCGCTCTTTTTCACGTTTATGAGATCCAATTTAAAATACTGTTCACTAGTTTGGTATCCTTGTTTTGATAGCTCGAAATTTACCTTTGAAAAGGTATAGAGCAAATTTTTAAAATACATGTTTCCGAACCTCCAAAATTTATTCTTCTCGAAGATGTAGACACAAAGTCCCACTTGAAACACTAGTTTGATAGAAAAATCTCTAATTTTCACTATGTGTTCTAATTATAATAAAATATTATTATTATTATAAATATTTAGTGGCCAGAATAAACGAATATTCCTATTTTAATCCCCATTTTATGATTTATAAATCTGGTCACCGCACCATTAAAAATCAAAATATTTTTTAAACCTCCCTTCAATATTTTCCTGATATTCTAAGTAAATATTTAAGTAGCCACATTAGTTGTCATTTCTAAATTTATCCGTCTATTAAACCCAATCCTTGTCATCATTTCAATCATCCACATCCATAACAGTTTTACTGTTCACCACTCATGAAACTTTAGAGTGCACGTGTTACGTCCAAAGTACATCGTTAAATAACAATATCGCAAACGAGGTCCATTAAAAACGGCTCATGACGTCGTTTCGCCACGGCTAATAGCGCGTCTTTGTCATTGCAGGACATCCTGACACCGCAAGCCTACCTCACTTCATTATCCTGGGATAGGGATGCGACACCGTGACCAATGCGATGCGAATCTGTTCTGATTAACGATTGTCGTATGTTATACATGATGTGAGGATGTTATGGCTATGAATTATATTACGCTGAATTTGTGACGGAAGATTGAAATCAAGACTATTTGGGATAATGGGGTGGATAATGTATATTGGTAAATTTGCTTCAATTGTTATTATTACATAATAATAATAATAATAATAATAATAATACAGGATTTTGTAATCCTTATGAAAGGTAGAAAATGTTACCTAAAAAAAAAAACATTTTTCTTAAAAAGATTTATAATACCTACAGTTTTCACTACATTTTGTTTTATCCATTCAAGGTCAATCCGGCTACAGATTCGTTATATTTCATATTTCAACTTTTGACGTCAAGTGTTGAACAACTTTTTTAATTGAGCGGAATTTGAGATGTGTTGTTCAAATTCCAGTTTGCCAATTGCTGTGACAGAATAGTTCGCAATCCGCTATAACTGTAAGTCCCTTGTAAAGTATGTAGACTAACTACATAGAATACCGCTAAATACAATGCAAGTTAAACTTTGCACTAAACAAATGCCGCAGGTATTTGTAATAATTATAACTATACGTAAATTGCAGATTCAAGAAAATATATAAAAATATAATAGCGATAGAGAGTAACAGATATCTGTAACACTTAATTTTAAAACAATGCAAGACTGATTTTCATAAAAATAAAATGTTCGAATAGAATTACAATTCAATATTGTGTCTCTCAAAATAACTTCCTTGGGAAGCCACACAGTGCTGGAGAAGATTTTTCTTATCCTTATGAAAATACTGTAATCTCATTTTTTATCCATTTTTGTGCAGATTTTGTTCTAATCCACAAATGAATTAATCAAAATCTGATGAACGGTGTAGTGAATCAAATTTAAATCTTCTCTAATCATTCAGTACTATGGACCAACAATTTAAATGCATAAAATTTCAAATTCTGTCGACATTTTCATCAGTTCTTGAAGATTTTCAATCGACTCGTTTCCTTCTTAAAATGCCTAAAACCACAAAATACATGTCCCCTTGAAATAAGACTGACTCCGTATGTCTGCTTAAGTTTTGTAAAAGTTTTCATTGCACTTTGCCCAAGTCTGAATCAAACTTGATAACACACGATTATTTGAAATTGATTCATACTCATTCCGACCACAGGACGAGTGACAATTTTCTAAAGCAACAAGCAGGAGTGAGTTAGGCAAAAGTAATAAACAAAATTCTAGTTACGAATGGTATTCGTAACTAATTCTGAAGCAATTGCCAGTAACTGACAATTGTCAGTGAGATTTGTATCTGATTTTGAATTGGATGACAAATTATGAGTGGAATTGTTTCGTCAATACTATGTCTACAAAAAAAACAGGGACATAGTAAGGAATGGTAAAATTTGAGTGGTTGGTGTTTTTGTATAGTGCCAATAACAGGTATAAATTTATGCCTATTAATGTTAATTTACATCCTTTTTCAGTTAGTGATATTATTTGCACAAAAATATTATTAACATCTACAACCTAAGGTATATTGCATGTAAGCTATTTTCCTGTTTATTAAAACCATTTCAATTTATATATAGTACAAATTCAATGTCCTTATTTATTTTCAAACAATGGACTATAATAGACTTTAGATAAATAAATTTAGATATATTTACAAGCCTACTTCAAAAACACTAATACCATGTAGGGTGCATTACATTTCAAAATAATAATCCATATCTCAATCTTCATATAAAGACAACAAAACAAAACACGACAACAATCATAAAGCTTTATTATTACATATCATATTCCAATCCTTTGTGTGCCACCCCCGATTTAAACACTATCAACACCCCCCGCATCCTGTGACTGCAGTTATGATGAATCGACGACAGCAACACTCCCTGCCATCGATACTGCGTTTAGCGACCCTCCGTTTATGACTACACACCCCGGGTATTGTTTCGCTAAATCTGCGACAGCGCCGAGCGTTCACAGGGGTAAGATGGGACACTGTTTTATCCCTTCGGCTGGCGTAAAGCATAGAGGAATGAGTTGCTACTGTTGCCCATTGTGTGCTTTTCAAATTGATATTTAATACACAGCTATTGTGTAGCCAGTTGAATTATTTCCTATGAATATTTATTAATTGGGTGGGACTTGTAAGTAAACTTTTTTATGTGTTTACACTTGGTAAACAAAAATAATGCTTGTATTTGTATTTTTACTGGCAGTGGTTGTTTACAAAGCGATATAACGGAGGATAAAACATAGTAATCAAAAGTACTTATAGTGTATGGTATGCTAAGATATACCGGCGTTGACTTCACCTACTAGATAGGTACTAATATCGAGATAGTGGAAGTACAATTTTCTGTACATACTTTAGGTTTTCCTCTTTCTCACTTTTAAAACTTTAGGTTGTCCTCCATCTCACATGTCCTTATTCATTAACGCATTTAGGTTCCACCTTTCGATATATCTTCAGCGAATCTGGCTGTCCCAACTTTTAAATACATGAGACTACTACAGAAAAAAAGATAAACGAAATTGGATATATATTTCAACAGAACCTACTTCAGAAGAAACATTTACCCCAAATATATTAGCAACAAATTCACCCGCATAAGCAACATCCCGAAATCTGACGACAGGCACGAAATCCTACGGACAAAGAAGTCTCCCAGTTATTCTGTAGATGACTATATAAGTAGTTGAAACTGGTCAATAAATAAAAATTTTCAAAGAGAAAAGTGCGTTTAAGACTTGAGGTTTTCCTCATTCTCATCTGTCCTTATTCATTAACGCATTTGGATTCCATCCTTCGTTAAATTTTACTAATTTTAAGGACATTATAGAAATTTCCCATTTCACCAAAAAATAAATAGTTATAGTTTTATAAAATATTTACTCTAAACATTTTACAGATTGTTATATAAAAAATTATATGAAAGTATTTTTTTTTGCTTTTACATAAAAGTAATTTAGTTTATATTTTAATTATTAATGACTTTACTTTAAATAAATTATAAAATTTCAAAATTTTTACTTTATTAGACTACAACTTTACTACATTTAAATTTCTCTTTAATTATATTTTGTAAAGGTCTAATGGATTCAATGCCGATATACTTTGGCGCGTGCTATATAGTTACTGTACTAGTACTACAAGCAGTATACGTAAGTTGTAAGTGCTAGGAATATTACGTTTAGAACAAAATTCACAACATGTACCAAAGCTTCTATGAAAAATTCGTACCTTTATTATTATTATTATTATTAACTGTCAATATATCATTCGTATGTATACATATGTACCAAAATGTTATACATTATTTAAAAACTGTAGTACTAATAATTTAGTTATAATTTCGATTTGGTATAATACGAGTACTTCTATAAATGTTTATATACATACGTATATAAAAATATAAAATTTCAATTAATGGTCTAATATAGGTAGTAAAGGTATATTTTCGTTTGTCGAAGGTTTTCATTTGAGAGATCTAAACGACTTGGGTTAATGCAGACTCTAGACTCTTGTGTCATAAAAAAATTTGAAATTATAAGGTCCTTAAGATTATCAGATTAGTTTCTATTTCAGTTCACAAAAATATACCGAAATTAAAAGTATTGTTTCACGAAATAATGACAACCTAACTTTACCGTCATGTAGATACATGTTATACTTTTACATTGTTTTGTTTGTAGTTTATAGTTGTTTAGAACATTTTCTTACACTATAATTTATAGTGCGGGTAAATTAATGAAGAGCTAAGTTTGGCTAGGTCATGTACAATTAATTACCCTATCATCAGCACGATCTGGCGGTGAAGTGTGCAGAGGGGCGGGGGTGGCAGTGTCAGTGACACACTCACACATGCACGGACATGGACGTGATGTACTGACGTCGTCACGCAGTCACATAAAGCTGCGGCTACTCGCGCGTGAACGTGTGTCATGCACACACGCACTACGCACGGAGGTGCTCACTAAGAATTTATGCAACAGGGAAACAGATTAAAGTGGATGGTGGACACAAAATTAAGCGAATATGCTCATAAGTTTATTGAGCAACGAACTACAATTTTTCAAAATTTGTTATAGTGACAAATAAAACAAAATTTAAAGAAAAAAGAAATTCTAGACAGTGATGTAAAAAATTGCTGCGCTAAGGAAAATGTCTCTTTGGGAGTATTTCCCAAACACTGTCTTTTTTTTACAAACATTGTACATAATGAAATAATGAAACATCTGATATTCTTATTCTCGTAAGAAATATTTGAAAATCATAAACAGATTAAAGTGGATGTGGGACAGAAAATTAAGCGAATATGCTCATAAATTTATTGAGCAACAAACTAGATTTTTTTTAAATTTCTTATAATGACAAATAAAACAAAATTACAAGAAAAAAGAAATTCTAAAAAGCGATGAAGTGAAATTAAATACTTCACATTGCAAAGTAAATGCTTGGAGATCATCTTTAAAATAATAACAATTTGGGACTTTAATACTGACGTAAAAAATTGCTGCGCTAAGGGAAATGTCTCTTTGGGAGTATTTTCCAAATATTGTCTTTTTACATACATTGTAGGTACATAATGAAAATATGAAACTAATGAAATATCTGATATTCTGTAGCTCTCGTAAGAAATATTTGAAAATCATAATAAAATAAGTTGATTGCCCTTTATAAATTTTAGGCACGTACTTTTTTCTGTCCCTACTATCCAAATTTTATGATAGTTATAAAGCCAGACCTAATTTATCATAAATTAAAATAATTGATACAATTCTATTTTTTGTAGATAATTTACACCAGGGTTGCTTTAATTTAAATCCGTGATTTAAAAAAAAAGTAAAATCCTATTATGACGACATCGAAGGGAACACATAAATTTCGTCACTAGAACTGGAAGTCGCTATAGATGATAAAAGTAAAATAACGTTAGTGTATTTCGACGTTATAACCAGTTTGTCACGCGGTATTGTTATATTCGGATTTTACTATAGTTTTTTATTGTTTCTTTAAATTTTTGCTTATTATTTACAATAGCTTTTTCCATAATAAATAATAAATGGTATTTTATGAAACACGTTTTTGAAATTATAATATATTTAAAAAAATAAAAAAAAATGATTTAAATGAAAAAATCCAATTTAGGTCAAAAAAACTGATTTCTTTTTATTTTTTTAAATCGTATTTTTATTTCAGTATACCACAAGGAAATAGGGCAAGAGATCGCCCAAAATTGCGAAGTTTGGATTCCGTCTTGCAAACATAAAAACATCTAAAAGTAAAAAATTAGAAGACTACAGCAGATCGAACAATGTGGAATAGGATCGTGAAGTCAGCTAGAGCTCTACCAGGGCCGTAATGCTATATTGATGACGTATTTCTATACAACCCTGATTTAAACCTGCTAGAGCAGTTGCATTTCTCTAAGGAAGAAGTAAAAGTCCTCAGTCTGTATTTATGTGCTGGGATGAAAGTGAAAGTGGCGCACAGGAATCAGCCATAAGTCAGCGCTACATGAGCGGCGAAGCATTACGACATGCACCTCGCGATGTTGGCAATCCTGAGTCCTCGCGGAACCGGAAATGGCGTCGCCGCGTGCGCTGCCTAATGGACCGATGGTAAACCGCACATTTACACACGCTATTTATCCCGCCAGACTACCACGAACAGGAAACTGATTATTTTTAATCATGACGACGAGCTTTCGGGAAACTTTGTTCAACAATAATAAAAATAACTATTTTATGTTTTTTTTAATGTGGATTTAAAATTGTAAATTGAATATTTAAAGGTTGCATATATTTCTAAATCCACATTTCTGATATTAAATTTTTGTAGAATTTTTACATTTCATATTAATTATGTGTTTAAATTTGATTTATAAGAAAGACGAAAAATGCTATTTTAAAATATGTTTTGCTAAAAATTCTTTTAAAGAAATTATTTTTAACTTGATGTCATAAAAGGAGAATAGATTCACAATCTTAACGAAAACTGCAAACTGTTTATAAATAAGCAATAAAGATTCAGACCCCTACGACAATTAAACTAATGTGAAAGAAAGAAAATCTTGGAAAAAATTTCACCAATTTTTATATTTTTTCACTCTAAAAATTGTATCCGTCAATATAAAAAGGTAGTATTTCGAACCATTAGAAGTCTACGCTTAAAAAATCTATATTTGAACTCGTGAACGATAGGAGATAATTAAATTCTATTTGAAAATTTGTATTGGTATATGATAAAATATATGCTACGAATTTTTCTTTTTATTCAAAAACCAGAATAGAAATTAATATGCAATAAATTTAGATGAATTTTTCAAATTGAGATGCATCCGCCTATATCTCCCTTATTTTATATTTTGTAATAGAATAGCAAAACAAATTATTAATTATCAATCATAGATGTATTACTATTATATTGTTTAACGGTTATCTGAAGTATTTTTCGATATATTAGAGACAGTCCAGAAAAAAATCCAAAGTGAAAAATTGAAATTCTGATTTTTTCGTAAAGAAAACGTTTTTCATTCTGTACGTATCTTAACGAAAACTTCAAACTGTTTTTAAAGAGTGAAAATTCAGAATTATAGGACAATTAAATAATTATTATAAAAGAAAGAAATTCTTGGAAACAAAATGGCATTCGGATTAATTTTAGGATTCTATTTAGTTAGATGCTACAACAAGTCAGCTAAAAATTTCATACGTAAATATTTAAAAATCCTTAGCCAATAAATATACCTTCCCATCAGAAGCATTGAATACTCGCTGAAAGTAAGACACATTCGTTGATTGAACTACACCTTAGTAAATACTATAGAAAAAATTAAATTGTCATTTGCCAAAGTATCAATTTTCATAATTTTACAGGATTAGTTTTATTTGAATGAATATTTCGTAACAGGAAATTTTCACTCATTTAATAAAATCCAGAAATATACCAACGTTTCGACTGTAAATCAGTCTTCATGTTATCACTGTATCAGTACCTTCATGAACAAGCAATGCAAATTTTGGAAAGATTGTTTTTCCTAATAATTCTCTGAGTAATAATATTTTAATATTGCATCTCAATTAATTAAAACCCTACGTATATATGAAGTGACATCCATGTCCGTATTGTGCCAACACAATACAATATCCACTCCTGCAATCGCTGGAGATAAAACCTTATTATCCAGCATTCTTTCTGTGAGCGTCTGTTATTATCCTGCTCCTTATTGTGACGTCGCTAGTGTAGTTCCGCAGCGGATACACGGGCTCATCTCATTGTGCGATCTTCACGCTGAGTTGCACCCGTGCGTTAAAACGATGCACGCGCCTAAAAATATGAATTTAAATCCGGGACTGCAGCGTTTCCGGTGCCCCCGCTACGCGACCGTTTCCGGGATCAAGGGCGCTGTGATTGATAGTTCAAGTGTTCAGCTATGGGAACATATGCAAGATATGGGGATGATAATAGTGACGCATTTGCAGTCATAATTGAAAGGAATTAACATCTCGAAATTACGTGCAATGATATCTGAGTTGATTTTCATACAGGGCAATAAATTTGAAAACTAAAGTTTCGTTTTCGATTTGTCTTTTAAGAGAACAGTGAAGAATAAGGGAGGGGCAACTGTCTTTTTTTATTTGAAAATAAGGCTTCGACTGTAAGTCATTAGCCTTCTTGATACATGATTACATATTTATTTGTTTACATTCATGTATATACATTCATATGTACATATTACCTATATAATATATTTATTTTGTGTGGTATTAACATTGTAGTTCTTTATATTTCGTTTATTAAGTCCATTTCCATGAGCAAATTTAATAAATTTGTGTCTACTTTTGACCTTCTCATAGTTTATACAAGTAGGCAAATTATTGGGGAACTATAAACCTTCTACTAACTTTTTTTGCCTATGTCCTGATAAGTGTTTGAAAAGTCTCTGTTAAATTAATCCTCACGGTAACCACGAATTTCGGTTTTACAATTTCTTGTTAGCGTTACCAAGAGGATAAATCTTAGATGACAGGAGGACAAACTAACAGCTAGTTTATGCTGTCGATAAAATTTTCCCAGGAGGATAAATTTACGAATGGTCTGAATTCGGCCGAATGTAAAATATTTTGTAGCATTTGTCAAATATTTCACAGTTTTCGATAATATTGTCAAAATATGAAATTAGTACAATGTATTTTGTGAGAGTGCCGACGAAGAAGAATTAATAGATTTTATTAATGAAGTGTATAGAAGACTTTGTAAGATGTCAACATGATTATTTTAATTTCTGGAGTGACCATGACTTTAAAAAAAAAAAAAAAAATTAATAAAATTACATCAATTTTATTTACAGAAATTTTGCAATTATTCGGTTGAAATGAAACCGATTCAAACTGTCAACCAATGATATTTTTTTTAGTTAAAATTAATATAACATTCGAATTTACCAGCGAGATAAATTTAATCTGTTTGGTAGCTATTACCATAAGAAAATTTAAAGAAAACATTTCTTTATATAACTTTGTTCGTCGAATCGACTGATATAACCACTGAGATTATATCTATACCCATTTTTGAGATATAGCAAAAATACGAAAAGAGATTTTTAAACAAAATGTTTAGACCCAAAAATAAGTATTTTTGAATTATTTCGAATGTATAAACAGTTTTACATTAAAAAGCTAAAAATCTAAATAGTTTGTTCTTGATCTTCTGAATGAATGCTACATTTTTTGACTTATACTTCTGACAACTTTTTGCCAAAAACAAAAGCTGATTGACATGGTAATTATTTGTAATTTTTTATTTACATTTAATACCAAATACGACGTACTTTAGACAACTTTTCTCCAGAAACAAAAGCCTGTTGACATGATTTTTGACATTTTTGCACGCCAAACATAGTCGAGTACTTACATTTGATACCAAGCACGACTTACTTTTGAAATATTTTAGCTGAAAACAAAAGATAATCGACATGGAACATTTTGAAGAATACAACGGGCTTGATCTTGAGTAATAGTACACTTAAGTTGTGTACTTTTAAAGTGCTATTAGTTTGTGTCTTATATATTAACTTTTATTATTCCTTTTACATCTGTGACTGTATTATTTACGAGATTATAAAAGTATATTATCCTATTATTTCGGCCCTCTACGTTACGGGAAAAATACTGATATTCGATTTTGTCATTTGTTTAAGCCTACTTGATTGCAATTTTAAACACCTGATAAAATTTGTTTTAAACGATATTTCTCTGGAACTAATGATCGGATTTGAAAAATAAAAAAACTGTTGAGAAGAGAATTGAAAGGCCTTTCGAACTGTGTCATGTTTGACACTTTTCCATTTAAAATTTATGAGGTGCAGTCCACCCCCATTTTAGGGTTGAAGTGATGCCATTGGAACTAATCCATTCAGGTGTTCCCCCTTTATACTAAAAATGACGTGTTCGAGCGTTTTTTGCAAAATTGATGTTAAGTGGCCAAATATTGCGCTGATAATTTTCATTGAGCCACCCTGTATATAGAAGGTGGAAATAATAATATAAGAAACAGCTAATAAACAAATAATTAGGACAAATGAACTTTATCTAAACAAAAGAATGTCTGTAAAACAATTGATAGTTGTTAATTGGACCACGAACCTTGGCCTACAACGGAAATGATGACCGGAAGTACTTATATTTGGAAATTTTGTTTTGATAATTGTTATCTATATTCGCAAATATATTCCAAACCATATCCAAATAAAAATTAATATCTTTTCTCATCTCCAAGTAATTTACAATCATAGTTAATCATAAAAACTAACAATATTTAGATTTGCACCTTAAAATTTTGATTTTACAGCCGAAAAAATCCAAAATGACCCATTTTCCGGTCAAAAATTTTGTTTTTTTAAAATAGTCCAAATTGATAGTTGCCGATGAGCTGATTCTAAATTTTCAAACCGAATTTAATTATCTCTTCCCATTCCTGAGATATTAGGCTTCAAAGTTGCACCTCAAAAAAGTGTGTTTTTTGACTATATCTCTAAAATGGGTAGAGATACAGTCTCAACGATTATACCAGTCGATTCTACGCACAAAGTTACATAAAGAAATGTTTTCTTCGCATATATGTTCTTTGGAACGATTTGGTGTAAAATGAGAAAAAAGAAAAAAACCGGAATTTCAGTTTTTCGCTGGAGAACTTTTTGGCTCCAAATCTTTTCATTTTTCAGACTTAAGTAAATACAAATGCGCTGATTTCAAATTTTCAAACCGATTTCAATTATCTCTTACCGTTCTCGAGATATTTGGGTTCAAAGTTGGAACTGAAAAAAATCGTTTTTCAGGAATATCCCTGAAATGGGTCAAGATACGATCTCGACGACTTCACCAATCGATTCTACGGGCAAAATTACATAAGTGTACCAATTTTCAGATTAATATTCCAATGGATACAATTTTTAGAGCGAAAAAACGAAAATCGCGAAAATCGAAAAATCGCCTGATGAACCCCTTGCGATTTTTTTCGATTTTTGACGATTTTCGTTTTTCCTCTATAAAATTTGTATCCATTGGAATAAAAATCTGAAAATTGGTACAAAAATGTAATTTTGCCCGTAGAATCGATTGGTGAGGTCGCCAAAGTCGTATCTGAACCCATTTCAGAATTATTCCTGAAAAACTGATTTTTTCAGGTCTAACTTTGAACACAAATATCTCGAGAACGATAAAAGATAATTGAAATCGGTTTGAAAATTTGGAATCAGCGCATCTGTATTTACTTAAGTCCAGAATATAAAAAATTTTGGTGACAAAAAGTTTCCAAGCGAAAAATTGAAATTCAGGTTTTTTTCGTTTTTCTCATTTTTCACCAAATCATTCCAAAGATCGTATATGCGGAGAAAACATTTCTTTATGTAACTTTGCGCGTAGAATCGACTGGTGTAATCGTTGATACTGTATCTCTACCCATTTTAGAGATATGTTCAAAAAACACACTTTTTTGAGGTGCAACTTTGAGGCCAAATATCTCAGGAATGGGAAGAGATAATTAAATTCGGTTTGAAAATTTGAAATCAGCGCATCGGCGACTATCAATTTGGTTTTTTCAAAAAAATCAATAAATTTTACCTAAAAATGGGTTTATTTGGGTTATTTCACACCCTGGAATGGGTTTAAAGTGCTTAACAATGATTTAGGTGTTCATAATTAAAAAAATAAGTTTAACACGATTATGTGTTGCATTTTATACCCAAAAATGAGTTGAAAAGTGTCTAAACATATTGTATAGTACATTTGGAAATTTGTCACACCTTAAAATGGGTAAAAAGGAACCCAAACCTGACCTAAAATTGGGTTTAAAGGGTGTCAACAATCAAGAACCAAAATTTTGGACTCATACATGGGTATTTTTGGAATGTTTCAGCTGTATATGAAAAATTTTACAGTAAAAACCTAAAAATTGTAACTTTTTATATTCAACTGTAATTAGAAATTACTAAAAGTTAGTTACAAACAGGGAATGTAACCGAAATAAAAACTGGTTAACGGTTAACCCTTATAGAGAACTTTATAATAATAAAGGTTTTAGTTCGAAAACCGGTTTTTAAAAATTGGAAACCGGTTTAAACCGGTTAATATATCGGTTTAAAAAAATATTAACATTAATTAAAAAAAAGTAATTATAAATATTAGATTAAAAAAAAATATAGAATAAATAATTTAAAAAAAATAATAAAAAATCACCATCTGAGAAAATATCACAATTAAAAAAAGCAATTTAATTAATGAATATTCACAAAAATTCCGGTAATTTATTCAGAAAAACGCAGGTCACTTTTCAATTTTAAACTTGCCTGTGTTAACAAAGGCCGTATTTATTTGGACTTTTTAAGTAACCTTAACGGCCAAAGAGACCTACATTTATGACTCTCCAATAAAATGTTAATTGTAAAAACTGTCATGACTCATGTTCAAATACAAATAGAAAACACAGACATAAAAAAAAAATATTAAATTTTTTTCTCGCTAAATGATATTAAAATTACGGTTAAAGTTCGCAATTTTCGTTAAAAATATCGGTTACCGGTTTTTATTAACCGGTTTTTTTAACCGTTTACATGCCCTGGACTTAACCAAAATTAAATACATATATTCTACATTTATTATTTAAAAAACGTTCGCAATCGAAGTCGCAACTAGACACTTAAGTAAACTCCAATAAAATTATTTATTACTGCGATTGTACGAGGATATGTTTCGATACAAATCCACTAATATACAAAAAAAAAATATAGTTGTTATACTCAAGGAATTTCATGTGAAAAACGAAAAACATTTAAAATATATCCCAATACTAATGTTTCCTATTAATGAGCTGATTTTCATGCAGAATCTCTTCCCTATGAGTCACACTTGCCGGGTTTTCCTGCTCGTGACGGCAGCTCCGGGCTGCAGGAGCTGAGCAGGAGCAGCAGGAGCACGGATGACTGGAGACCGCTCAGGCGCGCGTGAGAGACATGTGACGGACGCGTGAACGTGACTCACGCGAGCACGATGGCATGGAGGATGGAGGATCACATGAGAAACGACAGATACTACAGCAAACGGAACATAAAAACGGAAAGTAATAAGCGTTAAGGACTAAATTTGGATTTATAGAAAACCAAAAATACAAATATGTGGAACGCTTAGACATAGTTAATGTAATTATTATATTCTTTAAAAACATTGGAAATTTGGCAAAATTATTATCACATAAATTTTGATTTCAGTCGTCGTACTAACCATAAAAAGATAACAGGTATAGACGAATTCATGTAAAAATGGCATTTTTGAAATTCCAATGTAATGACGTCACTAGAGTGTATGTATTAAGTGACGCAAATGCATTATTAGCTATGCGATTGTTTGGAGTGTTACTAATATCATAAAGCGTGTGTTGACGTACTATACTTGAACTGCATAAATATTTTCTATGTTTATATCCGCACTTCATCGTTTTGTAGTTGAATATGAGTGATAAAAAATTATCTAGACAATGCTTCTGCATTCTTTCATGAAGAAAAACGTTTATCTGGTCCTCTAATTCCATTTTCTTCTTCAGAAGATGTAAGTATTATATTTTGAGGTTATATGTTTAATGACAGTAAATGTTTCTTATATTTATACATTTTTCGATATTGTTATTGTTGGTTATTGTCTTAGAGAGTTTGTGCTGCTTTCGGTGTGTCACATTCCACAATATCAAAGATTCTGAATGAATTGAAATGTAGAACCTCATCATCGCCAAAAAAAAAGAAATCGTAAAAAGCAAGTTACAGGAATTGATGAATTTACTTATTCTGCAATTTGATGAACTATTTATGATATGATTAGTAAAAGTAAATTTATTACATTTATTTTATTTAAAAATATCAAATTTTGACAGATGTTAATAAATTTCAATTTTTACTACTATCTCTTATAAACGTAGTAAGTGACATCATCACATTGGAATGCCATTTATACGTGAATTTGACTATAAGTCTAAAGTAGTAGTGAACGGCGTAACAACCAACTCTTCTGTATTGAAAAAGAATTGCGACAAGAAGACCCTTTGTCGGCAATGGTTTTCATTATGGTTCTAGAATGTATCATAAGGTAAATAGAGATATTTATCTTAAGAATCTCATGCGAGAAGAAACAACTAATATTAACTAACGATATGGCGATATTAACTAGATGAAGGCAAAATTTAATGGAGGTGTTTAAGAAATTAGAAAGAGCACCGACAAAAGTGAGATTAAAAATAAATAAAAGTAAGATATATATGAGAGTACACAGAATACAACAAAGGGACTTAAGAATTTTAGAAGCTAAATGTGAATATAGGAAGGTTTTTGAGTTTTAAGAGGTGAAGTGCTTCATTTATTTTAGAGTGACTTTAACTAGACTAGCAGCTGCGAAGGGAATATGGAAGTTGGTATTCGAATAACTAAAAGAAGTAAATATATTGGATTACATATAAGATATGTGGGGTTGAGATGGACCACATTTTGGAAAAATAATTGTTACTCTATAATATTAAATAATATTTGAAAAACAAAATTTATTTAGAACTACATATAATGTTCCGGAAAAAAATATTTTATTCGGATTCAAAACAGTTGGCTTTTGTCATATGTAATACACCTTTCGTGCAAACTGCGGTCACATATTACACATTTTATGAAATCATCCTTCTTTATTTTTTTTTTAATTATCTTCCTTTCCATAATCTTCAACTTCTTCATTATCATCGTCTGATTTACCATTTAACAACAGTTCAGAACTCGTGGAATATTGGTACATCTCTCCCCCAATTACCCTATAACGGACATCCAAACTATGAGAATGATCAGAGTAACATTATAAAATAGGTGTGTGGAAAAAAAAACGTTAAGTAAAATTTTAGTGAGAATAAGAACAAATGTGGAAATGAGTCTCAAAGACTAAGATTATTGAAAATACTTATAGTACGGCTAGCAAGGGAAGAACATGAATAAAGACGAAACTAGACAATGCGAAAGAAAGATGGTATGACTCCGTAAATAAAGACTTGAATAAACTAAATCAAAAAAGTGGGAAATAAAGATAGTAAATAGATTAAAATGGAAAGAAATATTTAAAAACGCGATAGGCCTATAAGGCCTGAAGAGCAGTTCTATTCTACTGAAACAATCGATGATCATTAAAAATTAGCTCATATTTAATTAGAATCAGCATTGATATTTTTCATAGTAAGTACTTGAAACAGAATGAGTCATGTATCATTATCTTCGGAATTAAACTGCTAGTTACTGCCGCTTTCCGTTGCTGTGATTGACGGGTGTTTTGTGTGTCGCTGAAGCATGGATGCTTTATGCAAGTCAGTTAAGTGCATCGTTAAGAGGTTTGATAATTATGATGAATTTCCTGCTATAATGGATCCTACATACAGTTAACTTTTATTTCATTTGGAATGTTCTGTGTTCAAATTTTAATGTAAAACAAATTTCCGAATGATAAATGAGAAGCTCTTAGAAAGTCAAGTAATGATTTTAAAATTAAGGAAGGGCTACTGGGTGGGATTTTACGTTGAATGAATTATAAGAATCTCAAAGTCATCATTTGATTATTTTTAATTACACAAGGATATGGTTTCTGATTTGAGTATTTCTTTAACTCTTAAAATAATAAATACAAAATATAGTTCCAGTTTTTCAAAGGAAATGAGTTTTGAGTGTATGGTTTTACAGAACTGAAGTCGGATTTTAAATTTGGCTTCAAGAATTTTCTGAACGAAACTATGATTCCGTAGCAATAATTATTATTGAAGTTATAACAGGGAAAATATACATTCTCAAAAAACAAGTTTTACTTTTGACTCTACTGACAACGTCGGTTCTAAATATGTTCAAAATTTCAATTAAAGGTTTAAGTTAACAGACTTTGGGTGGGATACCATAACTGGTAACAACCACAAATGAGAATTTGTCTTGTTTAGTATCAATTATAAATGTCAAATTACAGATGTCTCCATGGTGGGTATTCACATTTGCAACGAATATGAAGACCTATTGTAATGTGCAGAAACAATGACTACGACAAAAAACTACGAAGAAGATCCAAGAAGAGTAGATAAAAAGATATTACGAACTGTATTAGGACTACTAAAAACTGCAGAAAACGAATATAGACCTAAAAGAAATCATGTCATTGAGTAAGAATTACCAGGAGAAGATATAAATGGATGAGACACGTATGGAGATCAGAAGAAACAGATATAATAAAATCAATACTGCTGTGGGAATATCTAAAGACCTAAAGTGCTACAAAAAGTAGAAGATTTAAAAAGAATAAGAGTAACAAATTGGAAAAAGAAAATAGAAAATAAGAACACATGGAGAAAAAACAGCAACCTAACCTAAAGCAACGGGGACCAATCCACCTCAATAAAACTATCTAGAGAGCTTGAAAGAAGCGGTGTTACCCCACCTAGAGGTATCTTGAATCACTATATATAATCAATTTAAGACATATTTACATCTATTTTCAGGAGTATTCGAATTCTAGAGTCCCATTTGAATATAAAAATCTAGAATTTCTCAATCTCAAACTATTGATATATAATGAAGGCATAAGTAACGGAAAGGGACAGATAGTTTTCCGAAAATAAGCTCGAAGGACCAACAAATACGTCCTTCGCCATAAATGCATCCAGAATATTCTACTCTCAAAAATATTACAGTGTTCTGTTTTGTCTTGTTACGTATTATCCATCACAAGTAAAGAATCACAAGTTTAATTGATGTCATAACAGGTTTAAATGATAGCAACAAAACTATGAAAAGTAAAATAAAATAAAAAATATGATAATAATAATAAAATATCAATGTATTGTAATTTTCTTTAAACATGTACGAACAATAATTCTCCGTTTGCGTATATGGTAATGTTTTTGAATGGAGAATGAGAAGGATAAAAACCATGTAGTTTTTTTGCATCGTGTAGAACAGCGGTGCGTATTTGTTAGAGGTTGTGCAGTATGTAATGTACCCCAGCACAGACTTTAGCCGAAGCAAATTCGATTAGCGCGAATGGCATTAAAACAATCCTGTTTAAAATCAGCGGCCTAATGTAAATCGGACGCGCTGAATCACGGCTTTTCACTGCCGCTCCGATGCGCCGCAGCTGATGATGAATATGTTCCACTTATTGCCTCACTAAAGTGCGCATAATTCATCCAGCCAGCGTGCACGAGAGGAAACTTCGCATCATCTTTGTCCAACCACCTACGGTTTTATCGTATGTTCATACACAATCGTTAGTCTTACTTGCAGATAGTTTTAGAAAACAACGGTACTATATATTCTATAAATATTTCTGTAAAATAATTTACATATTTTTCTTGATAATATTTTAATACCATTTATCGCCCTGAAGAAGACTGATTTAAAATCGAAACGTTGGAGTATTAGTGGATTTTATGAAATGACTGCAACTCCAAAAAATACCTTCTTTTATTAATATCCAGTCGATAAAACATAAAACCAATCCTACATTTATATTCTACGTCTACAGTATGAAAACGAAATAAAGCATTCCTAAAATTAATTGATTTATATAAACTTTTGCCCTATTTCTATTCAACGACTAGTCAAGAAAATCATCTCATACTCTCTTTCTACAATATATTTACACTGTAAGTATTTGGTTACTTATTATTCTTAGTCCATTTTTTGAATATTATTACATAAGAGGAATAAACATATATCAGGACTTCATGATAGGTCAAAAACTTTGTTGGGTATAACATTTTTATAACAGATTTAATAGTGATGACAGATTTTTATTGAAAGGTGTTTAGTAAACGTCAAGTGCACTTCAAACCAAGTTAAAATACGCGAGAAGAATCTTTTGTGAAATGATTATTAATACCCTAGTTAATTGAAAATACCAGACTATGAACATATGAACCCCATAAGTGTTATTATAAAGAGTATTTAAAAGTGAAAGTAAAAGAAAACAAAACATTTATATAATTATTTCAATTTTGGGCGCATTTCAAAGTATTGATAGTCTTGTACAACTTATATTTTTAATAGTAAGAATTTGATGATCGAGATAGGCAGTCAATTGATATAGCTTATTTCTATACCGACGTTTCGATTTCACAAAAATTTTATTCTTATATTTGTAAGATTTTATAGCATTCAGAAATATCAAATTACTTTCAAATAGTAATATCCCTACATAAACGAAGGTAAACGATTGTTTAATGTGTTATTATAGCAATTATTTCAAAGGAAAGAATTAATAATAATAATAATATCCCATCATTCCATTAGGACAATAAACTATTTTTTTGGAGACCTATCAGTTTGATGCTGGTTCGTAGCATTTTGGAACATATCATCTTCTCAGTTAAATACGGTGCAAATATTGATGTCACACTAGGACTGTTTTGATATAGTTTCAAACCAGCCAGCAGCAATGGTTCAAAACATTGTCGAAGTAGGGTGGGTATAGTTAACTAAATATCAAAACAAAGTTGTACTTAATAGAACTTTGTAATTTCTCTGTGATACCAGATCTTCAATGTCTTAAAATTCATAACAATCTTGGGTATATTAAGTTAATAGCTACAAATCACGATACCGAATAAATAATATAAGTACATAACAATCTCTATAGTCAATTACATTAAAATGTTAATTTCAACTTTAGAATATTTAAATATATTTTTTAAATCCTGTTTTCACCCTTTATCAAATCACCACGTCGAATCCTTCCACAAAATAAACTGTACTCTCCCTTCATTAATACCATGAGGGCATTAGAGAGAAATGAAATTAACAAATTTATCTGTCGCGCCCTATGTTTAAGGTTCGCGTTTTCTAGCCGAGCGAGCAGCTTGAATGCGAGAATCACGCGGGAAGGATCGGACTAAGCACAGGATAAGCGCAATGTGTCCATGTGTGACGGCAGACTCACGCCCTAACATGATATGCAGATAGTGATGAATGAGGAAATATGAGTGCAGAGAAAGAACACGTGTAGGATCATATATTGCAAGTGAAATGGCTGGAAGAGGAAGGGTTTTATTAAATTAATATCAATTCATTTCGTTTCATATTCGCGACATGGAAGTTAGGTTGAAAATGTTTTAAAATGAGGTTATTGATTAGTGTACTGACTTCAAACAATTGAGTGTGAGATCTGGAGTTCAAATCTCACTGATGTGTCTACTATCAAACTTCACAGAAGGAGCTGTAGGTTTACGTTAAAGCATACATATTATTAATATATAAAAAATACTCGATAAGTATAGTATAATCGAATAAAGTTCGATGTACATAAAAATTTTTACAAAATTTGGTATTTTTCCCTTAGATTTTTTATATCATTATTGACTATTACTAACCAAACATTGATTGTCCCTTTATTTACCTTATATCTTAGATTTTTTATATGAGATAAAGTGACAATATTTAGTTAAATAACCGTGATGTTGATAGTAACAATTTAGATGCCACACATTTTTGACGAAAAAAAAGATTTACTTTGTAAATCACCCTAAATTATAACTATACCAACTTATAAGTATTAAAAGCTTTTTAACCAGTAATCATTCGAGTACAGATAGAGTTTGCCTAGTACCTATTAGTATTACAAAGATAAAGACGATCTTGAGGGCTACCTATAGGAAAATTTGCTGATATAAAATTTAATATCATAGTGTTTTTTTAATGAATTTTGGATACATTGCCTTATTGGATCTATTGAATACATTAATACATATATATTAAATTGTCCTACGGCTATCTAGTAAATTCAAATAGGTTCCATTACGACGGATAATTCAAATATTAATATATTTGCTCTACCTTTTCATTATCATTCGTTTCTATTTTTAAAGTGGTTTTTATGTTCTATCTATAGGTATAGTAAGTTTTCAGTAAAAGAGTATGTCTTGGACTGTTTGAATATGTACAGATTAGCTACGTCCTTATACATATACTTGTCCGTTTTTTTCTTAATCGCCGTAATTTTAATATTACGATTTCAATAATCAGATTTTGAGTAAGTACTTAAGGATTTATTTGTTTTTATTAAGATAGGATTAGTTTTTGGTAATATTTGTTCAAACAGAATTTGTGTTTAATCCAAAGTTTTTAACATTTAACATATATTTGACAAATTTAAAGATAAAAAAATATAAATAATATTTTTTTACAACATCTAAATATGTTATTTTTTTTGAAAAACTTTTAATACAAGCAAATCCTAATATCTGTGATTGACAATAATATATAATGTTAGATATTTTACAATGTTACAATTATGTTTTGCTATGTTATGTTACAATTATTAAATCAGAGCAAAAGTGTAGATTTTTCAACGAAAACATTAAAAAGAAAAGAATATAATATATTTTTTTAATAAAACAATAAATAAATAAGATGTTGGAAGATTATATGTTGGTTACATCAGTTTTTTTTTAATTTAGATGTATTATACTAACAATAAGACAAAAATATTCGGCGTGACATTTACTGCAAAACCGATAAGACCCCAGTCTAATTCACCCACAACTCGTCTCTACCTCCACATTACAATATAGGTTACCACCCCCCGTCCCCCTTGTTGCCCCCCGTGGGGCAGCCTGGCCAGGGGGGCGGGGCGAGGCGGCGGCAGCCAATGTGCAGCGAGGCGTGCGCAGGCCACGCCCTGGCCCACCCCCGGCGTGCACGCGCAACAATGCGATGACAACTGAACATCAAGGGGGGTGGGGGGCACGGTGGGGGGCAGGGAGGGAGGTAAGGTGTGATAGGTAATAGGAAGAGCGTTATGGGTGGGTTGGTATGGGTATTGTCTATGAACTAAATCAAATTGTATATATCTATGTAAAGTATATTTTACTTCCTAAAGTAAAACGCACTTACTTAAATTCTCTTATAGATTATGAAAATAAGCTTAATAAAATTAAATTACCAACCAGTTTAATTTCTTTGAAATAAAATTGGCAAGATATTTATACTTTTTATAAAAGAAAGTAAAACATACAATTATATTTTGTTTTAATTTCGCAAATTATTAATTGTTGTGAGTTGTACTAGGTAATTTTAATGTTTAAATTACTAATAGGTACTGAAAATCTCTAAAACTCTATTTTATTTATTAATTAATAAATGAAGATCTACACAAGTCGATTTTAAATTGTATACAAATAATAATGGTACTTATAGATTTACCATAATTGGGGGGAAAACGTGTGGATAATGTTACCACGTGGCAAAACTTTCAACTAAATTACTAAACTATTAAATCCGCTTATCTTTCTAGTAAAACGGTGTTAATGGTATATAATTTTGAATTTAGAACGCATAATTTTTTTGTAAAAAATGTGTGATTCTTGTTAAATTTACTTTGAAATGTGTTGCAGTAAAATGTGGTTATAATGACATCAAAGTAATCTTAAAAATTTTGTCGCTCAAATCAACAATTTCGACCTTATAACAAGTCTGACGTGGTGTCGTTATAAACGGATTTTATTGTAGTTTTTTATTGTTTCTTTAAATTTTTACTTATTCTTCACAATATTTTTTTTTTTCATGATTGTTAGTATCAATAAATATATTACATTTTTTAAGAGTATTTAACTTCTCAATTAACGGAAAAATATATGAATTTATTGCAGCTACCTACCTTCCAAATTATGTAGGTACCTATCTTATATGATTACAAAATTTAGCAAATGATACTAGTTTTAAAATTTGATGTGATTAAGAAAAAGTTTGGAAAAAGTAAATATATATATTTCAATATATTAAAAAATGAAACAAATTTATAAGAAACAGAAAATTAAAATTAGTTATTGTAAAACGACAGTAACTATAAGACAATGATTTGTTATATTGAATAAACGATAATTAATGTATTTTAAAAATTAATTTTAAGTAGCAAATCTACTAAATAAGAACATGTAATATTTCTTATTGAAAAAAAAATTAAGCATTGTTGTAATTCAAAAACTTTGAAAGTAGTTTTAGTTAATTATACTTACATTTCACAAACTCACTATAATGACATATACCTATATGTCTATAGTTATGTACTATATAAGCGTTAAACTTATGGTTAGTTTTATTGTGTCAATAGCAATGAAACCATATAAAAAACCGTTTTTTCGCTTGATTTTAGAAACTTGCGATTATCCATACATCTGTCTGGAAATAAAAGCTAATTGTATTTCACATGTTATTTGTTCTCGTCGGCTTGGCTGATCTGTATCTAATTAGCCCGGAATCTATATCTGGTAAAGTTGACAGACAATTTGCTCAGCGGGTTGTGAATGAGCGATCGGAGCGCGTATTGGGTCAATTCAGGAACTTAATCTGGCCGGGCGGGGGCAGCGCGGGTGGACACGGGATCAACTGTCCCCGACTGGGATATATTGGATGCGTTTCCTGGACGGACCCTCGGATTTATATGGACGGCTGCTTGTTATTGGTTTCCTCTTTCACTTCACAAGGCGCCATGTAGGAGGACGGAATGTCCTGCAAATGTAACGGGGGGAGCTAGTTATGATTTAGGTTAATTGGAGTATGTGATCATGGTATATGTATAATAGCTGTGGTTCTAAATTCCAATCACATCGATTGCGCTTGCTCGAGTACTTTCTTTGGACATGACATATGACATTCAGATATGGTTTATATGATCAAAAATAGATGTATTATTCACAATTGTTAATTGAGTTAAATGATCATGGTTTAGTATGTATAATAGCTGTGGTTCTAAATTTGAAACCCATCTATTCAAGTTTCTTAACATATATTTTGCATATATTACTGAACTACGAGATACACTCTACATACTTGTTAGAGTATCGTCTTTACACATGACCTCTGACAGTTAGATATGGATTTTGACCAAAAATGAATGTCTTATCTACAGTTTTGGTTGGAGAAAATAAAGTTCCTGATCGAAAATTTTAAAATTAGGTTTATCCGTTTTTCTTTTTGTTATTGGTTTCCTCTTTCACTTCACAAAGCGCCATCTAGGAGAAATGTCCAACGGGGGGAGCTGTTTATGATTTAAGTTAATTGAGGTATATGATCATGGTCTATGTATAATAACTGTGATTTTAAGTTCGAATCGATTTAAGTTTCTTAACAAATATTTCTCATACACTGCATAAATAATAGCTATGTAGTTCTAATTTCGAATCCCATCATTTTAAGATTCTAGATTTCGAATCCCATCAATTCAAGTTTCTTAACAAATATTTCTCATAAAATGCTGAATTACGAGGAACACTTCACATGCTTGCTAGAGTAACAACTCTGGACGTGATATCTGATAGTCTGATATGGATTTTGTCCAAAAATGAATTTTTAAGAAAAAAGTTCTTGAGCGAAAATTTTAAATTTATGTTTTTTCGTTTTCCTCATTTCTTTGTAAACTTTACCTTAGAATTGAATAGTATGTTTAAATATCCTAGTATTTTTTATTTATTATATATATTTATATATATATATATATATATATATATATATATATATATATATATATATATATTACATAAATATTCATATGTTTATTTGCGAAATGAAATCCCAGATTACGTTATAACCTGAAAGACAAAAATAACAAGAAAATGACGATCAAGACAAGATTTTTATAAGTAAGAGTAATGAAAGACAATATATACTTGAATATCTTGTCTTGTTTTTCGAGACAATACAAGAAATCTTGTCTTGTGAAACATTAACGATTATGCCACCAATACCTCTTTCTCCCAACGATTTGAATCGTAAGGTTACAATTGATCAAAACTGTTGATCCTGACAAAAGCGAGAAATAGAATATATGTAACAAATCATACTATATTCATATCCTGTCATATCTATCCGTGATGATATGTTTATTGCAGTTAACCTCACCTCCTTTACTAACCAACCACGCTATGGCATCTTCCCGCCTGTATGACCAGAATGCGTAACGATTTAAATTGCACGGTTACAATTAATGACAATTGTTGACCCCTTATAACAGCTAACTACAGAGTATAAGTAACAGGTCATATTTTGTCATATCTATCCGTGATGATATGTTTATTGCAGTTAACCTCACCTCCTTTACTAACCAACCACGCTATGGCATCTTCCCGCCTATTTGACCAGAATACGTAACGATTTGAATCGCTTGGTTACAATTGATGACAATTATTGACCCTTACACCAGCCAGAAACAGAGCATATATAACAAGTCATCTTTTGTCATATCTACGCGTGATGATATGTTTATAGCAGTTAACCTCACCATCCTAACTCCTAACCAACCATTCTATGGCAACTTCCCGCCTGTATGACCAGAATGCGTAACGATTTGAATTGCATGGTTACAATTGATGACAATTGTTGATCCCTACACCAGCTAAATATAGAGTATATGTAACAACTCATCTTTTGTCATATCAATCCGTGATGATATGTTTATAGCAGTTAACCTCACCTCCGCTCCTAACCAACCAGTCTATGGCATCTTCCCGCCTGTAAGACCAGACTGCGTAACGATTTGAATCGCTTGGTTACAATTGATGACAATTATTGACCCTTACACTAGCCAGAAACAGAGCATATATAACAAGTCATCTTTTGTCATATCTACCCGTGACGATACGTTTACTGCAGTTAACCTCACCTCCTCTTCTAAGCAACCATTCTATGGCATCTTCCCGCCTGTATGACCAGAATGCGTAACGATTTGAATTGAAGGTTACAATTGATGACAATTGTTGACCCCTATAACAGCTAACTATAGAATATATATAACAAATCATCTTTTGTCATATCTACCCGTGATGATATGTTTACTGCAGTTAACCTCACCTCTACTCCTAACCAACCAGTCTACGGCATCTTCCCGCCTGTATGATCAGAGTACCTAACAATTTGAATCGCATGGTTACAGTTGATGACAATTGTTGACCCCTATAACAGCTAACTATAGAGTATATGTAACAAGTCATCTTTTGTCATATCTATCCGTGATGATATGTTTATAGCAGTTAACCTCACCTCCTCTTCTAACAAACCATTCTATGGCATCTTGCCGCCTGTATGACCAGAATGCGTAACGATTTAAATTGCATGGTTACAATTGATGACAGTTGTTGACCCCTATAACAGCTAACTATAGAGTATATGTAACAAGTCATCTTTTGTCATATCTATCCGTGATGATATGTTTATCGCAGTTAACCTCACCTCTGCTCCTAACCAACCACGCTATGACATCTTCCCGCCTGTTTGACCATTGACCAGAATGCGTAATTCCCGGTGACATGTAAACCTGCAGGCATTCTGCGGAGGCAGACGCGGAAGTGACGCATCATAGCGTCACGCACGCCAGCGAGCAGCTACGCAGGCATTGTTGCGCTATGCTCGGTATGCACGCTGCACGCACTGGTAGCTGCAGCGGGTACGGTGGACGCTGCTACTTTTATACATGCTGGGGGAGGTATAAATGTTATATAAAGCATCAATAAAATGTAAAATTAACTTTTATGTTTTAAACAGAACGTTGTGTATAGCGACTTGAAGTATTGCAAAATACTTATTTACAGGTTTACAAAGTAATATATCATCATCATCATCATCAATGGCACAACATTCCTATGTGGAACAAGGCCTCAAGTACCTGAAGTACTTGTTTCGTGACATGTTTTACTTGCATTTTAGAGATGCAGGTTGTTAGCCTACAGTCTCTGCAAGGCCAGCACACACCAAGCCGTTGTGCGGCAACCCATCCAATTGGACAGGGCGGGCTATGTTGCTTATCTACACGATCAGACAAGACACGCCACGACTACACAACCGTACTGGCTGACTACAAAGTAATATATGATAGTGGTAATTCGTTTGCCAGTCGGATCTGATCAGATCAGTTGGTTCATATAGATTAGATGGATCAATTCAATTATTCATTACAAAAAAATTCCATTTTGGATCACTTTATCTCGTGTTTTTTTTTTGTTTATGTCGAAATGTTCATTCAACAATGTAATATATAAAATTGAGGTTATAATTTTAATTCTATTATTATTATTAACCTGATTTTGCCTTATTTATTATCTCCGATGGAAATTCTAACTTATAAGTTGTTTTGAGTTAAAGATCATAAATTTGTAACTTCACTATACTTTTCAAATATTTAAAAACACAGCAAAGTCACGTAACAATTTGATCTGAACCAAATGATCTACCCCGGCGAGTGGATTACTTAGGATCATTTCATTCGCTAAAGGGTGTAAAATGATCCAGTTATTGGATCAGTTAAACGTGACAAATGGAATACGCCTATTGATACATGTATAGATCTACATTTTCTGATTTGAAACAGAATTATATCTACATATAGGTACGTTAAAAAATATTTCCTAAACTTTTTTTAGTACGTATTAGATTATTTTTAAAAATGTTTCATATTTTTGCACGAATATGTACATATTTTACCCCTTATTCTAATATATTTGTAGATAACGATATGTACTTAAAAATTTTAATTTTTAATCTATTTATTGCTCCACATTTTTCTCTACTTATTTCATTTTACAAATGCTGTATTTATCTGCTGTAATAGTTAAACAAAAATGTTTTGTATGAGAAAGTGTGATGAGTTTTACACATAAAGATCGTGGATGAAAATGCAGGATGAAATGAGTGAAATTCCACCTGCGTATGTGAAACAGTTTTAGTAAATTTATTCAGTCCAATTTATCACAGGAATCAGCTTAAAAACGTACGTTACGAGCTAACAAATTCAATCTGTAATCAGATTAGCAGGACAATCCGTAAATTTATCGGAAAATCAATGCGTAGTAATGCTGTGTGGTACACGCGAGTTTAAAAATAAATAGCATGCCCGCTAACACTACTTTACCATCACACATGCTCGCACATGCATAGATAAACACGGATCGTTCATTATTCAAGGTTTTCATTTGGACTAGAAACAGAAACTACCTGTATTTACACTCAAATATCTTACATTCATCAACTGTATAGTCATTCGTTACAAGTTGAAAATCAAATAAATAGTTATTAAAGTGTTGAAGATTATTGAAGTTTAACTTTAACTTCTTACGCAGTATATAGTTAAGGGAAAAACTTAACTAAATAATTATTGTTCCTCATTTTTCCAAAGAAAAGAAATATGATCAGAAAATAGTTTATTTAACCCTGGCACTATTTTTTTTATAATTTCGGAGAAATAAGAAAACTAAAAAAGACTAAAAATTTAACCGCTTAATTATTATGAAGTACCTACCCAGAACATGCATGTTATTTTTATTTCATCATATTTGTTCATAAGATGGTTTATTAATTTTGTCTTTGGTACATAAATAATTATTGTTCACAAAAAACCTTTATAATTCCATTTTTATTCTTGGAAAATAATAGTAATAAGGAAGATATTTTTATATTTAATATTAATTAATTTTCAACTCGCCTATATTTTTTTTTGTTACTTAATAGTTTTCATTTGTACTTTATTTCAGTTTTCTTCCTTTCGAAGATATAATTAGGTATTATTTTTGTTAGTACAAATATGCCAAATGCAAGATGAGGCTAGATCTCATAAATTTTATTTGTAGAATTAAGATAACGACTGTACAATTAAGATAAAATAAGTAACGTTATTTTAAGAAAATAGCATACATTATAAAAAAACCTGTTAGTTAGTAATAAATACTTGTTGAAAGGACTAATATAAATAAGTCTTTTTTTGAAAAGATAGTACCCTAATTCCGAACTCATTTTGAGTGCTTTTGATAAAGGTGATGTTTGGTCTCATAAGATTGTAATGTAAAATCAGGCTTTCTAAAAGCGATTTTATTATAAAAATGAGTTCGGAATGCGGGCTAATACCTTCACAAGAATAAAGTGATTTTCTAATAAATTGAAGGTAAGAAAAATACTAGATTTCCGAGTTTTATTTATAATTTAACTAAATTTTAATTTAAAGTTTTGGTTTCGGTTACGGTTTTGGCAGAAGAAGAACATTAATAATAACTCATTTGTCAAGTTGCAATACGAATTTATAAATAACACAAATTAAAAAATAATTCTTTTGTCATAGACAAGACAAAGAATAATTTATAAAAAGCAATCTGAATATCAGTTTTGTAAAATGTAAACTTGTTATTTCCTGGAATCTCCCTTATGAATTAAAATTCAAACAGAGAATAATGAGCCAAGTTTTATAAAATTCCTAACAAAACAAGCGAATCCTTAATAAATAAAATAATCCCTCTGCGTCTGAATTGTGGAAAAAGTGAAAATAAAGTTGCACATCTCTGAGAGCAGATGTCTGAAATGAAAAAAGAAAGTGAAATAAATGCATTATAGTTGGCTGCGTGGAAGGGAGAGGGCAGAGGGCGCACAAATAGCGTAAAGGGCAGGCTGAGCTCATTAATTCGCTCTGCGTTTCAATACAAATGGAAGAGTCCATTGTAACCGCCGAGGGCAAAGAAAGAGTAAACGAGAAAGCCAATCGCAGGACGGCAGGAAGAAGAAGATTACCGACTAACGAGCACGTTAAAAAACTCATCATTTTTTGTCTTCTTCCTTGTTTATCTTTCCATCTTTGGAGAAATAAAAACGACTGGTTTATCGCGGAATATCGCTTATAACGCGGTTTCAGTAGCAACTCCAGATTCATTTAGGTTGTTGCAAATTCCGCTCAAAGATCAAGGAATACAAATGTTTTAATTCTTTGTGTATTATATTTCAAAAATAATTTCTTATAGCAAGACAGTTCACAAAATTAATTAATAAGTCTTGTCTTATTTATTCGTTATTCAAGTATAACTGAACCACTGGATTTAAGTTTTAAATGATAAATATATAAAAAAATTGTCTTAATGGTCATAAAATATTAGAGGATTTTTTTTTAAATTAATAAGAATTTAATTATTAAATATCTATAAAAATTTAGAAAATTATAGACAAATTAATACCACAAGTGCATAATTACTTCACAACTTGAATTATGTACTATACTTTTTCTACGATCACTATTTGACTATTTTACGATCACACAATACATTGAAGGAATTGACACATCACTAGTAATAGCGCCAACTACAAAACATATCAAACTGTCTAAATAAGAAATTGAAATTATTTACAACCCAATAAAACAATACTATGTAGAACATTTCTTATTTATTTCTTTATTAGACGTAATGTTTTAAATTAATTATAATTACTTTTATTTTATTTATACCGTTAAGATAATTTCGATAAATCAAAAATTCCTTAACTGTGCGATCGCGTATTTTACATAAAATTTCAAATTTTAATACACAAGGATATATTTTTATTAAATCTTAAAAAAAAATTAAATGTACCTATAATTGTCAAATTTAGGTAGCTAACAATTACATTACACCACCACTTTAATCATATTCAAAGTTTTAATACTCAGATTATTTAGTTTTAATAATATTTAATTTAATAAATAAACTAGTACACCTTAAAAAATAAAAATCACAATTTTTAAAATTTGATATTTTGGCACCAAAATAAATACTTAATAGTTTAAATTAATATAAATAAATAAGTAATTCAATAAGGATTGTTAGTATTTATTTATTGAAATACATGTACATTAAAAATATTTGTCAGGAGGTTAGATATATTTTTTATATGCACCAAGTTTTTTTTTAATATTTCTAATTTTTATAGCTATTTACTAATAATATACATATTGTAATCCATAGACATAAATGCCTGCAAAACACAATAAAAAAACTAATAGTTTATGTTTATATCCTTCTCCTTTATAATAAAAACTTTTGTAGATGTCGCTTCCGACTCACTTCTGTATGATTATTATATGTATATGTAACTATTGTTTATTTATATGTAGAATCCACGAATACATCCTGCAGGTATTCAACTACACTAATATAATTTTACAATCACTAGTTTCTGTTGTTGTTCACGTGTGTTTAATTGTAACTAGTAATAGTGTGCAGGTGTTGATATCCAACTACACTCATAACCGATAACAATCACTAGTTTCTGTAGATGGCGTTCAGTAAGTAGTAAATGCACCAGGTTGTGAAGAAGACAACAATCACTAGCTTCTGTCGTTAAGGTGTAAATAATTATAGTATAAGAAGTAAATAGTAATAGCGTGAAAGCATTCTGCAGGTGTTGATACACTTTGAATCAGATATCTAACTACACTGATAACTGATAACAACACTAGCTTCTGTAGAAGTCGTTCAGGTGTGACTGATTATACTACAACAAGTAAGTAGTAACTGCAGAAGGTTGTGAAGAAGATAACAATCACTATATTCAGTAGGTCGTTCAAGTGTGACTGATTATCACTGATAACAACCACTAGCTTCTGCAGATGTCATTCAGGTAGTAAGTAATAACTGCACCAGGTCGTGAAGAAGCCACCCACGATGCACACCGTCGTCTTGCTGGCCGAGAACTGATCCTCCGACTCCGGCAGCAACCTTATATAGCGTTGCCGAATTTCGTGGGCCACTTCACCAGAAAACCTTAACGCTACTCGAGTCGCTAGCTGCCGCCGCTGCCGCTGCTGCAAATGCAAAATTACACGCTCCAAGTTAGCAGCCCGTGAAACCGGTATTAAGCGGTTGGTCTGGCGTGCATGGATGCTCCGGTGGCCGCGAACTCGAGCGAGAGCCGCACGAAGATGGCGGCGCCATTAAGACAAGATGACAACGTGCAGGGAAAGCACACCACACACAGAGGTTTTTGCAGACCGCACAGATCGTATGTTTACTTTTAATAACTGAACTTATTAGTGAGGGTTAGTTAACATTACTTTTTAGTTATTAGTGACTAGTTGTTCTACATCTGGTTTATATATAGGCATTTCCAAAATTATTTGTTTTTCGTATATTTACATTGTGTTATGTCGTACTAGAATTGTTTATTAATGACGCGTGTACAACGTGCGAGTTTCTTATCTAAAGTCAGTTTCCCTAATCCTCACGTCATCAGTTTCTACCAGGGATGGAAAACGTAACGTAATGATATCCAATAACGTAATAATAATATTTTGTTTGCTATTGTTTTTTTTAATAACGTAACTTAACAAATAACGATACACAATAACGTTATTTGTCGTTGAAAAAATTATGCATTATGTGTACATAGATGCCACTAATAGAGTTTGAAGTCTGTTTCAAATGCACCTATCACAAATATTCTAATATCCTACTGCCAATACGATTGTTTGTAAGTTAATTAGTAATGCTTGTCTTATAGGAGGTAATTACCAATTTCTGAATAAGGTATTAATTTTTAAATATATTTTGTTTTTTAATATTTGTATAAGAACCTTCAAAATTCAAAATCCGCTCGGAAATATCTCCCTGGATTTAACACAAAGTATAACCATGGTAAATTTTATTTTCAAATATTTAAAAAATTTGAAAGTCATTCATGTCATTCATTTCTTTTATTTTGATGATACTGGCATCGAAAATTTTATTATTATGGACCAAATAGTTCGGATTTATACAACGCAAGCGCAATTTGGATAAGACGTTCTACCCAACTTCTAACTCAAACTCTGCCGATTAATCGGCTGTTCCCACTGATTTCTGACCGATCCCGAAACAGTTCTTTGACGATCAAAAAAGTCAAAAGGATCGGAACAAGTCCTGTTAGTATGTAAAACTTACCTAACACAATTGACAATAATGATATTGCCGGTTCAGAATCAGTTCGCAATTCATTTCAACAAAAACATCCATAGTCCGCGCATACGCAAACCACGATAATAATAAATACAAAAAACTAACAGAGACATTAAAATAAACCGTAAAAAATATAAACGTAATCGCATCTATGCAAATTATATCATTAAGAAGTATTCTTGTACCATAAAGTATCACTCGATATAAATATCCTTAACTTTAATATTTGTTTAAATAATATTTGGTATAAATTTAATCAGATTTTGTTAATGATCACCTACTTTTACTATCAGACATTCGTAGCTCATGTAGAAAATGAATCGAGGCGTACTTCCTAACTAGAAAATAGTTAGCTAATACAAGTAATTAATAATGACTGGAATATTTCGGATGATTATAAACGACTGAGGTGAATTTAATACAACGAGAAGTTGATAAGCTTCGTTTTTGTTAACATCGTTTGATAAATCTTCAGTTTATAACAAACGCCATTATAAACATTATTAACTAAAGAACCATATTATTCCAAAAAAATCAACAAATTTAATATTCCTGTATTATATTTTAAATCATTTTTGAAGTTAGGTTAGGTCAAGTTAAGGTTGAGTTTAGAGATTAACAACTTATTTACTTGAACTAAAATCCACTCAATCCCATATCCCATATTATTTAATTCGATCCCTTTTAAGGTTAGGTAGTTTACCTCGATTATCCATAGAACGAAACCCATTGGCATAATTGAAATCTGCCCAACGCGTCCACCACAAATCCGCAACAGAGCTACAGACTCGCATCTGCCGAGGACAATGGGATGATCCATGAACCCGGAACACTACCCGGTGCATCCAGCTCGGCACATTGTGAAGTTCCAGCCGCATCAGTGGCCACAATGCGCTTCCGCCATGCGTCAATAGAGATATCACGGCCCGCAGAGGTTAGGTAAAGTTAGCGCGAGGACGTGAGCTGAATTCTACCCGAGAAAGAAAGAATATAGGATGGTGAAATACTATTGCCGGGAATTTATCTCTGGTGACCAGATAGCTTACGTGGTAGTTTCTCTTGCTGCTGTGGATAATTTTAATTGTATTTTAATAAGGTTGTTATCTTAAAACCTCTGCAAGCAAACTACAGCTTAAGGGAGTTTTAGACGATCATAAGTTTACATCAATTTCTACAACTTCGTATTGTTCAATGTGATTCTGACACTTTACACGTTCAAAGAAATTTGACTGTTCCTAGTTCATATGCTATGACATAGAAATTCTCACTTAGAGCATGTCCTAAATTTCAAGGTCGTTTACTTCAAATTTTAGTTAATTCTAGGGATTATGTTGTTATCAAATGTCAAAAGTGATAAATAAACAAATGTGAAATCATATGTCATTGTGATCAACCTATATTTTTCTTTTCTTTATTGATACCCCTACTTTATAAGGGAAAATAGTTCAAAAATTTTGAACGTGTAAAGCGGAGCCATTTGATCAAAGAATATGATATAAAAATATGACATAAAATAGTTCAAATTCTTTGATCGTGTAAAGCCACCTTTATAGTGTTATAGTGAGTTTCGAACCTTTCGGAAATAATATCGTTATTGTAAAGTTTCGCTAAATGATAAATTATTTTGCTACATCTACATCTTATAATGGGTTACAAATAAGGTTGACAACTATCTTATACGAAAAAGATGGACAACCAATAAAAACGGTCATCAGCACCAGGTATCCTTTTCTAAACGTGGAAGTCATCTTGAGAATTATCTTATTTAGATCATTCTCAAAATTAACAATATTAAAAAATAGTTAAAATTTTGAACATTGTTAAAGTTTAACTTTAACTTACTACGCAGTATGTAGTAAAACTAAAGACTTTTATGATCGAACAATGCTAAAATCATCATCTAATACTTCCGAACATCAACAATGATATTTTAAGAGTATTATCATACGAAAATATTGTAGAATATTATACAAATAAGAAAACAACGAATGTACCAAAACTAAATTTTATGTTTATCAATATAGAAATGGTTTTATTCGACTGGATAATTAGGTAATTAAGGAAAAACTTTTGGAGCAGCAGTCATTTTATAAAATCCACTAATACACCAACGTTTCCACTGTAAATCGGTCTTCATCAGACTGATAAATTGTATCAAACATTATTCAAGTATTTGTTATATTAACAATAAATTTTTAAAAATCATAAAATATAAAACTTTTGTCAAAACGATTAGACTTATTTCTATCGGTTTATTCGTCCGAATGTGTGTCTACATATAGATAAAATTCAGTCGAACGGATTTTAAGGAAATTTCATATCAACACGAATTGAACTTCGGTTAATACGATGTGGCAGATAATTTTTGTATCAAATTAACTATCAGTTAAACTTCGCGGTTATTTGAAAAACAACGATATGTCAAAATCAGTCAAAATAATGAACAATTTGTATTTCTCCAAGATTTTATTGAACGATAAATTGCGGTAGGTTAACATTTTTGTAAGCAAAAAAAGTATTTCTAAAAGCTTTACCACACTGTAATGCGTATAATCGCTACTACCACAGACGTCAACGATGTGTTGATTGTTATGTTTGCACTTCAGAAGGCTAAAAATATTTATAGAAAGTATGATATATATATAAGTAACGACCGTTACTTATATAGCGCACATATTCAGTCGGTTTTACGTTAGCCACAGCTGATTTTTAGAAACATTGAACTTGTTATTTGAATGAGAATGTTTTCGATGGAAACCGAATAATCGTTTTGACTTGTGGATAGGATTTGAAGGCATTGTTTCCGTGGCACATCAGCATCAGCCTCAGCCTGGTATGATTCTATTCATTTTAAACTGAAACCCATCTGCGATCTGAATCCTCGGCCATCAGGCGATCTATCCATTGTCTATCTCTTCCATATCCCTGCCCTCCTTATTCCTTTTTCTTATTCCGCTTATCTCCGCTTCCGTCACTCAATCATTTCCGCTGGCTGGACATGAAAACTTTGGAAGCCACAACAGTTATACAAGTCGTATATCGACACAACGGACTCACAGTTCCTAATCTTCGATCCGAGCGGCCGACGGTGGAAAGGGTGCAGCCTATTCAAGAATAAGATTATTTTCGCATTGTGGGAGACAGTTGCTGATACGTCTCCTATTTTATTTACTTTCTTAACCTTTATTATAAAACCTTTCTAGCTCAAAGTAAAAGTAATACAATCATCAGGCCGGTACGGTACTATTGAAATTAAATTGGGGAAATGTGTTTAATAAATATGGATTTTGTCTAGTCGAAAGAAAAATGTGTTGTTATCAGAAGAAGAATTGATATCCGGTAGTCAATCTTTGTCTGTATAATTGGTTCGTACTTTCAATTCAAATTTCAATATTTTATGTCGAATCTAAACTATTTCCAATCAAAGTTGAACAGTTAGTTTTTACATTCTAAAAATACATGCTGTGAAAGTTTTGGCACGAGTCAAAGTCGAGTTCTGTAATCACACAAAGTGATTCGTGATTCTGCACGAGTGGCACACTATACTTTTTCTATGACCACACTTTTAAACGTTACAGAACAAAAATACATTCATGAAAGCTATTTGACATAAGAAACAATAAGGCGCAGATATACTTACAGTGTTGGCAATTACTGTGAGAAATGATATTTCCCACACTGCACATGCGCATTGTTGACTTTACCGAAATATGCAACTTTGAAGCTTTATAAAGTGTGAGAAAAGTTTCATTTTCCGTAGTGGTTGTAGAAAAAATAATTTGAATGGATATATGGTTCAATTTTAATATAAGTTTGAGAAATGTTTATGATATGACATTTACAAACGAAAAAATTGCGCTAAATAAAGAAAATAAAAATAGTTTACAAGGTGCAATAGAAAGAAATAATCAATGTCTATAAAAGCTTTGACAAAACAAAGGATCGAAATCTATAAAAACCAAACCTGCACTGAATACATTTCTGCATCGTCTATAAGACAGTAGTAAGTGAGAAGAGATATATTTATTTAATTTAAAAAATCGTTCTTGAACTTGAAACAAGTTCTAAACAGGAAATTTGTCATTTTCCCCTTTATTGAAACAGTCTTACAACAATATAAACTGCTACTTTAAATTAGAATAAAACATTACTTCCGCTCCAAGTACCCTGAACCTAACCTAAAAACAAGTTTCTGTGATTGTGATGCAAATAACCGCAACAATATTTACCCACATGTGCTCACCCCTACTAATTGTTATCGCCATGCTGATTCAATGACAACACATCGCGCATCCCTATCTTTTTACTTCATCCCTGACTAGGCATTGGTGGAGTGCACCACCTGGTGGTCTCCCCTTTTGAGGGGTGGTGACCGCAGAACCCGTCAACAAAGCTCAAGATATGGCAGGAATGCCAGGTTATGACTTGAAGGGTAGATGCGGTATTTGGTTGTGGGGAGGTGGTTTCATGTCAGGAGGTTAGGGTAATGTAATTTACAAATGTACCTTTGATGAATCCAATCGTTCCAGAGAATATATATGCGGACAACTCATTTCTTTATGTTACTTTGTCCGTTGCATCGACTAGTATCATCGATGAGATATTATCTCTAATCTCTAACTATTTTTGAGACATACCCAAAAAAAAACTAAATAAGATAATTAAATTAAATCTCTGTTTGTAAATTTGAAATCAGTGCATCGACTTCTATCAATACGGAATATTATTAAAAACCAAAAATTTGGACCCAAAATTGGTTATTTTTGGATTATTGTTGACTGTATATCACAAATTTTACAGTGAAAACTTTTCATATTTAAATTCAGTTGGGAATAACTTGGAGAAAAAGATATTAATTATTAATCGGATATATGAATTATTAATTTTTTACTGAGCTATTAGTTAAACAAATAATAATTGTCTATAGCAAACATATTCGTATTTTTAACTAAAACAGTATAAAATTTTGAATTTATATTTAATAGAAAATTATTATTTACAGTACCTATCTATATCAACTAAACATTATGTATAGGTATATATATATATAAATGCGTATCATATAATAAAATTATTACTTCTGTAAATTTAACAAATTATTTAATTTTTAAATAAATAGACCCAAAAAAATAAATACCTAATACAGTACCTTCACAAGGAAATTAATTATTAAACTGATAATTAAAAATGTCAAATGATATTTTAAAATAAAATTTCGCATATTAAAACAACAAATGAACTCGATGTTTATAAGGGTGCTGTACCAGAAATGACGAAAAAACAGATGAATTTTTAAATAAACTAATCTGTATACGCAAGCATTAAGTGGAAAATTTTACAATATTTTTAAATATATTCATACGCGAATATATATCAGAAGATAAATTACATGTCACTTCATTGTCGACAAATTAAAACGAACAAAACCATTATATTTAAAAAATAATTAAAATATTATTGCGTCGCATATTTATTAAAATTATAAAAATATTTCACGTGTAGCTACAAAAGCGTAAAGCGTGCAAAAACTACAAAAATTGATGACAGCGTTATATCTAGTTTACCATTTTCATTAAATCAAAATTCACAACCAGATAATTCAATTAAAACCAAAATATTCCAACGGTTCAACCCGAATATTTTTAATTAACTGTCGACAGATGGCACTGCAATAAATAAACAAAAAAACGTAAAAACAAAAAAGTCTCGCACCCTTTGACATTCAAACAATGGTGTGATGTCGAACAGGGTTTAAATGCACGAAATTTTCATATTAATTAAAAAAATCCGATCCAATTAAGCGGTGTGTCCTAGTTGTGCAGTTGACGAGTGTCAACCACAGAGTCAAGTGCGACGCGATCGCTTCTCGACTAATTGCGGGGTTTTTCAACCGATGCTAGCGTTTAAGATGGGATTGTTTTGGCCTCAATGCAGGGCTCTCAACAGCCCTCAATTCCCTAAGTAGAGACTTGAGGAGGTTTTAATGATTTGTAATTGCAAATCGATGAGGACTTGACATTCAAATTGCTGCTGCCTCAAGTTTCCTAAATAAAGCCAATTATTGTCATACATTCAACTTTCAAGATATCACACTTCATATTTGAGTTAAGAGGAATCGTGTGCCTCGAATTTTAATTTTTCATATATTTAGAAAATGAAATTAAATTAAAATACTTCAATTTCAAGATATCACTCTTTATATTTAATTTAAGAAAATATTTATGCCACAAATTTTAATTTGTTATATATTTAATAAATTAAATTTACCAATGAAACTGGACAGTTTTAATTTATGTTCTGTCACTTCGTACCGTCGCAAATGTTCAAACTTAATTTTATATTTTAAAAAGTACCGCAACGCGGTAATGGGGTATTTGTATTAAAATGCGAAACTTGCTAGAATTAGAATATTGCTGTTAAATATACCAAATTCAATTAAATGGGAATGGATTAGATATGTGTACATAAAAATCATATCTTCGACATCGCAAACGTCTAAGCTTAATTTTATATTTTAAAAAGCACCAGAAGTTTTCCTTTTATACCACAACACGGTTATAGGGTATTTGTTTTAAATGCAAAACTATGTTAGATTTAGAATATTACTATTAAATATATCAAATTCTAATAAATGGGATAGGATTAAATACTTGTATATTAAAATCAGATCTATTGGTAGGCGTATCGTTTGACTTTACAATAAATTATACAAAAGAAATATTTTCTTCTTTTTAAAGATAGTTTATAAAATTAATAAATAATAATTTAATGGTTTATGTATGTAGTAACAACAGGGGAAGTAATTCCCGAAGCCACTGATGCTGTCTTTTTGCATAAACCCGAAAATATTTGAAAATATCGAATTTTTACCACGAAAATTTTCAAATTTTACAAAATTTTGTTTATAATATTTTTTAAAGAATGAGCTCCGCTGATATCAAATTTACAAACAGATTTTAATTATCTCTTTTCGTTTCGGAGATATTTGCTCTCAAAGTTGCACCTCAAAAAAGTGTGTTTTTTAAGTATATCTCAAAAATGAATAGAAATACAATCTCAACTACTTTACCATTCGATTCTACGGAAAAAGTTATATAAAGAAATGTTTTGCTCACATATACGTTCTTTGGAACGATTAGGTGAGAAATAAGAAAAACGAAAAAACCTAAATTTCAATTTTTTGCCTCGAAACTTTCTGTTTCCAAAATTTTTCATTTTCTGAACTTAAGTAGACATGGATACGCTGATTCCAAATTTTCAAACCGAATTCGATTATCTCTTCCCGTTCTCGAGATATTTGAGTTCAAAGTTATACCTAAAAAATTAGGTTTTTTAGGTATACCGCTTAAATGGTTAGGTTTACGACTTCGGCAACCTCACCATTCGATTCTACGGGCAAAATTACATAAGTGTACCAATTTTCAGATTTTTATCTCAACAGATAGAATTTCTAGAAGGAAAAAACTGAAAATGGCCAAAATCGAAAAAAATCGTAAGGGGTTCATCAGGCATTTTTTTCGATTTGGGCCACTTTCGTTTTTCCTCTTTAAAAATTGTATTCTTTGGAGTAAAAATCTGAAAATTGGTATACTTATGCAATTTTGCCCGTAGAATCGAATGGTGAGGTCGTCGAAGTCGTAAACCTAACCCTTAAAGAGGTATACCTAAAAAACCTGTTTTTTTAGGTATTGCCAAAACTCAACTTTGAACACAAATATCTCGAGAACGGAAAGAGATAATTCAATTCGGTTTCAAAATTTGGAATCAGCGCATCGTTATCTACTTAAGTCTAGAAAATGAAAAGTTTTGGAGACAAAAAGTTCCTCCGAGAAATTTTGAAATTTAGGTTTTTTCGATTTTGTCATTTTTCACGTAATCGTTCCAAAGAACGTATATGCGGAGAAAACATATCTTTATGTAAATTTTCCCGTAGAATACACTAGTTTAAACGGAGAGATCGTATCTCTACCCATTTTAGAGATATAGCCAAAAAACACACTTTTTTGAGGTGCAACTTTAACAGCAAATATCTCGGGAACGAAAAGAGATATTTAAATTTCGTTTGAAAATTTGAAATTAGCGCAACGAGGTCTATCAATGTACACTATTTCCCAAAATCAAAATTTTGGGCACAAAAACGGGTATTTTTTGGGATATTTCGCGTTTGTCAACACAATTTTTGATTTAATACTGTTATTTTGGTTTGTTTTAACTCTACACAACTTTGATATGGGGTTATAAGTTTAGGAAATAAATTAAAGTTAAATAATAAAGCTACAAAATAAAATTGAAAAAGAGTATTAGGATTGCAATTTGAAATCAGCGCATCGATATTTACTTAAGTCTACAAAATGAAAAATTTTTGCGAAAAACCTTGGAGAAGTTTTGAAATTTAGGTTTTTTTCGATTATCTATATGGAGAAAACATTTCTTTACAAAATATATATTTTCTTCATTTTAAATCTGAGTTCATAAAATTAATAATTGTTATAAAAAAACCGACCTTTCTGACAACCAATTTTAAATGTCTTTACAATAGAGTTAAACAAAATATTTAATATTAGAAGCATATATTTTTTGCCTTTAAATAAAACAGTTTGAAATACGAAAAAAGATCTAAAAAAATATGTTATAAGTTGCGAAATGGCACCACATGACCTACTGCCAGCCATGTTTATAACTTTCAACTAAAATGCAAATAAAAATTATCATGGAACAAATAAAACTCTGAAACATTTTTTATTATTATTCTCAATTTAAGAATCAAGTACTAAGTGTATATTTCCGTGTAGAAATTGAACGAAACGTATTGACTTTGGCAGCGTTAATTACCTGTCCCAATCAGGCGTGCTGGTAGGCCGAGGCCCTTGGCCGCAAGGGAAGCGAGTCATTTGCAAAGTGGCCACTTGGGCCAAGTCCGAGGAGTCATTAATAACCAATCGAGCAGGCTGTGATAGCCCATTAGTGGTAGACAAACCCGAACAATACACGAGGGCTATTCACTTAGCTAAGGACAAGGCCCAAATAAAAAGCCCAATTGAAAAGTTATACCAGTCTTATAGATTATTAGTTTGTAGAAATGATTCATAGTATTTAAGGCAATATTAATAACAATTGAAAATTGTTTTTATGTTTCAGATGTTAAAAGAGCCTTATATTCACAACTTGATTATAGTATTCAATCTTTTATACACACTACCCTACAAAATTAAAAACCTAAAAATAACAGATTCTTAACTTCACCATTTGACAATGTATCCAAAGGTTTGAACAATTTAAAAAAAAATGAAACTAAACATTTATGGCCAGTTTCACCAATATAACGGAATAAATAATAATAATAATAAATCGGAGTTTTACCAAATAAGCTGTAATAATTGCAATAAAATATATAATTTTCTTAGATTATCTAGTTTCATAGTGACATAATTCCTATGGATACTTGTTTATTTTACCTATATTTCTACTTCGGCGGCGCAGAAATTTAAATTCTACCTTTTTAATCAAGTCACAAAATGTGTCACATTTACGTTTGAAAATATAATTTTTAAATCTCGAGAAATCTTGGCGTAATTATTGAAATTCGAGAATCTTTATTTTATTTTCTCGTCTCTTTGTTTGTAAAATAGTTCTCGTCTCGCCCGAGACGAGACAAGCGAGATTCGAGAAATACAGTAATTCTAAACTCACCGTTATACCAATTGATTTATTCTTATTCAACAATTTATTTCTTGAAAACACTTACTTAATCTTAAGTTCATAATCCTAACACAAAACCTCTATTAAAATTCAGGGTTTTCTTAGGTTCCTCAGAATTTTTTAGATCTCTTGCATGCTTTACATATCAGAAGTTGATCAGAAGTTAGTCCTCGAAAGAATTGTTTACTTTTTAAGGACATATTTAAGGTTAGTGTTATGTTTTTTATTACTAAAAACCTTAAAAACATAAAAAATAACTGCAACAAATCAGTATTATAGTCTCTAATATATATAATATATAACATAACTTGGTCGCTAGTATTGACAGATATAGTCCGCCCCAAAGACTGTGGGCTGAAAACCTGTATCACTAAAGTACTTGAAAAATTGACACGTTTTTTCTGGGTATGATGTATGTTATAACTATAAGTTATAATATATTAGAAGAATATGTACAAACTGCATCGAAATCACATTTAGTAAAGGCTGTATATACAGACGTCCAATCAAAGCTCATTCTCATTCCGCGAATCCAACAATGAGTGGGAATAAAAGTGCGGATGATGTTCGGGCGTTCGCACTCCGCAGCGTCGCTCCGTCGTGCATAATGACGTGACAGTTCAACCGGCCATTGTCTCTCCACCGTGGGCTAACAAGATTTGCATAGAAATCGAATTAGTCAGCGACAGAACAGCATCGACATGGCTTCCAGGCCCCGAGACAAATGCACAGCGAGTGCAGGCCAGGCGTGAGGGGGAGACTTCTCAAATGAGGAACAATAAAAAACAAGAAATCAATTAAAATATATAATAATAAGTCTTTCATAGAAACGAATTTTCAATTTCTGGGCCAATTTCAAATATATTATTAGAAGAACATTGTTCTAAAATGCAAAAATTTTAAAGTACAATCTATTTCTTGGAGTTGATACTAACATTATCTTGTCGGATGAAATCGTGTGATTTCCTAAGTAAATAAATGTCAAAATTAACATTATTATATAAAAATATAATAATGGATGAAATATACGAAAAGTTGTAGATAAAACTAACGAAACTACCAATACACAACGAAACACAAATTGTCTACGCAAACAGCACCGTCATGAATGACATGAATGACATTTTGAATATTTGAAAATAGTCGTTACTGCTTTCTATTTCTATTTTATTTTAGATAAAAGTATAATCATTCTTGTAGCAGAAATTGATGACGTGGATAACACTGTAGGTACAAATTAAAATGATATAACAATGGAATTGTGAAAGTGTATTAAAAAAAACCATTTGGGATCTATGGTCCTGTTTACTGTGTCAAAGTAGTGAAGATCCTGTTCCTCCTAGCAACGTTGTGGCAAGGTGAAGATCAAAATTTAACTTACCTATACCATTATTTAAAATAGGTAGTTTTTTTCTGTAATATTTATGATTTTCGAAGTAAATAAATATCATATGTATGAATATATACACGCGAAAATATTTATATATTAAACTTATGAAACCATCAATGTTTTCAATAGACAATGAAGCCCAAATGTTCATGCTAATACCTCATTGCAATTGAATCTGTAGTAAATTCCGTACAATGTTTTAACTATTTTTTAATCTTTGCATTGAAATATAATTAATCCTATGTGAAATAATTAAAAGTATTTAAATTACTCAAACGTATTTGAGATACTTAAAATATTTGAAATACATAAAATATTTGAAATACTTAAAAGTATTTGAAATACTTAATAGTATTTGAAATACTATATTTGGTATTTAATTTATTTTACTTCGGACTTGTAATACTTTTGTTTGGTATTTTGTACTTTGTATCTGGAATATATATTTTTAAGTATTTTGTAGAACACTGCTCTCTAAAACGTACGATAATGAGGTAGCGAAAAAAAATATCATCTATGCTACGCGTATACGACGAAGATGCTAGATAAAAGTTTAACAAATCTTGCAACATAAATTGATGACGTGAGGATCAACTGTGCAAAACAGACTGTATTAAGTTTATACGTGTTGGTTACAATTTGCAATACTAATAATAGGTAAACTAATTTTGCTGAATAATTCCCGAACAAATTGTGTCAAGTGATGATTATATTGTGACAAGTAATGTAAAATGAAAGAAAGCCTCCTGCAGACGGCCCTGGACATAATTCATCTACATCTCCAGTGGAGACTTTGAAATATCGTTCGATCCATTTTGTTTGAAACGGTGTCATGGATACGTGAAATATGAATCGTTATGGGGGCGAGACTGTTTTGTCCTTTTGTCGCTGTTGGAAATTACAAGTGTTGGCTTTATGATCGAAGGGTGCGCTGTAAGTATTGTTGTTTGAAAGGAGATAAAAGTGTAGTTAAAATTTGAATGATGGGATTTGTAAAATAGGGGCTCAATCTCAATGTTTAGTGTATTGGAAATATGTGTGGTAATTTGGAAATTTCAATGCCTGTAACTCATGCGGACTTAATTCCAACGGACCGTTATTTCTTATTTTATTTAAATAAAACAATTTATTTTTTAAAACCAAATTATTCTTTAATTGATATCTATAATAACAAATAAGTATATACTTTATTTTTACTCTATACTATATTAGTAAAGCAACCAGCTATACCTTTACGTGTTGCATCAAGATATAAATACTAATAAGGCGAAAAAAACGTAAATTCTGACAAACTGTAATTCTTACCGTAAAGGTAAAGTGTTCAAATTTGGACATTAAAGGTCGAATTAAAATGTAAGACTGTGGTATTTTCAAAACTGGATAAACAATAAAAAAAGTAAGTTGTGTAAAATAGTTTTAGATTTGCAAATTTCAAAATTTTAAACCAAATTATTATAGCTCTTTTTTTATATTACGTCAGTGTACAATTTTTCACTACCTATATATGAATAAAGTAAATATGTACATTTTAAGAAGTTCAAAAATGTTATTTTTAAATTAAAATTTACTCAGCAGAAAAAAATTTTCGCGATATAAGAATGAATAAATAAGAATACAGTAAATTAATGAAGTTCATGTCATTAATATAGAATTAATTTTCAATTTTATGTAGGAACAGAAAATATTTATTTTTTTATCCATATAAATATTTTAGTATTCGGTTTTGATCTAAACTAGATAAAAAAATCCGACGGATGGATTTATTACATACACAGCACTTTATTCTTTAAATGTAAAATTGTAATTACAATTGAATAATAAATATTTTCTTTTAAATGAAACTTTTTTATTCATATAAAAGAAACAATATAAAATTAACTACTCTAAGATTAATATCACAAAAAATACGTATTCATATAAACGTAAATTTAGATTGCATGCATTTAAATAAAAACCGGTTCAATGTATTGTAGTAATGGGTATACAAAAATATTTTTTAAGTCTTCCTCTGTCGAATTCAGTTTTTCTCTTATTAAATAAAATAACCCATTCTAATTTTTAACAAGAAACTATATTTTTTAGTAAAAATAATGTATAGTCCCCAAATATATAACCAAAAAAACTCAGGTAGGATGGACATTTTATATAAAACTTTTTTTTTCAATCCTGTTTTTGTTTATTAAAAATTGATTTACAACTGGTCTTGTGTGGCCAACCAGCAAATTTATTATTAGATATACGTAATATATGTAAGAGATAAACACCCATTATTGTATCTTTTTTTGATGGCAAATTCCTGAATTTAAATTTAAGGTCCTTATTTTTGACTTAAATAAATCGGGATAACTATTTCATCTTTCTATTATATACAGAGGTAAATTGTTTTAATTTACACAGATCATTTCGAGAATATTTGTGTTTTTATGAAGTCATGGACAAACAGCACACTGCCACCCCTTAGGTTATAATTGCACAAATAAGAGCCGTTGTGAATCGCCGGTAATTGGCAGAGTTGGTAAGCCGGAGCACTCGGCGGTTCCCGCACACGTCAGGCAACATCTGCTGGAATTCACGCAATGCGGTGACATTGCGATCTGCGCCGTCATGTGTGCCCTCCGACCGCTTCATTATGCCGTGTCCGATGATGGATTATTGCTATTCAAGCAGGGAAATTAGAATATGATGCTGCGTAAACATACATGCCTCTTGCAAGGTAACTTCAGTACAAAAGCTTCTAGAACTGTTTCAAATATGCTCGCTATATTCCAGATAAATACCAAATAAATAACAGGTCGATTAGCTACCTTAATTACAAATCTTCTAAAACTACTTCAAGAATGCTCTCTATATTCCAGATAAATAATACACCTAGTTAATTTATTTTGGGATTTTACAAGATGTCTGCGAATTTGCCTTTTCATTGTTTTGACTAATTTTAATGATGGCCATCTATTTTAAAGTAAAAGTAAATACTCGAGGAAAGCGAAAGGCAAAACCCAAGCAAAACAGCAAATCTTACAAGAAAAGGAGGAAAGTGAGACTGAGAATGATCTGGATAAAGCAGGGTTGGCAAATATCATTATTTATTTTAAAAAAATCAAAAATCATTGATTTTTTAATTCAAATATATCATGTTTTTGATGTTTCAATTTTTAAAGATATCTAAGTGTTACAGCGCTTTGTTAATTATTCTAAAAGCAATATTAATATTTTATTTCATACATAAAATCGAAATCTGTAATAAAACCGAAACTATTCATCTAAATAAAACAACGAATTTTTACTTTTTACATTTAAATATTTATTTTTCTATTATGACAATTAAAAACATTATTAAATACAGAACTTATTTTGGTTGTTATTAATAATTTTGTAGCATATAAGTTTCATTACAATTTGTATTTTTTTACCTTTGATAAAAATCAGTTTTATTTCAAAAACAGTTGATTTAACTCATGATTTATATTAAATGATTTAAATCAGATCAACCCTAGGATAAAGTATGTTGATTAGTAGTTCAATACACTGGCTCGAGAAAAATAGATTCAATGCATGTTGTGTGATCTAATATTATTTGCCCAAATTGCATTCCTTATGATGAGTAACATGACAATTTTTTGTCTATAAATTTAAGAGATTGGACTTCGTTTTGATTGCACTTTCATTATTTTTTTCAAAATCAAAACTTCCAGCCTCGCCCTCCCCTATATTAAAATGTGCACACTTGTGAAAGTCGCATAAATTACATATTTAATATGTGAATATTGTATTAGTTAAACACATAAAAATAAAGTGTATTTCATTTGAACTTAATACGAAGGATACAACCAGAATTACATACATGTAGTTGAGGGCAACAGAATGTACCTACTAGGTTAATTCATAAACAACTTATAATATATTTAAGAATTAAGTTATATCAGGGTTATATTTATTTTACTTTTAAATGTGAAACAGTCAAGTTTATATTAACTCTGATTTACTAAGTATACATATTATAAATGTGTAATATTCATTTATTATTTTAAACAATTAATAATTGAAAAACATATTCTCGAATTTCTAATAGGTATTTTAATAAATATTGTAGGTTATACACAGAACTATATAAGCAATTTAATATGCAGCATATGAAACCAATTATCATAACTAAATTACGTAAACAAAAATACAATTCCTACCTTTCTGAAGTACGGGAATACAGCAATCAGCATTTTTCTCATTTGTACAGCACTGGATACACAAATACGACACATAAACACAAAACATTTTTCACTACAGTCTCTTGCAAAGATGGAACACAGACTGGCCCAGTCATAACAAACACGTTAAGACAGTAAATTTAATTAGTTGATAATACAACGTTTATTTGCAATATTAAAACAAATTCAATTGCTAGTATGTTTATATGAGCTCTGATTTTAAATAAATATTTATTTTTATTTAATATTATTTTTAAAATATAATAACAAACATAATGTCAAAATACTACGTACAAGTATTGTTGAAATAAAAATTAATTAAAATTTCTTTAGTAGTTATTACCATTTGTTAATTGTATCAATCTACATTACTGCAGATTTATAAACAGTTTGTCCCACAATTTAGTATTGGACATTAGATGCTTACAACGGGTAACACTGTATATGTATGTAATAATATGCACAATTACATAAACTTAAATAGTCAATAAAAAAATTAATCATAATATTAATAATTAAATTAATAGATAATTCCTCAGAAATAAGAAAATTTAAAAGAACTAGACCTCTAGATTTGGTATCTAAATTATAAAGGAAAAACAATATATAACTGAAAGAACTTCAAAGGGAATTATTTCTCCCACGTTATTATTTAATTTATCACATATGCTTGTCGGTTTTTTCTTAACCAGTTGTAAATAAAAATTTAAATAAATAAAAAGATAATAATATTTTATTAATAATTTTAGATTTCTTGTTCATGTAAATATTTAGGCTTTTTACTTTCAGAGTGTGCACAGTAAATTGTTATGTGGCTCGTTCTAAATTATTAGTGAGTCAAAATAGTTTTTTAATATTTTAAGACAAGTTTTAATAATATATTTATTATTTCTTGGAGAACATTTATTGGCAGACCCTTTTTTCAAAAATTCTACCAGATTGTAAATAAACCGAATACTATTGTTAAATGCGAGTATAAAACAATGAAAAGAATTTAAAAGTTAAAATATGTTATGGCCGTTTTTCTTTGGGAAATAAATCCATGGAAATTAACTAGGCCTGTGTAGATTTATTAGGCTTTATTTATTCTTGGTTGTGATTGCGGGCGTATGTGCGTGTGTAAATTACACGTTAGCCGGGAATTAAAAAGCGCTGGTGGGCAGCGATTTTTTGAGCGCCATTTATCAGGGAAAGCCGAGCTTACACCGACGCTGCGACACGGATTCGCAGTCACGCCTGACAACTAAGCTCGGGATTTATGGCCCGTACTTTGTCCAAGGATGCTTCGCTGATTCAGACCTGGAACACTGACCAAACAGCACAGGCGGTATTTTGCTAACGAGAAAAGTCGAGTCAGCAACAATGCTTTCTGTATTCATAAGTATAAAATGAGAGACTTGTATTTAATCGGTAGACTTTGCGATAAATTCTTAGGTATTATAAGTAAATTTAATGATTTTTATAGCTCAAATTATACTTGCTTCATTTTTTCATGAATGACAACATTTTAATGGAATATCATAAATAAGTTATTTTACAAATAAAATTTGAAACTATTACTCAAAATTAAATGAATTTTAAGTTTAATTTTGTTTACGTAAAGGGAAAGGAAAATAGGATATTATTTTAACTGTATAGAAAATTATTATAATTATGTGACAAAATAGAACGTTCAGGGGCATAAGGAGTGGGCCAGGGTGGTCAGTGACCCACCCTGAAAACATCTATGCCCACCCAGGTGTCCAGCTAAATGCCGCACGCCGCACTTAACGTAATTTTCAATTAAATGAAAAGGGGACATATCTGACTAAAATCTGACATTTCTTTCAAAATATTATACGGGTAAAACGACATGTAGTAAGTAAGATTTTAAGGATGAAATTCACTCGATTGTAAAACTGTATTACATATACATATTTTCCTAGCGTTATAGCTGAATTATATTACCAGTTTACTGACAATATAGGTACATTGAATCCAAAGAGTAAAGAAATTTTTAAACAATACCAATACTTAACCTATGGCTGCGCATTACAAAAGGAGTTATAAATTTAAAAACAATTTAAAAATTTGTGGACGAATTTAAAATTAAAATAGAAAATGTAATGAACTTTTTACATTTATTTACCGACACCACTAAAAAAAATCCTTTTCTTGTTTAATAAAATAAAGATTTATGTAAGAAATGCTTGCAGATTTAGCTATAATAAAAATTGTAAATTAATTGGCATTTTTTTTTAACTTGGACAAAATATTATAATATACACATTTATTTCAAGATATCCTTGACTTATAATTCGTTGATTGTCATTCAAAATTTTTGTTCTTAGTTTCTTTTATTTAGGTGTCTTTTTAACTATTTTTGTAAAAGTTGTTTATAATAATTTAAAAAAATTGTATTTAATTGTATTTTCTGTGTTTTAGTAATAAATTATACAAGTAATTATTACTTTTTTAATATTTTGAATGTCCAGCTTAAAAAATGTCGAACCGAGCAAAAAACATTGGTTGGTGACGCCTCTGCCAATGTTACTTGTAGTCCTGAACGTAGTCATTTCATCTGCATTCGTGAAAAATAATGTAATGTTTTAAATTAATTACAATTAATTTTCTCTTATCTGTACTGCATAATTTGGGTAATTAAAAAAAATCTCTAATTGTGCGATTGGCGTACTTTATTCTGCAGGTTGTACAATAATGCCTATTTACATTAGTGCTCATAGAAAAATATATTATTTATATATAATTTTGTTTTTTCAATCATCCAGTACAAAACCTATATCATCTTATACCCATCTAACGAGGCATATTCCCACACTCACTTTCCCTTACCGTGAGCGGAAGTCGGGAGATCGCCATGGAGCATCACTTTGGCGGTCAAGAGCGCGCACTTCCTGTCTGTCTGTCTGCCCGCGTGGGGGGATGATTACAGGCAGGGTCGCGACATGTCCGGTCTAGCCTCCCATCTCGGCCTCCGGAAAGGATGGCACGCAGGACAAATGGTGATGAATGGGGGTATCGAGAAAGGATGACAGGGATACGTTGTCAATGGTAATAGTTAATAATTTATTTGTAAGTAATATTCATATTGCACAGTCTAAACAACAAAATGCAAATTATTTTATAAGTACGGTATTGACTGTTTTTACCTGAATAGTGATTTACTAAGGAAGTAAATTTTATTTGTACTGTGTTGTTTTATATATTAATAAATAAGTTATGATAAGAAATTGCTTTTAATACCCCTTGAAAAAATTTAACATGTATACATATTCAGACATTTTCTTCATATAAATTAATCAACTATCTTAAAATTTTGTGGAACGTTTAGTTTTGAGGAATAGAAGACTCAAACTGAGCTCAGGTTTTATTGGTATTATTCAGTGAAGACAGAAGGTCTATAGTACGTACGTTGTATTTGATCTTTAATACTATGTAAAAATAAAATAAATATTCTCCTCAAAATTTTAACATTTGTAGAAATCCTAGATTAAAATATATGTTAGAATTTAAAATTATTGAGAAAAAAAATTGAATTTAATTTATTTCAAAATGGAATAAAAGTATGTTATCAGCACGTTATTAATGTCAAAACAACAGATTTTATTAAATTGAAAACAACATTATCAAAACAGAAATCTCAAAAAAAGTTTGTGTTATATATCAGATATAAATTATTTTTGTACACGTTTCTAGTCCAGGTACATATAAAATAAATTTAAATTAAACTAAGTTTACAATTCAGAGTGTGATTACTTTTCGATTTATATTTTGATTTAAAATAGAAATTACATTTAAATCATTTTTAAAATCGATATATACTGTGGCAAAATATGTACTTGTAAAATAGAATATATGTACCTATTTTTATCTTACCTTTGAAGCCTGGGTATTCAATTGTAGACCTGTCAATGTAAAACGGGATGCTGAAGACGGTGGTCTCGTTTTAATATCATTTATTCTTTTGTATTTTTAAAATTCTACAAAAAATATTGTAATAAACATGAACAACAATAAAAAATGTACATATCAATGATTTCCTCATACAAAACAATGAACTAAAACTAAGTGACATAATAATAATAATACGATTGCGATAACAACTTAACTTAGAATGACTGTCGTCAAAACCATACGATGAAGACGAATCACGAGATCTGTTTCTTGCATAGAATTTTAATGAAAGAACTAGCATTATAACTATCTTATATTTTTATAATATACCTTTATGTCTTGCTATGTACACATGCACTTAAATACCATTCGAATTTCATACAATGCTTTTTGAAAATTCTTCCATTTTTGAAATTTTAAACTCTTTATACGGGCATTTACAACGCTTTCGTTTATTAACATTTAATGCAATTAAAATTTAATATATACATAATCGTATATTCAAGCACCAAAACAATACCATATGCACCATTTACCAAATATGTTTATAAACTTTTTCTACGTTCACGCCATTTTTAATCCAGATTGGTTCAACTCGAATTTGATTCGCGTTGAGATTGATTGGAGTGCGGATTAAAACATGGCATGTAAACGTAATAATTTTTCATACAAATACAACAACAGCGCGCAAATAATGTAAATAAACGAAGTATCCAACGTCTTTCTCTCTACCTATAAATACAAATCCCTATTGTTACTGTCTTTTGACATTCAGAACACATGCATTTATTAAATCTATGAAGGCAATGTGACCTACAGACTTTTAAGAGATTTGAAAGTTTAAATAAACTTGTAAGCTTCAACAATATTATAAAAATATTGCACTGTTTATCACCAAACAAGGATATGTCTTGCTATCGCCAACTTATAGTCACCTTTCCTTAAATTATATAAGCATTATAGCGCCATCTATCTATACTACTACATGACGAAAAGGGAAATATGATGTAGAAGAAATGTGAGCCTAGTAACCTTCACCCTTCAACTTTATTTTTGAGAGTTTAATCATTATTTTCAATAAGAAAAAATTGTAAACCAAAGAAAAATAAGTAATACTACTCATACATTATCTCTTGATTTTGTTCGTAAACTTTCTTTTTCACGTTTTTTTTTTTATTAAACAATAAACACGAAAGTAAATCTCGACTTCGAAGGTCCTTGCTAATGACCTTAAAAATAAAAAAAAAAATGAGAAAATCAGAGAGGTCGTGTGGTACACAATGACATAAAAATTGTTTCTGTTTATTTACTTGGTAGTCGAAATTTTTTGGATTAACGAAATTTTATCATAAGTAATATAACAAGAGCCATAAAAATTTACGAATTAAATTCATAGCTCAAATTATATTCGGTTGATTATTTCATGTATAACAACAGTTCAAAATTCAAACATAAAATTTACATATCAACAAAATAAAACCATGGCTTTTTCATATTTTTTTACTAGAAAACTGCCTAAGGCTATCAAATGAAGCATTCTGATTCTATGACAATGACGTTTGTAAAATAATCAGTATAATACTACTGGTATTGGTTTAATTTGAAGTGTGTTGTATCATGATTGATTAAACACGAGTCGTTGAAATTTATCATTTAAATTTTGATTATTGTTACTTTTTTTATCAATTATCCTATCAAAATTTCTTACTGGTCAGTAATTCATAAATATAATTTACTGTCTTGGAAATCCAATCGGTAAATATTAATGTATATCCAATGGTGAAAAAAAGGTAATCAGAAAAAGTAATTCAAAATAAATATATAATAGCAAGTATTTGAGCTTAAAAATAGGAAAAAAAGGTTAAAAGGCTTCACTTGAAAAGTAAGGTATTCTACATATAGAACCTATTCTAAGTCTAGGAAAACATAGAAGATTGAAATATCTATCCATTTCCGATGTTGTGAATTACCTGCCCGCAGCAAAATTCGCAAAGATATGTAAAGAGTTCAATTTCAAATGCCTTCAAATTCTGCGTCACATCTGAGTAAAAGCGAATATGATAAATATATTTTATACGCTATAAAAATTATTAAATTTTTTGCCCATATAATAATAAACTTGGTTTCTATTTATATAATTTTGTCATATATAAACATCGAACTTCATTATACAACTGATGTAAAGCGTCGTTCTTACAGAACTGAACACAGAATCACACCCTTATATAGCTAGTCAAGTAATCTGATACGTATATGTCGATGTGGTGGATGACCCTTGAAAGCGGTACAAACATTCTTAATTCATAATCTTACTGGCGATTTATATTATGGTAAATATGGAAGAATAAGTTTATTTCATTTAAAAAATGTTTAAATATATGTGCGTTGTGTGTACATCTCAATAAATACTGGCAGTGCATAAAGCTCCGTCTACACTAGTGTAAACAGCGCTTTATACAGCACCGAAACTGATTATGGAGTGATACTGTTATAGCTGCTGTAATTAAATGACTTTATAGTGATATACAATTACAATTAACATGCCAATTAATATCTTACAAAATGCATGTCAATTTGTAACTTTATATCACTTAGTTGCTCCCAGATTTTAACACCTAAATATTAAGCAGTTAACCTAACCTTTCTAACGGATAAATGAAAAAGACAAATGTACTTTGTAAATTTACCCTTTATGTTATATATTCATCTTTTTCTTTTATCCGACAAAATTAAATAAAATTAAGCTCTATTATATACATCATACTAATGTTTAATAAATACGTTACCACAGTAGAACTATACAGACAAATATATTTAAATTACATTAAGACTAAATTATCTTTGAGCAGCTATATCCATCCAAATTAAATATGTACAAGTATATTTATATGTAATAAATATTAAAAAAATGGCACGGGAATAAATTTCCTAATTATCGGAACGCGTTAAACATTAAAAATTTCATTTTTAAAATATTTAAACTGCAAAACTAAAATGCACACTTCTAGACTTTCATTACCGAAGTTCAATATGGCGTCATAATTTCAAAAGTAAATAAAACAATTGATAAATGTGCCACCAGTACGTGAAAACTGACTTCACAAACTCTAAAGAGAGCAGAAAAATTGTACTTTAGTATGTTGTAGGAAAATCATTTAAATATGAAAACGGATTGTCAAAATCAAGTTTATCATAATGACTTGAATTATATATATTTATATTAATAAACATTTTTTAAACAGTTTTCTTTATTTTATAAAAACCCAATAAATTAGGAAAAATAATTACTTACTTTCTAAATTAAAATTTGAATATTTTATAATAATTTTCCCATTATTATATTCTATTCTACTCTCAAAATTAATCGTTAATGTTTTATTTAACAAATGGTTGTTTTAGAAAATACATTGTTTAAAAAAAAAGAGAAATATTGAAACCTTTAAAAAATAAGTCGCAGTCCAGAGTCGTACCTACCATTTGGTGAGAGACGCATGAAATACAGCCGCAATATTGAAGTTTTGATTTTTTTTTTTGGTGGATTTTGGTTTTGCTGGTTGATAATTTAAACAATAAAAATTTTGATGTTGAACATGCTTCCCTAATTATCTACTCTCTTAAAGTATAATCACTTTTGCGCGCGGGGAAATTTTGTCTTTTTTCGCACAACAAACCAACTGATAGATTCTAAAGAAAAGAGACTAGCGAGTATTTCAACACAGCTCAAAAATTATCTCAAATATGTTTATTTATTGCTTGTCGGATAAATGTACGAAAAATATGTGAAAGAGAAAACGGGCAGTGGATTATTGCAAATCACGAATTATTAAAAATATGGTAGAATCCTGTCAAATTGTATAATCACTCTTATTAAGTAAATTGGTATTGTATATACACAGTGTGCTTTCTTAAAAGGCATGCTATCAACGAAATTCCCTATGGTAATATTAATAAATTTCATACCTATCATTATAGAATTTCAATTTACACAGCAGTCTCGGTAACTGAAATTCAAAAAAGATTTCTTAATATTTTTTGTCTTTAAACTGAACGAAGCAGCAAATTAACAACAATAGCCAGATGAAAACAGTTGACAGTGAAATGATAGCAAAGCTCTTGGAAGACAGAGTTATACCAAAGCAATTTGAATTTGGCGCGCAAAACCACATATAACCTCAAACTTCAAACAATACAATACCCACAATAATCCACTACTTACTACTATATATTTTCAAATTGTGCATTGCTGGTGTACCATTCTTATTCAAAATAAACTTTCAAAATATCTTTTTTATATCATACAAATAACACCATAGTAATGTCCTGATTTTTATTTCCCTCACTGTACAAGTGCATTTCAGAATGGTATAGTCTGTCCACAACAAAAATGATTTCAAATATTAGTAGTATTATTTATGTGATGAGTGGTAAAATTGATTATTGTCAATAGTTTAAGTTTTTTATTTGCCTCAATTTACTAAACAACATTTATATATTTTTTATTGATAACTTAAATTCACTGATATTGTGGAATGACTTTTTTTTATATTAAAAATTACTGAATCTCCATGTTTCAGTACAGTATGATTATAGTCAGTATTAATAAAGTATAGTGTTTGAGAATTGTACTATTACTATTTGTAATGTTATTTTTATAGTTATTTTCAATGTTCGTTAATTTTAAGTGTCGTGCTTTTCTTTTGAGTTAGTCACATTTTTCACGACATTTTTCAAAAATCGATTTATTCGGACAAAAACGCCAGGTAACATGATAAGCTACAATTTTAGGTTATGCAAACCTTGACGTTTAGCAGTGCAAATGTTACAGTATTGCCAATATGCCAATTCATAATTCAAGCTCAAGTTGTCAAACTATGAAATAATATGAAAAAATAAAAGAACATGACATAATTGCCATATTTTTTAAAAAGAATATCATTATTAAATAAATATTTTTAATATAATTTTTTTCAATCTTTCATTCAATCAATCCATGTTATACTGTTAATAAAACTGTAAATTTTCCTCTCTAGAGAGGGAAAAGTAATTTTCCTCATTATTACACTTTCTATGCATGTCGTGAAAAAACAACTTTTTCGCTTTGTGTTGTGACTTTCCTAAAATCGAGGGTTAAGGTGTAAAAAATATTTTCTTACAGAATTTACCAATACTACGCATGTGCAATGTGAGAAATACAAATTGTCACACTAGTTACTGCGCCTGCGTGTCATGTATTTATCTACAACCATTAATATCCATATTGTTACTGATGAATTTTTTTTAATTATTAATATAAAATTTGTTTTACGGTAAATCCATTTAGTCATGTCATGTCACCTTAAGATTCCAGCACTCGACTTCGTCTCGTGCCGATTGCTAAAATAACCACTTTCTGTACTTGTTGCACAATGTACAATTTATTTATTATCCAAGAGAACGAAACCAAAGTACAAAAGTACTTATAATAGAACAACCATTTATATTTGATAGTGATTTGAATAGCAAGTACACCAGCATTGCACAACCATCTCACTCTATCACCTTATCACTAACCTTTGGCGTCTTCAAATCCAATATGCCCCTTGGTGGGCGTCCTCACGCCATCTGCGAATGGCTCGGAGGAGAGCGACAGCGGCGTCATCTTCAGCTGGTGGCCGTTGAGCTTGATGTCGCTGGCGGAATGCGACCGCGCCCGGCTCGACGGCGGAGACTCCTTGCCGCAGTCCTTGCTCTTCGAGGACACCGACCCGGGGCTCCGCGCAGGGTGGTTGTAGGACTGCTTCTTGCTCCGCGAGGTCACCTGCTCGCGCAGTGCCATCTGGTAGGCTACTTCGAAGGCTTGGCCCAGGGTGAGGATGACTTCGGTGGCTTGGTCCTGCAAGAAGAAAGTGGACCCTAAGTTTTCTTTCCAAAGGATTTACATTTGTTAAAAATGTAGGGTGTCCATTGACGACTCTAATATATCCAGTTTCCTTAATAATGTAATCTCAGTGAAACGGACGCGGACAGAATTTTATTAACCGATCCATATAAACGGTAATAATGCGAGTCTCAGGATATACCAGAGATTCTGAGACGCTAGCACTCAGTCCCGCTCTGCCTGTTGGTCTGGTTATATCGCATTCCAAGGCATCTGATGCCTCAAAGATAATTTAGTTCAACCGGCCAGGAATTAGAGCAAGCTTCGACATGTGCTCTAATTCTTAGCTTGATGAAATCAGAGCACTTTCTGAAGTATTTTTGGCTGCTCTGGTTTCAATGAGTCAAAAATCTGAACACTCAGAAGTGTTTGCTGTAGTATTTTTTTGTATGTTTTGATGTTGATAATTATAAGGAACTTTGCCCCCAAGAAAGTTTGGAAAACTGGGCGCCCCATGGTCCAGGGAACCCCCCAATTTCTGTGTAAATATTTCAAATTATTAGTCTGTGAAATTATTCATTTAAATAGTGCAAAAGTGTGAAGTAACATATAGTTATATAGAGAACAACGGCAAGCAGTACTATAATTCTGAAGGGCGAAATATTGATCAACTGTGTTTAACCTTTTTTTATTTACTTAGGAATATTGAACTTCTCCCTTAAACAGACAAAATATGGACGACCGTTGATGTTCAGCCAAAAGAGCTTTTACTACACATCGCAGTTCATTTACTGAAATGGTTTTAAATCGCGAACTTCGGGAGTTCCTCAAGGACCACATGTGGGACCCTTTCTTTTCAACTTGTGAAGTTTAGTGGCGGAATACATAGCTCCGTTAAAAATAAATGTTAAGTGTTGAATACTAGTATTTAGGTTTTCGCTGAGTCAAAAAAGTGGTACCGTACAGATTGCCTAAACAAATCAAGAACTATAAACCCGCTGGAAAAAGTAATACAGGAAACCAAGAACGAATTTAAAAAAATACAACCTGTCGATTTTTAATGTAAAATTGTGTTTATACAAATTTTCTATATTGTGATATAAAAATTGCTATAGCTATAGCTTGCAAATGTGTAAAATAATAATAGTTATGACAGTTTTTGAAATGTGACTTACCGTGGTTTGCGTACTGAAAACATGGCAGTAATGGCTCTTGGTAGAATGATCTTTTGTGATGTACGCAAAATGCGTCAAATCATCGGGATCTTGACACACACAGTGGATATTTCGAATTTCATGCTCGCATACTAATTTCTGTAATGCATACAAAACACACAAAAACAAACACACATTAAAACATTATTTTTAGTTTTTCACTATAATTTCTTTCCTTATCGTAAGTTAAACAACTTCACACTTCATTAATTTTGGTTTTTCGATGTTTATTTTTTTTATTTCATTGTATATTATTTTTAAATGAAAATATTAGAAACATTTTCATAAAAAAAATTGTGACAGTTATCAACATAATAATTAAAATAAAAACAGAAATGGATATGTCTTTTAGTGAACGCATGATAAATAGCTTTCTAGCTTGGGATGTGATGAATTATTTAATACAAATATTAAACATTTTATATTTTTCAATGTAAATCTCTTTAAAAATTGTTATTTCGCAAACCTCATGAAAATGTGAAATAAAATTTTATGATATTAAACGCAAATATTATGTCTTTAAATTAGGAATATGAAGTAGCTATCTAGTAAGATAACATTGGAAATGGCAAAGCATAATAAAGTGTTGTTTTGTCTGTTACCTTGGTAATGGTGTTGAGGAACTTTACACCGCGAAAGGAGATCGACAGGATGATTTCCGGCGTGGGTTTCACATTAGTCGACGTCTTCTTCAGCTTCTGGATCGATTTCTTCGTAGACTCCGTGCCCCGCAACTCTTTAATTATCGTGGAGCCGAGGTACTGCAACACCGACAACACCTCACTCCTTACTTCAACTGTTTACACAATCAATTATCTCAACTCAATTCCCGCTCTTTTGTTCCCAGGGAATTTTCCAAGTGTTGCAACTTCAGGATGTAATTTTCATTCGTTCTAATTACATGAGAGTGTAGACTAAATGGGGACTTACTACTAATTTATTCCTTTGGAGATTTAGGTTTGTTCTTTCTACCTCTTATTAGATCAGCACAAATTTAATAGTTCGTTTTCTACTTTCCTTCACATCCGATAAATAAATTTTTATTAAAAACAAATTAAAGAAACTGTCGCGTCCTGAATTTTCACACCTCATGAGAAATAGGAACCTGTTTACTTCCTCTGTTTTTTATTTCAACCGGCAGTGCAAAAAGGGCACATTGCTTGAAGTCGAATGGTTTTTTTGAATTTTTAACATAGAATGTTGAAATTTTGTATGTGAGGCTTATTAGAGGATTGTATCTCACTTTTAAATGAAGTGAGCTAAAAATGCATATAATTTATTAGAAAGCCATGTAGTGTCCATATATTTTTTTAAAATCTATTATTGTTTATAAGGTACCTAATGTATTATACCTTGTCCCAAAATATTGTAGAACAATTTTGACCCTAGTAATCTTGGGTGAACCACAAAACATTAGTGGTCCAAGTATCCAAAGAAAAAAGCCGAATTAAATATTTACATAATAAGGAAAATCAAAATTTCTTATATTATTTTTTTTTTAAATAGTTTTTTTTTGACTTATCAAAACTTTGAATAAATGTTTTAAATAAAATATATTAAAATTTTATTTAAAATTCGCTGCAATACCTTATTTCATTTTGCTTTTATACAAATTTGTGTGATAAAAATTAATGCTTTTGACGATTCAACAGAGGCGGTTCGTTAGGGAGGCAGATGTGGCAGTGCCTCACCATACGAAATGAGTAGAGGAGAATTTTACATTGTATTTGTAAATTTCAATCATCTACAAATTTTTAATTTAGTGTGATATGTACACAAGATCTAGTTTTAAAAGTCCCAATGTTTTTGCCCAGTACAAAAGTTCAGAGGCAAAAATTCACCTGCCCCAAATTTCATCAATTTTTTTGTACGACTGTGTTGTTTTTACAATACTTGGAGGGTTTATCGATTTTTCTCTCATTAGTTAGCTACTTCAGAAAAGGGAGTCTTCAGGCATGCCTCAAGTGATTTCTGTTTGTCATGTTCCTATCGCCTACCTCACCAAAATTTTTATACACGAACCGCCACTGCGTTTGAACACATGAAAATACCTCTCGCATACTTATTACTGAATTATAAATGTAATAGATATTTTATAACATGTATATTAAAGCATTGTAAAATGTTATGATTTGTGACTCACGTTAGCAAGGTAGGTAACAGCCCCCGTGACTAGAACAATGGGCTTGTGCCGCCACTGCGCCTTCAGTGGCGTGCCTGCCCCTACACACAGCTCACTAGGGGCACGTATCTCCAGCGCCTCTGGTTTGGGTTGCTGCTGAACTGGCGGCGGCGGCGCCGGTCGAGACTTCTTGTGCCGGTGCCGCAGCGTCCCGGTGCTCGTCGTCGCCGGCGTCGACTTGATCTCTTCCTTCAGCTGCTGGATGTTGGTGTTCTGCAGAGAGAGACAGCATGTAGATGGTGTAAGGGGTACAGGGGAAGCTGGCTGTCAGTATGTCAAGCCATCATGATAATGCAAACTAGACAAAATGATGTTGCATCCATGACTCATTCCAGATGGGGTGCTAGAATGGGTACAATCAAACTCTGTGCATTCATTAAAACTAGTATCCCCTTTTACGAGTAAACCTTTCATTTATTCTTGAATTTTAAAATAATGATGAGTTCGATTGCACATGAATATAAATGTTGTCTAACATCAAATTTAAGAAATTATTACACATAGATATGAAATGAAGTTGAAAGATAGAAGCAGCACTAAGAAGTCACTATATGAAGAAAGAAATTCTGTAAGAGTAGGAAATTACCTGTTTTAATAATAGGTAACAGTGCTACAATAAAACAGTACAATTAATACATCTTGTCTATTGTAAGAAGATATACATATACATTTATGTTTATATCTTACTAGTATCTTATTATTGACATAAGTACATGGTATATTATGGGATATGCCTGACAGGCATAAGTTATTAAGTTTCTATGGTAATAGGGCCAACACACTGATAATGATTTGGGATAAAATGTAGAAAAGAAACGTCTTATTCATAGACTATTAACATTATTTCCTAAATTATATTTAATAATAGACCGGAGCATATTCTGGAGCAGATTTAGCTGCTCTGAATTGTGCTCTGGTTTCAGTGGGACAGAAATTAGAGCTCTTATAAGTGTTTACTATAAATCTAGGTCTGCTGAAATTAGAGCACATTCTGAAGCAGATTTGGCTGCTCTGGATTGTGTTCAGGTTTCAGTGGATCAGGAATAAGAACGCTCAGAAGAGTTTGCTTTAATTCTAGGCCAGCTAAACCAGAGCACATTCTGGAGCAGATTTGGGTGCTCTGGATTGCTGAAATCATTCATTCTTTTTTAGTATTTCTTTTTGGTAGAATTTTTTTTTGTCATTATTAAAAATTTTGCCTTTTAGGAAATTTTGAAAACTCGGCGCCCGTACTTGGTAATTTATGCAATGAACCTTACTACTGACATTTTCATAGTTTAACCACAGAATAGGTTTATACAGAAGCGACAGTAAAACAGAGAAACGAAAATTAGAGAGAGATGGGAAAAGGCAACAAATTTAGAAGAGTCATTGTTTAAAATCGGAAAGTTTCGTCACATCTTAGAGAGAGATAGAGGAAGTCAATAAATTTAAAGGTCTACAAAATGCTCCAAGCTCATAGAATTGAATAGGGTAACATGAAAGCTACCGACACGGAGTGCCGCTTCTGTATGTAACTATTCTGTGGTTTTTAAATTTCAGGCTTTGTAATATATGTCAAAAAATAATGTTTTAATCCGACTAAAACTTCGTGTTTCGTAATATTGCCAGACATTGCTAAGCATCGCATCATCTGGCAATCTTTATCACTCGACCCAAAACTTGCATTTTTAGTCATAATGAAACAAATCACAATTTGTGGCTTAAGGGGAACGCTTAATTTTATATTATTATTATACTCTAACCCTTAATTAATGATAATGAAAATTTTATTAAAACTAGTCCTCTTAGAAATCCTCATTCCTTTTATTTCAATTAAGTGACCTACAGTTTAAAATATATTTTTTTTAATTAATCGGATTCAACAGTATTTTATTTCGTTTAAGTTTGGAGAAGCTCAAATTTGAACCCTAGGTTGCACTCTCCCCTCATTTTGAGTCATACCGTTTCCCATTTTAACGCAAAGTAGCCATTTGAAATGAATTATAAAATTCATAAACTATTTTTTATCCCGTATAAATTGAACCACACTATTAGCAACTTACAGCAGCAATTACTTTCCATGACTGCAGCCGCCCTGCATGTGTTAACATTCCTCAACAAACACGCGGTCAAAGGTCAATTACGGGTCCGGGCCGCCCTCATTCAGAGGACAAGCCATCAACACATGTGTCGGTCGGGTTGACACGTCGTAAACACTCCGACTCCGACGGAACGACGGAAACCGACACCGGAGTGTTGAAATAGTCATACTTCTACTGTTGTAGTTGTGTGTGGAGAGTGAATGGAGTCATTAGGCAACGGGATGGTAGATGTGTGAGGTAGGTTGCAGGTACTGGGGATTTGAAATGAGGGATTGGTGAGTTTAAAAGTTTAAAGATAAAAGATTCTACATTTTATACAGTAATGTACTTTATGCTAATAAAATATCATTAATATTTATCTCTTCTCGTACTAGGTATACTTATACACACATGGTGCTTAGTAGAAATATTAAAATTAAAAAATTAAATATAATTATGCTTAAATTTTTTCGTCGTTTTCGTCCTTTGAAAGTGCTCTTTTCGGACATAATCAGACTGAGTGACAATAATCTTTACTTGTATTTATATGTTTAGTATCGGTGATATGCTAGTAGTTTTTCTAATTTCTAAATTTTAAACAAGGCAATCTTAATCTCTTATACGTATTATTTAGAATATTGAAATTTTCATTGAAATTATGTTTCACAATTTTTGGAGAATTATATATTAGATATTTCTTTCGCAATAGATAATCCGAAATGATCTTCTTGCTTTGAAGACTTTCGTCCTTGTTTTGCCTTTATTTTGTTGTTCGATTCCGGTGATTTAAATTTGTTTTATTTATTAAAATCGTTTGGATGTTAATTTTGTTTAAATTTTCAGTAGCTTAACCCGTTATATTTGGAACAAAAAGTAATTCTTTCTTTAATAATGATTTACTCTTCCTTCTTTTGAGTTTTTGTTTTCATCAAATAAAGAAAGTTATTAATAAAAACATATTTGGAGCATATTGAAGAACAAAATAAATAAAGCATTTAAAGGTAACTAGCACAAATACTAGATCAAACATAGGGAATAATAAATACGAATATGTAGACAATGTATTAGATAAATTGGAACAATATGTACTAGAGCAAGATAATTATGTTAAGATATCACTCTACATTCTTCTTTTTCTTTATAGTATTATTTTATGATGAAGGAAGATTCGAATTCTTAAATTAAGAAAACATAAATCAAAGAATTAGGTACAATTAAAGCAACAAGTCATTATAGATATCCTAACACTTTTTCTTAGAAAACATCATATATTTCCTTTCTTAGTCTTCTTATTTCTACGGGATATCAGTCAATAATATTGTTTTTTTTTTGTACTGCATTTTTGTTTAGAAACATTTATCCACCGTTGTATAGAAATACAGCGTAATTTTGAATCGGTGAAACAAATACTATCAGGAGCTTGTTTCAATATATTTTGTCTGTAATTCTGTATTATACTGTAGTTTTGTACTAAATAGCTTCACTGGATTTGTAAAATTTGTACTTAACTTATATTTGTTGTTATATTCATAAATATGGTAAATGATATCTATATCCAGGAGGAGGTTTCCACAACTCAGATCAATTACAAATAACAATTGTACTTGTTATTACATGAATTACAAACATCGAACGTTAAATGTCACCATGGCGGAAATTCAAATTTGCAAGGAATTTAAGACATTCCATTATCAGTATAGACTTGTAGTGTTCTTAATACATGTATGGGTAATATGTAAATACGTATCAACCATAAATAACCATTACATTATAGAATACAAGTATACTTTGTAGTTAATATTTACAATTGATATCATAACAAGTCCAAATGATAGCAATCGAAATTGTAGAATCCCACCCCAGTATTATGATGTTTTATAAATTATTATTTAGTATAAATAACTGGTATGAGAGGTTGGTGTAGATTGGATTTAATCGTGTTGAACTAGTTTGGAGTAAAATATTCCGGGAACCATATTGAAACCTCAGTCCCGAAGAAGTGGTAAAAGTACATATTTATTGATTTTTATTTATCGGACCCATATATTGTGTTTTATAAAATATTATTTAGTATAAATAACTGGTATGAGAGGTTGGTATAGATTGGATTTAAACGTGTTGAACTAGTTTCGGAGTAAAAAAAATTCGGGAACTTTATTGAAACCTCAGTCTCGTAGAAGTGGTAAAAGTACATATTTATTAATGTTTATTGATTGGACCAATATTTTGTATTTTATAAAATATTATTTAGTATAAATAACTAGTATGAGAGGATAGTGCAGATTGGATTTAAACGTGTTGAACTAGTTTAGAAGTAAAAAAAAATCCGGGATCCTTATTGAAACCTCAGTCTCATAGAAGTGGTAAAAGCACATATTTATCGATGTTCATTTGTCCAGTATTGTGTTGTTTTATAAAATATTATTTAGTATAAATATTTGAGGTTGGTATAGATTGTATTTAAACATGTTGAACTAGTTCGGAGTAAAATATTCCGGGAACCTTATTGAAACCTCAGTCACAAACAAGCCATCAGCACAGGTGCCCACCGGTGCGTGAGCCATCTGCAGGGCCCAGCAGAGCGTGCAATACCAGCAGCAACATCGCCGCCCCGAGCCCGGTTACATGTGTGCGCCAACCACGTGTGTGTGAGGAAATTGCAGTCACGTGACGCACTATGACGAAATGGATATGAGATGAACATCACGGATCACAGATTGTAATCAAAACCCGGCAGTGAGCTATATCGCTATGCCTGCCTTTGTGTGGATCAGATTTACTGGATTTCGGCGTGTTTCACTTGTTTGTAATTACTTTTCGTGTTTTGTTTTACACGCATTTCATATATAAATTGTGTTTTTTATCCAGAAAAAATTGGGTGTAATATAACACGTCTCATGGTTCACAGTTTATTTTAAACTGAATTTTTCTAGGAAATGCAAACAACACGATTTACTGAGTTGATGTATGTATCTTCACGCGCACTAAAAATTTACAAATATGTATATAACAACAGAAAACAATGTTAAAGTATATGGAAATATAAAAACATACTTTTCAAATTTCAATCATTTTCATCATCCTATTTAATATTAGCATATTTTGAAACCATCTCTAAACAAATTTTAGAGACAGTAGATTCACATTTACATTCTTTGAAAATTTAAAATTTAAAATTTTATTAATAAAACTTTTAAAAATTCTGACTAAACTCCAGAAATTTTATTCTCCTTCATTTAAATTACTGTTCGTACTAATAATAATTTCAATTCAATAATTAGTAAATTGCTCTAAGGACTATAATAGTATATTATTATACGAGTTTAATAAGACGTATCATTGTTCCCTTAGTTGTATTCTGGAACAATACGTCGTATAAAACATTTATACTTTGCGTCACTTATTTTATAAAAATATCAAAAAATTGGTTAAGTATAATCTAGAGATTTATGTTAAATATGTTGAATAGAATTGGACATTTATAACTGTCATTATTCATGTATAATATTGTGAAAAAAATCTATACGCTAAGACGAAATTTTAATATCCTTTTAAATAATTGCAAAAGTGTATTTTTTTTTTAAATATTTGGGGTTATTAATTTAACATTTATCATGGGGTGCAAAACTTAGAAGTACGAATTTTACAAAAAAATATACCAAAAATAGTTTAATAATATCCGATATAAATAATTATATCGTTCTCGATATAATATTTACATGACAACTATTAACACTCGAAATTATTGTTTTTTGTCTACATAATGTATCTTTTGCATCCAGCAAACTTTTTGATGTAAATTCAAATAAATCTGTAACTTAATTGTCTTTATCACTTTTTGATATCATTTTAATATTGTCGAAGAATGTCGTATTGAAATATTTCACTTGAAAATTGATTCGGTTTCTGCTATCAACTAATAGTTGTCTCGAAAAACCTCATTTTTGTCAATTAATTGAAAGGAAATGCATTTGTAATTTTGAAGGTTTCGGATGAATCTGTTGTATACTTAAACTTGAGTGTTTCATCTGAAACTTTTTCCTCATCCCTAATTTTTTGTCATATTGCAAGTCAAAACCTCGGAAGTAATCCACATCAGCCGTTATAAAATTTAATATACCTGTTAGAAACAAACATTTCCTTTGTATGTAAAACAATTTCCTTGCGTCCTTGAGGCCTTAATATCTCGGTTAAGAGTCTTGATTCGTGGCTCGAGGACGGAGATACGACAACGGCAACAAAATAATCTTCTCCGTGACTAAATATTTGAACTTCGGTAGCACCAAATAGTCTGGCTTTTATCAACAACGCCGCTGAACGTTGAAATAGTCATCTAGTCGGCTGTGTTATATTCACCCGAGTACATGCAGGCAGACTTCACGCAGTGATACCCACATCAGGCAAACAACGGCATGTGTACGATAATGTTTGGATAATGTGGTTTACTCAGACCTAAATTGTGGGAGATATACATCGCGTACAATTCATACATATCTTTTAGAATATGATAACGTGAATAATCGATATGTAATCTTTATCCGAAAAGGTGTTGTATTTCTTTATACATTACTGATTTTATGGTGTTGAATTTTTGTATTTCTGTCTGCCCAAAACCTAAAATTTATATTCTATACATTTTTAGTTAAAATATAAAATCCCTGTATTAGTAATAAATATGTGTACTATTACTTGAAAATAGCAGTTGTTATGAAAAAATAAATGTGAAACGTTAAAAACTGACTAGAGCTTTTAATTTAAAGACGAAATTAGAGTGAAAAGAACGCAGATTTTGAAGCATCCACAGAGTCGGCGCCTGTGATTTTAACTTTTATAAAAAACACACCCACATTTTTTTTACTTTTACTATGATAGCAACGATAGTCTAAATTTAAATACTTACATACATAGTTTCAATTAAACACATAATCTCAATGTGAAATTATAAAATTTCATACCTTGTTTTTTAACTACGAGGAGCGTATTTGAAAGTTAGATTTACATTAGAAAAAATGACGAGAAAAAGTAATTACATTTTTGTTCAAGCGACCGACAGACAACATGTAAGAATAATCTAAGCATTGTAAAGATATCAATTCGCGAATATTTGTTACAAACTCGAAATGTCAATATCAGTTAAATTATAATAAAAACGTGGATTCCGATTTTACAGAAGGTGATTTTATTCTAATTATATTAGGACAAGATTAGAATTGGTACTTCGCAGGAAGTGAACACGCTTCATTTAAGTAATAAACATTACGGTGACTAGTTTTTATGGACGGTGATTTTGAACTAAGTATATTAGGGCAAGAATTAGAGTACTTCACAGGGAATGAGCACTCTTCTCTCAGGTAGTAAACAATACGGTGACTAGTTTTTACGGAGGATGATTTTGAACTAACTAAATTAGGGTAAGAATTAGAGCACTTCACAGTGAGTAAGCACTCGTTTTTCAAAGGTAGTAAACATTACGATGACTGGTTTTTACGGAGGGTGATCTTGAACTAATTACTTTAGGGTAAGAATTAGAGTATATCACATTGAGTGAGAACCCATCTTTCAAGTAGTAAACATTCCGGTTAATAGTTTTTAAGAAAGGGAATTTTAAAATAATTACATTAGGGTAAGAATTAGAGTACTTTCATAATGTGTGAGTATCCCCCTTTCAAGTAGTAAAAATTCAGGTGACAAGTTCTTAAGGAGGGTAAGTTTAAACAAATTACATTAGAGTAAGAATTGGAATATTTCACTGAGTAAGCCCTCCTCTTTCCGGTAATAAACATTTCTACTAGTTTTAACGTAGGATGATATTCAACTAATTACATTAGAGCACGAATTAGAGTACTTCACAGGGAGTGAGCATCCTTCTCTCATGTAGAAAATAGTAAGATGACTGGTTTCTATTGAAGCTGATACATACTATAGTCACAGAATAGTTACATACAGAAGCGATACTCCGTGTCGGTACTTTTCATGTTCCCCTATTCAGTTCTAAAACCTTGAAGCATTGTGTAGACATTTAAATTAGTTCCCTTCCCCTATCTCTCTCTAAGATGTGACGAAACTTTCCGATTTTAAACAATGAGCCCTTTAAATTTGTTGGCTTTCCCCATCTCTCTCTAATTTTCATTTCTCTGTCTTACTGTCGCATCTGTATAAACCTATTCTGAGATATAGTAGTAAATGAAAAAGGAAAGTAAACAGATAAGTAAGCATAATTTAAATTATTTTAAATTTTGTATTATTTTTTTGTATATTAAGTAATTTAGTAATTTCTTGTTTTAAATTAAAGTTTCTAATGAATTTATCGTTGTTTCGTAGAAAGTAAATCCTTCTTCCTGTAGTGCAATTGACAGACAAATGAAACTCGATCTGTATGTAAATCAGATAATTTCAAATTATCATTAGTAAAACATTGAATATCCACAGCAGTTGACATGCAGTGCAAAATAATATCGCAGTGTTTGTCCAAACAGCGTCACTATATCAACATCGGGCATTCCGAACGTCAAAACCGATCTGCGAAGCGATCCCTATGAAGTCACCCATGCGGACAGACAGAACTGCGGGACATGGCTTCAATGACAGCTTGTTAAATACTGTATTAATAATCCGCGTATGTAAACAAGATAGTGCAGCGATCCAGGGTGATCAGCGCACAGCTACATTAGCGCTTTATGTGCGTGTGTGGAGGTATGAGTTGTGTTGACAACCAGTGCAAACATGGCGGGAAAGTGGTAATAATAGTGGGATGAATTAGTTAATAGGTTACCTAATTACTGATTCGTATAATGAGTATTACGAGCTTTCAATGCAGCGTAATTATGCTGTAAAACTTGCACTGTTTTCTATCGCAATGATATCAGGATTAAACTTGTAAGAGATTTTGATGCCCATTTTTATCACAATGGTTGTAGCTTTCTTACGTATATTAATAATAAATTCTGATTTTTTTATGTATGATAAATGACAGTAAATAATTCATTTTTAACATATTATACATGTATAAAAATTTGGGGATATTTTTTTTTTCAATATACCTATGGTATTATTTATTACATATTTCAAAGTACAAAACTTATAATAGGAATCTTAATTGTAACTTATATTTTGTTATAACAGTCATGAAAATCAGATAAAACCTTGTAGATTTTAGTAGATCTCATTCGAAATAAATATATCGAAACTTGTGACGTAGATTTTTTCTAAGACTATGAATCTAGAAAAATTAGATTAGTTAACCATGTGATTGGCTAATCACGCTTTATGCAACCTGTAGGATTGATCCTGAATAAAAAAGAAGAATTTGCAGAGTTACCGAACGAGAATAGTTTTTTCTTTAATTAATTTTTTCCTTTATTTTTAGAACGTATTAACCCTTTTATACCAGTTCCCAATTTTTAAAAACCGGTTTTCGAACTAAAACCGTCATTCTTATAATGTTCTCTATAAGGGATAACCAGTATTTCTTTCGGTTACATGCCTTGATGTTAACCAAATAATAAATGTTATCAGAAAATTACTACTTATGTTGTTATGTGGCGCGAAATTTTATTTTCTGATGCAACAAGATTAGTTATAAAATTATCAAAATTTCGCGATTAATTGTAACAAATTACGTAGTATATATCACTTTAATAAACTCTAGTAATTCAGTCAAGAAGTAAAACTATATCTACACTTTGTAAATATCACTAATTTATTCAAAATTTGTTACTATACTTGGGACGCCGAACAGATGCACAACAAAGTCTTATCATTACGAGCGCTAAATTTGAATAAAGCATTGCTATTGGTAAACCGTTTTCACATAGCTGCATAAATACGAGTACAGAGATCGGTAATATCAGAATCTGTCAAATATTTTTGTTGTTTTCATAAGATTATCTTATTTGACATTAATATTATAAATAGTATTTATTAAAATACTTTAAGTAATAACTTAATTTCAAATATAAACAAAATTGTTTCCCATTTCTTAATGTGTAATGAGTAAAGCTGACTTCTGCGTACACTGTACTGTGCAATTTAGGTCCTGCCTGTTTATTTAATTGGTGCATCTGTTCGGCGTCCCAAGTTTAGTTTCGACTATTTCATAACCGATCAAACGCGTATTTCAGCTTTCAAAAACACAAAATCCATAACCTAGACCAATTGAAACCTGACTCACCAGCATATTCAGATCAGCATTGATATCCTCGAGCCTTGGCCCAGGAGTGATGTGTTCTCCGCCGCTCACCGACGCCAGGATCCTCTTCCTGTGGCCGACCTTTTCTATCTCCAGGACTGCGGACAGCTCCACGTCCCATATCCTGCACACACACCACACCGCGGTCAGCAACACCGTCCGAGCTAACTGTGAGGTTGAGGTTAATTCCGCCCAGCGCACAGCGAATGTTAGGTTAGAAAGCGTTCATTTGTAATTAGCCACGACCACGAGTTTTTGATGGAATTGGAGTAATTGTACGTGAAATGTATGCGCCGTTGTTTGGGAAGGAAGTATTGAGGCAATTAAGCCATTGTTTTAATAGGTTTCGACAGGAATCATAGTCAAAATTTTCTTTTTTTTTTTAAATCCTTACATTTTATTACTTTTATTTATGTTTATCTGAAAACATTTTGGATAATCCTCTGTTAATTTTTTTAACGGCTTTTTTAATTTTTGCAATAATTATGCTGTTTAGGGCTAGTATTGTCATTTAGACAAGACTTGACTAAGTCTTAGTCCAGTGACAGTCCTTAAGACAGGCCAGGTTTTTAAATTTTGAAAATAATAATAAATAAAAAGGTATCTCATATAGGCAGACACTTTAAAGATGTGTTTGATTTTGAGTAGAATTGTCAGCAATAAGGACTATTTGACGAAATATTGTGGAAACACAAATACCTAATTTATAATGAATCTGATATTCCCATCAGTGCAAATGAAGTTCTGAAACAATTTGGTACTCATATTTATTAGTAACTAAATTGTTAATAGTATTAATAACGCTACCTGCAAGTATGACTGCGTCTTTTCTATATTAAGGACATTAAAATTCCTTAAAGGAGTTGGATCCGAAGAAAATTTTTTACTCGATCGCAAAAAAAACGCTAATTCGCACCTCCCTAGATAAGTTTCTGAATTCGCCACTGTCTAAGTTTAGATTAAAAAGTCCTGTCTACATATCAAGACTCTAGATTGTTTCAAGATTCAACATTAACATGTGCAAACGCTTTAGACAAGGACAAATAATTCTTCGGCAGCGTTCTTTTTCTATTTTACATTCAATGTTTCAGCTTGGATGGACCAAGCTTCTCTTCTTGATCAAGAATGAGAAACTCTAGTCTTGTTTTGAAATTTACGGTTACATCGTTTTTCTAAATATTTATATTCCTCCCCTGACATTAAGAACGTAAATATTAGAGATTACATTAGTGGATTATAAAGTGTAAATAAAAAAAATATTGACAATAAATAAATGTCAATTATTATCAAAAGTTGACAATAATAAATAAATGTCAATTATTATCAAAAGTTGAAAATTAAATAGACTTTCAAGTAAAAAAGAGAGAAACAATTTGTCATCGACTATATTACAGTATTTTTTAGTTAATAATAGGCGGCTTTGAGAATTGAATCTAGTAAAGGAACAAAGAGAACAATAATGATTTAATTTCTTTTGTTATAGACTTGTTTAAGTGTAATCCATTGTTAACACATTTGCAAAATGGTGTATTTAAAATTTAAATTAATTAGTAAGAAGAACAAAGCACTTTTCGTGTCTAATACACATTAATGTAAATAACATACAACCTTAATATATTACTCCATTTCCTAATTAATATTATTCTTAATTATTTCTCTTTGAGTTAATTTAAATAGGTGAAATAAACATAAATCTGATATGCTAATTCAGATTAATGAGTAAGAAAATGCAAAGAACGAAGTAATGAAATAAAACATAATTATTTCGTGCATTATGCATGTGTTCCGTGAAATTATTCAACGATAATAAACATTTTACGATACTAATATTTGTACTGGTTACCACAGAACTGTAACGTCATTTTTATTACCGTTATAAACTTCTTACATGTGTTGCTGAATTAAACATTAAAAATAAATGAGTTTTCCGAAAATTGAATACCTCGAAAAGAAAATTATAGAGTGCAGGGCAGAGTTTAATGGCATCTCAATTACAATTTACGGGATATACGAGGAAATCATTATAATGAATTTTAAAACAGGTAAACGTGTTCGATAAATTTTGTAAAGTGATGCAAACCACATAATTTTAACAGAACATTGTCCTGTTAAAAGATAATGGATTTTATTATTTCCTATATTTAAAGAACATTAACTGTCGGTCTTGTTACTATTATCAGAATGTTTCTTCCATTTTTTAGCTTATAATTTGTACCTCAAGTAATAGTTTCGTAACAAGTTTTAGTTACATTTTACTGATGCCAGCCTTTATTTGACATGGGAAATTGTTTTTCACTACCGCTTACTTGGTAACCATACTCAATATTAAATTATTATTAACCATAGTCGATAATGAAAACTATTACTTTTTAAAGAAACTCAAGTCGCCAAATCCAAATTTTGTTTGAATAATTTATCTCAAGAAATGTGTACATTTTAAATATGCCATCTAAATTAAATAAGTGAATCAAATAACACCAAATTAAACATCAATAGTGAGATTGATAAACTGACACATCAAATATAAAAAAAAACCAACTTAATTATTGTGAATATAAAGAAACAAGTTAATGTTCATGTCAAAATCTTTGTTATTATTATATTTCATATTCTTTTTCTCTGATTTATTTTATCCTCTGTCTAGAGAATAAAGTAGTTTTGTAAGTATCCATTGTCAAACAAAATATAGCAAACAGGTCGAGACTCGTTCGCTGCCCATCTATTGTAGGTACTGATGCGGCGAAGGTGCGAGAATATTTCAGCTTAATTGCTCTATTACATAAACCCCGAGCAGAAAAGATCAGAGAACAGTCTGATATTAATACAAGTAGTGAAATAAATAGTTGGTGAAAATAAATATCATTTAAATAAATAGTGCGTAGAGTTAAATGTTTAAATAAATAATCTTAGTGTTAAGTCTTTATTAATAATTATTATTCTTAAATTAGTGTTTATATTTAGTTCACTCACAGTGTTAGTTATCTTTTTATAGTTTATTACCCGTTTAATAAACTTACTTATATAAATATTCTTGTTTCAATTATTTTTACGTTTCACCTTAATAAATAAACTTTATAATAAAGTGACAATTTATTCGCAGTCGGAAGAAAAAATGTATGTAATATATTATTTCATAATATAAATTCGTATTATAATAGAAATGTATTGTCAATAGTTTAAATATTTAAAATAAAAAAAAATCTAATGATGTGCATTTATTTTTATTATTGAGCAACTTGATTTTATTTTAAATATGCTCTTATATTATTTTGACATAATTTAATGTTACCCGTATGAAATCTTAATTATTTATAAAAAAACAACCAATTCTGACCTTCTTATCCGGTCCATATCATGGTAGAGATGCTTGGCAAAGGTCTCCTGGTAGCACTCTAGATGAATCCTCTGCAGCCACTGATCTACCGTATCGGCAGCTTCGTCCACGTTGTTATTATTGCAAGGTGCCTGTTCCTGGACCTTGGCAGGGAGTTGGCGAGCGGCATCGAGGATGAGGTGTCGTTCGGCTTCGGAGGTGATGCCCATTTCCTTCAGGTCGCCGTCTTCCAGGACGCCGTTCTGCAAGAAAGGGGGATGATGTAGAAGAATATCAATATTGTATGATTAGGGTGGGAGTAAACATTGTAATGTGTAAAATGATTATTTATTTTGATAAATTAAACACAGGAAATCGATAAGAGGTTAAGGGTAAATCTATTTAGAATTTAGAAATTAAGAAAGACGTAAATGCAAAGAAAAATATTGTAAATGACCAAACAGATTTTAGATCACCTCTCTTCAACTAATTGTGAATATAAATTTCTGTTTCTTCAGGAGATAAGATTTATATCTCCTGAAGAAGACCAATGTAAGGTCGAAACTGACGAGGTTGAGAAAATAAATTTTGGCTAATTATCAAAAATATCGCCTCTTAATTAACTACCCAGCAAAGAAATATTCCATATCTACAAATTATACTCTGATATTCGGAAGAACCATACGATTGTTACTGTAAATAAATAAAATTTCCTACACCTGAGGGTAGAAGGATGACTGACTATATATATATATATATATATATATATATATATATATATATATATATATATATATATATATATATATAATTTTAAGAGTTATACACAACAAAACAAATTTGTGATAATTTAAATAACAATAGAATTTGCTGAATACTTCATTGAATCACTTTAATTAATATATATACAGGGAGTTATATGTTCTATGCTAAAATGCAATTCCTGGTACAAATGTATTTACTTGCAAACTTTCCTTGTATTATTATTTCTTATTCCTATTATGCCTCTATATATAATATTACATTATAAAAAAAAACTAAAACAATATTTTTTGATTTGATATTATTTTAATTTAAAATATATTGGTACTTCTATTGAAAAACTAAGATATTTCATAGTGTCCAGGAGAAATATTATATTACTAGAACTTTTATAAAGAAAGAGAGATGGTCTTCTAAAATATAAAGAGTATTTTACCGAATACTTTAAAATAAACAACTAATTTTTCTACATTTTTTGCGTATTTTCTAGAACTAGAAGTATCCGTAATTCGAATATTTTTTCCTATCTTTTGAGATTTGAGTTAAGGAAGCATATAGTACTGCTGCATACAAAGTTTTAAATATTTCTTAGTTCACTTTTTCGCTATACTAATTTTATGTATTTGTTACTCTAATATTATATACAGTATATAGGTCGAGTTACAAAGAGGGAAAATATTTTTATTTTACGAGAAAAATGTATTCTTGATTGCATGTTCCAAAAAGGCCAATTCAGTTTTAACCTTTTCAAATATAGTAATTCAAATGTAATTCTATTTTCTGGAGAATTCTGGAGAAGCAATAAATGATAAATAATAATTTGTAGCACATGTATAGTTCAAATCAAGACGGGCATTATTCGGTGACTCAGTCCTAAGTGGAGCTACTTGAAATAATTTATAGGTACATTAATTGCCCGAACCATTCGTCAGAAAGCCTCATCTGCATAATTACATTCTTTGAATTAAATCAGACAACAATAACTCACTTACCAAGAAGTCAAGATGGTCAAACCCAGCATTCATGAACAGCGACTCATACTCAGACATCCCCAAATTACTCAGCCACTTCTCCACTGTTGACGCATTACTAGCTTGTGCCATATGGCTTTGCGACAGCGACATTAGTCTAGTCTGGAACTCCTTCTCAAGTTCCGACACGAAGACACTCTCTCGCACCAAGCCAGTGCCGAAGGACGCCATGATCTCCTGGATCTTGGCCCATTCTTCCTGCTCGTCGAAGGGGCTGAGGATGGACAAGGACTTGTCTTTCTCCTTCTCGCCATTGGCCGGGTTCGGGGAGTTGGAGGGAGCTTGGCTGACGGTGCGAACCGGAGGAATGGGTTTCTGCTTCACGATGTCGGGGTCCTCGGACTTGGCCATGCTCCCTCCGTTGGCATTCTCGTACACGTGTTTCAACTTGCGCAGGGTCTTGGGCCTCTCGGCCGGGATCGGGCGCGGGGTCGTTAGGTTGTCCAGGACCTTCGTGGAGCCCTTAAACAGACCTGCAACAACGAGAACGAATTCGTTAGGGAAAATGATGCAATAATTTAATAAATCTTAATGGGGTATGTGACTAATTTTTTTTTCTTACATGATAATAGACGAAAAAATGAAATACCCGTATTTTATTTAAATCGATTCATTGGGGAAGGGATATTTGTAATTTCAGCATGATTGAGTCGTGAAAGAAGACAGACTTAGGAGCGTACGAAACATCTACCTGGCTTTTTCTACGACTCTATAATGCTTACATCACACAGCGTGTAATTATAACGCTATAACTATAGTGTTTTCAGATAGATAACGTAGGTCATAAAACACATGTGGGTTAGGAATTATAACTCACTGTTTGTTGATTCGTATCATAGTAACTAGGTTATAAAACCTTTTCTACTCTATTTTTTTATTAAATGTCATCTTAAAACTGTTAAAAAAACTATTATTCATTTTATATCAATGACTAAAGGTGTTGGATGAAATGTTTTATGGCACAAGTGTGCTATATACATAAGTCACTTGAAAAAATTATCCCTAAGCTAAACTTTCTCATGTGATTTATTTGTAAAGTAACACAGTTGTGCCATAAATAACAATAATAACTATATTGTTGTAAACCAATATTTAGCTTTTGCTTTATTATTATTATGAGGAGCAATAGTAACCCATTGTAGTTTATTTTTATTTTTGTAAATATTATTCTGGTTTCGTGAGAAATTGTCCAAAACATATCAGTTTTTTCTTTCTCGCGTATAGAATATTTTGTTGTTTTGTCATCTAAACCATAATTTTCGTCAAGGTTTGTCTGTTACATTTTTTTATTATTAATTTAAGCGTTCAATCGCTTTTGTCTTTGCAACTTATAAGATCTGGGGGACACTTACTTAATTTTCTGGACGTACTAAGTTCCAGACTTCTTATAAATCTTGTTACAGTTCTTGGAATGATTTTTTTTTATTTTATTTTAAGAATACATAAATATTAGTTTTTAAATCAAGGTAAATCATCATTACAATTCGTTTTGAACTCATTTCTTCTGTTACATTTTTATTATTATTAAGTTGAGCCTTCAATCTCTTTTGTCATTGTGACATAAGATTTATTAAAACATGGTCTTTACTTAATTTTCTGGAAGTATCTAGTTCCAGCCTTTTAATAAATCTTGTTACACCGCTTGAAAACAAATGTCTGATAATTGTTCCTTTTTCACGAATCTTTGACATTAGCACAAAGAGTGAAATACTAAATTCAGTAATTTTAATTGTCATATTAAAATCATTTATTTATTATTGGATTTTATTTCTTTATAAAAGCAAATAATACATTTAAGTATTGTTAGAAAATTATTATGATTACCATATAAGCATTATCAATTATATTACAATGAATTTATAGCTCACATGAAGGTTAACACTATAAACTATTTATTTGCAAATTTATCACATACGAAACAACTTAAAATACAATACTTATTTCGGTATGACGGTATGCAATGTCGAACAATCGCTGATAATAAATTCGCAGAAAGACATTAGTACTTCGGAACTAGATATTTATCTAAAATTAATGGCAATTTCCATTTGGCCTTGTGTCAAATTACTGCACGAGAAAAAGGAAAAACGCTTTGGAAATTACTACTGCAACTCATTCTTCAAAAAGTAACCAAAAAACTTGGCAAGGAGGTGATTAAGTCATCAAAATAAACATGCCGACAGACAGGTCTACAAGGTGTGTGAGGAGCTATCTATAGGTTGTAAGGCAATTGGCGAATCTTTTTATTGTACTAGTAGTAAAAGCAAACTTTATATTCCTCAAGTACTTGCTGTTTTTCAACGACATCAACACATGTACTTAAGATAGTGTAAATCTTTTACAGAGATAACTGCTTCTTTTATTTCTTTGTTTAAATGATCTTTTTACGCCAGTAATTACTAATTAAAAAATCTAATGTGGTCAGCACATAAACTCGGATCCAATAATATGTACAATAATTTTTGAAACAAAAAGTTTCACGGCGAAAACATTTTTATGTACTTACACCATAGAATCGAATAATTAAATGATTCTATCTCTATGCATGTTTGAAGTATTGAAAAATTATCTACGAAAAAAGATACATATTCAAATTCCGTTTGAAAATTTGGAATCAGCGCATCGAGATCTATCAATATTAGGGTTTCATCAAGGAATCAATGAAACTGTCAAATTTAAATTTTGATTTGATCAATCTAAATTCTGTATAATATTTTAGTACTATCAGAAAATGATAGGTATCCAAATAATTAAATACAACTAAATATGAAATGTTTTCATGGCTACCAACATCTAAGAACTAATTATAAGATTCTGATCACATTGCATACGCTGTTACCAATTTCCTTCATATATTCTGCACGTGATATAAATATCAAAATATATAAAACAATAGAATAATCTACAGTTAATTTAAAATATGGCGATATGAATTAATATACTCGGAATATTTCTGATGCATCAACAATACCAAATTCTTGTAGCAGAGCGATAAGAAACAATTTATAAAATAATAATAAAATTATAACGATTTATATTATTAAATAAATAATATTTTCCCTTACTGGATATGGAAATCTTCTTTAGCATATATGGATACATATATATTTTTAATTTAGAGGGCGTTTACTAGACGCCACCTCTGTACTCTATCTGGTTTGGAGAGTACACAAAATGTATTTTTTTTAAGAAGAAATAAATGGTAAAGAATTTGATTAAGTGAGAATTTAAGTATTTGGGCAGATCTAATTAATACATACATCAATGTACAAGAAGAAATATATAATAGTATATTATACACCAAGGTTGAGAAGTCTACCATTATTAACCAAGCGGTAAGATTGTATCCCGAAGTACGAAGCAACTGAGGGATATAAGGCGTTGGTCAATAATGGTTTTCTCAGCTGTAGTATACAGGCTGCATTTATTTTTATATCTGACATTTCAATTTGCTAACCTCATTTTTTATTTTTTATTCGATTTACTTCCTTTGATTTACTTCCTAAGACGGTAAATTAAAATTGTGAATCTATAGGTTACATTTTTCTTGAGTTTCTTTAAAAAGTGACAGTTTGCATTATTGCCCTAGGTCAATAATAATTTATTTTTGTAGTGTGTATTTTTCATGTCAAATAAAGGTAAATAATGGTGGGCCTCTAGACTAGTAATACAAAAATATAATTTTCGTTCATTTATATCTAAACACAATTTAGTTATAGGTGTATTTGGCATGCAGTTGTTTTTTTTTCTTTATCGCGCATTCCGTTGATTTTGACGGCTGTTGCAGCCGTCGAGATAATTTTAGCGTCGCAACAATCCGATCGCAAGTTCTTTGCTCTTGTATTGGTCAGGGCTAAGTTTAGCACAATAGTAAATAGGAAATAGAAGGCGTCGAGAAATCAAATTAGTGCAGACGTAGGCGGCTCTGGCGAACTTGGGGCATTCAATGTTTTTCAAAGGTTATTTTTAAAGTTGGCGATTTATCAATGTAACTTACACTGATTCACCAACATTGCTGCAGACTTGATTGAATAATGGCAAGATTTCCCACTACGCAAGGTTTTAAATTTAAAACGCAGGATGTCAAATTTATCCTTGCAGATATACTACTAGTAGTTACAAGGTTACTTATTTATTAATACAATGTATATGTATGTACACTTCCGATATTCCTATTCAGAAAAAAACAATTAGACAGGTACTTTAGATTATAGGAATCTATGTTATGGTAGGTTAAGGGTGGGTTCGATTATAATTAATTTGAAAAGGAGAACAATATAAATTGTATAAATAATATCACCCAATTTTATTTTTCTCTTATATTATTGCTGCAGACTTGATTGAATAATGGCGAGATTTCCCACTACGCAAGGTTTTAAATTTAAAACGCAGGATGTCAAATTTATCCTTGTAGATATACTACTAGTAGTTACAAGGTTACATATTTATTAATACAATGTATATGTATGTGCACTTCCGATATTCCTATTTAGAAAAAAATAATTAGGTAGGTACATTAGATTATAGGAATCTATGTTAGGGTAGGTTAAGGTTTTATTCGATTATAACTAATTTGAAATGGAAAACAAGATAAATTCTATAAATAATATCTCTGAATTTTATTTTCACGTTTATTGATAGAACTCAATGAGTTGATTCCAAATTTTCAACAGAATTGGGTTTTACAATAGAACAATTTTTGAAGAAACTTATATATTGAAAATTATTATAAAATGTTCTAATTTAGTGGTACCTCATTTGATTTGCATTTATAAGCATGGGCACCCATAAGGGGGAGCAAGTGGGGGCATTTGCCCTCCCTTGGCTTTTTGCAAATTTTAAAGATACGACTGATTACGTAATTATTTCACTATCGTTATGTTTATTGAGAAAATTATTAATGTTTGATGTATTTTAGGGCTTAGATTTTTTATGTGCGGAACAAATTATCCCGTTATTATTTGTGCTTAGTTATTTCAACTGACATTAGAAAGTAGAAGCAATACAATTAACTAAATTAAACTTCATTTTATCGAAGTTCCTAAAGATTTTTTCGAGGAATTTTTGAAAGATGGAAGGAATTTAACAATAACCTTTACAAACCAATTCAAAAATAAGTAAGAATTTTTACTTTATGCTTTATTTTTGAACAATTCTACTTTTTGTTACTAATAAGTATATGTTTTCTGTTTATCTCTATAATATTTAAGATTCTCTTAAATAGACAATATCACATCGGAATAGAATGTCAAATGAACTATTCAAAATTGCTGTCAAAATTTCGAATAAGTATAACATTTTTGTTGAAGTGTTACTTGAAATTTAATCCTTGTTGGTACAACTGGGCATTAAAATATATATCTGTTTTATAATAAGTTGCAAAAAATACCATCTTTTATAACTTTTTTATGTTGGTTTTATTATCATCGATGAGATTTTTTACGCATTAAAAAAATGTTATTATTTGTAATTTTCAAAATTTTAGAGTTGATGAATGATACTGATTCCATCGAAACGTCCTCATTTTCAATAAAAAAATATCCTAAGTCACTAACTTTTTTTAAGCATTTTTTACAAAGTAAAAAATAGACGTAAATATTTTATATTATATTAAAAAATAAATTATGTATATTTCTACAAACGAAACTCTAAAATTAGAAAATTAGAATGAGTGTGTAACAAACAAATATCTTTGTCGTTTATTATTACATTTTGAAATGCAAGGAAAATGTACATTTCTACAGTGCAAATATAAAACTAAAATTTTAATAACATCAGTTGTGTTGTAAATGAAAAATGCTTTTTAAAACAATTAAACAAACAAAGATAAAACAATAACAAAGGCCAGGAGTGTTTGTGTTTTTTTCGCACGAAGTACCCACACATCGCGTGCGCCGTGCGCATGTTTGCGTGATGCTTCTGCGACTAATTACATACATATTTTAATTAATTTCATAAATGCTGCAGTTTTCATCGTGCACGCACGTACACTGTGCGAAATTAAATATCAGCCATGTTACAAATTTAATATCTCCAAAGTGGTTTTAATTAATTCGGGTTTGCCGGGCCCAGGTTCGACGAACAAACACGTGTTTCGTAAAATTAAATGTTACACTAGCATAGGCTTAATGTGCGCCACTGTAAATATTTTGTTGCAAAATCATTTTAATTTTGAAATTAATTTTTGCATGAGAGGTTTTTTGTTTGTTTATAGTTTTAATTGGAGAACATAATGTTGTTTTAATAATACTTCTCGGAAAATAATAATTTCAGAGCCAATTTTTAATATTAATTTCAATATTAATACTCGAACTGCTTTTCCAACGGTTAATTCAACATTAAAGAATTTACTATTATACATAATTATTAGTGGATTAAAATTTTTGTCTACAACTGTCAAATAATATACCTGTAATTATTTTTAAGTAATTTTTTCTACGACCACTATGGAAAATGGCATTTTTCACACACTATTTATAAAGGTTGACAGTTGCATATTTCCCATATTCGTGGGTTAAAGTGTGAGAAATCATTTCTCACAGTATTTGCCAATATGCGCATGTGCAGTGTGGGAAATATCATTTCTCACAGTAATTGTTTACCTGCGCAGTATTGTATTTTATGTATTTGTTCCGTAACGTTTAGCTGTTCGTGGTCGTACAAAAAGTATAGTGTGCCACTTGTGCAGAATCACTTATTTCTCACCTTGTGTGATTCCAGCACAATATACTATTTTCTTCATGAAAATCCAAAATTGTAAACTAGTTTTGTCATTTTTCATACTTTTTTTTTTAAATTAAACTATAGCTAAAAAAACACTAGAAATAATTTCCTTGAGTTAAGTTATTTATCTGTCAATGTGTGATGACATATTTGGTTATAATAAACATACATTTTTTATGTTATAGTTGTGGATAAAGTATAATGTTCTATTCGCATGTAATAGCTATTATTACATTACATACTCATTGAATAATACACTATTATTGAACTACTAGTCGAAGTTTATTATTATTATTATTATTATTCTTACTTGTTAGTTATTTCGACGATATTATTTACTTCGTTGTAAATTTAAAATTATGAATATTTTAAACTATAACAATAGGATATTTAATAAATTAGTTTATCTGATAAAAGTGAAGATTTTGTACAATAAAAGTCATGTCACGAATTAAAGATTTGGCTTTTATTGTTTCTGTGAAAAAAAGTTGCTATAAAATATGCATGTAACAATCTTTATGCGAAAAAATTAAAATTAAAATTTTATTTATATCATTTAATGTACATATTCGGTTAGAATAAATGGTGGCCTCAGTCGATGTATATCGTTAAACAAATAAAAATGTACATAAAATTCTTAAAAAGAAATAAAATAATCTACAACAACAACAATAAATAAGTTTAATAACAAATGAAGTACCAAAGTGTGCTAAAAGTAATAACAAAAGAATTTATGTTCAGACCTTGAATGCATGTATAGAAAACAATGTTAATTCTCATGTTACATAAATATATCAATTTCGACCTAAATACAAACGAATACAGCTCAAAGTTCCAATTCATTATTGTATCTCTTCTAAATTTAAACGTCCCAAATGACTGCATCTATATTTACTTTATTGTGTTTACTTTTCTACTCGTCGCTGCAATTCATTCTGGACCGTGAAATCAGACAATAAAAACTTAAATAAAAAAATAATTAATTCTCATTCCAGTTTTTCTGTTCTAGAGTACGAGGACCACACACCTATAGAAATTACCTACAGGTAAGTTTATGCTATTAAAAAGACAGGAATTGCTATCTTAAATCATATTAATTTTAAAAGCGTAAATCCTGTTTTATTTGTAGTTCTAAACCTCAGTTTAGGAGTGGAATGGACGTTACCCTTATTTCGAGACAAATTTTACTTGCATTTTTCTTTATAAGTCAGCATTATCACTGTCACCGTATGGTAATTCATCCAAATTAAGAAATAAGTAAGAATATTCTTTTATATTGATCGCACACCTTAAAATATGTAAAATAGTGAAAAATATATATTATAATTTCGTATAATGTAATACTGTTCATAAACAATTATGATGAATCAGTCTTCTATAAAAAGATAGATTTATTTAATTTATATAACAGTGAATGGGATCGTTTTCTATTTAATTATACTAAATATCTATAGAATTGCCAACGACAGGTTTGAAAGTATGGATATAAATGCAAAGACACAATCAATACGTCGATCAAACTTCTGTCAACAGGAACATTTAACAAATAAGAGAATTTGTATGACAAGCACAACAGAATTTTATTTACTATTTTACAACATACCAGACATACTATGTTAGGTTCTTGGGTATAGTTTTATAATAGTAGTAAGAAACAATGCATTTTCTTAAACCATTGTTTGATTGTTTCAGGTAACGTCAATTAAATGTTAATTGTTAATGGGATATAACATGAAAAGAGTTAAAATTTAAAATTAAATTATACAGATGTCTCAAATAACTTGTTCAACATTGGGATCTCGAGAACGGTAAGAGATCCGAAGTCGGTTAAATTAGACCAAAGTTGCTGCATTAAGGGACCATTCACTTATAATAAATTTACTAGGGTTCTCATTATTTTATTGTGTACTATGGTCAAGTTATCGGTGTCAACTTTAATTTTTCATACATCTATAGAGCTTATAGTACGTTATGATAAATTTCATTTGAGCTTATTTTTTGCTATGAAGGGTGTAATACAAACAAATTTAAATAGTATGAGCAACAATATTTATTAGTAACTTTTTTTGTAAAGCATCTAGAAATTTAATTTTTCTAACTATAGCTAACGAATTAGGTTAATATAATATTAGTATTATCATTATCCTTAATACATAGAAAATAGTATTTTAAGGTTAGAGATAATTTCATTATAAATAGTATAATAGTGGTCAACAACAAATAATTTCATTCCTGAAATGGTTTTAATTTAAAAAATGTAATTGTTCCTTAAAGAACTCGTCAGTAAATATTGTATCCGATACGATATATAATATAAGGTTTGGAGCAAAGGTTGTTGTAAAAAAAGATTCAATACAATAAACCAAATATTACACTGCATAAGTTGAGGTACGAAGCGTTTCGTTCTTTCGATCATCAGAGGTAAAAATGGTTTTAATGTTGTTCTTATTTTATTTTAACGGTTTCGTATTGTTTTGTTTACTGATTCTAATATACAAAATTTATAAAATATAAAGCACATTGAAGTATATACCCTTGTATACCATGAGTAATAAAACAAGAGAAGTCCTGCATATAGGTACATTTTTTTTAATAAATTAGTACCATAATGTATATACATATAGACACTTACAACTACCAACCTCCAGCTGTTATCACCCTCACTATCAATCCCACGTTCACTTACAACCTCAACAACCTCAACTCACTTTCCCGCTGCACTGTCACTGTGCCACTCACTCACTTCTCACTCGCGATTCACTTGTCATGCAGCGGTCCGTGAACGTGTGGCTACAGCTACAGACAGGAAACCTGCGCTATCAATAAGGCTCGCGACGTCACCGTCTCCGTTGGCACCTGCACGCGTCATGCTAGGACACGTCGGCGGGCCAGACGATGTGCTGCTGAGGTTAAGGGATTGATTGGTGATTGGTGATTGGTGATTGACAGTGAGTTATCACCAGAAGATACGTGTTGCTTCTTTTGTTTATATGTATTGTGGTATGTCTGTAGGTAATTTTTATGTAGGATTGGTTTTATCGACTGGATGTTAATAAAAGAAGGTATTTTTTGGAGTTGCAGTCATTTAATAAATTCCATTAATACACCAACGTTTCCACTGTAAACCAGTCTTCATCTGCATGCTTATATCAGAGTTATCAAAAATCAACGACTTTTTTTTATTGTTTTTATTTTATTTTTAAAGATAGGTATCTAAGTGCTAAAGCATTTCCACTACGACAATTAAACTAATAAAATATTATATAAAGATATTATTAAATACAGAACTTATTTTTGTTGTTATTAATATTTTTATAGCAAATAAATACATTTTCATTATAATTTGTATTTTTTTATCTTTAATAAAAATCAATGATTTTTATTAAAAATATCAATAGCTTTAAATCATGATTTAAATCGGGCCAACCCTGAAAGGAAGTATTGTAATCGCGAAAAATTTCGAATCCTTAGAATTTTTAGACCTGTGAGATGATTATTACTTGGAAACATATGTAGTAATAACAAGGGTAATAATTTGTAAAGCCTCTTATGCTGTATTTTTGCGTAAGCTCGAAAATATTTGAAAATATCGAATTTTTTAGCTGGAAAATTTTCAAATTTTACAAAATTTTGTTTAAAATAGATTTTGAAGAACTAGATACGATGATACCAAATTTATAAACAGAATTTAATTATCTCTTTTCGTTTCGAAGATATTTGCTGTCAAAGTTTTACCTCAAAAAAGTGTGTTTTTTGAATATATGTCAAAAGTGAGTAGAGATACAATCTCAACTACTTTACCATTGAATTCTACGAGAAATCCAATATAAAGAAATGTTTTGCCCTCATATACGTTCTTTGGAACGATTAGGTGAAAAATAAGAAAAACGAAAAAACCTAAATTTTTGTTTTTGGCCTCGAAACTTTTTGTCTCCAAAATTATTCAGTTTTTGGACTTAAGTAGATATCAACGTGCTGTTTTCAAATTTTCAAACAAAATTCAATTATCTCCTTCCGTTCTCGAGATATTTGACTTCAAAGTTATACCTAAAAAATCAGGTTTTTTAGGTATACCTCTTAAATGGTTAGGTAAACGACTTCGTCGATCTCACCATTCGATTCAACGGGCAAAATTATATAAGTGACCAATTTTCAGATTTTTATCTCAACAGATAGAATTTCTAGAAGGAAAAAACTGAAAATGGTCAAAACTTTGAATACAAATATCTCGAGAACGGTAAGAGATAATCCAATTCGGTTTGAAAATTTGAAATCAGTGCATCGATATTAACTTAAGTTTAGAAAATGAGTAACTTTAGAGAAAAAAAGTTCCTCGGAGAAATTTTGAAATTTCAGTTTTTTCGATTTTCTCATTTTTCACCAAATCGTTCCAAAGAACGTATATGCGGAGATAACATTTCTTTATGTAACTTTTCCCATAGAATCGACTGGTATAATCGTTGAGATTGTAACTGTACCCATTTTAGAGATATACTCAAAAAACACACTTTTTTGAGGTGCAACTTTGACAGCAAATAACTCAGGAACAAAAAGAGATAATTAAATTCCGTTTGAAAATTTGAAATCAGTGCTTCGAGATCTATCAATGTACAAAATCAAAATTTTGGGCATAAAAATAAGTATTTTTGACATATTTTCCGTTTGTCAGCACATTTTTGGTTTAATATTGTTGTTTGGTTTGCTTTAACTCTACACAACTTTTATATGGGGTTATAGATTTTTAAAATAAATAAAAGTTTATAAAATTAAGATTTTTTATAATAGTCAACCAATTTTAAATGTCTTAATTTTTTAATATTCGAAACATTCGAAAGAAACATTTTTTTTTCTTTATAATAAATACGAAACAAGTTCTAAAAAAAATCTAAAAAACAGCGTCATTTTATTAGTTGCGGAAGAACGATACAAATACGATACGATACAATACAATACCCTTTCACGTACGAATAATAAATCATTTAAAAATACTGGTATTTTATTTCTTTCCAGTATCTTCGTACATGAGCGAATTCATATGCGAATTAACGATAACATATGGGAAACTGTTACACAGTAAATTTATGAAACTATTAATATGTATTAAATTAATTTGAATTTAACATGCTAGGTCAGCACATGAAAGTAATTTGTCAACATGATTTAAAATATTAAAATTTATAGTTTGAGATTTACGATTGCTTATCATGAACTATCTAAACCACATCAAATATTCATGAACACAAAAATTTAAATACTATTTGCGAGTCTTGCATCATGTTAACGCCCAGTACATATATTAAAAACCTATCTACTCGTAACGCGATAAACAACAAAAATTTTGTTCCAAAAACTGCTTACAATGTAGATCATCTATCTAGAGCAAAAACTTAAAAACGACAAAACAATTTCCATTAGGAAGAAAGAGTCATCAGGCTAATGGATTAGTGCTGTCAACTTGTTTTTACTACCGATTGTAGGATGTTTCAAGGTATTATGATGGATATACTACCAAGAGAAAACAAAACACTCCTATCATGTTTCCAAATTTATAAAAAGCTACCCCTAAAGTTCATCCAGAATATTTTTACACACCACTGATTTTTGTTTTCACTACTAGCCTAGACACCCACTATTATTAACCTTTATTTGACACGAGAAATTGTTTTTGATTACCGCTTATTTAGTAACCATAGTCCCCTAGGTCAATAATAAATTATTATTAACTATGGTCGATAATGTAAACTGTCACTTTTTTAAGAAACTCAAGTCTTCAAATCCAAATATTTTATTAATCATTTAACTCAAGAAATGTGTAAAGTATGGATTCACTATTTAATTGTGCCGTCTAAATTAAATAAGTAAATCAAATAAAACCAAATTAAAAATCAAAAATGTGGTTGACAACTGAACCGTGAAATATAAAAACAAATACAACCTTCTTTATTTTTGTCAATATATTTTTTTAGTAGGATTGGAATTGAAATGCTAGCACGGAAAAATATATATATATATATTTGTCACGATTAAGAAGACCATTATTGACCAGCGCCTTATATCCTTCGGTTACTTCACATCTCGGGACGCTACTTGGCGCTATATCAATAATGATAGACTTTTCAATTTTATTGTATAATATATTATTGTAATTTTTAAATGGTTGTCTTTTGCTTAGTTATTTTGCAAATACAAAAATGTTAATAGTGACATAAACTTCTAACATATTTCGCTATTCTTCATTTGAAAATTATCTTCTTTTTTTTTGAAAAACAAATATATCACTAAAGTTCCTAACTAATGTGACAACTTTACTCCTTTTAACCGACTTCATATGTCTTACGGTTCTTGAGTTCCCAATGAATATTTGGTAGTAGCGGTCAGTTCTACGGTTGCTACATCTTATTTTTATTTGTTTTATGAATAATTTATTCTAATTTAAGTCCAAGTTATTTTGTGTTCTAAATATACACCACAAACAATTTATTGCATAGCTGTGTGTTACATCTGCTGTACTAGTTCATTTACTGTTAAATATACCATCACGTAAGCTACCTGTTGTGCAATTGGGTTGACACATTTCATTTATTCTTGGCTGCAGGTTGCAATAGCCGTTGATATCTCCCGATGCTCTATTTACTACGAATGTCACCCGAGAGGACAGGCTAATTAAAAAGTTGGCATGATCCGCCTACCCGTTCACATAATACCGAGGACGTTTTCATTTACCCATAATGGAAAATGCCGCCACTTCTCTAACCAGCATTAGCAAGCACTAAACACGCTCGTTCGCGAAAATGACAACGTAACCTACGAGCATATGAGGAGGATGGTGTAATCATTTGTCTTGTAATTGTCATACAATGCAGCGTTCATTTTTGATGTCCTAGAATCGTTAAAGTTGGTTCTATAATAGAACAATAGTAAGATTCTCTAACTAGCTTTAACGTGAAAATGACAACATAACCTATATAAGGAATATGGTATAGTCGTTTGTCTTGTAATTGTCATACAATGCAGCGTTCATTTTTTATGTCCTACAATCGTTAAAGTTGGGTTCATTGTAGTACCACAGAATAGGTTTATACAGAAGCGACAGTAATACAGAGAAACGAAAATTAGAGAGAGATGACGAAAAGCAACAAATTTAAAGGTCTCATTGTTTAAAATTGGAATGTTTCGTTATATCTTATGGAGAGATAGGGGAAGTCAACAAATTTAAAGGTCTACGCAATGCTCCAAGGTCGTAGAAATGAATAGGGTAATATGAAAGGTAACGACACGGAGTGTCGCTTCTGTATGTAACTATTCTGTGGTAGTACAATGCGTAATTAGTAGGAAAAGTGTTCTATTCCTGAACGACAGTGGACAATTGTGGAATGAAGGGCAAGTCGAATCTAGGAAAGTGGGAAGCATAGGACATCGGAAGGAAACTTTTCCTTCAGGCAATTTTCCTTAACGTTACATTTTTTTTTATTCAGTAATTATTATTATTTTAAAGATGAGCTCACATCATTTATTAAGCGATGAGACATGAATTTAGTGCATTGTAATATGTGGTTCAATTAACGTAGATTAGAGACATAAGTACTTATATAGAAAATAAAAATAATTTTAAATTTTTTCCATTGAAAATTAGTAGTCTCCGACCAAAACACGATTTTCATTCGAAATTATATTATTAATAAAACAGTGATATCAATAAATCTAACTGAAATTAAGGAAATAAAGAGTCTCTTATTAAATGAAAGTAGAAAAAATTGTTATTCTTTTTTACATAAACTTTCTGCAAATAATTTTTTGGAAATCGAAATGACAACTAAACTAATGAATAGAAAAACAAAAAAAATGAATATTTGCAAAATGAATAATATACGTATTATTATTATTCTCTCTGTATCACCTTTATTATCGTGAAATGCAGTAAAAACATAAAACAACATTATTTATTTTCCAACTTTCTTCAATAAACCTGAAAAATGACAACTCAATAAAAACATTTTACAACATGGACTTTTATTACTCGTAAAGTCCTTTGATAGCGTGTTGTAATTCTTAATTCTCATCAACGATCAGCATATATATTACATCTGTATTAATACCTGCATCTGGTATAAAGTATAAAAGTCGGAGGAAACATTTGCTAGTGTACTTCTCTCAGCAGACGTGATGTCTGGGATGGCGCCACTGCATGCAAATTACGATTTGTTTCGCGTTTCCGTCAAGTGGAGTGACACACGCAATAAAGTCCGCATTGTTAGGAACACGAGTTCGACGAAGGAAGACAATAGGAGAGAATAGAGAATAGGGAACAATGTGGCTACGATCTGAATTTTTAAATTTCTGATTGTTGCGAGGAGAATAACAAATCGAAAGATGCGAGTTTGTTTGACAATAAAGATAGACGGTGATTTTTTACCTCCCGCAATCTCGGTGGCGGTTTAGGGATAGGGTTGCCAACCCTTTAGGAACAAAGTTACTCATCAACTAGTTCGGGCTCACAAATTTTTAATTAATTAACCAAACCGACACAATTTGACGATCACAAAATCAAACTATATTTTACTTTTAATCATAAACACTTTTCGTAAAATTAAACTGTTTTTAAAAATTTCTTTTTGTTAGAATCATACATGTCTGTATAATTTAAATAAAAATTGAAAATACTTTGTAAAATTGCTTCTACTACCGTGCCTCAAAATAATGAGTTATGTTTATCTGTCTTCTAAATTTTCATAAAAGAAAAAATACGTTACACATTGGCATTGTGGCCTGGAATAAAAAAATATACTCACTATGTCTAAATACCTAATAAACTTCTTTGGTAAGGGGAATGAAGCCATGGCAGGCAAGAGGTTTTCAAGCGGCTCCTACAAAAATGGCAGACAATTTCTCGACAGATTTACGCGATTTTCGGTTTTTACAACCCAAAGCAGCAGAAAATGGCATTATATATGTAGTTTTACAAAAACGTTTTCATATAATAGAAAGAAAAAAAATTCAATTACATGTAACATATGACATGGAGGATTGACAGATATCAGCTGATGAAACTTCGCTTCACTAATTTCAGCATGCATTCCCTCTGTAGTAGATTATCTACTCCTAGCTTTGGGACACTGTAACATACACTTCCAAATCGGGACAATCTCGGTATTCCGAGACGTCTGAGAGCCCTACAACTAGCCATTGTCACATGTTGCCACTTGTTCTGAATTTTATGATTCTATCAAATCACATAAGAAATAAAGCCCTTTTAGAATCTGCTAGAAACAATCGAAAAATAGTAAAACAAAAGATAAATATAGCAATTTAATGATTAATGAATAATTTATCATTTCATTCACTTCACGAACTTTATATTTTATTGTCAAATGTTCTCCTTTTTCATATAGAGTTCATGCTAAAAATTCGATTTTAACATTTTTGTGGTGCCATATTCCTCATTTTCTATCAATTAGAAAACATTACGTTGACAATTTTTTACAAAGAAATTCACAATGAGGTACTACTTCTTTCTCAGGTATTAAACATTATGGTAACTAGACAAAAAGTCTAAGCAATTTCATTGTAAAAAGGTGTTATTTATAAGCTACGACTACAAAATTTGACAAATGTAATTATATTGTCCTATAATAATAGAGTGGTAATTTTATATAAGTTAAATTTTTTACGCGAACAATAAAACTTTTGCTGAAACTTTTGTAGTATTACAGGCATAAAAATAATTTAAATTCAAGCTGGGAAAATACTCCTCGCCTGACATTCCCGAGTTGAGTCAGAAAATAATTTAGATTTATGGGGAGAAAATTATAATATATTATGGAGGATTCGAGGAGCAATCGCACCAGGGACACATCCGCGGAATTCCCACGGGTGTAACGGGCACAAGGAAGTGAACAGCCATGCGTCTTTCTACGTCTGGAGATGTGGAAAAAGATACCCGGGTCTGGTTTCACCCAGGGAGACGCAAATCTTAAAAAATACATTTGCCGGCTTTTTGCTAAGCAAGGTGCTACTTTTGCCTTCGTTCACTCATTAAGATACTTCAAAATTTATAGTAAGAAAAATTATAATAAAGCCTTAAATATACTGCTATTAACTATAACTTTTGTTTAAGCTTGTAGATTTTCAAAATACATTATTGAATATTTAAAAAAAAAAGTTAACTATGAAATACATACTATATAATACAACAACTGTAATAAATTTTTTCTTTTGTTTTTGTGTACTGGTTTCTTTTTTCTTTCTGACTTAATAAAAATCATTTAAATAAATAAACTTGTGTTTATTTGTTAACAAATCTCATATACATTAAGATTAATATGAAGAAAAGTTGACTCTGATGTAAAAATTATTATGTTTTTCTTAGTAGAATCGTTCATCTCATATTAGAAGACATTTTATAGAAATAGAATGGCAACAATTATATTATAAATAAAACAGATTGGAACTCTTTTGCAACAAAGAAGTTTGAAAATCGAAAAGCAAAAAAAAATGTAGAAGAAAAAAATTAGAATATGAAATACTTACGTAAAAATGAATTTTGAATGTAAAAATAACAATAAATTTTAAAATTTTGTTGTAAAATACGAACAATAATATAATATTGTATTAAATAAATGTTTCTGTTAAAAATATTTACTAATAGTTCAACAATATTTTTTTTATTGAGATAAATATCTATGTAGTTATCTCTTTACATTAATAAATATATTAAAATGGGCATTGGTTAATTTAAAGTCACATTTTAAAGTTTATAAAATGTTTAACAATTTTAGGGTTACCACTTGTTGAGTTCTAAATATAACGACTTATGGCCAGAAAATTCTCGCCATAAATTTTATAGAAATTCTATAAAGACTATAGTAGCTATAGAAGCATACAGAATTGCATTTTTCTTATATTCTATAATTAATATAGATAACTTTAATAGTACCTTTATATTACCATTAGGCATAAAATCCATGGTTCTAGGATAATGTATAAATATTATATATTAATAATAGATTTATAATAGTTTACATATTGATATTTATTACTCATATTGTAATGTGAATTATTGAATAATTCCTAAATTGTTTGTAATTAATAATATATGAACTACACTATAAATTATTTTTATGTCATAAAACTGTATCTCATAAAATGGAAATTATAATGTACACCTTATTTATACAGTAATAAATATAAAATAAAACATGTAATTTTGTTTATTAAGAAATGCCATATATGTTTTATTAACGTATTTGCCAGCAATAAAAAAGTAATTGCAAGTAATGCATATTACAAAATGAATGTCTTTCTAAATTTAATTTTCATTTTAAGTAACTGTATATCCACTTGCAATAATATAACTTACACTGTGGTAATTATATGTTCAACTAAATTTTATTATAGAAATTATATTTAATGAGATATCTTATACATAATTATATGTTTTATGGATAGAATATAACGAAATAACACCATTCCCAGTTTCCATTAAATTAACAATTTATTCAGCTTCCTCAAATCTAAAATCGATAATTGCAAAATAATAACACCGTTTCACTTCGATAACAGGTGGTGGTTTAGTATAATTAAGCTATCAATATAGATTTTTATCGAATGTCAATTACTATAAACAGTAACGTACCTGTGACATATGGAAGTACATAAAAATGTAGTAAATAGTTCGCATTTTTACTGATTAGATTAGATTGTTATGCACTGTAACCATTCCTGGAAGGTAAGTGCGTAAGTAAATATTTATTTCGAGGTTGTAGTATTTGCTTGATTTTATTTCAAGTACTAAAACTCAGATTTATATTGATAGGTTAATACCATCTTAGATTAAAGAGTATTTAATATAATCTACATTAATTGTAATATTAACGAAATTTGTTTTTAAGTTAATACAAATAGAAAATAAAATTGAATCCATTTCTTACAAACTACTATTTGTCATGTTGTGATCCAAAATAATAGTATATTACTAGCGAAAGCTCGGCTACGCTGAGTATTCCCTAGGCCTTCGGCGTCAGTGAAATATTTACAAATTTAACTTAAGCTAAACTTCTCTTCAGAGGATTTATATTAATTTATTAAAATTAACCTACAACTAACCTAACCTATTTGAATGTAATATAGAAAGAAGGACTCATTATTGTTCAACCCCAAGGTACTATATTTTTTCACTACTAGTACTTCAGTCCCAATACTACTTAAAAATTTTATAATTCACAAAAATGAAGTAGGCTGCAATTATTTTTGTATCTGACATTTTTATTTGATAATCTCACTTTTAATTCTGAATTTGTTTTTATTTGACTAGGTCACCATGGTCAGCAGGTAAACAATAGTGAAAAACAATTTCGCATGTCAAATAAAGGTAAATAATGGTGTGTCTAGGCTAGCAGTGAAAAGAAGTTTTTTTATTTACCATATCTTGTAAGAGAGCATTATATTAAAAAAAAAAAACAGTTACTAGTCCATTGAATACCGCTTAGTGTTGTTATCTAGATCTAAACTTTCTAGATTCTTGTCTTGTCTTGTCTAAATTATCAAGACGAGACTTTTTTATTCTAGATCAAGACGAGAAAATTGTAGACAGTTATTAAGACCATATTAATTAAAAATTCTAAATTTTCAAAATTTAAATATATCATGCGAAGTTTGTTCCATTCGAGCTGATTGTAAAATAGAAAAAGAACGCTGCTCTAGAATTATATTTTCTTTCTAAATCGTATGCACAGGTTAATTTAGAGTCTTGAAACAATCTAGAGTCTTGATATCTAGACAAGACTATTTAATCTAGACTTACACTGAGTCAAATTTTGTCTTGTCTAGACGGCAATACTACTATCTCTCCTATACGTTGCTTACCAAATACTGACAAGTTTCAAGTATTCAGATGAATATTATATGTCATTCTATTAGATAATTATAGTCAATTTTTTTTCGCTGAAAATTACTAATCGTAAATTTAAACATTTTTCCTGTTCCTTCATTTAACCATCACCCAATTTGTCCTTAGCGCATAAAATATAAACAAACACATCACTAAATGTTTATATATCTATCACATATTATAGGCCACACATGTACTGTGGTATCTGTTAATATAAACAAGGCACAAGGCACGTGCACTTTACTCAAATGTAATAATTTAATCCAGCGAATTAACTACGGAATCTCATGGGAGGAAGAAATATGAAATATGCCAAGGTTGGTTTCATTCGCGTTAATTGTCTATTGTAGTTCATTTACATCAGGATTAAAAATGAGATGTTATGTAAGTAGATTTACTAGTGGAATGTAGGTCATTTGTTAAGATGAGTAGTGAGCTGTGGTTGGTAAGCATGAGTTGAACTTTCAAGTGCAGTTATAGTTCACAACTCACTTCAATGCACATTGCAAACAATAATGCCTCAATTCAAACAAAGTTGGAGAATGTCAGTTGATAAACTGTGTCGCAAATCCAGCAAAAATTGTCACATACGAAACAATTCCAAATATACAATGAGATATGTAACTTTAGTAGAATAAATTTCCAGGTTTTTACTTTTTTCGGTTTTCAGATTTCAGATATCCATTTTGACTATCCCTCATTTAGACTATTTTTTATTTGTTGAAATTATGTTTTAGGAATTGCTATAACATTTAAATATGCACCTCCATTTTTTGTTTCAAGCGGCCTTTTCCAAAGGGCACTTTACTTTGAGCAAACAATTATTAAAAATAATTTAGTTGATAAACGATATAAAATAAAGTTTTTTGAATTGTAAAATATGAATCACTGTAAATCTAATAATAAATATAATTAATGATAAAACACCAAATATTCTATTTCTGTAGCTGTTAATATTTCTATATATGCTTACTTTCCAATTTGATTTCGCATGAAATAATGATTTCATTATTTTACAAGTGAATAATGCCAATAACCTAACTGAAATTAGAGAAATAGAGAGTCTCTTATTAAACGAAAGAGGAAAAACATTTTAATAAAATTACACAAATATGATTTATTTTAAAGAGAAGTTCGAATATATGAAATGAATGGAAGTTGAAGAACGATTAGTTGTAGAATGATCACACTTTCAACTGAAATAAATTTACCTAAATGAAGTGCAGCAAAAAATGTTTCTTTTTTATTGTCATTCCTACGTCACCTAACCCCTCTTAAACTTTTAAAACATTTTTCGTGAGCTATAAATAATTATACGATTTAAAAATCTCGAATTTATAATACCTACGAATTAAAATTGAGTCATATATTTAAATTTACCTTCGCGAAATATTTTGTATAAAAAATACATCTATTTCATAAAATTTTATTTCAATTTTATATTACAAAATTATGGCAAGTAAGATAATAAGTTACCTATAAAAGATAAATAATAATAATAATTACTATATAACTTAACATACCAAAAAATTATAACAATGAGTAATCTTATCGGTCTAGAAAAAAAGGAGACAATGAACTTCGTTTTCCATTATATTTCCTTATATAGAAATTCAGATAACAATAGAAGTGTCGTTTTTAATTAAAACTATAAATATTATTTCAAAACATACAAATATATTGTATGCAAAACATTCATAAATAATATTTAATTTGCAATATAATACACTTTAATCTACATATGTGTCATTGAACAAGGTCAAATGTAATAAATTCCTCATATTTACACACTATCCTATTGTATAAGAAACAGATTAAAATATATTATGGGTTATTCTTTATTTTTTGGTTGCTTTTTCCAATTTTATCTATTTGTGTCATATAAACAACAAATTTTACAATGGTTTGGTAATCTCTCAAGCACTGGTATGTCCGTTAGAACTCCCCATTATTTTTCCCTTTTTTGCAAAGATAAAGACCACCAACACTTCAGTCTATTTCACCTCTTAGTAACCGCAAACCACACACCGGCATGGTTTTCAAATGAAATAAGCGTGGTTATCTATATCGTCAGCACCTTAGGGTCTTCGTTTTTACATCAGAATATAAGGTAACTACTGTGATGTTTTGACAATGGTAAAGAGCAATATGTAGAAAATATATGTGGTAAATTCATGAAAAAGTAATTTACTTATTTATATAATATTGTTTATAATGTGTCCAGACTTAAAAATATATCGAAATCCCAAATTAGTGAACAGTATTCTACTTTAGACCTTACTAAAGAGAAATAAAGTGAGAATATTAAATTATAATTAAAAGATATAGAAGTATTTTTCCTTGTATATGTCATCCCCTTATGTTTTTTGACATTAAGATGGAGATTATTCATCCGGCACCAAGTTTCTAAGATTTGTTGGTTATCTTGAGAAAGGAAACAATTTGATGGATTCGATATAACACGAAAGATCTTATGATAAACAGCAAACATTAAAATTTCACTTTTAAATGTACAGAAAACATCATTAATGAAAAGTAAAAAGAAAAGGGGACCAAGGTTAGATCCTTGGAGAATCCCAAAAGGAAAATCAAAGTAAGAACTTTATTTTCCCAAAAAGTGAACTAAAATGTTCCTATTATTTAAATAAGAAGAAATCAAAGATATTATTGAATTAGATAAGGAAAAAGACTACTTTTTCCTACTATGCTGTATTTCCAATTTTACAATTGTGATTTCAGTTCGGTAAATGAGACTTTACGGTATTGTTAATCTTTACGGTTTTTTTTATTTATTAAAATTTTTATTTTGCGTTTTTTATCATTTTCAAAGTAACAAAATCAAACCTTTGATTTAAATTTAAAAATGTGATACAGAATGAAATAAAACGTAGTACATTATATGTCCATTATGATTTTTACGGTACTCATTTCAAAACTCCTGACTTGGCTCTTTAGTCGCCTCGTCCGGAAACATCTCATTCGTACCGTAAAAACTCATTTACCGGACTTATAACATAAATTACTATGCTTTATGAATTAAGATGTTATGATCCAGAGTCTAGACAATGGTATCTACGGCGGAAGAAATAAAATTAGTAAAGTAATAAAGGTTTATCGTAGTTTTTGATATACATCAAAGGTATTCTGACAAACCCAAAGCAATATGCGGTTTATCGCACTATACTGTTTTTTGTAATTTTATGGTATAAGGGCTGTTAATCATTTTATGACAATCACTGGACGTGAGAATTTTGAGAAAATAAAAAAAAAAATACTTGCGTAATATTTTATTTGAAAGTTAATATGATACATTTACGAAGTGAAGATTTATTTTACATGCAGAAATTTAAAATAATGACCGGGTTCACTTTAGAAGTTTATTTATCTTCTTCACTTTTATACTTGCTTATTTAATTTCCATTTCATCTGGCTTATTAAAATAAAGGTTAATGCACGTACACATTCAAAAATAATTTCATTCATTCTTGTATGTTTACCCATCACATCAGCATCAGCATCAACAATAACATTTACTCTGAGTGCACCATTTATATCCGTTGGTAAACAAACGTTGGGTTAGTTCTGGCGAACCTAACCTCAATTTGTAGTACACCTTGTTCCGCGATGCCAGTGCCTCTGGCGGGCATGCGAGGCATTTAAAACAGTATGTCACACGTCACGGCTGATGCTTATCTCTCAATTCCTCTTAATAAATGTCGCGGGAATAATGATCTGGGGAGTGATTTATGCACCCGGGTACGGACTATTGTTATTCTAATTCGTGATGCATTATTCACATGACCAAAACAGAACTTGCGTTATAAGACCAATGAGTACTCTCAACAGTATACCGGATAATAACTCAGACAATGAAACAAAACAATACCTAAATATAAAATATTTATTTAATTACTTAATACTAAAAATATGGTTTTTCTATTTTGCGTCTTTAGGTGTTTAAGCTGCAAGGACTGTAAGTTCATTATAACCTACGAGGAGGTGTGAACTGAGGCAGAGTGTGCGGTGCCGAACTTCATCTTATTATTTTCTAAAACACTCCACTGACAATGGTAACCATATAATAAATGTTACCAGAAACTGTGGCGTAAAGTAGTCATTTAAGTACATATTTTGAGCGATCCCGATTGAGAATGATTTTGGAAATCGAGGCGAAGTCAAAATCTATAATAATCCGAAAGCAGAATGTTTGTTAAGTGTTTTTGAAGAATCAATGTAATAACAAACTTTTTCTAAAACCTCTATGGAAAGAGGCACTTTTCTCAAACTATATAAATCTTCATAGTAGTTGCCAACAATGCGCATGTGCAATGTGAGAAAAGAAGGTACTCTTTATGAGGTTACCTGCGCTATATTGTTTTTTAAGTCAAATAGCTTTCGGGCATGTAATTTAATAGTGTGCCATTCGTTCACACTTTGTGTGATTCCAGCACATGACTTCGTCTCGTTCAGAAACTTTCACACTTCGTGGGAAATAGGCAACTTTCTGCATTTGTTGGACAATATGCTTTCAAGAATTTAAAAATATATTTTTTTCAGGTATCGTAATTGACAAAAAATACTTTTGCCGGTGTCAGAAATGATTTACTATATTTTTAAATTAATAAATTTTACTGCGAATACTGAACTCATTTAACATCGCAAATTATTTAAACTTTGTGCACTTGTTGCACAATATACTACAAAATTTAAAAATATTTGGAAAATATATTTGACAAGAATTGTCAATTTTAAATTAATCATTAATCGTTGCTAAGTTAGCATTCACTAACCGACTGTCCGTATAGCAAGAAACTTCTGATCAGAACTTTTACTGCCTTGGGAATCCAACCCGAAATCATTAAAAAATATTTAATCGTGCAAAATACCATATATAATATAGTTATATTTACATATAATGAATTTAATTCACTGTTTACAATGAACATTATATGTACATGTAGACATTATTCTTATCGTTGTCAGAGTCAGTCCCTTATACCCCAAAAAGTATCTCGTCATGAACCCTTCCAGTAATTCTAGTAGGCGTATTAAATCGATACAATAATTTACCGTGTCGTTCGGGTGAATGAGACTTTTATTCCATGTTGTCTCAAGCATGCAGTGGCTAGACTGCGGCAGGCAGTACATGATTTACGTATAACGTTTAGGAACTGGTTTCTCTAGAATTTAAGAATACAGCTTGATGAAGTGTGTAACCATGGTGATTTCATAATTAATTTTATTACTAATTAGACCTGAGTGAATTCATTAGATTTGAAATTATAATTAGTGGGTGATGGATTGGTTTCCTGCTCTTGAAAATTAGAAGGTGACTGTTGGGTTGGATGCAAATTTGAATATACTTATTTCCTCTTTCCTAATAAACGGAATATTTTATTACAGAAATAATCATTCATGAAAACAATGAAAAATTAGTATGTCCATGGATCGAGTTGCAAAGTGAAAAATAATTTTTGTTTGTTTTTTGAAAAGGTTAAAACTGAATTGGCCATTTTGGAACAAGCAGAAACTTTAGTCAGGAATAAATAAAACCTTCCCTTTTTTATCATGAGTAAACAGTAACAATAATAAAAGTTAATAAAGAGACTACAATAATTAAAATTTTGAAGGAATAGATAAAGATTAGAATCGAACTTCAAGTCAGATTATTACATTCAAAACCTGTCTCACCTTTCAAAATACCTAATCTTTCTTGTCAAGTACATGTTTATCAATCATTCTATCACCAGAATCAGTGTCTAAGATATAGTTTAGAATAATAATTTAATTGATAAATAATTAATAAAAATCTATCACAGGAAACAGCTATCAAAGAGAAACCTCAGAATTAGGTAAAATCAACAACGGAAATTAGAAAATGCAGTTGTGGTTGTCGGCTCATTAATTCCACTAATTCTAATAACAACTTCCTCTGGAATTGAAATTGGATAATTGGAAGAAAAACATATAAACAAATGCATGTTTCTATTGACCATGTACGAGTTTACGTAAATAATACATCTAGGTACCAATTTTATTGATATCTAGTTATGGTAACTTTAAAAATGTAATTGGCAGTTCAGAATTGGAACTTTCATGTCGACAGAAAAAGCCTAAAGACTTTTTGCAATATCAATTTAGCTTTTATTTATTAAATCGCAATCATTTTAATTTTATACATTGTTTTGAATAGACTAAGTGGCTTAAATTTTCTTAATTCTTTCTCTAATTATTGCCTTATGCTCTTTTTTTCTTCTCGCTTCTCAGTTAGAGAGGTATTGGAATCATGCTAAAAATCGGATAGTGAGTTTTCAATGGATAAGCACATTTTGAAGTCGCTAGATAACGATTTTAATATTTTTAAGATAATGTCTGTTCATGTCCACTCAAATACTAGAGAATATTTAAAAAAATGGATATAATATTCTGACGTCCTCGATTAGATCTGATTAGATTTTGGTGTTAATCGTGCAACCGGATATGTTTTCTTGAAGATCTGAAGTGTTTTTCTGAAATATCTTAATTTATTATCAATATTTTTGTAAATAATAATTTAATATTATGTCATTAGCTAAAATTTTATAGTTCAAATTTGTTTCAACCTACCCCCATTTAACTATTACAAGTAATTAATAATTCGGTAAATTTGTTACAATTAGAATAATTGACAGGATTGACAGTGAAAATATCAATAATTATCAAATACTCTAAAAGGAATTGTACAACTACTGCAAGTACTAATTATTTTAATAATTAATTTTACCGTGTCTGCAGTGAACACACGGAAATATAAATATTAATATTACGTGAAAAGAGGACAGGCGAGGGGTTATGTACTGGCCACATCAGATTTTTTATATATGTTCTTAATTGTTTTAAATGTTCTACTTACTTTAGTATTTTTCATATTACCAATAATTGTCTTAAAAGATTATTTTTTTTAATTGTATGACGTAAATATCAATCCCTACCTTCTTTTAAGAAGTAAATGATAATAAATTTTTATAGAAGTCTTCACTAGATTTTTTTTAGTACATAGAAAAATATCTACAGCGAGAATTTGTATTGCATCTATTTCTTGAAAATTATTTTATTTGTATTGTGACATCAATTTTAAACTTATCATTACATGGATAATCTGTAGATAAAAAGAATTTGAAATAGGTTTAGGGTTTGCTATATGATTAATCGAATTTTATAACGTAATAAGTTGATTCACACATCATCCATGTAGCTATGTAGCCATGTGATTCAAATCGAAAAAGGAAAAGAGGAGGTTGATAACATCATCTTGTCGGGTGAAATTCCGAAGTAAACAAATGTCAAAACTGACAGTATTATATACCTACAAACAAAATAATGGATGAAATATATACGTAGTTTTAGATAAAACTAACGAAACTAGCAAAACCAATACCCAATGAAGCACAAATAGTCGACGCCAAAATCACCTTAATAAATGACATAAATTGATGACGTGAGGATCAACTCAGGAAAACAGATTTTATTTAATACTAAACAATACCTAAACTTAAAATAATCATGGTTTTGTTTTCAGTTTTTATTCTGAATTTACCTAATAACTACACCTTTCAGAAAAGGTTTTGATGTCAGTGTTAATTTCTTTTGCAGGTAACGGTTTAATTGTAATACAGTAGAAACAAATTTTAATTAGAATTGTATTTAGTTAAAAGAAAAATTTATGAGCGGAAGCAATAATTCAAATATGTTTAACACAATTTTGTATTTTATACGTATCTAACATTAAACTCACTGGGCGTATTTCCAAGTAATATAAGTTCTATTATAAGAATTTGTTGACTTGTTTTGATACCTATAACTGTCTGTTAATAGTTTTGTCTATTGCAACTTAATTAACTTTTCTTTAATTTATTTAAATTTTCTAACACCTGTTCGTGGCTGGAATGCACCATTTCACCTTTATTAATTCATAAATTCGATGAATTAAAATATTCACCGCATTCAAAACACAACCACGTGCCTTAAATAACACAAGGTCGAGACAATGGCGAGAATAGATCGCTGGTTCACGGGATCGGAGCGACATTTCTCAAAATCAAAACACTCATCGCATAATGCCTACGTCGCAAAGTTCAAATATTATGAAATGGAATCACGGTCGTTTCCTTTCTTGCAAGAATAGAAGAATGAATAAATGATTTCCAAGGAGTATAAATAGTGCCAGGAACGGAGAAAATATTTTGAAATATAATCGTTGCTATTTCCTTTCAATAGGAAATAAGTTGACGTCGTACCGGATACTCTAATGTTTTCACTTTTAAATATCGAATCCTGGTAATATTTTTTACTTATATATTTTCAATGTGGTGTCCTTTTCAAGCCAGTTAAAATCCCACAAGTTGATGACTGATAAATTGATATTAGCGATAAATTAAATTCAAGAGTCTAATTGCTCAAGGTATATAAACCGAAACAGAAAAGACCGGGAGGACAGTGTAATATTAATATGATTGATGCACATTAATAGTGGATGATATAAAAAAATATCGTGTAAATAAATAGTGCACTATATTTGTTTATTTAAAATGTTACTTTTTTGATATATATGTTTTTATAATTTATTATTCTATCATGAAACTTACTTATTTAAATATTCGTGTTTCAATTATATTTACACTTCACCTAAATAAATAAACGTTACAGTATGCATATATTTATGCTCAATATATAGGATTAAGTCCACGAAACATGTATAATATATACTGATTATTTCCATTAAAAAAATTCACAGAAAGATAATGTCTTTTTAATTATTATTACTTATCGGAATAGCTAATCGTTGGAAAATACTCCTTTATTAGGAAATTTGAGATTATATAACTTTCAATATCAAATACATTTGAAAAAATTTGAAAGTTACAAAACAAAGCCTCATTATTCAATTGTGTGTATACATGCATGAAAATATAGCTTGAGGTAATATCTGTGTGTATAAGAATCAAGTAATCACATACTCGTGTTATTCGAAAGAACAAGAAGAAAATTACCTCTGAAAATAAATGATCGCGTCGTGATCTTGAAATAATTTGAAGGTAGAATACCGGTTTTGTAAAGGAAATAAAAATTCTTAACGCTGCTTACTCACTGTCCGAAGTTAAGCCTAATATATGTGCCTTTGAGTAATGTAAGCACATACAATGCAGCAGATGCCTCACAAATCTTCATGCACTCTTCACAGAATTAAATGAATTTACTGGTGTTAAGCCCTATTGTTGCGAAACGCACAGTATAGAATCATTTTATGTATTTTTTATTATTGCCACAATTGGCCAACAGGAGAAACATTATTTATTTCGAGATATGAAAGAGAAAATAATAAAAAAAAAATAAATCCAAGATACCGTTTCAGGAATAGATGCTATCTATTTTTTACAATTTAAGGTTATTCAAGTTTAATTTAGTTACTTCCTAATAAATACTGCCAAATTCTAGGTGTCAACGTTTTGTAAAATATTTCCTTCATTCCAAGTACTTTTTTTTGAAAAACTAAAAAGACCTTCAGGGCTTCAATATATCTTCTAGTTCATAAATACAAATGACACAACCAAATATAGTTAAATGTCAAAATGATGCAAGTATCGTTAACTCGTGTATGCAACAGTAAAAACTGTTCCAGAACCAGAACAAAATATAATACATGATTCGAAATTTATACTTCAAAAGAAGGAATGACACATTTAATATAAAAATACACTAAGACCCAATTTTTTCTCCTCTGATTAAAGTGCCGATTAGATTAAACGTCGATTAACAGAAAAATATCGCATTGAAAAAATTTTACCCGGTATAATTTTTTAATAGTAAAAAAATACTTGTACTTTGTTCTCGTCATATCTTTGCCTATTAAATCCATAACATTAGTTCTATTTTTTTTTTTAAATCCACTAATACACCAACGTTTCGACAGTAAATCAGTCTTCATCAAGGTGATAAATGGTTTTAAAATATTATCACACTGATGGAGACAAAACGTTGGTTTATTAGTGGATTTTATTAAATAACAGCAACTCCAAAAAGACCTTCTTTTATTAACATCCAGTCGATAAAATCAATTCTTTATTTTTTTTAGCTAATGTAGGCCGAAATCTGAAATCCCTTTGCTGTCGTTATAAGCAGAGTTTATTATGACCGTTACTCCCTGACCCAAATTATGCAAGAAATTCATATTTTCGCGCTTAATTTTAATGAATATGCAGCAGTCTAGAAAATATTAAAAACTGCATATTTATAAATGCATAAAATTCCAGATATAACTACTTTAAATTATGTGGAATAGTTAAAAACCAATCTAGATATTTACATATCAAATACATTATACTTAAGCTGTAAACACTATTACAAGTGATAAGAAAAGCTAATATGGCGCCAGTCTCTTCCATTTTTATTCTTAGCTTGAATATTAATTTTATCAACTTATCGCGACAGATAAGTAATTAGGATAAATATTAGTTAGTTCACACCAATGCACTTGCATGCTTGCAGTATTTTTTACTAACCTAACCTAATTTACATAAATCTGAACTTTTTGTGAATGTAAATAAGGGGATAAGGCAAACAGGTTCTGGGCCATTCGAATTCGAACCCGGGAATGATATTAAATTTACTTCGTGATACATATTTTATAGCGTAATATATTCATGGTATAAAATATGTATCGGTAACTACACTACTTTGTTTCGTTTTTAATGGGCCATTTATTTACAATATCAAAATCGAAACATTTATTAACGGTCATAGAATATATCATTTCTCGACTGGAAATATAAATCAAAAATGATAAAAGTATACGAAAAAATTTTTGGACTACAGTCTAGTAAATTTTTCATTATCATATCGTCTTTATAAAATAAAAACAAATAAATATTAAATATCTGTAAAAATAATTAAATAGTTCACATATTGTAATTTAAACACTATGAATTACTTATAGTGTTAACTTCTATACAAGACAAAACATCGCAAATGTTTGTCTGGTCTAGAAATTTCAAGACAACACTTGACAACAAGTCTAAGTCTACATTAAGAAGACTTGTCAAGATATCAAGACTATATTATATCAAGACTAAATTAAAAAACGCATACGCTCTGGACAAGGACAGATACTTCTTCGGCAGAATTATTTTTCTATTAAATTAAATTAATTAAAACGAAATAATCTAAACCACCAAATAAAAGATTAGATCGTTATATTCAAATAGTAATGTAATGACCAATGTATACGAAATTATAACTAAATTGTCTTAATAAGGTTTTCAAAGTGAAGAATCAAAATAAAATATCATAAATGAACTTTAAACCTAAGTACCTTGTAAAAAAATATTAAATATGTATGTACGAGTTTTTAAAATATCAACGTATAAAAATAACCAGAACGTCAGATAGAATAATTAAAAAAATAACTCTGTGTATATATGGTGTTTAAAAATAATTTTATTTCTGAATTATCACAATGTAAAAACCGTGTCGTTATATGCAATGTTGTTATAAACAACTTGAATTTTATGTCAAGTAACAAATTATATAACATACCTGTTCTCACAATATTTATAATATTATCCACGGCCCTGAACTTTCGACGAAAACTGTCTTTCATTTTACTTTTGGATTTCATTTTCACTTTAAAACAACAAATAACACAATAACGCACTGACAAATAAATAATTGCACAATGCTACAACCTTTATATACGATTTTCTTTTCTAAAAATGTTATCAATTGATAAAATGATAATAAGTGTGAATCAGCAAGTATAGCATTTGTTTTGATAATGTCAAAATACTTTCCTCTATCACAACTGTCAAACTATTTAGATAAATGTGCTCCATAAATAATTACGCACACGAGTGAGCAATAAAAAGTCTCAAATAATGCGTCTAATTAAAACAAATTACTGTATTTATCTGAGCAGATAAATTTGAAGCTAACCAGAATCTCAGTAGCCTTGAATGAGACGATAAATCAAGTGACCTAGCGAATTCAAAATCTATTGAATAATTTAACAACTTTACGGTTCATTTAATTACAATACTCGTACGCAGTATCATCGTTAAGTCGGAAAACATTCATGTATAATTTTTTACTTAAATTCATACATCACAAAATGTTAAAATATCAAATATAATATTGTTACAGATTTTAAGTGGATAAAATAATTAAGTAAAATTTTAGAAGCCAGTATAATTTATTCAATTTAGAACAAATATGGCTAAACAGATTTTAATAAAACTTTATTATATTTAAGCTTTTGATATCAATGGCAAAAGATGGTAAACTTTTGGTAGAAATCATTTAATTAGCAGTCTCTTTATTCTGTAACTCAGTTGTTAATTTTTATCCAAAATTTTTTTCTCCAATGAAAACTTGTGAAAGTTTATTCTTAATTATAATTTTGAAATTTTGTAATTTTAACAATAAAAATGTATTTTTTATTTTGGAAAGAATTGCTTGAACGATACCAACAAGTAGTTTCGTAAGTCTTATAAGATTCTTGTAAACTTTCCCATAAATGTGAAAAGATTAAAAGATGTTTTCTATAATTATTATTGCTGTAACACTATAAATTTTATTAGGATTATTATTGCATGTAATATGTAGATATTTCGCCATTTATGTTAACTCATGTCATAAATTTATTTATATACTTATTTCAACAATTTGGTAATTAATAATACTGGACACATTGTTTCAATAGCTTAATAAATCTTAATTATGAAATATATACCTTTTGAAAAGTTTTTCATGTACAATATAATACAATTAAACAATACAATATAAAACTTTAAAATGACCTTCGTTAGAATTGGTTTCACTTTGGGTCTAAAAAATTTTAAATTGATTTTAATTTTCCTCATCAGTAGTTATTGAAATAAAAGGTGGAAAGTATCACTTTCCCCACAAGTTTCACAAATAACTAAGTATACGTTGTTATGCACTTGTTTTAGCATCAAAGTCAATGGTATTTAAAATTAGAAATATTGCAAGTGTTTACAATTAAAAATAAACGTCACATTGTCAAATATTGTGATATATTTCACTAAGACTTCCATTATATTTTCCTCGAAATGTTTACTACTAAGTGTTCACAATAATATGTTTCATAGTCCAATATTTGAATCATATACAATTTTAGTGCCAAATTTTAATTGGGAAAAATAGATGAAATATGTATGTTATTTATTTGACATATGTTGCACAGCGCATCTGTGGCATTAAACAAAAAATAAAATACATATTTGTTTGTTTATTGCTTGCGGTAAACAAATGAATGTTTTAATTTTGTTATTTCTAGATAGGCATTTAAAGCTTGACTGTTATTATTATTAAACATTGTTTAAAGTTTCATTTAATGACTAATATCTTGTATTGTCTAGGAGAAGTCACCTTGGTAGATATTAATAATATTTTTAGGTTAATTTTGAAATAAACGTTCCAATAATGTATAATAACAAGTGTCCAACCGAAGTTTCGACTTCGTTTTCGGTTTCGGCCTGTTTCAACCAAAAACACTGCTTTCGGTTTTGGCCAAAAATTGTTCATATCGTGTCTGGCGCTTTCGGGATTTTTCGGAACGCTTTTTTTTGGTAATTAATAGTTTTCTTTTGTACGTTATTTCAATTTTCTTTCTATCAAAGACATAATTATTGATTTGAGAGATGAAGAATGATATTATTAATTTATAGAAATAAGACAAAGACCTATAATAAAAAAGACATACATCATAAAAGAGCCTATTTGTAATAAATATTTATTGAAAAGACTACTTATTTAATTGTGATTTTTTGTGATATTTGTGAGGTGCTGGTAGATAACTAAAGTCTTTACTTCTTTAGTAAAGATAGAGGCCCGTATTACGACCACACTTTTATAAAGTGCTTTAATTAAAAGTGACGTTTGACCTCGTAAGATTATTATGTAAAATTAGGCTCCCTAAAAGCGATTTTATTATAAAAGTGCATTCCTAATATGTACCCATAATAATTGAAGTCTTTTATTTAATTTAACAATCGAATATTTCCTCAAAAGGTAAAAAAAACATTAGATTTCAGTGTTTAATAAAAATTTAACTAAACTTTAAGTTAAGTACATAAGTTTTGGTTTCGGTTACATTTTAGACCTAATCTGGAAGAGTAGTAGTTTTAATTTCGGCTGAAAATCGTGTTTCTCTCGAAAATAAATAATAACCCTAAAAATCTTGAAATATATTGACTGAAAATTTCATAAATAAGATTTAGTACAATTCGACAATTATAATAATTTTTATAAAATTCATTGTTGTGACTAATAAATCGATAAAACCCTAATATTTGATCAACATGTCCCATGTATACTTTAGGTATACAATTGCTCATCATCGAACAGAAATCACCTGAGATACACCTATACATATGTATTTGTCGAGGTATTTGTATTCATGATAGAAAATTTTGTTAAAATGCTTTACAAGACTATACATTGTAGGAATCTATAAATTAATATTTCAATATTCACAGTAGTAAAATAATTGTAAGTAAGGTGTTGCTGACCTAACAATAGAGATTTGAAAGGGAAAGAATTTATTTAAAATCGTAACAGTAATTTAAAAGAGAGAAGTAAAGAACCAACCTAAAATTTATTAAACTAAATTTGAAAATATCGTACAATATACAAAAATGTAACAAACGTGTTATTAATATAGTTTTGAGTTGTACTAAAATATAAAATTATTACTAAATATAATGTATAGAAGATTTTAAAAATTATATTGACGAAACACTATTATTTATAATTTGGTAAGACTTTTGATAATGGTATCAAGATATGAATAATAATAATAATATTTTATTTTTTATGACAATTTATACTATTTAATTTACAAATGTAACAAATACATTATCAGCAGAAGTATTAAATTATGAATAGGATGTGTATAAACATAGTTTCTTGTTTCAGTTCTGGACGTGTAACATAACCCTAAATATACCTCAATATATCCGCCCTCTGCCGCGTAATCCAACTGTCAAATGACGTCACAACACAACACTATCACCAACAAGAGCGAAGCAAGCACAGCCAAGCCGATCGTGGCGACAGACAAACTAAAACTAAAACGTTTAAAAGCGTTGAGTCGCTCGCGTGCTGGTGACGTGAGCCCACGTGCGAGTGCCAGTGACAGGATCCCGTGAACGGATGTGGCGACTCTAGAGGCTGAGGCTGTCTGTGTCTAGGGCCGAGGAAACAGCTGACGGAAAAACAAGCACCATTCTCACGTTTTTGCAAGGGAGATGCAAAACGGGAATTTTAATGAGTGCTACTGTTTAGATAAGATTGGGGGATTTATTGTTGGGATGTTTATCTTAAGAGATGTTTGGAAATTTGGAGACATATACAACAACAGATAACAACACTATTTGGACTATTTGGAGTTTCTTATAACTTACAAGGATGTGTATGGGATTACCAAATAAACAAAAATTCCAAATTGAACACTTTGCATTTAATGTCCTTAAATAAACTGACATTAGGCATTGTATTGTTACCCATTTTTGGGTGTGCCAATTTATACTTTAAACTAAACATAACCTCCCAGGCACTATAGCTAGCGTAGAGAATATACCACAGGGGCCATTTTTATGTAGGAAATGGATGGTAAAAACTATATAATAAGAAAATACATAATATCATGAAACCATAATTGGCAGTTGCCTCCGTAAATTTAGGACAACAACCTTAACTTTAATTTTTTTGTTTATGTTTGTAGGCATGACTTAATGCAGTGGCGTAGGCAAGGGGGGGGGTTTACGGGTCCAGACCCCCTCCTTGACGAATTTAAAATAAAATATTCATATATATCCATTAATTTACATTTTCTTAATAAATAAATAGATATACATACCTATGTATTAAGTAACCTAATCTAATTTTGAACCCCCCCCCTTCCAAAATTCCTGGCTACGCCACTGACTTAATGAAGTACCTATTTATTAAAATAAACAAATATATAGTTTCCAGTTGATATAGACATTCGTTAAGAAACTTTAAAATTATGTATCATTTTTTATAAATTCAATCATAATTTAACGGACACTTTGCCTGTTTTTATCCAATAGACTGATTCCATTTTACCACGTATTAAATAATATTCGCTACATTACCATAAAGTTAAATAAGAACACAAAGGTTTGCAAAATCTTTTCCTTTTCGAATTAATAATAGGTTTACGATACACAATCATTGTCTGTTTGACTAGCAAAAAGAAATAAATTCACATTTCCAATTAAATATTAAAATCTTTTTACATATCTAACTTATTCCGATCAGAATTAAACATAAAAAGATACAAATTTTAATTTTTCATTCTAAAATTTTTCATATAGGTACCTACAGCCGACATTATTCAAAAACACCCATTTTTTGAACTAAAATTTTGATTTTAGAAAATATCACAGTTCATATTGATAGAAGTCGATACGCTTATTCTAAATTGACAAACAGACTTTTTATGATAAATAATATAAGATTTTTCAATTAGTCTTTATTGTAAATTTTATGCTATAAAGAATCTACGTATTAATGCACGTTTTACAAAATGATTTTTAATTGTACTTATTTCAGTATGAAACGTAATACGATAATAAATTAGTTAATGGTAAAATAGGTACATATTTTTCGGATACAAAATAGCTAAAATATTTATTTCAATGAACGATTATAATTAAAATTGATTCAGAATTATAAGGTTTTATTATATTCCATTTTTTAGTATAAGACACACTTAGGCTTTGGATATTAAGCAATTGTGATATATTTCTTTACCTCATATTAATTCAAATAATCTATTTGTTTGCAATATGAACCCACTATAAGTTGTAGGTTTTCTGTAAAATATTACCAGCCTACATATAAAAATGCAAGCAAATGTCAAATTCAAATTACTTATCTTATATGTAGGCTACGAAAAATAAAAATATAACTACTTTTTCCATATATGTACTTACGTATAAACGTTTACATGCATACGTATTTTATAAACCTACTTTCGTTTTTTTATAAAAATGAAGCAAAATAGAAAAATTAAATAAATACATTATCAAGGTTGTTGGCGTATTATTGAAGTACTATTTAATAATAATTAATTATATACGAGTATATGTAAGACAATTTTTCAGAGCACTCATAGCGGAAATGGAGAGTGCTTCACTCATTTATATATTGTAAATAAATTTGTATTTATAAATAAAGCAGGCTCGCAATATATATTTCACTGAAATGCTCGCAAATAAATTACTAACAAGAAAACAATATGACAAAATGCTATTACTTACTTTGAAATATTATACACAACTAATAACAATAACCATACAGGCTCATATATTAAAAAGTCATACATTCTATACAAGAGTTATTGAAAAATAAAACAATGAAACAACGAACAAACAGCTCGTGTTTTGTTCGTTTTATTAAAAATTGCGCATCGAGAGTGCTCTACTTTTAATTGAAATACAAAGTAATATTTTATTGTTTAAATACAGGATGTTTTACAAATATAGGTTAGGATATATTAAAGGTTTTTTTTTATCACGACATAGGTATGTGCATATTTGTTTTTTCAGTCATGATGATTCTTAAAATTTAAATTCTGTCATTTGATCCGCATGAGTAATGAAATTGCATTGTACAGTAATACTATTTAATAAAAAGAAAAACATATGTTTGTTTATAGTAGTAAAGTTATAATTTTATTAATTTTTCTATATATGTGTAGATGTATTCGTATCTACATTAATTTTTGCCACCATCAAATACCTTTAAGTATAGTGTTGATTATTTAAGATTTATAAAAGGTAATACAATATAGACATATGTAGTAAAAACATTCCGAAATATTACTTCGACCATAGTTAAAACTGGTTACTTTATAATTGCCCTAAAGTAATAAAAACTCATCCTTAACTTCCTGACACAAATATCATATATAGTCAAAATTGGAAAAAGAAATAAGGAAACATTCGATATCTAAGAAACGTGATTAATAATTAATAAATAAAATATTAATAATGTTTTCAAAACAATTAAAAAAAGTGCTGCAACTGTAAAAATAAAAAAAACACGATTTATTTTATTTTTTTAAATAAATCATGATTTTTGCCAACCCTGATTGTTATATGGATTGCTTGTTCCAACTAAGCAGAATGAAACCATTAAAGATTTTAATTTTACATATATTTCCGAAGTCGAATTAAAATTCAGAATCAAGAATTTCTCTTGAAAGATAATAAATCGAGGAAGCAGATTTCCACCTTTTCAGCATTCACTCATCAGTCATTGCATGAATAAGTAATTATCCGTCATTTATAATGAATGTTAATGTACAATGTATGTCGAAGACTTATTGTAAGTAAAAATAAATGTTCAAAATAAGTCTTCTCGTTATCTGTGGAACCCAGCAATGCAGTGTGTACTCAAGATAAATATATGTACACATTTACTTATTTTCGTAAGCAACCTACTAACACAGCTGACATTGTCATTGACCTCTACTTCGCACAAAAACGATTGGCTAAAGGTCTACAGATGTGTCATAACATCTTGCAAATCGCTTATTTTTACCCCAGTGATTCACGCTGGAACAAACGTATCGTTTGAAAGTGTCAGATTCGTTTCCATGGCGACAAGAAACAAGCGGCAACCATCAATCACTTGTAATGAGAAGACAAGTGAATTGTTTGGGGACTGTTTGGAAACTTGTTATATTTAAACTGCAATTAAGCGAGTATTGTAAGTTAACGAGATTTTAATTATTAGTGAAACAGTACTTAAGATGTGTACATAATTAAATTTTCCACATTAATTTTACTGTTGGATAAAATACCTATAAATAGAAATATTGCAAAAAACAGTAGAAGCATTTTACAATTAAATTTACAACAATTTCTTATGCATTACACGGTATATTATAGTAATATAAGTAGTTGTAATATTTTCCAAACGTAATTTCTAATTTCTGTTTTGTAATTAGTTTGTCGTCATAAAACATTAACTTGATTTATAGTCAAAATAAGAAATTTTAATTGAACAGTATTTTAATCGACTAAGCATTATTTTTGTCATCTCACTTAAACCATAGAATAGTTACACACAGAAGCGATACTCCGTGTCGGTACCTTTCATGTTCCGCTAGTCAGTTCTATGACCTTGAAGCATTGTGTAAACCTTTAAATTTGTGCTTTTCCCCTATCTCTCTCTAAGAAGTGAGGAAACTTTCCAATTTTAAACAATGAGCCCTTTAAATTTGTGCACATTCTCCATCTCTCTCTAATTTTCGCTTCTCTGTCTTACTGTCGCTTCTGTATAAACCTATTCTGTGCTTAAACTAAGAACAAAAAAAAGAACAATTGTGATCGCTTCAAAATTATCTTAGAAAATCTGTGGGTACTATCATTTGAACTATGTAAATAAAAAAATAATGTCCATATAACTGCTCCTAACGAATTTCAAAATGTTCTTTTAAAATTCATTTCTAAATCCAATGCACGAATTTGTTTGTTTGTAGAACTTGTAGGCGGGTTGAAAACAAGTGCACATTGCACCAAATAACAGCAGAAGAATTTTGTTTTTCCAAAGAGAAGAATGCAGCTGTAGGTGCCAGAGCCAACCGCATATCATTCAAGGAAATGAAACTTTTCATTTCGCTAGAAGTAAATAATTTCGTTGTTTACATCGACGTGACTTTCTTCGAATGCCGGGCAACGAGCAATGATCGAACGGAATCGTCCGTCACTGAACTGCTCAACTTCTAAAATATTTATATTACATGTTTATTTACAGACATACTACCCATTCCAAAAGCGTACGACAGATGATCCCAATTGCGATAAAGTCAAGTGCGCTCATTATGCCGTAATAAGACAGCGCCAATTAACATCGTACTATTTATTTCTTCATTGAAATGATATGCAGATTATAGAGGAGTGCAGTTTTAAATTAGAGCAATTATTATTGTAATTAATTAAGCGATACTGATAAAAAAAATTCATTACGCCTACTATCACATTTTATGCATAAGTATAAACAATTTTTAATTTTTATATTAATAATATTATACTCGTTAATAAAACTGAATTCAAAATCATCTTAATCTCTGCCTAAAAAATTAATTGGAGTGTTTTATATTAATGTTAAAATTAATTTATAAAAATTAATACTAAATAGGTATTTAAACATCTAAATTCACTAGTCAAAAAAACATGAAAAAGTTAGATATTAATAGTGTTTCTCGAGAAACTTTTGTTGCTCTTGCCTCAGCAAAAAATGCAAGACAAGAACAAGAAAAGACTTATAAATTTCAAATCAAGATGTGTAAGAATAGCAAGATTTTCTTCAATTCTTGTACTCTCGCATTCGCAATCTAGATTTATTATAAGAACCTATAAATTAATAAAAGTACAAAAATATGTAAGAATTAAAAAAAATAATAATTTTTTTTTTAACATATGTATATAAATTTCATTTTCACAAAATATATAATAGTAATAATTATTGACTAAATAATATAATTATTCTTCGAAATCATGTAACTAAGAGTTAAGTCTATTACTATTATTACTACTACTATTTGCTATTTAGAATTTATTCCTAAGTTAGCTACGCTAGCTATTTAAGTTAACAAGAAATAGTATTTTACATTGTAACATTTAATTTTTTCTTTACGTCTTCTATAAATTATAGAGGTATATACATGTAAAAATATTTTTTTTTACATATAATGATATTAATTAAAAAACATTGCTTGTAGTTATTTTAATACATGTATGTATGTAAATCAAAACCTAAGATGACACATTAAAAGTTATTAACTGATATTTAAAAAAGTGATACAATTTAAGATAAGAAACTGAAGAAAATTTATTTCTTAATTATATTTCGTATTGACTAAACTTTACATTTGAGATACATTCAGTGATATCAACGGACTAAATATAGAATCTATCTGCATTTAGATCTTCTTCTAATATTCCTGTCAAACATGATTTAAGAACTAAACGTGATGATAAATGTAAACGTCTTAGATAAAACTAATACAACAAACAACAATTATTGTTTCCAAAGCCATAAATAATGCAAACGAAATGAAATTTCATACATGTCAAAGAACGAAGCAGTAAACTAAGAATAGATTTCTGATAATTTGAACACGAGTTATAATAGTTTATTGAACTCCATGATTCAAAATCACACTTCGATTTCATATTTGCAGCTCTAAATTCATCACATAAACATCCTGATCTAAAATTAAATAGACACCTGTGGAATTTTGAAATTAGAACAATGCACTATATATCAATCATTGCAGTACTATTCAAAATATTTTAACTGATTACAGTAAACCGATTATATTTTAGGTTAATTTCACATTTCTTATCAAAATCTCTAATAGTAGTCACAAATATATTGCACCAACAAATGCAGTTCATTATTATAAAGTCAATAATATTTGAATTTACTGTTATTGTGACAAAAATTAATAAAAATAATCAAATCGTTTGTTTGATTACAACAAATTCAGTTTTATTTTTCCTTGATTATATCAACTATTTTGATTGTAACAGTTTCCTCATGTTAAATCCCTAAAGTTTTCTAGAATTCACTCTGTATGTACTTACATTAAAATGATCATTCCCGGTGAACTTGGGTTAACCATCATTTTGAATTCAAATTTCTTTCAAATTGTTAATATTATATAAAAACATGCATTAAAAATTAAATTTTTATTCCTGGCTCGCACATGTTTTATGTACATTTTTAAATTTCGAGAAAAGAGTGTATTATGTAATTTCTTTTTACTTTCTTTATTATATAATATATTATATACCTATCCAATAGGTCAAAAACGTACTATATACCTATTCGATTATTGATTAAAGTACACAAGTAAAATGTTGCTATTTCTGCAGAATATATAGACAGAAATATTTTCTCCATTACAAATAAGCAACATGATTTAGATATTTCTTGGATATTTTACTTGTATTTTAATGGAAAGGTTGTTTCCCAACAGATTTTGCAAACGATTTGGATACAACGACATTTATATTTTTAGTTGGTGACCCAAACAATTTGAGTCGCAAATTTCACAATAATATCAATTTGAGACAGAACGAGGTAACCAATTAAAAAAATTATGTTATAAATGTTTTCATTAGACAAAAAAAAATATTTTGTCATAAAAGATATTATTTCCGTGGTGTTCTTTTTCTCTGGTATAATAACAAAGTCCAATATTTGTTTACGTATCAGTCTAGGCCACTGCAAGCAGAAATCCAAACCACATATTATTTATTTTTCCTTTCTACATACATAAATAATTCTTTGACATTTTACACATCTCAACCTATTTGCAATAAACGATATATGTTAATCATAATTTATTACTGATCAACATTGCTTCTTAGAAATAATAAAAAAATGGTGTCATTCATAAACATAAAAAAAATAAATTACAAATTATGCCTTCTTGTAACACTTTGCAATTTCCAAAGAAATTATTTGCATGTAAATAGAACTTAATTGCCGTCCAGATGTCTTCCATAAATTTCCATTAAATTAAGAAAATATTATGTGGGGCACGGTGCCCCTATTGCCCACATACGCACGCCAATGGGCGAATACCAGAGCATTGGAGAATTTGTCAGTGTCAAGGATTAGAGTTTTCTAGTCGGCCATGACGTAACATTAGACGCCACATTAAAATAATAAACGTATGTTTACACAAGTGTTAAGAGAATGAGGAGTTGCATTGAACACATGCACTGACTTGCGCACGGGTTGGATATTACACTATGACAGTACATCTCAAACTATTTTATAAAATAAATTTTACTACCGTTCACCTAACCAATCATAGACAGCGATGGGTCATTTAATGAGCGCGCTACACTGAACGGTGTATGAAATCTAGGGTTCAAATAAATTTTTTTAATACTTTCTGGAAGGTAAATGATTGAACATTGATCCCAAACCGTAATAAAAATTAGGGTCAACTTATGTACTACTTCACCTCCGATTTTACCGAAATTTGGCAAAAAAATTTACTAAGCTTACAAATATGGAAAAAATAATAAAAAATGGCGGGTACATTCGTTTGGTTTGAGTTAGGTTAGGTTTGTGTAAGTTGTCCACACCTTTTGTCTCAAATAGCTTAGTAGGAACTTTTTGCCAAATTTCATCCAAATCGAAGGTGAAATAGTACATCGACAAATTGATCAAAATTAGTAAAAAAAATTTTCCAATAAAACACTAACGTTTTGATTGTCAATCAGCTTTCATCAGGGTGATAATTGATTACAAAAAATTATTAAATATAATATGTGAATAACTAATTACAGAAATCTTCATCCTTATAAACACCGATTTGCAGTCGAAACCTTAATGATTTTCTAATTATCCAGTCGAAAAATAAATTTTTCATCATAATAAAAATGTATATAAAAATTCAGTAGCAGTATTGGGGATACATGGATAGGCAATTGCCCCCTAAAATTTGGACAACCAGGTACACATTATTGGGGAAGATTATATTAAATTTAAACCTTTAGTTACTCTCTTTGCCTTTATTTTTTTTATTTTATGTAAATTATTTATTTTAAAGTTGAACTCCGATATTGCACCTGCAATAAAATTGCTGAAACTCAGCCAATGTATTCATTGTATAGCCAACATTGTAACATCTAGTTTTTCAATTACCGTATTAAATAGCTTTTGCATTGGTATAAAAATATAATTCGTATAAACACGCAAATTGTAATGTATCGTGTAAAGTAAGCTTAGAAGTAATGATACAAATAACATAAGTATAGAATTTTCAAAAATATTTTAATATTACACTATAGATATTATTTTGTACTTTACATATGTATAACATTTTGGAATATCCAGAATCTTTAGTTAAATGAACTCTTAGTTTAATGGGCAAGGTCTTTTTAATTCATAAGATGTCGATAAATAATTTATGGGCAATAGTAATTGGTGCAGAAAGAATGTGTCACAGGAAATAACAAAGTGATGAAAAAGAATGCTCGAAAACTGAGATCACTCTCATAGGTCACGTTTAAAGTTTGAGCATTCAATTACCGGTACTCAAGTGGACAGTAATTTAATAATTTAAATTATTAAAAAATAAAATAAATAGATATGATCTTAGTAAGTACCTAGGACATAAATAGCGACAATTTTTATAACCTGATCATATACCTACGAGTACTATGAAAAAACTATCAATTCATGTTGGTCAGCACATAATAATATTGACTATAAAAAATATAAGTACTTTTGTTTTAGAAGCATCAGAACAATTTTAGTATTTGCTTTTGCTCTAATTTTTGACCTAATGAAAACTGTTCAAATGTTCATAATCAATGCAGATAAAAAAATAGAAATATTAATAAAAAATGTACAGAGGTCTGGGGAGACGTTATGTGCTAGCCACATCACATTTTTTTTAAAGAGTAAATCAATCAAATGATTTAGTTTAATTTTATCTTAAATAGTAATATACTTTTACCATTGATGTGTCATAAAATGCAATTTTTATCTAGAAAAGCAGACGTTTTATTGTCGTTTGTAGAAAAAGTAATTTTCAGAATTTGTTCTTGTCGTTAGAGTGATTATATCATGCAAAAATATAAAAATACCAAATACATATTTCGGGAAGTATATTTTCATTACTCATAGATAAAAATAAAAACAGGAGGATTAATCGAAATTAGTATTTGTGCTGTTTTGTTGACTATAAAAGATAATATTTGCAATAGTACTTGAAATATGTCTAGTATTAATAATAAATTTTAAGGTTAAGTGCAAGATTAATTTTAATTTAATGCAGTCATGTTTCCTTATATGAGTGTATCATTATAATTATAAATAAATATGTACTTTCCGATAAAATGAGAACTCATGCGATTTGTTCACTGATTATAAATCTACACATGTATAAAATAAAAATGTAAACATACCACAGCACATGTTGTCGCCTACAGTCGTAATGTCACCTATCCACTGCTAAAGTCCAACTCACCAACTCACTTTTGTTTAGCGTCCACAGGCACACTAGATTCACAATCAGCACCAAATCACAGTTGCATGTAAATGAGGGACTCCAATCCAAGTTTCCTCTTTAGATAACAGCTGATAGCTGCTGAGTCGATACCGACATCACCATGGAGACGATAAGCAACCTTGGTAGCACTTGTTTTATTTACGGTGATTACTAACCTTACTTGGAAGATATTATTGAATCAGTTTTTATAGAATTGCAAGGAATTTTGTTTGTTTTATATAATCATTTGTGCTGCAATTTCATTCGAATTATAAATACTTGTTATACATTACTTAACCTTGTAAAAATTATTGTGTAGTAGGAACTAATTTTATAAAGAATTTATAATTATAGGTCATTAGAAAAGAAAATGTAGGAAATTATGGAAATTAATTATTGATTTGTTTAATAACAGTAAATAATATTGTTATTAACTAGATTACTGTTTATTATCAATATGATTTAATATCTATTAAAAAATATATATAGGAAGTGGTTCTTTACTTTATCTGTTTTTCTGGAAAAACCATTTTAATGTATTTTTTGCAAATTAAAATTATCAAAAATAATTATCTACTCTATTTTCTACTTTATTGTTGTTATTCATATTTTTGTAATAATTAACAAATATAATTGTTTAATTTGGAGTGCGTATATTCGTATATAATTTACAAAGACAAACGAAATATACAAGGAAAATGATTCATTTATTGTATACTACTATATGTATCTTTATAAATTAATAAAAAATTGAAGGTTGTTTAGAGTCAATTTTGTAATTGATAACATTTTCTGTAGTTACTACAATTATATTTTATAGAAATTATGTAGTAAACATATAAAATTTAAATAATTATTCTTATTAATTATCGAAAATAAATCTTCAGTAATTTTGACAAATGACAAATTTCATGTATATTTAGTAATAATTTTAAATTTTAATTACCTTACATGAAAAGGCAATAGCAAACGTAATTAATATGAAAACTAATATTTAAATTATTTTTTTCTACTCCTATATAAATATATCCCAATTATTTCAATTTTTTGGATTAATTATGGTAGCCATATTTCATTACAGTGTAATATGACGCATAATTCACCCTTGTCGATCAATCACAGAACCAGAAATCAATTATACACGTTTTTTTTTATATATGTGGTCACTCATCTAATGTCGTTTGACAGCTGATGGGTATAGTCATTTTCATTGTTTATTTTTATGTTGTCATTTTCTAAAATATTTAAGCCTTCTTCGGAATTTACAGGAGTAGAAAAAGTATAGAATTATATAAGACATTACGGTCATTATTCATTCTGATGATTTAAACCTTCACCTTCGGGAATAATTACTATCATAATCCCTTACATAATAATATATTATAATAGGAATGAAATAAATTTCAGAAAATAGAACTACTTATAAAATTTACTTTAAATAGTGGCACACTATATAATTTAATAAAATATAATAATAATGGCAAGGTAACTTTTGATAATATTGGTTTTATAAATTCTCAAACTCAATAGTTTTTTGAAAAGAAACATTTACTTAATAATTGTATCTTGCTGTCAAAAAAATGTAAAAATATTAAATGAGTAAAAACAATTGCATAATATAAGTTTTTAAAACGTAGTTTATAAATTGCAATGATTGTTGTGTGAATTGTCTTTCCAAAACTACTTACTACATACCGAAAATTAACACGGAACCCTATCACTAATCACTAGAAAGCACTCACATTTCCGCACTATCTGATCACAAACAAAACCCGATCTAGTATCTGAGCCGAACAGAAGACAGTCTGGCGAGCTCAGTGTCCAGCGATATCTCTTATCAGTGCACTTCCGTGGGAGCTCGCGATAATGCACACGCATACTCGCACGGTCGTGATTTAACCACGTCTTGTTTCACACTAGACAAACGACGGCGATGAGGTGATGTCACTTGAGCGAAGTTAGGTTATAATTGATTAGGGTTCCAGTGATTCAGTGTTCTGTATTGTGTTTCCCACTTTGTAATATGAGAATTGTTTGCATGTCTATACTTGTTCTATTTACCTCGTTTCTTATCTTTAGTACTTTGTCAAAATCAATTACATATACTTAAACACAGCAAATAATTATTTTACGTCAATTATTTCTCAATTGTTTGTTTCAAGGAACAAAGAATGATTGATTGGCAAATTAAAAATAGCTCACAATAAGAGCAATTTAATGACATAGTCCAGTTCACAATAAACTCAAGATTAACATTTCTGGAAAAATGTCAAACTTATTTGATTAATGTTTCATAAAAAAATTATCATATCCTATATATACAGATATTTATTCATTTACATTTTATTATGCAATATTGTACCTAGTAGCCGTTAAAACACCTTAATAAAAATTTTATAATAAAAAAGATATATTTTTTAATTTTTAAAAGAAGGCGATAACTTTATGTTATAAAAATTTGTAGTACCTAACTTACGAACCAACAAATATCATTTGTTTTTGACTAAAAAATAAATATTTGACAATAAAGTTTATGTATGAAGATAGAAAATTTTAAAATAAATTAATAAATAAAATTGTATTACTTTTATTATATTTTCGACATTGACACATTGATTATATGTGTATACATTTATACTGTCTCCTTTCTATAATTTTTGGGTAAGAAATACTTCATTAATTTATTTTTACCAAATATAAAAGGAAGATATTGACAACCATATGTATATTACACACAGGTCAAGCACCTTTCCATTGTACTGACATAATCGAAGCTGCCCGAAAATTCGAGAAATTAATAGATCGGGTGTATAAACACAAGCAGAAATGACCGCAAGGACTGTAGTTCTTGATATAATTATCGTGTAAATAAATAATGCGTAATATTAAGTGTTTAAATAAATATTGTTAGTATTTAAGTCATTATTAATTGTGTTACTTATTTTTAATATCTTTTTTATTATTTATTATTAGTTCATTAAACTTAATTATATAAATATTGGTGTTTCAATTATTATTACCAAAATGTTACAATATTATAGTACAACCGATTTTAAAATTTCAAAACTTCATGCATTCAAATTAAAATTTATATTTATGTATATTTGAAATATCATTATATTTAAAATACGATATTAACAAAATTATAAGAATCCACTAAAATTATATGCAAAAGATAAATACGAAAAAATAATCATAAAGTTAATATTTGCAACACCTTTGATACTACATATGTAAATATTTATAAAACGTGTACTTGCAGTCTATGTTTTGACTTCAGGTTTTACGTCAATTATATTTAAAAATATAATCCATTTTTTCATAACATAGAATCACGCCACTTATACATACATTAAACATTAGTAATTATGTTTGAAAAAATTATTAGACTTTAAACAAGTAATTTAAAATTATTGTCAAAGGTACGAACAACTAAAATGTAAACCAAAATATATATTCTAATAATGGTACAAACATTTACTGTGTTGGAATATTTTACAAATATTTTAACAGTTGCTGTCATTATGCTATTACGGGCAAAAACTGTAAACAAAAAGTAATTATAGAGTTGAAAATTTTCCTAAATTTAAATTGCAAAATATTTGGACTATAATTTATAGGCTATTCATTTAAAAAACTTTTTTTCCCTGGGTGGGATTTTAGCTTTTTTATGTTATGTTAATTTGTAATCGTAGAAAAGTATATTAGGTATGTGTCTTGTTTATTATTAAAATCAAGGTTTTCATAATAAAATAAAAATAATAAATTACTAATTTTGCATTTTGCAATATAAATGCTAAAGACGGATGACATGACATCACAACAAAATTTAATCTCTTATAGTTCGAGAACGAAATAATATTTAAATGAAAAACTAAAGAATAGCTGTAATAATATTAAATAGAATATAAGTCTTTGAATTGCGGTAGGTTAGAAGATCAGAGTATCTTTCCAATACTACTACAAATAACCGTACATCTGGCATCCTAAATAAATACAAATCGAAAAAATAAACCGCTTTCGTGATACACAAAATATAAGATAATATTTTAGGTATATTTCCTCATCCAATATTACATGACTGAAATATCGAATTCCTACAAACGACTTCCATTTGTATTCACGTCACGAGGAATAAAAATCATATGCCGCTGGAAGAAAATTTCTCCGAAAATAAAAGGCGCAAAATTTCGCGTCTGTGGTTGTTTTATTTGGGCTGGAAACAGGTACAGGACGCAGGAATCCGAAGACCGTTTAAGTGCTAAAATTAGTTGGAATAACGTGGTGGCAATTCAGCTCGTCTAGGCAATAAATTCATTCGGGTCACGAATGAGAAATCACGACATACCTCTCAATTGTCTCAACGACTTCGCTGACGAGTGATCAAGGCTAACGCGATACGCGATGGATTCGTTGACGCCTGGTAACAACAGAGCATCAGCATGCACCGTGCATCACATTTCGGACTCTGCCACTTTGGCACTCATGCTATCGCAAATATTACAATAGAAAACCAAAACAGGTAATCTTAGCACAGAATATTTTTTTCAATATTTCTTTGAGGGTAAAATTTATTTCAATGACACAATCAAAACAAAACATTACGAGAAAAAAGAAATACTAGAATACACACTTTAGAGTGCTCTAATTGTTGAAACACTAAAACAAGGGCATAATCTTGAACAGCAAAAACTGCTTCAGGATGTGCTCTGGCTTCAGTAGGTAAAGAATTAAAACAAACATTTCAAAATGCTGTAATTCCTGACCTACTGAAACCAGAGCACAATCCATAGCAACAAAAGCTGCGCTAGAATGTTCTCTGGTTTTAGCAGGCAAAGAATTGGAGTAAACAGTTTTAATTGCTCTAATTCTTGACCCTCTGAAACCAGAGCAAAATCCAGAACAACCGAAACTGCTCCAGAATGTGCTCTGGTTTTAGCAGGTCAATAATTAGAGCAAATACTTCGGAATGCTCTAATTCTTGACCCACTGAAACCAGAGAACAATCCAGAGCAACTAAATCTGCTCCAGAATGTGCTCTGGTTTCAGTAGGTCAGGAATTAAAGCAATCATTTCTGACTGCTCTAATTCTTGACCCACTGAAACCAGAGCACAATCCAGAGCAGCAAAATCTGCTCCAGAATGTGTTCTGGTTGCAGCAGGCCAAGAATTAGAGCAAACACTTCGGAATGTTCCAATTCTTGACCTACTGATACCAGAGCACAATCCATGGTAGCTAACTCTGCTCCAGAATGTGCTCTGGTTTCAGCAGGTCAAGAATTAGAGCACACGTTGAAGCGTGCTCCAACTCCTGGCCGGCTGAACTAGATCACCTTCAGGGCAACAAATACCCTAAAAGGCGGTCTAGCCAGACCACCAGGCGGGGCGGAGGCCCGGAGGCCCACAACCGCCTTAGCGCCCCGCAAAGCGGGACTGAGTGCTAACGTCACAGGATCCCCGGTATATCCTCAGACGCGCATTATTATCGGTCATGTGGATTCCTATTGGCTGATATTCAATTTGAAATTGTGGCTATTCTAGTGGGAATTTTAAAATGAAAATTTATATACATGGGTACTTTGATGCAAGGAATTTATTCGTAATATTTTTAAGGTTAACTCATACCCACTTTAGGCTAGTACTCAGTTACTTAAACATGGATGGAGGTAAAATAATTCTTTAAAATAATAACAATTCACGGTTTTATCACTGACGTAAAAAAATTCTGCGGTAAGGAAAATGCCTCTAGGAACATTTTCCTTGGTATAAGCATGAGGAAAGTAACTGTCTAAGATTTTTATATAATATTTATTAATTTTTATTTGTCGTGAATTGATTGAGAAAACCCCGGATTTTATATAAAATGTTTAATTTTTTTACTCCAATGATAAGGATTTGAATTCCATAAAAGCATAGTAATCATCCTTATTTAACTAAATATGACTTTAGTAAATAAGTTATTGTTAGCATTAAAGAAAAAATACTTGATTTTTTGTTACCGAATGGGAGGTGTTGAAATCAGCGAGTAGTCGTCACTTGTTCTATCTCGGTGGAGGCGACGACCGATGTGCAAATGTTTTCGGGGAAGCGCTGAGCAGTGCGTTTCTTTTGTTTTTGGTTGCAGGGTAGATGCTATAGTCCGATACCTCCAGGTGCAACAACGCGTGCGTTGATATTTTATCACCTCGTACCTCGGGTTTTTATAAACTCGATCACCTGAACCTCGTTAACATTTTCCAGCACGGCTGAATGCATGTCGAAGTAATAACAGTAAATATAAATTGTGTTTTTATTGTGTAATAAAGGATTTCGATGCATTTTTACCTGTCAAATTAAAAATTATTCTTGATAACTTAATCCACGTTTCAAAATTTTATATTTATTCAAGCAATTATCGTGATAAATGATTTAAGTTACAATGGAATTTTATATTTTAAAATAATTTTTTAATCTTTTAATACTCGTGACAATGTTAAACCTATTATTATTTTTCATTTTTATAAAATAAAATTATTTTCTTTGTATAAATGACAGTTAATAATACTCAAATGCTTGTCACGTACGCTTAACATTTATTTATTGAAAAAATATGTTTTTATAATCTTTCATAATACACCCTGAAACATATGATTACTGACAATACATTTGTTTCAGTTTTGCTACATTTAACAATTTAAAATAATGTTTGAAAATAGTTTCATAACGGTAATAATATATAATATATATTTGTTACGTTCCACAGTAATATTAAGATTAAAAAATGATGAATGTAAAACAACCATACATTGTCAGAAAGTAAGGTTATGTACATGAAACAATAGTATTTATTGCACATTATACCATGCAATACCGTCATTGTTATTCTGTAGTAAGTATGACAAGAGACAAGGATATAAAATATGTTATGAAACTAATTTTCCATGTAATGGAAATAATTACATTAGTTTTGCTAGACTATAACTTGCGAAAAGAAAGCGCATAGTTTATTTTATTATCAAGGTGTTCTTGACCCTCATAATTATCATAAAATAAATATATCTACGTGCCGTATTTACTCTATTGCATATCTTTACAATTATTGCAATAACTATTTTGTGAAATTCGCGAAGTAATTATTACTTATCATAAAACATGTTTTTATTATCTTTAATTTGTTTTGAATCATACTTCGCTTATTATTTTAATGTTACAATTTTCTATTTGGTACGTGTTTTACCTTTGATAAGTTATCAGTTCTAATAGTTTTAGTGCTAAATACAAATAAATTGCGTATTGTTTTTTTGTGAACATAAAGCGCCTTTTATTTTAGAAAATATTATTGTTCTATTGCATTTCCAATTTTAATTACTAAAGATTTTAATTTTTTGATCCTGGTTCAAATTATTGTTCACAAATAAAAATACAAAGTAAGAAAACATAACTTTAAGCTATTCTTCAAAAATAAAACTTTATTATTTTATAAAATAAATTATAATAATTTTTGGTAATAAAGATTAAAATGTATCGTCTAACTGTCATTCTGGATTCATGAGAAAATGTCCAAAAGCAAATTACTGTTTATAAAATATATGGTAAATGCAGAAGGGAATAATTTTTGATCAGCCCTTGAAAACTTATCATATTTTGTAAAAGTTGCATTCCATCGTTTGATGAAGTACGACGCCCGTATATCAGTACAAGCGGCTCTGATCACGATGTGGTCAACCGATTAGGTTAATCACATAAAAATGGAAGCGTAAATAATGTTTTAAATTTAAGTTTTTAATTATAATTTGTTTGTAATGTAAATTATCTCTAAGAAAATCGTGTGTCCGTTCTTCTCGTTCTTTCGCACTCTTGTAGCGACCAACGAAGGCATCTTCGTCATCTAACTCATTCAAGGTAAATCATAAGAGTATTATTCATTTCTTCCCCGCTGTTTCAATACGTTTAAATTATTTCTAGCGTGATATTATTTGTAAGTTCTGGCTATATATTTATGCTTCTGATTGATCACTTGGGAATGAAATTACCGATAAAAATTAAAAAGACTGCTCTAAATAAACAATTAAGAACCCTTATATAAAAAAATTAATAAACAAATATTAGAATAATTTGAAAAGTTCAGTCTTCACCGGAAATCGAACCCAGGAATTACCAGTTGTCGCAGTGTTGCACAGACCAATAGGCTATAAAGACTGAACTTTTTCAAATTATTCTAATATTTAAATTTCGTAGAATAGAATATGAAGACATGTTGAAGATTAAAATTTTTAAAACAGGTGCGTAGTGAAGAGTGTACCACTGCTAAGAAGCCATTGAGCACTTTTTTTTTACGCCACGACACTTCTGTGAATAAATCACTATGAAACTAAACAATTAACATTTAAAATATCAGAATCTACGGAATGTACGAAATTTGAATATAAGAATAATTTCAAAAATTCAGTCTTCATAGCCTAGTGCTCTGTACATCAGCCCGGCAAGGCGAAAGTCCTGGGTTCGATTCCCTGTGAAGACTGCACTTTTTCAAATTATTTTACTATTTAAACTTTGTAGAATTCGTAAACTCTAATATCTCAAATAATTATTGTTAAGTAATAAATAATTTAGTGACATTTTTATCATAAAGCCAACAATAACTTCAATAACTTCTAAGGTAATAAGACAAATCAACTTATTCACGCCTTTACGGAATTTGAATCTGCAGTACTTGGGTTATGAAGCCCAAACGCTAACCTTACTCTTTTAGATTTATTTCCTCCCTCATCCTCCCATTATCCTCCAAATGCTTCCCTCCATATTCCTTCCATCTCCCTGATAGCATCTTATCACTCATCCCCCAGCTGTAGTTTATCAGCGGGGTCGCATCTAGGTGATCGAGTGGCGCCTCGTGAGAAATGTGCGGTAACCGGACACTATCGCGAGACACACGACGCTGTCGCCACACCGGCCGATAAGCGTGACATAACGCACTGGGATGACCGCACGAGATATGAGGTAGCTTCGTGATGGAGGTTTAGGTTTAGGTTGTCTTGGTAGTAAGTATATTGTGTGTAGGAATTTATAATAGAGTCTGTCTACAATATGATTAATTCGTGACAATGTGAAAAATTAGAAAATAGGAAAATTGAATGTCAGTTTATCGCTCAGCAACTTTTTTCAATCTGAATTCAATCTCTTACCATTCTCGAAATATTCACATACAAACTTATACCCAAAAAAGAGGTTTTTATGAACTCGGCGACCTCACCAGTCGATTCTACTGGCAATATTACATAAGTGTTCCAAAATGCTGAAAATTGTAAAAATTGCCTTTCAATTTTCTCGATTTTGATAATTTTCATTTTTTCCTTGATAGAAATTGTTTCTGTTGGAAGATCCCCGAAGTTATATCTCGACCCATTAGAGGGCAATGTTTGAAAAACTTCTTTTTCGGGTCTAAATTTGAACGTAAATATATCGGGAACAGTAACAGATAGTTGAATCCTGTTTGAAAAATTGAAATCCATAGTTATATAAGGTACGAAAAGGATAAATTTAAAAAAAAATTTCCAAGTGAAAAACTCAAATTCCGGCCATTTCCAGAGTTGTACAAAAATCTGATTTTTATAAAAAAAAAAACATTGTTTTGGTTTAAATAGGATTTTTTAAGTCGTTTTAAAAACGAAGTTAAACAGATTTAGAAGTTCTTCAAAGTATTACCACATGGTAATATTATCCCCACACATTTTTCCTAATTTTTGTAATCATGGAATGTTAAATAACAATTGCAGGACAAGTGATTTAAATAAATGCAACCCTAGATTTTTCTTTTTTCTCATTTTTTGCTGAATTCCATTTTACTCAATTTATTTTTTGTATTTTATTTATATTTATAATAACAATGATTTTCTTTAATTTGATAAATAATGGCAGCTTCAGATAAACTTCGGTTTACTATTATCAGCTGAAGTCATTAATTTTCATTTATGGACGAACATATTATCCGGACATTTTGCAACAGTACGTATTTCAACCTTGAAGTAGTCATCAATAATTTATATATTCATTCATACTCGTACAATCTGCATTCAAGTATTAATATTCATCATTTATCACACGACGTACAGTCAGTAATAAGCATTAAAACACTCTTGTATCAATTGTATCCAATTGTCCATTAAACAATAAATGTGAAAATTAATAATTAATCCTTTTTTATCCACACCTGTATTGATCAAAGTCTCAATGTTTTATCGTTGTAGTTATAAGCGAATTTTGTACGTCGCATGAGGTTAAAATTATAAAGAAAATAAAATAAAATAAAAAAATAATTTAAGATGAGAAGGTACAAGACATGGCATTTGAAACCGACGTCAGTCTAGTCTAACCCTCGCCTACACAAGAAAATATGTTGCTTCAAATTATCCTTCTCTGCATGATGCACTTTTTATTAACCACTCTGCGAAATTGCAATATGCTTGTAGGTCTATACTATATAGGAATGTATTCCAATATGATTTATATATTTCTTGACACCTAGGTTTAAATGACATTCATATTTCTTGAGGAGTTAACGCTATGGATATTAAAGAAAACAAATATATATTTAATGATAATAAATATAATAAATTATATTGTGTTTTTCTATTGTCTATTGTATTGTATCTATAAGTTGAAAAATAATTATGTATTCAAATATAATTTAAAATGATTTATTGCTTTGTAGATACCTAACCTTAAAATAAATATTTATTTACAATAATGTTAATTATAAATTGTTTCTATTATTTATTGTATTATATCAATATGTAAAAAAATATTTAGTAAAAATAACTGCATGTGTGTAGATAATATTAGAATATCAAATGTACAAAACAACATATGTTAAGTGATATGATATATATTATTCCAGATTTATTAAACAAATAATATATTTCCAGTATTTTCCAAATCAAATAATATTGCGTTATATTTTTATCTCGAATTTTATCGCGAAAAATTGTAACGCAATATTATTTTATTTGGAAAATACTGGAAATATATTATTTATTTATTGTTCCTAACAACAATACCTTTTTCTTAATTATAAATTAAATTTGTCTGGCACTCGAAATTTTGAAAATTCAAACATCCGTAATAAAGCATTTCTATGAGTATTATTGCAATGTATTCTAACATTTTAAATGTTTACAACGAGGTTTACAATGAATATATTTAAAGTCGATTGTTTGCAGTTCGATAAGTGTAAAGAATAGCTGGGTATTGTTAACTTAATATTAGGAATTCAAAAGTCAAAGAAATTAACTTAACGATAACTATATGTAGGTATTTCATGACAAATTTACTTCTATACTAGTAATACAAGTTTATGTATATAAGGTATGGATTTCAATACTGTCAATTAGCTTTCTAAGAAGCATTATTTATTATTAGAATTATTAATTTCTTTAATGCAATTTAAATAAAGAGTTTGAAAAATATTGTATATCTGATTTAATATTTTATAATGTCGATTTGTTTTACAAATAAAAGTTCTATTGATTAAGTGAAAATGTTTTGAAGATTTCCATTTTTCCATTTCGCATCCTAATGATTCTCCGTCTCTTGAAATTACAATAATTTCAGAGTCATAATTTCAGAAAAAAAAGAGAATAATTGTTTCTTCGTATGTTAATTGAGTGAGTAGAGTGTTTATAATTCTACTACCCTGAATCTAGTTGGCTGAACTCCGGGTTTATTTACGGGGTCTGAGACAATGAAACAGTGAAATATGGCTTATTCTCAAAACATAAATTTGCATTCGAAATGCAATGTTTCTCTCCGCTGCCCGCCCACACAACTTCTAGACACGCAACCAACAAAGAAGGATGACTTTTTTTAGATTTCCCTACCCTTAACAAAAACTAAGTGGATGTCACTTTTTCACTCCTTGCTTTTTTCAGAATCTTTGTTTCTACACTAGATACGTCTTTGTTAAATTTTTTTACTGTCATAAATATTTTTTGTCTGTTTCCCTAAGTTTCCCCCAGAACAAAGAATTTTCTTCACTTTAAATAGATATTTATTTATTTATATATACAGCTTATTATTATTTTAATATAATAATATAATTTTATAATTAACTAAATTTTAAAAATGTTGATTCTTCTATAAATAAAATAAAAAAATGAACAGCTGAATTGGAATTACAAAGATAACTTCTAAAATAAAATAATTTTCCAGTAAATTGATATAACCTTGTTCCTTCATTGTATTAATGGTATCATCTGTTAACTATTAAATTACTTCGGAATTAAGAAATAAATTAATTTTATCTTGCATTCCTTTCAAGACCAGATGTTTTGAAAATGTTTTGTTTTTGTTTTTGTTAGTACGAATAAGCAGGGCCGGCGGTAGGGCATGTGCTGCCCTTCTGCAATTTATAAAATGACGCCCCATTTTAGATTTTGTTTAGTATTTCGAATTGTTTTATTAAAATGTATTAAACATTTATTTAACTAAATTGTAAAGACATTTAAAATTGGTTGTTAGTAAGTAAGGTAAATAAGATCTCATTTTCGATTTTATTCTCTCGCTTTAATATCTTCATTGTATTTATTTTCAAAACCTAGAACCCCATATCAAAATTGTGTAAAGTTAATACAAACCAAACAACAGTATTAAACCAAAAATTGTGTTGACAAACGAGAAATATCTCAAAAAATCTCATTTTTGTGTCCAAAATTTTGATTTTGGGAAATAAAGTACATTGATAGATCTTGATGCGCTGATTACAAATTTTCAAACGGAATTTAATTATCTCTTTTCGTTCCTGAGATAATTACTGTGAAAGTAGCACCTCAAAAAACTGTGTTTTATGGCTATATCTCTAAAATGGGTACAGATACAAACTCAACGAATTTACTAATCGATTCTACGGGAAAAGTTACGTAAAGAAATGTTTTCTCCGCATATACGTTCTTTGGAACGATTAGGAGAAAAATGAGAAAATCGAAAAAACCTAAATTTCAAAATTTCTCCGAGGAACTTTTTTTTTCCAAAACTTTTCATTTTCTAGACTTAAGTAAATATCGATGAGCTGATTTCAATTTTTCAAACCGAATTCAATTATCTCTTACCGTTCTCGAGATATTCGTATTCAAAGTTGAGTTTTGGCAAAACCTAAAAAAACAGGTTTTTTAGGTATATCATTTTAATAGTTAGGTTTATGACTTCTGCGACCTCACCAATGGATTCTACGGGCAAAATTACATAAGTGTACCAATTTTCAGATTTTTACTCGAAAGGATACAATTTTTAGAAAGGAAAAACGGAAATGGCTATAATCTGAAAAAATGGCAAGGGGTATACCTTAGATTTTTTTCGATTTTTGGCCATTTTCAGTTTTTTTCCTTGTAGAAATTCTATCTGTTTAGATAAAAATCTGAAATTTGGTACACTTATGTAATTTTGCCCGTAGAATCGAATAGTGTGGTCACCGAAATCGTAAACCTAACCTTTTAAGGGGTATACCTAAAAAACCTGATTTTTTAGGTATAACTTTAAACTCAAAGATCTCGAGAACGGGAAAAGATAATTGAATTCTGTTTGAAAATTTGACATCAGCGCATCGATTACTAGTTAAGTCCAAAATATGAACAATTTCGGAGACAAAAAGTTACGAGGCGAAAAATTGAAATTTAGGTTTTTTGGTTTTTCTTATTTTTTACCTAATCGTTCCAAAGAACGTATATATGGGCAATACATTTCTTTATATAACTTTTCCCGTAAAATCGAATGGTATAGTAGTTGAGATTGTATCTCTACTCATTTTTTAAATATATCAAAAAAACACACTTTTTTGAGGTACATCTTTGGTAGCAAATATCTTCGAAATGAAAAGAGATAATTAAATTTGGTTTGTAAATTTAATATCAGCGAAGCTAACTCTTTAAAAAATGTTACAAACAAAATTTTGTAAAATTTGAAAATTTTCGAGCTAAAAATTCGATATTTTCAAATATTTTCGGCTTTTCGAAAAAATACAGCAATAGCGGATTTAGGAATTACTTCCCCTGTTATTACTACATGCATAAACTATTCAATTTTTTAATTTTTTATTTTATAAACTCACTTTTAAAAAGAAGAAAATATATATATTTTCTAGTACCAAAATATTCGTTAAAAAGTTTAGTATAAGTTCTGTCGATACATGACATTTATAAATTATTTCTAATTTCCTACTAATTTCAACCTTTCAGCAATTAAACCTCAAATAGTACTTCACCGTTAAGAACTATAATTAAAACCATATTTCATAGTAATCATCGGTTTTCAAGCTATTACATGACAAGTAACAAATAACAGTAATTTTCCTCAAAGTTTTGAAATTTAAATACCCATATTACAAAATCTCCTACAGTACACATTAAATAGAAAGTTCATACTTATTCTCAAAATACTCGTTCCTCGCAGAGAATCGTAAAACATGGACTGTAACTTAGTAAACGTACAGTTAACACATACTCGTATGTTATTTAAATAATCACCTGTCTAGCTCTATGTAAACAATCATTAAAATATGATTTGTTATGCATACGTTTACCAACAATATAAATGACTGGGAACTTTAGTTCTTTAGTTGCTCGTAAGTATAGGTAATATATATGTATGCTTGTAATTTTTACATATTTTAAAAGAAAAATAAATACTAGGTGTAAAGAAATACTGTATAATAAATCAATGTATAGTGTTGTAACTATATTTAAATATTTGTAATTTAAATGTAACAACCATATTTGTAAAACTGATCGTTTAAGAAAAATTGAAGAGAAACTTGAAAATGCAACCAAAATAACGCAGACGTATTTGAGGAGAATAATAAATGGTTCATGTTCACATTTTATAAGAAATGTGTGGTTGATAATTGGTAAAATAATGTAATTATTTATTCAAGATAATCAAAGTACAAATGAGAAAAATTGGTATTTCCTTCAAAACTGGGAATTACATATTATAGTGGTCAGTATTTTTATCACCAAACAATATACATTTAATGTTTTCTCATAAACAATATATTCTTCATTTCCCAAAGTCATTGTAGTAGACGTTAATTTATAGTACTAACCATAATGTAACTGACTTAATTCAGAACACCCTGCAGTTTACAATCACCGTAGTATCTAAATCTAACTCTGATTTTTACGTTAACGAGTAATTGAGACCTACCGTAAATATATATCTTTATATATGTAAACACACTCGCTTGAAAGGTTAAATTTTTCGAAAAAAGTTCAAAAACAATTAGCTGCAGAATATGTTGAAATTTTAAATATGGGACTGATTGGAAAATCGTCTCACTTTCAAATGAAATAAGTTTAAATGAAGAAGAGCAGAAATGTTTAAAGTTTAATAGACCCATAAGGAAATTATGTAGCGTCCATATCAGATTTTTATATACGTTTAATATTTATTATTTTATGAATAACATATTTTACGGTTCATGAACTTTTTCATTTAATTTCAAGCCCAATTTAAATTACGATGGTAACCAGTATTACCACCTATATCGATTTTTCGGTAGATCTACCGATTTCCTCTTCAATCTACCGATTTACCAAATTTCATTGATTTCTACCAAATTATTTGCTCAGTCAACATAAAAATTACATCAAAACAAAATACAAAATTGTTTTAGTTCTAGTAGTAATCAATTATTAGGATCCTTTTCCGTCTATTGGCAAATTGAGTATACATTACTCGGCCAATTCTTGAATTTTAGACAATTTTGCAACAGCTCTTCAGTAAAAGTTCCTTGGCAAAGCCCTTATTAAAAACAAAACAGAGAAATCGTCTTGGAAAAAAATCTATAATAAATATTGTTAATGTTTTGATAAATTTAAACATATAACTTAAGTAAGTTATATAGTAAAAAAAATGCATATTGATTATCAACATATACCGATATTCTCCGAAAAATCTCCCGAATTCGTTACATCCGAACGTTAGAACACTGACGATAACTTTAAAGTAATTAGTATTTTGTTCTTAAAATACTGTTGTATTTAGAAAAAAAAAGGTTTATAGAGTGGCATTTAAATTAATATTATTATCATTATTATATTATAAATGCGACTGGTTTACAAGACCCTACTTTCGGCAAGCGTAGACAAGTATGAATAAACAAATGCACAAGTTCCTACCTGCGAAGGGAACATCGCCGACGAACTCCTCCACGTGGTTGTCCGTGGAGACGCTCTTGTCGGAGAGGGAGATGCTGGAGGAGAGGCTCCCGCTGGACTCGTCGCACGGGAACATCAGGTACTCCTCCTCCGTCTCCGTCTCCATGTCCTTCGACCGTCGCTTGTACTCCTGCAGGACATGGACAGTAGAATGAGGGATGGATTTACAGTGAGGGAATTGTGGAGGTGGATTTATTGGGGGATGGAATCTCATATATGTAATGATTTTTGTTTGACAAGTAAAATAATTATAGTTGTTTTTAAATAGTAAAGGATTTGTGGATCTATTAGTTGGAAGATGAATCCTCAAAAACCGTTATTTCGCGATACATTGTTTATACAACAAAATATTTTGTTTGCGGTATACTGCGCTAAACTTTTTTTGTAGTTTTATGGTACAGAAGATGAAGAATATTTTATAAAGAAGAATACAAGAAAAGTCCCAAAACTAAATTTTATGTTTATCAATAGAGAATTAGTTTTATTCAACTGGATAATTAGTAATTAAAAAAAAAACTTTTGGAAAAGCGGTCGTTTAATAAAATCCGCTGATACACCAAGGTTTCGACTGTAAATCAGTCTTCATCAGTTTGATAAATGGTATTAAAAATCATTCAGTAATTGTTAAATTAACAATTTATTTAAAAAACTCCTAAAATATTCCATGTTGAAAAAAAGGCCACACTAAACTTTTGCCCAAAAAACTTAAAAAAAAAATTAATTCATACATTGATAGCAAGCTAGAAATGTACAAATAATCCGTCATTTAACGTTAGTTAATAAACTAATTCTAATGTCACGAAGACATCCTTTATTTAGCCATTTTCGAAGTTTCCTTTATTAATTATCGATTTGAAACAAATGATATATTATTTTTTATAGTTATTTGCCGATGTTGTTGTTGGAAAATTATAATTTACGCGTGATACGTATCAAATATTTACCTCAAAAATTTGCTCAAAAATTACGTAGCCAAACTTAAATATAATGATGGCAACCTCATTTCGCCAAATTTGCAAACATCTAATATGTTTACATCAAATATTGACCAATAAACAAAACACACAACACGAATATTTAATTTCGTTGCAAAACCGTTAGCAATTTTCAAATTTACAAGCAATTAATAAACATTACACTCGCATGAATTACCTATGCAAATGCTTTGGCACTAATAAATTTCCTTCAAATCCGTAATTATTTGCGTTCGTTTGCGTTAAGTTTCATGTTTATGGGCAGCAAACACTTCTCCGTGGAATAAAACGCACTAGTCGCACTTATTTTACACATGGAGCAAACATTTACACAAGAACTAACCTAAACACAGCTACAAGCAACAGTCTGTGATTACATACGAGTGCGAACTGGCTAGGTTGCTTTCTGCTAATGCTAACTTATCTCTAGATAATGGTTTGTGGTTTGCATAGCGGGAAATATCGACAAATAAAACAATTCAAATTTTAATATGACGCTATCTTATATCAGAACGCAATTTTTTCAAGTTTGATAACCAAGTATATTTTCAAAACAGTTGCCAGTATCTATACTGTTTATAATCAACATAAATCATTTGTTTCTCTGTATTTATCAAATGATAAACGAATCATATCTTATTTATTTTATATTTTTATGATTTTATGAAAATATTACAACAATTGAATGGTAGTTAACAACAAATATCACGAGTTTTAAATTTATTATCGGTGTCTATCTGTAAGGATAAGGAAAGTAATATAATTATTACATAATGATTTGACATTTCGAAATTTTAAGTTTATAATTGGATATATGTTTTGAATCTTTGACAAAATAAACACAGAACAATAAATAAAATATTTGACGACAGTTTTTGTAAACCATGCAAGTGACAATATTTTTTTTGCCATTTTGTTTGAAAATTGGCAGGCACCAAGAATATTTCGTTTATCTTGAAAGATATGAGGAAGTGTAAATTTTTTGGATTTATTATTCTTTGAATATTGTTCGTTTTTTTTAAAAAACTGATTTATGAATTATTTACATTGTACAAGGATTATACCCCTGGGTATAAATATCTTCATAATGTTCTTAATGAGGCAAATAATATTGAAGTACTTCTGACATATTAATAATAAAATGTTTAAATAATGAAAATGTATATGTCATTCAATTTGAAATTAGAATTATGGACAAAAGGTATTAATTTCATTTAAAGCAATGATTTCTTTAAAAAAAGTCACTTGGTTTGTCATGATTAAAATGAAGCCAACCCTGGTTGACACAGAACAGGGACGTATCTGCCCTTTTGAATCCAAATAAAATATAATAGTACCGAATTTGAAAAAAAAGGCTTCTACTTCTTACGAATTTATTTCAATATTTGTTTAATTTTTCTAATATGATAAAAAAGTAAGTTATGCTATTTTTTAAAATATAAACATGTTATTTTCCTATTTTCCTCATATTCCAATGTTCTGTAACTCACACTTACAAAATGTTAATCTGATAATTTTTATAATTTGCTATAAATTTCCAAGAACAAAGTAGGAAATAATAAAAAGTATTTACATATCTTTATGTCCGCCTAGTGAAATGAATGAATTTAAATGAAGCACACATACCGAGAAGTCTACAGTGTTACAATAAATAAAGAGCAAAAGCGTTGGCGTAGTATTGCCAATTTCGTGAAAATCGTAGGTTTTTTGTTGTCGTATTACTCCCGCGTCCTCAACCTATTTGTCATTGTGATTTTTTTAGATTTTGTTTACATTTTATAAAGGATTTGATATTGACTAACCTTTCCAAAATGAGACAATACGGAATACGGTCAACCGAATTAAAAGTTTCTTTTTATATAACTGACTCACAATATTTTATTTATAAAGATATAAGAGTAGTTTTTTCCTCATTTTAAAGATGTTTCACTTTCCGTGTTACTTATTTTAAATAATATTGAAAATAAATATTATAAATTCGATTTTTCGTAAAAAGTACAAAATAAATATGTTTCTCCTTTTATTTATTAGATATAGGTAAATATTTGTATAAATACAAGGTCGCATGAAAATTATCAAACTAAAACTATAATATCGAGAGAAGAATATTCATTTACTAGCATTATAGATATAGGTTGCCATTACTGTTCCTTAAAAAGTGTGTGCTCTTACATTTGTAGTTGATTTACGAAATAACGAACAGACTTTGGAAATCCAAATCAAAATAAATGATTTTTATTATTGGTTATTATTGTTGCTTTTTTCTTTTGTATTGTAAACTTGAATATTAAGAATAGTGCACAAATTATTTCGTTTTTTTAAAAAGAGCACAAATAAAAAAAATGCGTACCTACATCGCACGTAAGAGGTAAAAATTACAGGAAAAATTGGTTGTCATTTTTCAGGTTCTAAAGGGATGTTTGCTTATATTTACGTTACAAAATAATTGTATTAGTATTTATTTTCTCTGTTTATTAATTTTTGTCTCTGAAATTTTGTGCAAACGATAAATTAAACATAAATTTTGTGGTGGTTCTTTTCCTTTCTTGCTAAATAGTTATTTTTGTTTAAAAGCGTGAAAAACAGTTCATGCTCGAAATACAAACAATATTTTTTTACAACATTTGTCTCGAAAAAATGCAGGAAAAAATAAATAAAATTATGCTAGTATTTCAGGAAAATATCAAAGTTACGTTTATAACCAAAGAAAAATGAAAGTTGTTTATAAATATTAAATTGTTAATTTCTTTTATATTTTATATGGTTCAATTCATATGCGACTGTCTTCTAATGTAACTATTTATTTTACACTTACCACCATTAAAATCACATTAAAAAATTACAAATATTTTTAAACACTGAATGATACAAATAAAAGTGGTTGTTAAAGCAAATAAACACTAAACAATCTTTCAAATCCAAACTGTACTAAGACAAATCTGCACTTGTTTTTATCTAGCACACTAGAGCCATCTGTTATATACCACTAAACGTACTATTATAAAAATTATGATAAAATACTAAAATTGTGTTAACTAGCGAATACAAATAGAAGTGAATATTAAAATTAGCAAATAAACACTAAAGTATTCTCAAGTGTTATGCGGGCGAAAGCACAGCTGCGCCATCTGTGTCAGCTCGCCAGACTTACTTTCCATACCTACCTACCTCGGCCACAGCTACCAGCTGCTCAGAGCTACAGAAGCAATCGCGATCTCGAAACGCAATTTCCACGCTGCACGATTCGCTGGTTTGATTTGGTTACATGGCGTGTTGCCGATATGCGCGCATAAACTCGCAATATAACACTTTTTACGGCGTGTTAAAGGAGATATATGCTCTCGGAATATCCGTTCAATCAAACGCAACCAACTGCACGATCGACTCATGGCGAAAAAAGGCATTAAATCAGAAGGAATGACATTTTAGACGATATTCACAGTTCATTGTTTATTCTGCGCAAAATGTACATAAGGGAAATTAAATACATTGTTGCAGTTCTAACTAGTACAGGGTGATCAATTGGAAGTGATAGTCACGTGATTTACAATTTTCTTTAATCACATCAAAACTATACTTCTAGGGATAAAAGTTTGTTATTTAAGTATCTATTTTTTATATAAAAACAAAAAAAAGTACTAATTCAGTTTTGTTTCATTGAAAGTTTCCTCAACCTATGTATCTTCTCTCATTGGGGCTCGAAAAAATAAGCGCCCCAATACGAGATAGTGGGCTGAGTTTTACATACTCCTAAGATCGGATCACTTCGGTTGTTTTCGTACACTGTACGGCATACAGTTAATATTAGGCAATTTTAACGAACTGTGAGTCCAAGATATCTTTTATGTCGTATTGTAGGTTTAGATGACAAGCAAAACTGTTTGCTTTCCTGATTAGACTTTTCCTATGAACTTTACTTTATTCATGTTTGTTTCTTTTTTCTAGTTTCTCATTTTTATTTTTATGTATAACTATTACTTATTATTTAGATTGTCTTTGAATTACGTAATACGTTAAGGGGTAGGAGGGTAGCATTACTAAGAGGTGGTAAGGAGTGTTAATTTATGCGTTACGTAATTCAAAATATATTTTCATTTTGTTTGTCACATTTGTATAAATAACTTTAGATTAGTTTACATAAAATTGAGGGGAGGTATTGCGATATGAAATATTAAGAGGGGTTGATGTTTTTATTACGAGGGACTATAATATAAATATAATTTAATTGTTGTTGTCATATAATTTTTATGGTTCATTATGTCAAAAGTATAGCGAAAAGAAATGATCCTCTAATTAATACATACGCAAAAATTGTGACAGTTGGGTTTTAAAGTACTAATCGTAATGTTTCATTTTAAAATTAAATTTTTTAACGTCAACTGAACTCTTAATTCTTTAAAGCCTTGTAAAAATATGAATGCAGTATTTTTATGAATATTAATGATGTCAAAATGCAGATATTAATGAGACAGTTTTCATTTTTTATAATCACCCTGCATAAAAATAAATCCACAATATCCATTAATATTTTTATCCCCGAAGATCCCTAGCTTTACTCCATTTTTTAAATGCATACAAAAATAATTAATAATGATATGTAAAAATGTACGAAATGTTAACAAGAGAACATAATGTGTGATCATGCAACCATAACCAACGCATATTCCAGTCCAGAGACCAAACCATGATGAACAATGAGTGGTCGGGCACATAACATTAATTATGATGGGGTAAACAACACGATGCATTGCTTTGCGCTGCCACCGTACCTTTAAATTAGCTTGACTTTGCTGTACTCATGCTACGGGCAAATTCCATTTCATATTGGACATAACCTCACATTTCATTCACGGCACCGTTTAACCTCACTTTTACATTTACAAACACATTTATTTTATACTCTTATTTTTAACAAATGGCGTCAAAAAAATGGGCCGACAAATAGGAGATCTACATTTTTTTCTAGTCCTTTATAGTTTTATCGTTAATTTTGATGTGAAACTACTTATTTGGTAGTTATTTTAATATTATGTCATGAGTAGTAACAAAAATTGTAAAGAAAATCTCAATTTGATCGGGTTGGCTGTCGGCATATGACAAAAGCGCATCAAATGGTAGTTTTTGTTACAAAAGCGCAGTAAAGTGTGTTATTTAAACACAAGTGACTGTATAATTGAAATACTTATATCTTAATACATTTGATATACCTATTTATTCAATGATGGAATAAAGTGAGGTTAGGTCAGGTTAAGGTAGTTTAGATTTGGTGAGGTTATGTAAAGTTAGGTTAGGTTAGTTTAAATTAGTTTAGATTTGTTGAAGTTAGGTCAGATTAGGTTGGTTTGATTAGAGTAGGTTATATTAAGTCAGGTTATGTTAGGTTAGTTAGATTAGATTAGGTTAGGTTAGGTTAGATTTGGGACGAAAGAGGAAGACTTGGAGGCATATCTCTGCGAATATCTATTTAAAAAGTACTATCCGCGTGCAGAACTTTAGTGCGATTTTGTAATGTTCATTTGGTGCGCTTCTGAAAAAAAAATACTGTTTGGTGCGCTTTTGTCTTACGTCGATCGGGTTGTACGCTACAAAAAATAATGTTTTTTTTTTAGTTTTTTGTAGGTTATGTATTTGACGCCATTTTCCTCCATTTTGGGTCAATTAGTTCAAGAGACTGTTAAAATAAAGAACAATAATTTAAAATAATTAGTGATATTTACATAAAAGTGCATACAAAATTATAAAATAAGAATGTTGCATGGTTAACTATTACAATGTTGATATCCGAAACTAGAACTGAAAGGTAACAAGTGCAACAAGCAATAACATAAACAATAATGAATAAAAGCTTTAATTATCATTACAACAAACTATAACAATACATATAGAATACTGGCTCATTTTCCACATGGCATAGTAAACAATCACGTGCTCACCTGACTGAGGGGTCGTATCCTGTCGTGGATGGACTTCTCCGCCTGCAGGGCAGAGGGCGGGGGATGGTCAGGTGTGGGTGGCTGCTGATAGTGCGTCGGCGATAAGGGAATGTGGATTAGTTTCACTACTTTCTTCTCACTCTTACTCTCTTCATTCACACTATTGGCTAAGTTTTCTTGCGACGACTTAATAGACAAAAACGCACTTGTTACATAATTCGTATCAGGGGCTGAACAACTTGTCACTGGAGATGAGTCATTCTGGCGGAAATCATACTGTTCGTAGACATCTCTATCGTGATGTCTTCTCAACTTTCTTCGAGGATTTTGTTGTTTTACTAACGTGTTTTCGTACATGGCTGTAATAGCCACTGGTTCTTTTGATCTTCTTGAGTCTAGATCTTCACTTTTCCCTCTGTGGAGTTCCCTGGAAGGTAAGGGGTCATCGAGCTCGTCAGCACCGAGGGTAAACACACAGTTCATCTCGACGTAAGCGTCCACACTTCTCCCATGTCTGAGGTGTGTCTCTCTCCGTCGGTCTGTATCGCTGTGTTTGCCGTCTAGTTCGTCGAGGTCGCTTTGACTACGGGCACCGCTTCTAGCCAGGAAGAGGTACTCGTAGGCGTTGTTGCTCACGCCCTCGGCGGACATGGACATGGGCTGTAGATGCGTGGGGGACACTGAGAGGTTCCGACGAGGTGGCTTCTTTGGAGGCGTCGGCTGGGGATTAAAGTTAGGTTAGGTTACATTAAATGTCATGTCGGACAGTTGTAAGGTTTCACAGAGGGAAAGATTTGTAAAGTATAGGGGGCAATTAATGCCTACTTATCTACTTATGTATTTATACTACTTATATTACTTTGCAATGAAATATGCCAATAAGACGCTAGTAATTGTTCCAACTTTTACTTCCAACAGTGTACAAGATACACAATCTTCTTTACTGAAACTATGTTGTAATTCCTGAAGTCCGTAAATTTATTTGTTATTTAAAATATTTGGTATAAATTTTGTAATAAGTTATATTATTATGTTTATAATACTTTCAATAAAAAAAAACTAACGTCAAGTTATAAAATATTCACTAGTTCAGACTTAAAAATCTATTAAGTACAATTTTCTTTTGGAAACATACTCGCACTGTACATGAAATAAAAGATGAGCTGTGTGAGAAGGAAGGTGTTCGTTGAATACGTTATTGCAACCAATGATTGCAAATTTATCCCGTTATATGATTCTCAAAAGTCATAAACAAAGTACGTACTAATATTACTTAGTATGGGAGAAGTAATAAAGTAAGTAGTAAAGTAATTCAGTCGTTTTTCGCAGGCTTTATTTCAGCCCCGACCGGTTTCGACTCCACTTGGGGTCTTCCTTAGTGAGTGAAAATCAAAAGTGGAAATGAGTCAACAAAAAATAAAAAATGGTGAACCATGGATGAATCATATTATATTGTTGGTATAGTTAAAATGATTTTTAATAAGAAACAGAAAAACGAGTGTGTTTGTACATAAAAACTTAATAGTAAACAATGGATAATTAAAAAAATAAATTTACAAAACCATGTTTTTTTGCACTAACGGTCAAGAACTAAGTTCGCTTGTAACCGAATATTGAAAATATGTGCGAATAGGCCTAATACCGAATAATTTTTCGGCTTGGTATCATCTCTATTTTATATTAATAGTGATTACATTTATATTATTTCAGTAGCTCATATTTTATTTCGCATACAATAATATCTTTTTGCACGATCGGTTATTCTCTAATGTTTACATATTGAAATTCCAAGGCATTACATTTATGATTAGAAATTACTGATCTGTAAGTAATTATGAACATTATTGAACGTGGTAAACAAGGTAACATCATAACGAATAAGGATTAATTTCAAGAATCAAACAAAAATTTTAAATATTTTAAATTTCGTTATTCGTGCAAAAAATATAATAAGCATTATGGAATCGGTAACAAGCTCTTACTAATTAATACGGTTACACTTGTTGTGAAGAGTTGATTCCATAGGTATTATAGTTGATTTTTTAATTAATTAAAGTTTCAAATTACAAGAGAGTATACACATATGTCTTATGCAAATGTAAATTTACATACGAGAATGTTAATATCAAAGGTGATGAAGTGTTCATTACAATACTCATATGAGTAAACATTGTAAAACATGTATATGTATATAGAAAGTATATGAATAATTCAATCTTTGTCTGAATACGTACCGAAACTTTACTGTTAGAACTCGGACTATGCCCCGAGTGTCCCGAGTGCCCTGAATGCCCGGACCCCCTATTCATCGGCAGGTACAACGGCGCACTCCCTGAATCATGTCTCCGGTCCCTGTACCCACAACTGGACGCCGTGGAGGACAGACTAATCTGGTCAGCCTCTGGAAACACGGAGAAGGAGAGATCCTCGGAATGCACGCTGGAGTCCATGAAGGACTTGGGTGCAGGGGGAGTCTGGTAGACGCTGTTGTCGGACCCTCTGAAAGAACACGGGGAGGTTGTAGCGTAGGACGAGGCCTCCGAGCTGCCGTCAGAGGAGAGAGTGCACTGGGTGAAGGAGAAGGTCACGCTGTCCAGCACGCTGGGAGACCGCCCCGGCGAGTGCAGCACAGGCAGGGGGACAGCGCGCGTCTTCTTCGGGAGGCGTACCGGCATGCTCTTATACACTCGCTCTCGTCTAGATCTGCAACATGCGGGCATGCAGCCAAGCGTGAAGCCATGCGTTTCCACCTCAGTGTCTACCGAAACTTTATGAATAAAACTTCATGTTGCCGTATTTAATAAAGTTTTGTGTTATGTTCTTAACGTTAATTTGATAAACCGGCACGAGTGAATTGCAAGAATTAGATCTGCAAGTTCACAGCTTGTTCCTGGAGTGTTAACTTCCTTTACAAAACTTCCTACTAGCTTCAAATTTCATTTTAGCTAATTTTATTACGGGACCTACACTTGTACGAAAATCTATGCAACATTATTAACAAACTTCGGGAAAACTCAATTAAAAAGGCCAAGCTCAGCAAGGGAATGGCTCGTGCGAACTTATAACTGCTGGGGCTCATCAACCTTCACAATAACAAACAATAAAAACAACATAACATTGTAAATAACCTTAATAAAAAAAAAGGTTTTTATCCTTTGCGTTAACAATTGTTCTGTTGCTATATTCAGGGTATGTAACCAAAAAAAATACTGGTTAACGGTTAACCCATATTGAGAACGTTATAAAAACAGGTTTTAGTTCGAAAACCGGTTTGTAAAAATTGGAAACCGGTTTAAACTAGTTAACAAACCGGTTAATTAAAAAATGAAATACAAATATTATGGACCAATGAAAAGCGTCTTGTTACGTGTTGTATAAAAGATCAAACACGATTAATCACAAAAATTCACATAATACCTTCATAGAAAGGCAAGTCATTTTTCAATTGTAAACTTGATGCATAAAGCTGACAAAGAGACTACATACTTTTTTGACTCTCATATAAAATGTAAATTGTAAAATCTGTCATGACTTATATACTCATGTATATTTTTCGTGCTAAATGATATTGTTAAAATAAAAGTTAATGTTCGGTAATACCGGTTTATTATTAATATGTTTCTTCAACTGTAAACAATAATAAAATGTAAAATAAAACGTGTTTTTTTGTATATCTTTCAATTATATGTACATATATACAGTAAAGCATATAATAAACGTAAGCACTTACTAATCAGTATGTTTTTTTCGTTAGATTATAAGCAGGCAGATTATGAAATTTAAAAAAAATGTGCGAAAGCTGCTGATTTATAACATTTCAATGTGCTGTACATGTAGGAAAAGAATTTATTACGTTTTCTATGTTTTATTTTTTTTAAATTACATTTAATTGGTTATGAATAGATTTAGCTTAGTAGTAAGTACTATGAATACCTAATTCTTATTATATGTATATAAAAAGATAAGTATTTGTATGCATTAAGTAGTAAAGTTAAATACGAGATTCACTGAGTAAATATTTCTACTAAAACATACAATTAAAAAGTTTAAAATGCAGTAATAAAATATGTAAGTTTATACATGTATAAATAATAAAATGTTGTTAAAAAGTTCATTTTTACCGACTTCCACAATACTATCTCATAATTGTAATCACAGTTTTTTTGTCCATTATTGTTTTAAATATTTTTGGCATTATGTATATCGAGATCATGTGGTCTTTATTGAATATTTGAAATGGAAATCGGTTTTTATTATTTTTTAAATTTAACAGAAAAATTACGAAATATTTTTTTATAAATTTGCGAAAAGACTCCAGGTCTTCGCAATACTTTCTTCTTGGATAGATTTCACACCTACTCTTGAAGATTAATACTATACTATAAAAATTAACAATGGATTACTTCCATAATTCAATATATATTTTATAACCTGACTCGTCCGCCTGATGATGTGGCCATTAGACCATGAAATCGATAGTGACGTAAATAAATGAAAAAAAAAAATACATTCTGCTTTAACCTTTTTCCTACCAAATATTTTTTTGGCGGATGTCTATAGTTTTGATTATTTTTGGAATTATGTTTGCCAGTACTATCCATATGGTCTACATGTTATGTTTAAAATGGAAGTCAAATAATGTTATTGTTTAATTGTAAGAGAAAAATTGGCAACTAAAAAAGTTGGTGTAAAACAAATAAATAAAAATCTTATAGAAAAACAATATTTGGCGGTGCCTTTTCTATATATATTAATAAACAAACGGTTGACAAGCCCTCTTAACTATAAACTACAACTCACAACAACCATGCTCATCCAACATCCAACACAACACAGAACTCACATAGACATGGCACTGGTCCCCGACACCCGCCTATCCTCACAGCCGTCCACGGAGCGGCTCTGGCGGTAGTAGTCCCACCTGGAGGGCGACGTCCCGGGGGAGACAGACTCGGCGGTGAGCGAGCGACCGCGCGACGACGGCCGCACGTTCTCGTACGGGCTCCCCAGCGACGAGTCGCCTGTGGGCACGGGGGGGAAGGGCTGCGAGAGGGACTCGTCCATGTCGCTGTCGCCTAGGAGGGAGCCGTTACCGCGGGCGTATTCTGCAAGGGGGGAAAATATAAATTAGGATTGATGTTCTAGGTGGGTAGGTTGTTTAATAGGTGATAGTTTCTGGAATTCAGGCAACTTTATTCGATAATTTCAACCCAAAATTCCTTCTTCTGAAGTATACCCCATTTGGGTCAAAAATGTCGAGATTGAAATTAAAGTAAAGTAACCATTATCGAAACAAGATCATTCCTTCCTGGTAACACTATATATTTCAATTTGACGCGCAGTAGCAATATCACTGTGTAATAAAGAAATTTTTCAAGGTATTTTAATAATATTGCTCTATACAACTAATAGACCTTTGACAAATATTTTATTCACATGCTAAAAATGGCAATTGCTATTTTTAAAAGAAACTAAACCATGATTTAGGAACCTAACATAATCTAAACTAACATAACCTAACTTAATCTAACGAAACTTAACCTAATCAAATTTAACTTAACCTAAGACAAACATACCAGACCTAATCTAACCTACCCAATGTAACCTAACCAAACCTAACCAATAGCACAGAATAGTTACATACAGGAGCGGCACTCCGTGTCGATACCTTTCATATTACCCTTTTCAGTTCTATGACCTTGGAGCATTGTGTCCACCTTTAAATTTGTTGCCTTCCCCTATCTCTCCCTAAGATGTGACGAAATTTTCCGATTTTAAACAATGAGCCCTTTAAATTTGTTACCTTTCCCTATCTCTCTCTAATTTTTGTTTCTGTATCTTACTGTCGCTTCTGTATAAACCTATTCTATGTTAATATAGTTTGCAGTGGCGTAACTAGGGGGAGCACGTGCCTGCAAAGCGGGTGGGCCTCACTTCAGTTCTACGTTATTAAAACACAATAAATAGATACATAAGCAGTAGCGAAAATATATCGACACCATTGACATTTTATATATTCTTCAACGTCTTCATATTGAGCGCGTTTGAAATCTGCCATTCCCAATAATTAGAAGAGTGTCGCTTCTGGGATACTACTTTCATTAAACTGATGACAATGGGGTATGTGAATGTGACTAGTCAAAATTCATTATATAAGTCATAAAATATAAAAATCAACCATTTTGCAATAATAAAGTTATTAGCAACTTAATGTTTCAGAGAAAGGGCTTGTGATGTCAACATGTTAGGATCGTGGAAAAAGGCAGCGAACTTTATTCTTCATCCGTTTCAACCCAAAATTTCATCTCCTGAAGTAAACCTGATTATATCAGTCGATTCTACGGGAGAAGTTACATAAAGAAATATTTTCTCCGCATATACGTTCTTTGGAACGATTTGGTGAAAAATAAGAAAATCGAAAAAACCTAAATTTCAAAATTTTTCCGAGGAACTTTTTTTCTTCAAAACTTTTCATTTTCTGAACTTAAGTAAATAACGATGCGCTGATTTCACATTTTCAAACCGAATTCAATTATCTCTTACCATTCTCGAGATATTCGTATTCAAAGTTGGGTTTTTGCAAAACCTAAAAAACAGGTTTTTTAGGTATAACCCTTTAAGGGTTAGGTTTACGACTTCGGCGACCGCACCAATCGATTCTGCGGGCAAAATTACATAAGTATACCAATTTTCAGATTTTTATTGCAAAGGATACAATTTATAGAAAGGAAAATCGAAAATCGCAAAATCTGAAAAAATGGCAAGGGGTATACCTTAGATTTTTTTCGATTTTTAGCCATTTTCAGTTTTTTTCTTCTAGAAATTCTATCTGTACAGATAAAAATCTGAAAATTGGTACACTTATGTAATTTTGCCTGTAGAATCGAATGGTGATGAGGCCGAAACCGTAAACCTAACCATTTAAGGCGTAAACCTAAAAAACCTAATTTTCTAGGTATAACTTTGAACTCATATATCTCGAGAACGGGAAGAGATAATTGAATTCTGTTTGAAAATTTGAAATCAGCGCATCGATATCTTCTTAAGTCCAAAAAATTAAAAATTTTGGAAATAAAAAGTTTCTATACGAAAAATTGAAATTTAGGTTTTTTCGTATTTCTTATTTTTCACCTAATCGTTCCAAAGAACGTATATGTGGGTAAAACATTTCTTTATATAATTTTGCCCGTAGAATCGAATGGTGTAGTAGTTGAGATTGTATCTCTACTCATTTTTGAAATATACTCCAAAAACACACTTTTTTGAGGTACAACTTTGGCAGCAATGATATCCGAAACCAAAAGAAATAATTAAATTCTGTTTTTAAATTTGGTATCAGCGTAGCTAATTCTTTAAAAAATACTACAAACAAAATTTTGTAAAATTTGAAAATTTTCGATCTAAAAATTCGATATTTTGAAATATTTTCGAATTTACGCAAAAATACAGCATCAGGCTTTGGGAATTACATCCCTTGTTATTACTACATACATGAACAATTATATTGTTAATTATTAATTTCATAAATTCAGTTTTACGAAGAAAAAATCTGAACCGAATATCGAAACTTCCTAATTTTAAAAATAATAAAATAAAAGAATTTTAGCTTTGTGGTCCAGGACTCTTCCGTTGATAGAACAAACGATCAACTCTCCTTGTTCAAAAAGAAGTAGTGATAATAAATAATTTTGGAAAAGCCCATAAATTTTGTAAATTGGATACAGCACAATTGAATGTTCTTAATTTCATCTCTTAATATAATTTATAGCACATTATTGAAGACAGCACGTGTTAAGAACGGCTGTTCTCAGCTCCGGGTATTCTTATTGCTTCCGGAACCTTGTTATTTTGCGGCTGCAGGAGCAAACTTCCTTAACAATAAAACAATTTGTAATGCAGCATGCCAGGATAAATCAATATAAAGCAAATTTTGCTCAAGAGCAAAATAATTAATATGCAATTATGTAGTTAAGTCATTACACGATTTTTGAGCTGTAATTATTAAAGATTGTTGCTCGAAAATGTAATTACATGTTGTGATAATGATCTAATTCCCAGGTGTTCAAACATTTGATATATAATTGCTAAACATCTATTAATCAGAGAAACAAAACAAAAAATACAATCATTAGTTATTTATCAATAACTCTGGAGGATTTTCATGAAATAAAATTTCAAGACACGAAAGTTATTTCAAGAACTACTGAACTATATATTATACCACAAGATTAATTATTATTATTACCATTCTTAATAGTGACTTTCATATAAAATATTATAATTGAATATTTGTAGAATGGCAAATTCAAATAAAATAAGAAGTTTTCTATCGACATGTCATCATATCAGTCAAAAGGCAGAGCGTCGAGTCGGCCGAGATTAGGAAATTGTAATGGGGTATGTGATCAAATTTTGATTTTTACATGTACGATACTAGCCAAAAAAGTAATATTCCGATTTTTTAAATTGATTCATTATTCATAGTTTACGAAAAAAAATAATTATTACAAATTTGGGGAAGGGATGTTTTAACGTCAGCATCGTAGAATCGTGAAAGAAGATAGAAACTGGGAGTCTTCTTACATGATCACACGTCCCTTCTTCAGAATTTGTAATAACTATTTTCTACGACCATTTAGATATTTGCTTGTTGTATGTTTATTGTTGCTACGGATACTTACATTGTTTGTTATAAACACATTTTCTTTTCCAACGGAAACCATCGGCAATGTTAAGAGGTATAAATTCATATCTCGTTGTTCTGTCAAAATTCGTATTGTTTATTTTTTTTATAGCTAGTTATTAGAGAATAGTGAAATGAAGACATTTTTATTATTGAAATATTAAATCACCAATGGGTGAGTTAGGACCTGACCAGCCACCCATCACTAATGTTCACCCCCATAACACCAGATATAAAGCCCGTATGTTAAGGAATTGTCAGTAGTATCAGATCACCTGATGACGACAGCAGATTCTTTAGCTGTCGAAACGTTGTGAATTTTTTTTTACAAAATAAAGATAATGCAAGTTCAAAATAAATTCGTTTTAAATCAAAGTGAATCATTATCTTATAAATTTAAAAATAAGTTAAAATAATTTAATTTACTTGACTCCCTATTCAACCTAACAATATTACGCAGCAACATGACTCACTTTTGATGACAGACATAATCTCTAAAGTAGCCTGCGCGGGGAACTGGCTGAGCACGTCGGTGACGGTGTGTCCGTGGGCGTCCCGGGCGGAGAGGTCGGCGCCGTGGTCCAGCAGGGTGCGCACCACCTCCACCTTGCCGCAGATGGCGGCCTCGTGCAGGGCCGTGCCTGCCCCTGTGCGGACGTTCACGTCGAAACCCGCGCTTAACAGGGTTTCCACCACCGCTCTGCAATGGGAGAAATAGTGGGTTGAGGTTAAACATGTAATAGGTGTTTGTTTACTAAGGAATAATATAAGGTTTTAATTCATAGATTGTAATTAATGCTCGTGGCAGAATGCATACAAAACATTTCTCTTGACCATAACGTTGATAAAATTTAATTTATTTATGTTTCATTTTACTAAATTTATTAGACAATTTCTTAGAAGATTGAAAAGAATTAAACCTCTAGATTTGGGACCTAAATTATGAAGTAAAAACAACATAAAATTGGAAGAACTTCAATGCTCCCATTAATTCTCGCTAATTATTATTCAATTTATCAGATTTGCTTGTTGGGTTTTTTTTCTTAAGCAGTTGTAAATAAAGATTTAAATAAATAAAAAAGAATATGTTTCATTGTTAATTGACATATGTTAGAAGAATTAAATTTTTAATGAATATTATTTTATAAAGGTCTGTAGTCAACGAAATTAGCTATTAAAATAACTTCTGTTATTTGGTTATTGTCAGCGGTAAGTTAAAGAGATAACTGTCCTACTTGGAGGTAACTATTAAAATTGTAGGAGTTTCATATAAATTTAGTCCTCTAGCAACGAGTAAAAATTACCTATAAAAAGTTGGAAATAAATCTATCTGAACTATCAAGTTTTCAAATACTTTTCAAATATTCAAATCTCGATTCAAATAATGTTAGAAGTTAACTATTGATGGCGACGCGAAAAATATAATAAGCCACTCGAAATGTAAATACAATACAACTATTCTCGTTTGGTAACATGAACGTCGCTTCGCCTCAATTCGTACCTTCTCGAATGATACAAAGTACTTACAATAATACTTATTTAACATTTAAGCTAAAGATGTTAAATAAGTATTATTCCCTCAGTTTTTTCCCTAGGAATAAAGTAGTCTATTACGTATCAATTGTAAAATATCTAAATAAAAAAGCATATTCACTTATATTTAAAAAAAAACATACTGTAATTATATTTTAGGAAAACACATTTAGAGAAAATTTCATTTTTATTAACTTCAACCGCAACGGGACATAAGTTTTATAATCGTTTTATTTAATAATATGTAAACTGTCACACTTTGCAACCAACATTACATACATACGAGAAGGAAAACAGATTCAGTCTATTTTGAATTAATAACGCTGTCATTAAATACTCAAATAGGTTATATATTAAACGATGTTGTCCAATTATGTTATTATGTACTTGTCGATCAGTCGAATGAGCACACGAGTATTTGAACTGAAATATGTCACGTTACATAGTCACAATATGTACATATATAGAACATATAGAACATATGGGTAGATATATTAATAACTAACTTACACAATAGTATACATGAGGATGCTCATATTTATTTTTGTATTTTAACAGTTCGTTGCTCGTAACATAACAAAATTGACCTTTTATACTAGTCTCAGTAGAGCTGACATTATTTTTTATACTCTATGTTTAGTTTTATTATGAGAACAACAATAGATCACCTTGTAATAAACCAAATAAAATACAGGTTCAATATATCATGTGTTTGTTTCATCATCAGTTTCATTTGCAGTTTAATTGTGTAGGTTCTAAGCCTACAGCCTCTACAAGTACTTTATTTGGATACTACCAGTTCCTTACGTCCCTCGGTTGCTTCGCACCTCGGGGCACAACTTGATAGTCTTCTCAATCTTGAAATATTAGATATTATTATTGGTATCAAGCTTTCAAAGTAGGTCTTTTTAGACCGAAGATAAAGATCAGAGTTGGTAAGATTTGAATTAAGTGATTTTTTTTTTAAATAATATTTTAAACCAAGTTTTATAAAATAATACAGTTTATCTATAATTTATTTTTTTATAAACAATTATATATATTTACGTACTCGACAGACCTTGGTTAACTACTCGTCCCCACTGTTCTTTATTTACTTTTGACTTTTTCAACCTCTTTCATACATCTTATCTTTGGTCTGTCTCTCTTTTTTCTATCTTGCTTCCTTTTTATTATACATACATATTATACAACATAGTTGTCTCTAAAAATGAGTAGCAGATGAAAATATATTTTCTTATTTGGGAAATATTAATGTTTTACTAACTTATTTATAACAATAAGAAAAAAAATTAAACTATGTTCTGAAAACTACAAAAAATATCCATCTGTTCACAGAGCAGAGGTTAAATGAACCAGTAAATTACTTATGACTGTGTACAAATAAAACCACACTTTTAGATTACGTAAAGTTTTATGCACATGTTTATAAAGTATGTACATAAAAATTAGTTTTAGCATACCGAAGTAATAAGTAACTAATTTTGAATATAAAGTACAAAAAAATATGCCAATGTTTTAAGTAAATCTTGAGTTAATTAATTTTCCATAGGAGAGATATCACTCTAATGTACTTTTAAACCCAAAACTTTATCTCCTCAATCGGTCCATATCTCCCCCCCTTATCCTACTAATTTAAAACACAGCCTTCTAAAAAATGCGTAGTTGATGAATATATTGTATTGGTGCATTACACAGCAGTATACCCCGGCTTTGTTGATATTTACGCCGTGAGTGTATTTTGTATAACATATTTCACGCATTGGATGCCGCTAAATGGGCCACAAATTGGAGCGGGCGATGATTAAATCGCGTCACAAAAGCAATTCAATTTGTATCAGCTCTTTGTGCGGCCTGGCTGCGCACCCTTTGATAGCGCTGTCTGTAGCTGCAGATACCACGTGTTGAACCACGCGGGACCCCCGGGCACGGCTGTTTGTACCGGGGAGGTGCCAGCCAGGAAATTATGCATACGATTCAATTTGCGACCGGACTGATTTTTATCTAAAACTGGGATGAGTATTGATTGATGGATGGATGGAAAGTATGAATGGTTCTTGGTTTTAAATATATAAAATGTGTATTGGGTTTTATCTAAAAAGTTTGGGTAAAACCATTCAAATATTTATACAATTAATAAAATGTAATCAAAATCTATATAACGAACGTACTATAATACGAAATGTTTATAAGATCTAATATGCAATATACAGTCTATTGCGATCCTTTTCTCAGGTAGTGGTTTTTATTTTCGGTGTTTTTAAAATAATTAAATAAAGGCAAGAATTAGAGTACATCACAGGGGTGAGTACCCTTCTACAGGTAATAAAGATTACGGCGACTGGCTTTTATGGAGAATGATTTTGAACTAATCTCATTAGGGCAAGAATTAGAGTACTTCATAATGTGTGAGCAACATTCTTCAGGTAGTAAACATTACGGTGACTGGTTTTTACAGAGGGTGATTTTACACTAATTACATTGGGGGAAGAATTAGAGTACTTTATAGTGAGTGAGCACCCTTCTCAGGTAGTAAACATTACGGTGACTGGTTTATATTGTGATTGATTTTGAACTAATTTCATTAGGTTAGGAATTAGAGTAATTCACAGTGAGTGAGCACCCTTCCTCAGGCAGTAAACATTACGGTGACTGGTTTTTTTAGAGGGTGATTTTGAATTATTTATATTAGGGCAAGAATTAGAGTACTTCAAAGCGAGATTTATTCCACTGTAAGAAAAATTTGAATCAAATAGCATAGAAATTCTTACAATTAAAACAACTTTGTAAGAACTAGAAAGAAATTTTAAATTTACTTTTTATTGAGATACAAAACAATCACCAATAGTAATAGGTAAGTAAAAATTGAAACAATAAGAAATGAAGTTATTCAAGTGTAGTTTCAAGTAAAATATCACAAGTTTTGTTTAAAATGTGTATACATACATTTCCCTATAAATTACTGCATAAAATTAAATGCATATGAAAAAACAAAAAAATTAATTGGATATATATTTTAATTATTATATTAAAAGTATTTAAAATTAATAATTAGTTTAGTATCTTTAAAGTTTGTCATAGTATCAACCTATTTGTTGTCACACTTAAGACATTACAGTTATGCTGGTTGCAGATTCACAATTTGTAGTCTACCTAAAGGATCTTTAGTTTTTGTAGTGCGGTATAATCAGATATCCTGATAATGAATCATGTTTTGTATGTGTATAAATATGTAAATTTTGTCCTTTGAAAACAATGGTTACCTATTTCATGACACAAAATATTAAACACAGTTAAGACATATTTCAATCATCATGATTAAATTTTTGATTTGTTTTATCCCCTTTTTTTAAGAAATTTCTTAAATAATATTAAGAGAGCAATGTTTAAGGACTCAAAAGGCCCAAAAATATTTAGGTCCGTATCGAAATTTCTTGTACTTGTATATTTTTCAAAAGAAAGCATGTTCACCACTTGTTCAGGGACTAAAATTCCTAGATACGTCTCTGTTTTTAGATTCATAAGTAAGTTTGGAGGTGTATATTTTTTTGTTTTGATGAAGTGATTACATGCTTTTTGCTTAAAAGTGTAGAACGAAAAGAGAAACGCAGCATTAATTCTCCTGTGCATAACAAAGTGCGGGGGTGAATTAGGGGGGTGCAAGATCATCAGCACAGTGTATCAGTTCGGATGACATCGTTAGCAACTATCCTGATTTTAATATGAGGGAGGCTGTGCTATAACCAGCTTGTTTATTACCACACTCGTTACCCGACTCCACACAAACACACCTCATCATCACGGCAGCGTTAAGTCTAATTCCATTCGCCGCCGCTAGAGCGGCCATGCGTGCATATTAGGGCAGTGCACGCGCATGCGCACTGCACCTGCACGCAATATGCGTGTGTTGTCACGCGTGCATCTTGCTCTGATTGGTTGCACACACATGCCATTACATGAATATCCCGCTGATGCACTCATGCTAATCCTGTTCAGCGGCAGGAGCTGATGCTGTGTTGCTGCTCCCTCTCTATCTATGAAGTTGCTCTTTGTCCACGCTAACAGCAATGATTTGTATGTTTCAAACGGTGATAAGCGCAACGAAGATTATGGAGGTGTATTGTTCGATTAAATTATTGGTTTTGAATTACGTCGAATTGAACACGAGTTTAGAAATGCTAACGGGGGTACATATCTGTGTAATCACTCTCGATAAATCGAATCATCCTTTAATCCCACCACTTTTTTCCTACAGTAATTAGAAGTCTTTCCTTTTAGACAATAGTTCATTATTTCTTTATTACAGAAATTAAATAATTATCATTTATCTGGATAGTGACTTTTCGGCTTTCAAGTTCCCAATAATTTATCTATCAGATAAACGAATATATATTATACATTAGTGGAAAGACGGATTTGACGTTTATTTGATAGATATATTTTATTTCAAACTTTATTCGTACTTGGAAAGACCGAGCCTTTATTAAATAAGCCATTATTATAAAGTGTTTTAGGAATATAAGAAATCATTCTTTCAAGGTGATATTTTTAACAGAATTGTTGCGTTTTAAATTAATTGAAAAATTCATGCATAACGTTTTGAATCTTATATTATTTTTTATTTAATTTACACTGTCCAACAGATCGAAGTCCAGTAACAGAACAGGGAATCTAGAGCTTATAGTGGGGTATAGTGGGATTTTAGGTTTATTGTCACTGAGATTTGAAACCCATATCTCACACAAGTCCAAGCATACGAACCAAGTCACTACTGCTCTTATGTAGAACAAGTAAAGTTTTACAAATTTTTATTAAACTTGATTTTTACACCTCTGCCAAATTTATTTGAATGTGATAATAATCAATTTTTTTCTGAATATTTGCCACAATATTACAGAATAGGTTTATACAGAAGCGACAGTAAGACAGAGAATCGAAAATTAGAGAGAGATGGGGTAAATCAACAAATTTAAAGGGCTCATTGTTTAAAATCGGAAAGTTTCGTAACATCTTAGAGAGAGATATGGGAAGTCAACAAATTTAAAGGTCTACACAATGTTCCAAGGTTATAGAACTGAACTAATCTGACAATATTCCGAAACAATATATTCAACAAAACTGCAATACATATATAAAAATTTATTTTCTAATCATTTGGTTTAAAATGCTTAGTCTACGGCATTAAATATAAAAAACTTAATGAATGTATTTATTTTGGTTGTGCAAATAACCTCTGATAAATTTAAATGGCTTGGAATAGTAGCCGTAACGCCCCAATATTTCATTCTTATCAGCTATAACACCCAGTAATTTAGGTTTCAAATTCCTGCTTTCTTTTGCATGATAACATCGCGCAAGAATTTATAAGTTCATTTGCTTTGTTTACAGACAATAATGCCTGACCTAGGGCACTAATATTTCATAATTACGGTAGTGACGTCACTCCGTTTAACGGAATAAGCGAAACGTCTTGTGATAAGCGTGGTTGAGCTGACGCATCAAGTTCAACGATCTGAATCTCACTTTCAGGGAATTATGAGGAGTGTTGATATTGTTTTTTAGCTTGCGGGAACAAGTGACGAATTTGACACGGTTTTATTTTTTTGAATACACAAACTAGAATTAGTTAAATATATATTGCATATATAATTTATATAGATTTTATTAGAACAAATAATTAAATTTTCTAAGAGTTAATGCTCATACTGTAGGAGCAATGAATCAATAAATAATTATTATATTGCTTTCGATCTAATACTGTATATTCATATGTATGTTTCTAATTTGGGAAGATTTCAATGAGGTCTTGCAAAAAAAATTAAGTGAATCTTTTTTGTTTTAAATCGAACCTACATTTATGTGCCGATATATTTTTAGAAGATTCTTCAATTCGTTAGTTTGGAAATTCATACATTATATTTGACGTTTGAAACGAAGTGAAATTGGGAAAGAACCCAGATACGTCACTAGACAAGGGGTGAAGTTTGGTAATTCAACCGCGTTTTTAGAATTTTATTTTTAATAGCATTTTTTTTATTATATTAAAGTCAATTTGGGGAATAATAAAAAAAAACGTGTCTAATATTTTTCATTATTCTATCGATGAAAGCTGAAAAGGAAAAATCGTGCATTTCGATCCCATTTTTTTTTTTAATTTACTTGTTACGATTTTAATTTCAATTTCGATTAGCAGTTTTAATTGTGATAGCCACTTACTCTAGTATTACATGCAACCAGTAATACATATAAACATTAATGTCAGCAATACAGTAAGGCGATGCACTAGATACCAAACAAGTTACATGTTTTTTTTTTCAAAATTTGCAAAATTAAGGGTGATATATTTGAAATAAATATTTTTAGTGACAATTTTAATTATTTTATTTGTATGATAGAATATTATAATTAAACAACTATTCCTTTTAAATAAATACTTTTTATTCTGCGTTTGAAATCTTAAAATCCTCATAAGAGTTACACTTTATTCAGTGTTTCTTTCAAACTTTTTTACTCGGAGGAGTTTATTCATATTTTCTAGGGGTGATTGATATAGACGTATTCTAATACAAGTATAAATTATAATTAAAAAATCAACTAAAAATACGTAATTTCGAATGGGTTTTAATTAGTTTTCGGGGGTATCTGACCCCTCGACTACCCCTTCTGAAAGATACACTGACCGTATTTTTACCGCATGTGGAATTGATAAGTGAAGTTCACCGTTTCATAATAATTTTTACTTATATTTTGTTGGAGTAGATTGTCTTTTAGAGATCTACAACTTTTAGTACGAGTTCGAAATAATTCGTATACAGCATTATTTGCAGTAAAAATTGGCGACGCTTGGAATCTCCAATCTTACAAGTGAGCCACCGCTGCCCGTAAAAAATATTTTGCAAAATTACATTCGAGATTTTTGTGTTTGTAATTTAATGTTAAGTAATCCCTTAAAGGAAGCAAAACATCTTGTAATCTTGTAAAACAATCAATCTGCTTGTTTATTAAAACAATAGCCGTCGCGCCTCAACCCAAGTAACAAGCAAGCATCACACCGCACAGTCTGTCCCGTGCTGCCATCTCGCAACGGTGACGTTAATTAACTCGCACAATATGTAAATGCCATTAGAGCGACTGTTGCTATGCACTAGAGCCAGCAGCTAATTGGTGAATCGGTGCAAATAAAATTAATTGTAGTGATGTTGAACTGTTGCCGCTGGTGTCAAAAACTTTACACCTTCCGCGACAGTCACTTGTCGACTTGTCTGATGGATGATTCACCCAATGACGGCATTACTCATTAGAGGAAAAGGCAATGAAAATAACTCAATTGGATATTTACATTTTTGCACGTACCAATTGCTGTCGTCATTCAAATGTTGACTTTTAAATTGTATGTTTTACTTATTGCACTCGTTTAAAAAAAACATATTTATTTCTTTGAAAAATTTTGTAGGCTCTTTAAGAAAAAAAGTTGCCTCATGTGGGGGTCATTTTTATTTCTTTTTCCCAAAAAATGCTTAGGTTACTAGATATAAACAAAAATGTAAACTTTTGAATTTTCGTGTTTTGTTTATATCGTTTTTATTTCAATGTTTTTATATTTTTGATTGAATCGTTCTTGTAATTTTTCTCGAAGAATCGAATGGTAAAATCCTGAGATTGTGTCTTTAATCATCTTTAGAATATATTCAAAAACACATTTTTGAGGTGCTAATTTCAAGGCCAATATCTTCAGAATGAGAGGGGATAAATAAATTATGTTTGATAATTTTTAATCAAGACATTGAGATTTATCAACATGCATTGTTTTCTGAAAATTTTCGACAAAAAATAGGTATTTTGGAATATTTTAAATGTTTAAACATAGTGTTACTTGGAAACCTTTTTCGCATTGTATGTATTGGTTCACAATAGTCTTACAAAAGCAACCGCATTGTTTTTTTTTTTATAAATACGCAAAAAATGTTAGTATAATTTTTTTATCTATTTATTTATAACTGTATGATAACAAGTGTACGATAATCTCATTATCTAGTAAACAGTACACTGTATACAAGTTTTAATACGGAAAACAAAATCATAATAGAACCTACGCACAAAAGATAACAATATCACATAATAAAACGCATTATCTCATCAACTGATTAAAATAAATCAGTGTGCAACATGAAGGAGAGGATTATACCAGATCAAGATATTCATGTTACTGTCATTTGAAATTTAAACGTTTTCTTTAACAAATTCTTTTTATATAAGTTAATACTTTCAGTGAAATTCTGGAAAATATTGTTTATAAAAACAACAATAATAATAATCATTTGTTATTAAATTTTAGTAGGAATAATTATTTTGCTTCCTTAAATTACGTAATTTTAGGACAGTCACCTCTATACAATAAAATAGCAGAGTTATTATATAGGATTCAATTGTTTTTTTTTTATTTCAGTAACTTAATATTTTAGTTTTCTTTAGCATTTCAAATAGATATCATGTCGAAGTGTACAATCGCAAGTATATAGGCGTCAATGTGTGATTGTTATATTTACAAGTCAGAAGAAAAGAATATATTTTCTGTACTAAGTAAGAAATTAAAATGTAACTTACTTGTGGCCGTTTCTGCTGGCAAGGTGAAGAGGTGTATGTGGAAACACGATTCCTGGAACGGCTCTACGCATAGGTTGGATTAACTCCCGATGACGTTGTAATAGGAGTTCTACCGTATCCAGTCTGAAACAAGCCAAATAAATAATTTTTTTTTGACAACTATAGTCCAATATTGAAACGTTAAAAAATGTTAAAGGATATTTTAATTGTGTAGAACACTGCTGTCCCCTATATTATTAGTAGTTTGTTATTGTTTATGCCTGTTATCTAAAAACATGAAGCAATATTTTTTAAGATATATCTACATATGGCATAATAAATAAAAAATGTTATATTATTAATAAGTACATATCAATTTTGTTTTATATTTATCGAGGAGAATTTATTTTCATTAGGAAGTTTTTTAAAAATAAAGTTTATATCAATGAAAAAAACAAACATATGTTGTGAGAGGAAACAAACACATTTAATTTTTAGATAAGTAATCTGCATTGGTCAAGGATTAGGATTATTACTCACGCGAATTATCAAATAAAACATTTTTATCCACCAACAAAATTAACACAATAAACATACCAGTTAATACTAACTACAATATCTGTTCGCAAAAGTTCTAATCACCTAAAAAGAAATAATAAATTCATTACGGCATTTCAAAGTAAACAAGTAAAGTTTTATTATATTTAATTTTACAAGGATATGGTACTTTATTTTATTTTGGAATTTAGTAAAAAATAATTCAATGCATCAGTTAAAAGACAGGTAAAAATGACAAAAATGGTAATGAGGTATGTGACCACAATCAAATTTCATTGTAAAGTCATAATAGTATACAAGTGCAGAAAGTCGCTCATATCCAACGAGGTGTAAAAGTTTCGGCATTTTGCACAAGTAGCATACTATGCTTTTTCTACGACAAGACTGCTAAAAGTTACAGAATAAAAATACATGCACGAAAGCTATTTGACAAAAAAACAATATGGCGCACGTAACTTCACAAAGAGTACTTTCACGCATGCGCAGTGTTGGTAATTACTGTGAGAAATGAAATTTCCCACACAGTGGGAAATACGCAACTTTTCAGCTTTATAAAGTGTGAGAAAAGTGCCACTTTCCTAGTGGCCGTAGAAAAAATATGAACACTAACCACTACAGCTTTTCATTACAATAATAATAACTAAACATTAATTTGCAATAATATAGTTATTAGCAATTAAATGTTTTGGAGAAGGGATATGACGTCAGCTTGTAGGATCGTGGAAAAGTATGTCTCTTTCTCTCACAGTCTATCTCTTCTTTCAAGATTCTACCATGCTGACATCACAACATCCCTTTCCTAAATTTTCTCATAAACTACAATTAATTAATCGTTTAAAAAATATACGGTTTTTTTGTCTAGTATCTTATATGTAAAAATAAAAATATGGTCACATACCCCACACTAATTTTTTTGTAATTACATTTGTGGTTTTAATGTTAGCAAATATGTTTTAATGTTAATAAATAAACATAATTTATCTATCCCCACCTTCCGTACTGGGCAGCGAGATCCAGGGCCGTCTCCCCCTTATTGTTCCGGATGGCCGGATCACAGGCGTTGTCCAGGAGCGTCTCCACCACCGCCGTGTGCCCGTACTGCGCCGCGCTGTGCAGGGCCGTCTCACTATCTTTTGTCTGCAACAACAATGGAACTTACCACCAGTTGCTCTTGTTTTATAAACTACATGTGTGATTGTTTGTTTACGTCATCGCGCGGAAATGTGACTCATCTAGGAAGTGGAATAGAGGTTAGATTAATAGAGGTTGCGAGGGATTCCCCAAATTCAAGATAGTTCTTATCATTTATTTAAATTAATGATCTTTCTACTGAACAAATTATGTATGTGCAACGAAGATTAAATATAATAAAACTAGTTACTGTTTCCGTTCTATGTTACAACATGAAAAGGAACATGACTTAAATGCTTGACTTGATTTATGACACAATTTACTTGCATTTTAAGGGTGTAGGTCTATAACATTAGCAAGTTTAGCAAACATTTAATTAAACTATTACTACAACATTCCTATCGATGGTTCATTAAAATAAACTTATACTTATTTTATGTCCACTACGAGATCCATTTATACTTTTGTTTTACCTATATTGTTAATTTTGAGAATGATCTTTCTGCGGTGAAATTTCTTATCATGGAAATAAGATAAAGTTTCAAGGTGACTTCCACTTTTGGAAAAGGATCCTGCTGTTTTTTTCTATTATTAAATTATATATTAATAGTTCTCTAAAGCCATTATTACTACCTCCTATTCAAAATTAAGTCATTCCGTTGTACATTAGTAAAACTAGAAATAGTAGAAACACATAAATTTTGGTGTTTTCCATGTTAACTCTTTCTTAAATTCTAGTAATATAAATTGTTCACAAAATTGTTAACTTGAAACTTAAGCAAATCATGTAAAAGTTTACATAATATTTGTAATTTAAAACATCGCCATGTGGAATAGGATCACACATGTATAAGTTGAACTTCGAGATTTTACTTGCTGTTTTAGTGGTACATATTATCATCTTACAGCCTCTGTAAGATATCTACAGCATAAAGTGGGTTTCGAACCACTCGGACATAGTGATATTTTTATTTGAATCAGTGGCGTAGCTAGGAATTTTGGAAGGGGGGGGGGTTCAAAATTATATTAGGTTACTTAATACATAGGTATGTATATCTATTTATTTATTAAGAAAATGTAAATAAATGGATATATATGAATATTTTATTTTAAATTCGTCAAGGAGGGGGTCCCCCCCCTTGCCTACGCCAGTGATTTGAATATAGATTGGCGACGCTGGGAATCGAACGTCGGACCTCTACTCTACGACTTGGAGTACAATATACAATTTTAAAAATTATATATATGAATTAATACATTTCTTACAATATCATCTTGTTTAAACTTGAAATTGAAAAATGTTTCCGATTTTCATCCAAATACTGTACTTTATGATTAAATTTACATTAGTTTGATAAATACATTTTTAATATGTTTTCTTTTTCTATATTTTTATAAAAATATATGTAACGAAATAAAGTATATTAAACTCAATATCAATTACATCAATGTGTAGGATGTATTCCAATTAGGAACATCTTGTGATATTCAAAAAAATCCAGTTCCTAGTAGTTTAAATAGACGAGTACATACAATTTAATAGCACATTTCCTTAATAATATATTCAGTCCGCAACATAAACCAAATTAGGATCACGTTGCAAACTTTATTAGTTCTATGAGTTTTATTAGTTGTAACACTCCATTTCCAGTTATCTCGCACCTCAAATCACCTAATAAAAGGCACATTATTAACATGATTCCATGAACGGAATTTATCTTACAACGGAATGCACTCGCATCCGAAAGTCTCGTACCAGTTAAGTTGCCAAGTTCACGAGAAATGTCGTTGGCGAAGTTTCACTAGCGTTACTCGGAGTTTTCGCCCTCCTCGTTTCTTTTAATTAATTGTGAGTGGAACTAAATGAACACTTTGTTTTATTTGACAGGGAAAAATTTGGCGGAGAACGTAGAAAAGGAATTAGACGCAAATATATTTTACATTTACTTTCAGGTTCAATGGAAACTATAATAGATTGTGTTATTAAGATTAATTTCATTGATAAACAGAGCTCGGCAGTAATTAATTAGTAATTCAATTACTTTCAGGAAGACAGTAATTGTATTTGAATTATATATAAAACAAAATAATTGTAATTGAAATAAGTAATTGTTTCTAGCAATGACTGATATTTCAATTACTTTCTGAACTTTTAATTTTTTTTAAGTAATATGATTATTCCCAAAACTGTATGGAGTTACAATGTGCTATAAGTCAGTGTCAAATAAACGAATATGTGATGTTTTACATGGTAAATATTTTTTAATGACACAATTGATAGAGTGTAAGTTTATGTTCTACTTAATATTAAGATATATTAACAAATAACGAAAAGGAGTTATAAATATGTTTTGTATTTCTTTACAATCAATAGTAGCATAATGAAATTGATTATTATTTTTGTTTGAAGTGTTATATTTTATGTATGTTATAAATAATGTAAGAATTAAAAACGAATTGAAAAATGTAATTGATTTTACATTTTTGATTACTATTACTTAGTAATTCAAGTAGTTTTTGGACAAATATTAGCAATTAATTACTATTCTTGAGTAATTTCCCCAGCTATTCATAAACAATGATTTATCACATGTACAGCGATTACAGATTACTTTCAATGTGTCTGTTTAACTAATAAATCAATAAAAAAAAATCACGTTTCAATTAAAAATTGAAAACTTTTCACCTGTTTTAACTTATTTCCAATTAGAGTCAAACATGAAAAGTTACAATTTTTAGTTTTCAACTGTAAAATTTTTGAAAAACAGCCGAAATAATCTAGAAAATCTCATTTTTGGGTATAGTGAGAGAATTCGATGCATTGTAATTATGAAAATGCTGATCACGTTTTTTTTACTTTTTCCGTGACAAAACACAATAAATACAATTTCATTTCTTGAAAAATAATGACAGAATATTTAATTTGACAATATAGTAACAAGTACAGGTAACGAAAATTGAAAGAAAATAGTAATGTACGAGTAAAATAACTAAGTACATACAATGTTTTATATTTGTTTTATAAAAATATAAATAAGGATATTGCAACTACATATTATAAAAATATAACGTGATAAAACTATCATTGTAATAACCATAAATATATATGTATGTAGATGTTTTGAAATTATGACATTACGATATGTTTTCTACATATCAATAGGAATTTTTATTAAACTGTTTTATTGTGTTTCTTTTTAATTTTTAATTAATTTAAGATAAAATACTTACTTTTGTTCCTTTCATTTTTTTTATCCTCACTCCAAGATCATATTTGAATTTTTTTAAAGATTGCACTACATTTTTATATTTTTTCATTTTTTAACACTGTATCATTAACATAGTATTAATTTGTGCCTTTTATTTAAATTAAGTATCTATAGCTTAAAATCTATGCACAAAACAAAAGTAATATATCGGTTGTTGGTAAAGAACAAAAGCTGAAACACGAATTGCCCAAATATTTTAAACGCCGATAACTAATGGTATTTTAATGAGAATTAACCAGTAAGAAATAAGTGACGTATATGGTGATAAGAATTTTACATTAGTCTATAAATTTTAATGTATACAAATTTACAGCGATAAATTATAATAAATTTTAAATATAGAACATAAATTTTGTTTATTGTGCTATAAAATTTTAATTTCTTTAAATAAATATATTTCCTAAATTTCAAAACATTAAATAAAAAATTTATTGCCACCATCCTTAATAAAATATATTATATCGAAAAACCCTTCACCCTTGGAAAACGAAATTAATGCTAAAATTTATAATTTTTATATTATATATATATATATATATATATATATATATATATATATATATATATATATATATATATATCCAGCGTAATAAAATATAAAACGATTCTTTCCTGTCCCATATAAAATAAGTAAAGAGTTTGACAATAATTAACTAAATAGGTGAATTTACCCTTGTCGTAAAGACAATAAAAAGGTCCAGTTGATTTACAATATTTATGTACCAAGTGCATTATGAAGATATTTAGACACTTGAGAATATAAGCATGAAGTGTCCAATACCTAATAATTTAATAGTCCTGAAATTTTAATACAAATTTGCGAAGTACACAATATTAATATTAGTTTGTTGTTAATATTACCATAGCAACTCTTACTAGTTAGGGTATTAAGTGCATTATAATGTACATGGTATTAATATTATTGTAAAGAGCGAGACTCACTGCAGATGAGTCATCACGGCTGACCTATCAGGGCAGATATTCGCGTTAAAGGTCAAGTGGGATAGGAGCGACGCCGCTATTGTTCGGGAATTTTAAAAAGATCGAAAAGTTCTGGAATGTTCTAGAGATTTGTTGGGGATAGGTACATAAGGATCGCATCGGACGGAGTGTGCAGAAAGTCACTGAAGAAAGTCATTTATTATTCGTTTATTAAACCTATTTATATAAAATTCAGGTTTCAATTATTTTTACACTTCACCCAAATAAATAAAACGTTACATTATTAATAAATATTATGATTAAAATACGTCGAATTTCTTTCCAAATTCAATTTATATGAAAAAGGCTTCTATGATCATTACAAGGGTATGCAGAGAAGTCTAATATTTATGGCCGTTTTTTAAGCTCATAATTTCCACGAAATAAACATTGAAAGGGTCAGATCCAGATTTATTCCAGTGTTCATTCTGGAAGAAGTGAAAAGTATCTGGAGAAAAAATCTGGTTAGCGCTTGGGATTTTCACGGATTAATTCCCACATTGTTTGTGATCCAGACGGCGGCGTCTGCAGTTGTTTCTCGCGAAGTTTCTCCGGTGATCCGGAGACCGGAGCCGGAAAACCGGATTAAGCGACGCAGAAGGCGAAGTCGTACTTTTCCTCTTTGTTACTTTGCTTTTCTTACTGCTCAGATGCTCTGCTCCTTGTTGGAAAAACAATTTTGAGGTTATAATGGGTTTGAGGAATTTGCCGCGGCTTATACTTCGATAAGGAAAGTTGCTTTGCGATGCGCTACTGTCTTTTACAGAATATAAGATATGAAATAGATATTTCATACTTTTTCCTTCATACATACCACTTATTGCATTTTAAATTAAAGGAAGTAAATATATACATATAAAACAGACAAATATGACTTATCAGTTACCGCGCCCAAACTGAAATTGAACGAAATTTGAGATTTGTGGTTCAATACTCAGTCAGCAACTTCTAACCAAATAAAATAGCTGGTTGAATCATTTGGAATTAACTAACGTAAAAGAAATTCTTTTTCTGATATTTCTGTTCTTTATGTTTGGATAAATATAATAATTTAAATCAGAGAGAAATATTAATTTAATTTAAATTTAAAGATTTATTCTACAAAATATAAAATAAAACAAAACCCTAGATAGATCTATGATGACCATTTGATGTATCTCGAATGGTCTTTGCTTTTTGAAAGAAGCATTCCTCGTTCGAAAAACTAACGCTCTGGCTAACAAAATTTAAATACCAAAATTCAACGAATCACAACATTTATAAAAGAGGAATTTTAAAGGATACCCAATTTATAAACTTAGTTCATGAAGACGTCTTTACCTTGTTCAGGATAAACGGAAAATCCATTTTGACTATTTTTTTATTGAATCCAAAAGTAAATAATTTAATAACAATTCCATAGAATCAAACTGAACTATAATCAAATGATTATAATGAATAAAAATACTGCGCAAATTCAATGATTTATTTTTAATGTCTGCGATTATAGAAGCATAATCGATAAGTGAATATTATGTTTCTTTAATTTACTACTTTTTTAAGAATGTTTAAAAAAGAACACTTTCGCTAACTAAGAATTTATGTTTTATTCTTTACTAGAGACGACCAGCGCCTTGTATCCATCGGATGTTTCGCACCTCGGGATTTAATCTTGGTACTAGATCAATAATGATATAATCTTATCAACCTTGGTGTATAATATACTTTCTAGAACGTAGTATTTTTAGGGTAGATGTGTAGAGTGATCTTCATAAGTGTAGAAGTGTATTAATAATGAATAACGATTACTGTTATAGAATTGTTAGTAAGTACACTTTGTAGTTGATACTTGAAATTGATATTTATATCATAAGAAGTTTAAATGATAGCATCCGTAGTTATGAAATCCCACCCAAGTTTAATTGCATATTTGATACCGCCATGAGACTGTTGGTATATTTGCTTGCACTTTCTGCATCTACAAAGAATCCCTCTACCTCCTTGCTGCACCCCTATGTATCTGCTGCTCATTTAGCGGGAGTACCGTATCTTGGACATTCCCACATCAGTGTACATGTATAGTGTTCTTTATATATGTAGGAATGTATCAATAAGGAATAACGATTACTGTTACAGAATTGCCAGTAGGTACACATTGTAGTTAATATTTAAAATTGATATTGACATCATAACAAGTTTAAATGATAGCATCCGAAATTATGGTATCCCACCCTGTTTAGTTGCATATTTGATACCGCCATGAGACTGAAGTTTAAATACTGTTGGTAAATTTGCTTGCAGTTTTTTGCATCCACAAAGGAATTTCAGACATTTCCACATTAGTGTAGACGTGTAGAGTGTTCTTTATATGTGTAGGAACCTATCAATAATGAATAACCATAAATGTTATAGAATTGCCAGAACACTTTGTAGTTGATATTTGAAATTGATACCAACACAAGTCTAAATAATAGCATCCGAAATTATGGAATCCCACCTAATTTCATTGCAAGTACATTGCTTATTTGATCCCTCTTCAGACTGAGGTTTGAACTCTGTTGGTATATTTGCTTGCAGTTTTCTGCATCTACAAAGAATTCCTCTAACTCTCCTTGCAGTGCACCCTATGCATCAGCTGCTCATTTAACAGGAGTATCGTATCTTGGACATTCCCACATCAGTGTACACGTGTAGTGTTCTTTATATGTGTAGGAACTTATCATTAATGAATAACGATTACAGTTACAGAATTGCCAATACACTTTTGATATTAGAAATTGACCAAACAAGTCTAAATAATACCATCTGATGTTATGGTATCCCACCCTCTTTAGTTGCGCATAAATCGCTCATTTTATTCATCCAAGATACTGAAGTTTGAACACTGTTGGTATATTTGCTTGCACTTTTCTGCACCCACAAAGAATCCCTCTACTCTCCTTGCTGCACCCCCATGCATCTGCTGCTCATTTAGCGGGAGTATCGCATGGGGTGCGTGTGCGTTGTGGCGTGAGCGCGAGTTCAGGCCCGGGTCGCTCGTGGCAACGTGTTGATTAACATTCTCCTGCCAGATCTCGTGTTCTTCACACTCCACTGCCACTCTCCCTGCCCAGCTGATCAACGAAGATAAAGAACTAAATACGGGACAGGGGCTTGAGCTTTGTTCTTTGCTGCTAATTTATTTTTTATTTCGATGGTGGATTTTTCTGTGTTGTACTAGTATAAAAATTAAAAGTAATAGGCAGATGTAAAATAATTCTGAAAGTCACAGATGGCACTTGTAATAGTCTGGAAGTTGAAAAATGTTATATTGTAAAATATCTGAATATACAGTTTGCGGACTGGATGTGTTACCTTTAAAACACAACTTCACCTGCGGTGTCGTTGTGTTTCCAAGGCAACACATCTCGTCCTCAATTGTATATTCGATTATTTTCGAACCTCTTGTTGTATAACTATTGAATATTAAATTAACACTCTTGATCTATAACACTCACTTTCTTATACCTTTTATAAATTGAAATCTAAATATACATGAAATTGTGTTAATTCATGATATTGCTTAATTCAATGTCGTTTCACAGCGTAACTTTAACCTTATTTTTCTCAACCGCTTTCCACATTGTTCTCTTTTTCTATTTTTTCTCAATTTAACTCGATTGCTCTACATATTTAATGTTTTTTGACACAGTATTTCAGAAAATATTGGGATATTAACTTACTGTTTTGTAAGAAGACATCGAGATTGTGAAAATTGAAACACATATTAATTATAATAAGTAATAATGATCTTCGACTGAATAGTACATATAATCTTCCTAAATATCACACAGTTTTTATATTCCTATCATGATTACTTTTACAATATAACATATTTTTTATACTAGCTAATTTTTATACTGAGTATAACTCAATTTTTAATCTAATGTTGGGAATTTGAAAGTCAAATAAATGAACTACATTACCATACTAATACGTATATTTATCATTCAGGCGATAAACCAACAACTTTTCTACCTTATGTCACAAAACCAACAAGTATTTCTATAAAATGAAACACGAAATCGAATATATAATTATACGTCAATGAAATTAATGTTGTGTAGCTTGACACCGATCCGCCGATCCCCTACAATTTAGCCGCTGCTGTTGAAAGTAATTCGAATGACCGTAGCTAACCGGTAACTTTGACCCTGCTGAGTAATGGTCGTTAGCATTTGCTCTAATTAAGGGTTCACTTTGAAGCGGCACTTGACGCAGCAAAGGCCTGTCCCCGTCGACGTTCAAGTGGCCGGGATGAGCCTTCGATGATTGGGAGGCACATTGTTGCAGCGACATATGGGATGTCACTTTCCAAATGGCTTAGGGACACGACACGACATGTTTGCAATGAGCAAATACTTCAATAAACTAAATGGTAATAAGTAAAGTGATTTGTTTTACGCACTACATCAAGTACTTCATGGTAATTGCCTTTGCCTTATACGAAGCATAGATACAATATGTGCAGAATGTATCTTTCACTTTGGACGTCAACACAATTACTAAAATTAAGCTTTGGTATTATAATCCTAGGACAGTTTTAGCTACAGGTGTAATAGAAAAGTATATTTCACCAAGTCCATGATGATTTTACTTGCACATTAGTAATATAGGTTACCAGCAAATGGAAGTTTACTTGGTTTGCGCGAATTTGAAGTATGGGGTTTAAATCCTAATGTTGGCAACTTTTAACCAAATAAAATATCATTGTGTCCGAGCAGCTCAATTAAATATCTAGAGAATATCCAAATCTCGATAGTTGACACTTACCACTAAAAGAGATCTTTGAAATATAAGAACAATTTTCAAAAAATATACTTAGAAATATAAAGAGATTGGACCGAAGCCGAATAATTATTCGGTGTTCGGCCTATTCGGCTATATTTTCACTATTCGGTATTCGGCTTATTCGACCTATTTTAATACTGTATATTCGGTTACAAGAATAAAGTGAAGTAGGCTGTTTTATAATATTAAAATCATCTTAGAAGAATTTAAAAAAAAATGAGTCATATATCTAGTTTTTTTCGACAAATTATATTATAATAAAATTAAAATTCAATAATGTTTCCCTCAAAATAACTTCCTTGGGAAGCCACACAGTGATGGAGATAGTTCTTCCTATCCTCATGGCAGCACTGGAACTCGGATACTGGAAATCACCTTCAGCTAGTCGCTTACAGTCGTTTAAATGTTTTAAGGTGTCCCAAAATGAATTACGTTGGGGTAATTGGTCAATCTCGCGAAGGGAAAAATATCACTGGAATTCTAGTCAGATAAATAAGGAGGCTGAGGAGCCATAGGAATGTTTTTACTAGACAAAATTTCATTTGTTTTAATCCATTTTTGTGCAGTTTTTTGTCATCCTCAATGAATTAGTCAAAATCTGATGAACGGTGATGCGAATCAAATTTAACTCTTCCCCAATCATTCAGTATTGTCGACCGACGATCTGAATGCACGAGATCTCAAATTCTGTCGACATCTTCATCAGTTCTGGAATATGAAATAATTTCGCTACTGTGCTGGCTACATCAATTTTTTAAATTTAATTTAATTACTTATTTTTCATTCTATTTGATTGAAGCAATTTACTCCTTTCACAGAACACTTACTAAATCATATAATCCAAGTAATTCACTCGCCGAGGAAGACCAGAAAGATCAGATCCAACTGATCCGAACAGAACTGCTTTTAATTATCTGATAGATATTGAATTTTTCTATCCTGATAGGTTGATCATACGCTATTAGATGTAGTGAAAAGTAGGTATTCCTAATATAACTTTTGTTAGTCATTATTAAAATCTTAAAAAATGGATATAGCTTATCTGTTAAAACATAGAGACTGATGGTTATATCTATTCTCTAACAACCTATTTGGAGATATCAATTTTCAATTTTGTTACAAAAATTTGAAATCGATGTTGAATGCTAGCAAATGCAAATCTGACGTATAAATCTAGTTGGTGGAATTTATTGAAATGTACGTACGTTGGTGCAGCATCTGTGGCATTGTATGCTGGAGAGTATGTTGTTTATTTCATGAATGTTTCTGGGTCAAAAAGACGACGAGGCAAGGTTAAGTGAAGATTTACGGTATGTATTTTTAATACTGAAGTCTAGACAATACGACGACAGTTCCAAGAATCCTTCAAAGTCACCTTACGCTTCAATTGATTCCACAAAAAAACGACTAATTCAAATTTTGCGGATTTGTGTAACTATAATTATCTCAGAAATAATATAAAAAAAGTAATTTGAATAAGTTATTAATGTTGGAATTATAATTTAGTGAAAAAAAACAACAAATATTTAATTTTTAATAATGTGAGTCTGTAGTCGAATTCTATTTGCCACTTTGAGCCAACTTACACTTTTAAATGCGAATCATTTATTTTTCATTCCATTTGTCCGAATCATTTTACCCCCTATACTCAACGAACTGACCCTAAAGGGCGTTTTAGACGATCATAAGTTTACATCAATTTCTACAACTTCGTATTGTTCAATGTGATTCTGACACTTTACACGTTCAAAGAAATTTGACTGTTCATAGTTCATATGCTATGACATAGAAATTCTCACTTAGAGCATGTCCTAAATTTCAAGGTCGTTTACTTCAAATTTTAGTTAATTCTAGGGATTATGTTGTTATCAAATGTCAAAAGTGAAAAATAAACAAATGTGAAATCATATATCATTGTGATCAACCTTTATTTTTCTTTTCTTCATTGATACCCCTACTTTATAAGAGAAAATAGTTCAAAAATTTTGAACGTGTAAAGCGGAGCCATTTGATCAAAGAATATGATGTAAAAATATGACATAAAATAGTTCAAATTCTTTGATCGTGTAAAGCCACCTTAAGTAATCCACTCGCCGAGGTAGATCAGTTGGTTCAGTTCAGATTGTCACTTGACTTTGCTGTATAACACAAACAAAACTTTTAGCGAGATGATTCATTACTTCTACTTCCATTCGTTTCATGTCTTTAAACTTCCCTTAATTACCTTTTGCAAAATTTTATTAAAATGCCACTGTTCCTTATTGCACTAAAAATATTTTTATCTTTCAAAAATTTGCAAATAAAGAGTTGTTTGAAAATATTAGGTAGCAATCATGACCTCTGATTTTTCAATACCATTGACTAAATTATAATTCGTGAAATATCGATTGTCACTAGATTATATAAGACATGATGAAGATACGGAATCGTATGTATAAGTAGAAATTTTAGGTCGTCAATTCTGGAAATTTCGTTATATTTAGTTTTCGGTCTAATTACACTAACCATTAACTGCTAATAAATAGATATTTGAATTTCTTTCAGCATCTTTTCAAACCAAGTTGCTGAAACCACCATTTTCTTGTTTTTCTCTTTTCATTCTACCCTCGTCATTACAGCTATAAGCATCCAAAAGAATTTTGAAGTAGTTTGAAAGTAGCAGCAATCAATTTCTTCTCCTTGGAACAATACTCGAGAAATCCAAGAGCAGTTAAAAGTTTGTTGACTTGTACACAACTTTCACTATCATATTTCGCTGACTATGCCGTCCTTGTCCTCAGATTGACCTCACGACGATTTTGCGAAAAACCACATTGCGGTTTTTTTGTTTTGTGGCGCTAACTTGATTAACTAAATATCTCTCATGTGATTAGGAAATTGGCGCTACCATAATGAAGTTAATGTTAGAATAGAGATAAGTTTCGCGGAAACAGTTGTTGCCATGGAAACAATATGTTGTTTTTCCTTTTGCAACCAATCATGGTTTGTCAGTTTAGGTTAAGTACTATTTTTAAAAATATGTGTATTCCATTAGTTTTGTGAATAGCAAATCTAATTATATTTGATTTACTAAATGTCTCTCAAGTGATTAGAAAATTGACGCTACAATAATGAAGTTAATGTGAGAATAGAGATAAGTTTCGCGGAAAACAGTTGTTGCCATGGAAATAATAATTGTTTTTCCTATTCAATTATGGTTTGTTAGTTTACGTTAAGTACTATTTTTAAAAAAATGTGTATTAAGTCTCGTGAATAACAAATCTAATTTTATTTTACTAGTGGTTTCTGTAAATAAATATTTATTTCAAAATTCATGTTTGATTACTCATTCATGCTACTGTGTTTAATATTTGAATTTGTTATTTCTAGGAAAATAATATTTGTGTTATTAAACGGACGTGACTTATGATTTATAAATATTTAAATAACAAGTGTTAACTGTTAACAATTTCTGAACAGTAGATTTGTAATTTGTATTATAATAACAATGATTCATATTATACTCCAGTATTCGTAAGAAAATAATAAATATGTCATCAACACACATGTGTTGCATAATGCAATGTGTCACTGGTACTAAGTAAAAAAATGAAGAAGTGATGTTTATGTATTTTCCAGTACCAAGAATAGAATGAGAATTTCTAACTATTTGATTGCAGGTTTATTTTCTGAATAATCTTTAACAACCGTGTCATTCGTAGACAATAGTAAGCTAATTCTTTGTTTCTGGAATATTTTTCAATGAATCAAACGTTGGAAAATACATAATTTTAAAGAATTTACTCAATTTGGAATAATTTAAAGAGATTTAATATACAAATTACAAGATAAACCGTAGTCATACTTGCAGGTAAGGTTATTATTATTGTTAGTAATTTAGTTATTAATTAATAAATATCATCACCAAATTGTGAACTTCATTTGTACTGAAGGGAATATTTGATTCATTATAGGCATAGGCATTTGTGATTCCACAACAATATTTCGGCAAATAGTTTTTGTTCTTGACAATCTTTATGTCTATGAATATGAGATGCTTTTGCCTTCCAGACTTATTTATTATTAACTTTTAAAGACAAGATTTTGAAATTGAGGCAAGTTGGAAATGTTTACAAGAAAACCTAAAATATTTCTCTTGATACTGGATATGTTGCGAAAAAAATATTCTAAATTTCAGAATAAATATCGCAGTATAATAGCCAGAGCATTTCCAGTTTTAGTTCAATTTCCTACCCCTTGTATAAATGAGATCTAAGATTTCTACGTGTGTTAACACTAAAAAGAGAGAATAATTGAAGCCGGTTTGTCCAAAATACATCCAAATATAAAAAGAATTAAGTAAATTATATCTAGCTTATGTATCATATGATTTTCTAAGATTAATAAAATGTCTTTAAAATTTTATGCACATGATGTTAGGATGCCGGAAATTTTATATTATCGATTTGGGATTGCCTTCACATCAAAAAGTTTGAGAACCACTGCGTTGAATACATATCAATAGTTGGATTTGAACCTAGATCTCACACATTGCTAACGTCTAATTGGAATGCACTAATCAACGAAACTACCACCACCCGTTCATAATTTCTTCTTCGTCGTCGGTGGCACAACATTCTTAGATAAAACAAGGTCTCAAAAATCTAATGTACTTGTATCGTAACAATTTTTACTTGCATTTTTATTAGTATAGATTGACAGCCTGCAGCCTCTGCAAGAGCCCTACACCTTATATTGGGTTCCGAACCACTTGGACACAGAGGTATTTACATTTGGATATCAATTGGCGATGCTGGGATTTGAACTCCAGTGAACTATTTTCTATGCCCTTTTTTGGATTTCACACAATAATTTTTTACTTTTTTTAATTAGAACAACTATAGATTCATCATAGGGGAATCCCAGGTGTGAGTAGTGCTTCAGGTAGTTACTCCTAGCTTAGGGAATGTTTATTGCAGTGGCTGACTCATCGTAAGGTTGACATTAGTGATGCTGGGATTTGAACCCCGAGAACTATTTTCTATGAACTTTTTGTAATTCACTCAATTATTTTTACTCTTTTTAATTGCAACAACTATAAATTCATCATAGGGGAATCCCAGGTGTGAGTAGTGCATCAAATAATTACTCCTAGCCTAGAGAATGTTTATTGTAGGGGCTGACTCACCGTAAGGTTGACGTTGGTGATGCTGGGCCCGGACAACAATTGCCGCACGATGTCCACGTCGCCGGCCCAGGCGGCCAGGTGCAGCGGACTCGACCCCCTGCAGTCCACGATGTTCGTCGACGCATCGTGTTCCAGCAGGAGTCGCACCACCTCTCTGGAAGAAGCAAGACAAAAGAGGTGTAGAAACTAGCAAAAATTGTTGGGTATGACGATCTTTTGTTACAGGTGGAGAGTGAAGTGAATAAACGTTTGGGTACAGAAAAAAGAAGAAAATAAACATGTACAGACAGCTTTATTAATTTTTAATGATATTTAATATTTTACCTTCTACAAGTGGATACTTAAGCCAATATTGCTAAATTTCGAAAACAAACGTCAAAACATTCAAGGAGATCAAAGGACACAGAATAGGTTTATACAGAAGCGACAGTAAGACAGAGAAACGAAAATTAGAGAGAGATTGGGAGAGGCAACAAATTTAAAGGGCTAATTGTTTAAAATCGGAAAGTTTCGTCACATCTTAGGCAGAGATGGGGAAACCAACAAATTTAAAGATCTACACAATGCTCCAAGGTCATAGAACTAAATAGGGTAACATGAAAGGTACCGACATGGAAGGTTGCTTCTGTATGTAACTATTCTGTGGTTTGGGTACTTCGCAGAAAAAGGAAGAATAGAAACATGTTTAGGCAGCTTTATTAATTTTTAATTTATAGAAACTCACCATCAAGAATAAGAGAAATTTAATATTTTACCTTCTACAAGCCAACATTACAAAATTACGAAAATAAACATCAAAACATTCAAGGAGATCAAACTAAGCAGAAAAGTATTTAGGACGAACGGCATTGACCACAAATTTACCAGAAGTAAAGAAGAAGACAAAATTTGGATCATTGATAAAAAAGAAAGGACAATAGTAAAGAAAACAGAAAAATCACAATCTTATCTTATAGCGACAAGAAATTAGATGAAACCAGCATGAAATAAAAAAATACCATTTCTGAATTCTGACGTGAGAATATAGGCGTCTTTGCTTTACTTAATGCCTTTTGACTTATTTTAGTATGACAAACAGAAATACAGTAAATGGACTTTTGCTTAAAATATATTGAATAATTTATTTGAACTTTCCAATTTTTTTTATTTAGGCGTGACTTCCAAACAAATTTCATCTGTTTTACTTAGGTTTTAGATGTTTCGTTTATATTGTAGTAGCAAAATAAACACTAGGATAATAAATGTATGATTAACAGCTTTGTACGTAATGATAGAGTACCCACGAAACTATCAATTTATTCTTAACAACTACTAAGAAATAACCTAATCTAATTATATATTCCATAACTGAAAATTACAGTTTGTTTTTGAAGGAAAACCCGACATACTTTGATTATATTATCAAAGTCCAAATATTATTACTTACGAATACAAAAGGTCAAATATTACGTGACAAAATAAAAAATACATATTTCACAATATGAGTAATATACAAGTATGTGTTAAAACAAGTATTCTAATTGCCATTTTATTTTGTGAAAAAGAAGATAGTCTTCAATTTACTATTTTAGTAAAATTAATAGAAGACACTGTCTTCAGTTTACTATTTTAGTAAAATTAACAGAAGACACTGTCGTTCTCGTTGGAACATTTTAAATTAAGAAAGGAGTAATTGAAATAATTGGTAAGAAAAATTTGAAAATCCTATTCCTGACAATGGCCTAGTAAGCCGAAATATGTATAAATAGTATATTACGTACCATGAACTGTAAGTGACAGTTTTTAGGTCGAGAATGTTGTTTGGGAAGTCGAGACCCGAAGGGTCGAGATTTCCTAAACATTCGAGACTTCAAATATCAGTTCAAGGTTAGTAAGCTATTTTTTGCAATACCTACAAAAATAATAGAAAAAGAAAAATAGGTTTCAAAATTAACGTCTGTCAGATTGATGTCAAAAATAAAAGTTGAATTGCAATTGAGAGTAAGAGTGCCATGAATGTTTATGATGATGTGGAAACTAAATACTTATCATCCACCATGAATTGTAAGTAACATACTTACTGTCCACCGTGCACGGGAAGTGTTTACTATAACCATGGAAACCAAATCTGCCATAAAAGTTCCACTTACTGTGTTTATATTTTGTTATTAATGGGAAACTTACTGTGCAGGTATTGCAAAAATAAATTTTCTAATTTTTGGAACGTACCGAGTATTTTAATTATTCCTTTTTTACTTACTATTTTAGATTATTTTATTACTAGAATACTTCTTGTTTAGAGAAGATAAATAACAATGCGAAAAAGAAAAGTAATATGAGAACCCAGTCTCCTGCAGTATTGATATTTCAGTGAAGTAGTTGAAACAGCAATTTAAAATAAATCAACCACAAAATGATTTATTTTCTTTGGGGATACGTTTTCGGAACTTTTTTCTTTGTCGTTTCTAGGTCACAAAAACAATGGTCTCGACCTCCTCGTAATGTAATAAAAATAGCGTTTATATCTGACCTGTGACCGTTGAGAGCGGCGTGGTGCAGACACGAGTAGCCGCTGCTGTCCTGCACGTTGGCTCCGGGGCCGCGTCGCAAGCTGCAAGTAGAGAAATCAACATTACATACCACCCACGCAATACGTTACAGATATAGTATAGTCGTTATTCTAGCCGTAAATCAAATAAGTAAGTACAGTAGCCATGATACGGTTTCTTACATGCTGAGTTGTATTAAACTCCTTTTTCTAATTTCGTTTAATATGAGACCTTTTATTTTCTTAAATTCAGTTATGTTATTGATTCCATTATTTCACTAGTGAAATAATGCGATCATTATTTCATAAGAAATCAAATTGGAAAGTAGGAATTTACAGATACATTAATATTTAGTTCTTATTATCTTTACAAATATTAATAATGTAGTTAATAAATTTATTATTAGAATAACAGAGACTCATATTTTACAATTAAAAATTTTAAAGGTCAACTTAACATTATATCGTTAACTTAACTTAGTAACGCACAAAATTAAGCAGTCCTGGGCATTGTCTTTTTTGTTTATTTTGCATGTCAACAAAATATCAAAAATTCATCATTTGAAATAAATTTTTGTACTTATTCAAACGGAAGCAGAAAAAATATTGTATGAAATACGTAAGGAAATCGGTGGTTGTTTAACATGTACATGTCCACAAGTACGTGTGTTTGTTTTATCTATGTTTGACGAAAGATTTCTGTAATAGTACATTATGATACAAGTGTATAAGTCAGCAATTAAAGCACGCGTGACAAATTTAAAAGTGCGACGCGAAGCGGAGTGCTTTTAAAGGCACGAGGATTTTGATGCAGGTATAATAAAAAATAATTTACATGTTTTTCTTGATAATATATTAATACCATTTATGTAAGTTTATATTTGATTATATGTTTTATATGTTATCAGCACCTTGATGAAGACTGATTTACAGTGGAAACGTTGGTGTATTAGTGGATTTAATTAAAATACAGCAGCTCAAAAAAACACCTTATTTTATTAACATCCAGTCGATAAAACCAATCCCACATAAATAATCAACTGTGATAAAATAATTAATGTATATATTTTTTCGTTCACATTTTAATTAATATAACCCTTTCTTGATCTTGATAATTTTATTTACCCTGTTCAATTAGATTATTTAAGTTTTATGAAATAAAAAATGACAGTAAGCTTCATTTGTCATGAAAATAAATGACATTTTGTTTTTTGAGCATGAGTGACAAAAACAAGTACATATTTTAATAAGTCATAGTGTTTTAATACGCTAAATTTTTATTATGATGTACTCATATATAAATTAAAGAATGTAAGAATTAAAAATACAAATTAAACGAGTACTACAGATGTTACTTGTTAAATTATAATCCACATTAAAAGTATGAAGATGTGGAAAAGATAAGTAAACATTAGAATATCATGTTCAAACAGAAAATTTAATTATTACCAACATCAACACTCAACATGGTTTTAATTAAAATAAAGACCATACGCATTAAGGTTTTTAAGATACATATTTACTTTGTTCATTCATTTTATTTTATTCAACTCACTTTAATATAAACCAATAAAATATTTAAATAGATTATTAATTATGTAGAAGTATACTTTCATATTTTTTCTTATACTTATTTAAAATTAATTAAACATAACGCATTCCGAATAATCAATATCTGGAGTGGAATTCCATAACACAAAAATATTATATATAATCTAGGCTCATAATAACTACAAATAACAATTGTACTTATTTTCCACTATTCTTTAAGTCAGTGATTAATTTTTAACCAGTTGCTATTTTTTTTTCTGCAATGAAAATAGATACCACTGGAGAAAATATCAAAACATCATTTTTAATGTTTGTTTTTATTTGTCAAAACTTTTAACAACTGGTTAAAAATTAACCAGTAAGTTACAGAATAGGGCCCATTATATGTATAAATTACAAACGTCAAACGTCAAATGTCACCTTAGTCGAAATTCAAATTTGCCATAAATATATGACAATCTCATATGAATGTAGACTTGTGAGTGTATTTTATATACATATATAAGTATGTATAGTCGAAATTTTTAAGCAGTAGAGAGACGTCATAGACCTGAAAAAAACGTTACAAAACGAAATAAAACTTGTAGAAATTTTCGAAAGATGTTTTTATTTAGAAAACCGAGTAGTAAAAAAAGGTATCATAAAAAAATTACTTATTTATTACATTTACTATTATTTCAAATTAAAATATAAGGTATTTAATGACATTTCAATTTATTTATAATAATTGCAGTGTATTTTTTTTAACACACGTTGGCTACGACTCAAATAAAATATGTTTACATATATTTGTTTCTTGTCACGCCGATTGATTGAGTTGTCAAATAATATAATATAAAATCTTTGTTCGTTTAAGTTGTATTGTTCCTTATAATTGTTCGTATTCGTGTTCTTTGTTTCTTGTTATACGTTTATTTTATTAGCGTAAGTTATAATGCCTAGAGCATTATCGAAGCAGTCGCAAGTGCTAACTGCAAATGCGATTGCATATTTTGAAAAAGAACTGGCACACGGTGGAACATTAACTGCCGTTAAAAGCAGTTCGAGGGGTACGTTATCACTTTATTTGTTGTTATTAAATTTGGCGTTACCATATGCAACACGCAACACATTTTCTAAACTAATGCACATATAAACTTTGTAATTCGTGACGTCATCATCTAGTTACAAATATTGATGACGTCTCTCTACTGCTTAAAAATTTCGACTATATTAACCATTAACAATGGTGACCATTATAGTTTATTTTGTAGTTGATATTTGCAATTGATATCATAAAAAGTCTAAATGATAGCAACCAAAGTTATGGAATCCCAGTACTGTTCTGGAATGCATCTAATAATCAAATAAATAATTTTACATTATTAGCAAGGTAAGGTGTCTCGAACTCCAAAATCATCATCAGCCATTAGGAAGCATTTATTGTCTTTCATCCTTAAACAACTATTATTATGTGAAAAATAAGAAGCATTTGACATTTGTAAAAAAATTTTGTAATAACATTATTCTCTATAACCTCAGTTTTGGTAGCGTAATAAACAACAAAACAATAAATTCTTTGCAGGTTCTGATTTGTTTTATAAAAAATCGATCGAAGTACACCTTGACAAACTACTCATATAACTTGAGCCAAAAATATCCCCATTTGTAAAATTCCAATAAAAAATTAATCCAATCGCAGTAAGCCGGGGCGGAAACATAATAAAACATGTGGAGACCCGCAGCGCAGTTTTATTTCGGAGAATTTCCAGCCGGTGTTATAAGTTAAAATCCGTGCAATATTTCCCAGATTCCTTTCAGACGGCGCACTTGAGCATGAAATAATTCGTGTTGTGAAATTCCTTTCTTGTTCGGCACACGCGTGCCCGCCGACGTCAATTCCAGCCCGTCAGCCAAAACGGCCTAAGTGCCAGGGGGGGGAGGGATATTATTTCCTGGGCATTCAACACAGGTGCGCTAAACTTTTCCCGGGGAAATTATCGTGGACAGAATTCATTACAAGCTTTCAACAAGCAAATTACAGGTTTATAATTGGGCATTAATGAACAAGTTAATTTCAAGTAAAGCAACAAATTTGTGTGTTCTATAATGGATTTTTACTAAGGTTGAAATAGATTTTTGTAGGCAAACTAGAAAGGATCAAGCAAATCAATGGATGCAACCAAAAGACGTTTGCAATAGTCATTTAAATATCAAGTTTGGGAACGTCATTTTCCGGATGAGTATTTTATGGAGAGAGCTTGGGAAAAAGTTCACGAAAAACAATATGTACAATATTTTTTGGACGAAAAGCATATAAATCATTAATTACTAGTTTTTATTTTTGTACAAACATACACTGTTTTGTTGGGAAGTTGAGATTCTCGACGTTGCTTTAGATGATGTGAATCAACACATTTTATTGAAAGAGTAAGAGATACTTTCAATTTGAAATACACACAAATGAAATGAAAACCGGTAACCAATTTAGTTTTAGTGAACAATAACGTTTTTTTTAATAATATCATTTAATATTTTAATTATTTTTTTATTAACCGATATATTAACCGGTTTAAACCGGTTTCCAATTTTTAAAAACCGGTTTTCGAATTAAAACCGTTATATTTATAACGTTCTAAATATGGGTTAACCATTAATCAGAATATTTTTCGGTTAGATGCCCTGGTTATAATGAAAGTAAAAAAAAAATAATTCCCATCAAAATATCATCATGTACGTAGAACGTATAAAAATACATACTAAATTTTATTATATTTATTATTTATAATAATAATAATAATAGTATTCATTCATTCAATTGAAGAACATAGGGTAGATGAAATCGAAAAGGAAATCATTTTTGTTTCTAGATCATTTTACTTGCAATTTAGTTTAATTAGTTGTCAATTTACAGCTTATACATTGTTCCGAAACACCCGGACATATCGACTTTTTTCTTTGGATAAAAATTGGCGAAACAGGGATTTGAATTATAGAAATTTGTACACTTGTTGCACAATATAATATTTCCTTGCTTCAACATCTATTACGTTTATAGTCTAAAGTACAAATCTAGTTTTTTTTTTATCTTATAGTTATATTTTATCTTTAAAAATTAACATATATAAAAAGTTCATAATGTAATGTAAAATGAAAATTTTAATATTTAGATTTTCCAGAATGATTTTCCTATGAGGCATAAACTAATGCTATTCAAATTAGGTTAATCGTTGATCTATAGGTATATCAATGTGTAATTAGAAACATTGAAAGCTGAATTATGAATTTTCAATTTTCTACGTAATACAATTTAAATTGCACGAGTTAAACACAATACTTATACAAATTACATGTAAATTTATAATTGCAAATTCACGAATTAATAATTATATGAATAGTGCAATTATAACAGTTTCTCACAATTCAGTAATTATGAATAATTTCACAATGAAATTCAAATTGCGCTATGAATGACATGTTGTATGAGTAAGTACTTTACTTATTAACAGACAATGGTGGAAATGAATATTAATTTCATAAAATTAAATTATATTACCCACTAGATGAAATTCACACACTCTATATTTACACCTCTTACACCTTTACTAATAAATGTAGTTAAATGGATTTTAACAAGTTACACGCCTACAACATTAAATTGTTTTATTATTCTGGGAAGAGTTGGTTACATTTTGCCTCTCAAAAATGATGCTTTAATTATTATTTTTTTTTAAGAAATTTATATTTAAATATGATTTCTTTTGCCATAGTAGTGTTATTATAAAATAATTATATATCTATTTTCTATATTTCTTAGCATTAAAGATTCACAACATGTACTTATTATTATTTTTATTATTATTATAATCCATTTGGTTTTCGCAAACGACCAAATTTAGTTTTGTATTTTAAAAAGGACCAAAAGAGTTTTTCTTTTATATCAAAACGCGGTAATGTTAGAAATTAAAATCAGATCTTGGCTTAACGTTTGATTTTACAATAAATAATTCAAAGATATATTTTCTTTTTCTTTAAGTAATAACAGGGAAACTAATTCTCCAATGCGCTGATGTCGCATTTTTGCGTAAACCCGAAAATATCGAATTTTTAGCTCGAAAATTTTCAAATTTTACAAAATTTTGTGTGTAATATTTTTTAAAGAATTAGTTACGCTGATACCAAATTTACAAACAGAATTTAATTATCTCTTTTCGTTTCGGAGATATTTGCTCTCAAAGTTGTAACTCAAAAAAGTGTGTTTTTTGAGTCTATATCAAAAATGAGTGGAGATACAATCTCAACTACTTTACCATTGGATTCTACGGGAAAAGTTATATAAAGAAATGTTTTGCCCACATATACGTTCTTTGGCAAGATTAGATGAAAAATAAGAAAAACGAAAAAACCTAAATTTCAATTTTTCGCGAGGAAACTTTTTGTCTCCAAAATTTTTCATTTTTCGCACTTAAGTAGATATCGATGCGCTGATTTCAAATTTTCAAACCGAATTCAATTACCTTTTCCCGTTCTCAAGATATTTGCGTTCAAAGTTATACCTAAAAATTTAGGTTTTTTTAGGTTTACGCCTTAAATGGTTAGGTTTAAGGTTTCGGCGATGTTACCATTCGATTCTACGGGCAAAATTACATAAGTGTACCAATTTTCAGATTTTTATCTCACCAGATAGAATTTCTAGAAGGAAAAAACTGAAAATGGCCAAAATCGAAAAAAATCGTCAGGGGTTCATCAGGCATTTTTTTCGATTTTGGTCATTTTCGTTTTTCCTTTCTATAAATTGTTTCCGTTGGAATAAAAATCTAAAAATTGGTATACTTATGTAATTTCGCCCGTAGAATCGATTGGTGAGGTCAACGAAGTCGTAAACCTAACCCTTAAAGGGCTATACCTAAAAAACCTATTTTTTTAGGTATTGCCAAAATTCACCTTTGAATACGAATATCTCGGGAACGGTAAGAGATAATTCAATTCGGTTTGAAAATTTTAAATCAGCGAATCGATATTAACTTAAGTTTAGAAAATGAAAAGTTTTGGAGAAAAAAAGTTCCTTGCAGAAATTTCGAAATTTAGGTTTTTTAGATTTTCTCATTTTTCACTTAATCGTTCCAAAGAACGTATATGCGCAGAAAACATTTCTTTATGTAACTTTTCCTGTAGAATCGACTGGTATAAACGTTGAGATCGTATCTCTACCCATTTTCGAGATATAACCGAAAAACACCCTTTTTTGAGGTGCATGTTTGACAGCAAATATCTCAGGAACGAAAAGAGATAATTAAATTTGGTTTGAAATCTTGAAATCAGCTCGTCGAGATCTATCTATGTACATCATTTCTCAAAATCAAAATTTTAGGCATAAAAATGAATATTTTTGGCATATTTCACGTTTATCAGCACAATTTTTGGTTTATTACTATTGTTTGGTTTGTTTTAACTCTACACTACTTTGATATAGGGTTATAGGTTTTGAAAATAAATAAAAGTTAGATAATAAAGCGACAGAATAATATCGAAGAAGGTATAATAGGATTGCAGGTGTTGAAATCAGCGCATCAATATTTACTTAAGTCTAAAAAATGAAAACAAAAACGTTGCTTTACAAAAGATATCAATGATCCAAGCTCTAAAATTACCTTTATCTATCCAAAAGAATATAGTTAACAGTAGTGTCATACTTTAGATTTTAGAGGTAAAAATAAAACCGCTTTCAAGTAACAATGTTGTTCTTCTAAAAGAGATGTGACTTTTTTTTCATAATGTGTAAAATATGTCCCCATCTGTTAGCAGTTTTCATCCATCTTAGCAGCTCTTGAACCTGTAGTTCAAAGAACATATTCCCTACTTCAAACACTTTCATCTCATTACTTCTAAATATATCTCATAACGGTTTACGGAACTAAACAATATCTCGCTCTTGTCCTTGGCAAACTCCGTCAATTTTCCCATCAGAGCTATTGCCAACTCAAAAGCACAATATTCCCTAATCTTATTTGATCTCAGGGAAATTAATTCGTTTCGAGTGTACAACCTGTCACCAGGGGTGCCACTTTTATGATGTTATTACCCCCTAGCAACACGAGTGGGTGGAGTGGATTCCTGGTGCGTATGGTTGGTACCACTGTAAGTGTAATTGCATACAGGATTGTAGGACGTATGTGAGGGGACATAAGGGTGAAAGGATAATTTAGAAATAGGAAAAGTGTTTGTAGGGAACGGTTTGAAGCTCAAGTGACTTAATCGTACTAAGGGTGATGGAGTTTACGGATTAAAGGGTAATAACAATAAATGAAAGCTGTTTGTTCGGATTACCGTTTCGTTTGATTTATTTATGATGATTTAATTAACTTTTTCACAATCTTTATAAAAATTACATCCGAACTGTTGGTCTAACCGAGATCAATTTAAAAATGTATTGTAAAAACTATTACTTTCAACCTGATCCAGAAGTAACTCGTTTTACTTCCAAATGAATGTTTTATTTTAAATTAGTAGTTGTAAAAATTAGCCGATTTATCGATACTTCGCAGAAATTATGAGTAAATTATACCTATTAAATTTATTGCTCTTTTTTTTTATATGAACAAAATGTAATCATGACTATATCGCTGTGGTTTTATCAATTTTTTTCACTGAAAATCTACCTATGGCTATAAAACGAAGCATTCTGATTGGGTGAAAATGACGTGTATGGAATAATCGCTATAATTATAACATCTCACTTATTAGGTATATAGTGTTTACAACGCAACGCGGATAATAGGACTTTAACATGGGAATATCAAATTGTTCAAAATAAATTCTACATTAGAAAGAGCATAATTGATTTAATAATTACTGCAGTATGAGACTTATTAAATAAAAAATGTAACACTTTCGTCGAAAATTAAACAGCCATGGAAATAAAAGAAAATATCAATGTGACAGTTTAGTGACGTATCACTGATTATAATTCTTATTGTCTGTATTTTAATATTATTTAAGTTCAATTCAGATTCCTCGTCTTAAATAATATAATATAATATCATTAACTATCACAACTTTCATATAAATATTTTCTTTTATTTTCATAGCTGTTACATTTTATATTTAATAAATCTCGTACTGCAGACGTGCTGTTCCATCAATTATGAGCTTATCGTAGAAATTAATTTTAAACAAATTTGTACTCTTGTAGCTTTGCTTTAAAGTTATCAGGAGAGAGAGTATTCGCAGTTTTTTAAAATCCTACTTTCCGCGTTTCGTTCCCCTGTCATCTTATGTTTACAACAATGTCAACAGGAGCAGAAACAGACGTCAAGATATGTTTTACCTGTGCGATAAATATATAATTAAGTTTGCATATCAACAACTTTAAAGTTTCCAAGAAAAATTGAAACCAAAAACTAATCAGCATAAATTATTATTTGATGCCATGTTAGTACACGTATGAAGTTTAAACACAAGTTTACCCCAAGTTCGAAGTGACTTCATTTCCAAAATCTTACCCAGAGTAAATATTGATTTAGGATTTGGTAATTAACAGGCCTTTCTAATATGTGTCAGTGGGAGTTGCTAATAAGATATTTATCGCTAACTTCCCCTACAGTCTAATATTAATTAGATGTATATAAACTTGAAACTTCATTTGCTAAAAGCTCTTTAATTGTCTTTGACACACTTTCCTTTTCTGATGATAGATGTCAGCATTTCACGAGCTATATTTCTCAATTTGCAACTTTCCAGATTTAGAAGAATAAACCCTCGAAAATAAATGTTGTTGTATGGCAGGCGATTTTCGATTTTCGGGCGGCAGATTTAATTTTATTTGTCTATTAATATTAATTTTTAACATTACGTAGTTTATTTACTTGTAATATCAAAAGAAAGAAAGGTTTTATGTGAAGTATTAAATTCAAAACGTCATCATATTTGTTTATTCATTTTGTAATTAATAAGGACAATTTTAAATTCGTAAAACGGTAAAGGAAATTTTATTTTCCTATTCCCAGTAAGACGTGCCATTCTATTTTATTAATTTTCACACTCTTTTGTTAAAAATTTTGACATTTTTAATCTGTCAATTTGCCATGATTTGTAAATGTCCTGAAATTCTGTAATAAATGCAGCATTTGAGATATTTTGGGATAATAAGTGGTCTATTTGCCATAGTAAGTTATTTCCAGTTTTATTATCAATAAATAATTTGAATAATTTTTCAACAGAACCAGATAATAGTTGAGATTTTTTTCTCTATATCTGGTATATTATTGTCTTGTATCAGGCCTCCTTTTAGACCCTCTACGCCTATTTTGTATGCGTATAAATATTTATATTTCTCTAGCAGTGGTAAGTGTAACTATAAAACCCAAGACACACCAATCGACGACCATAAATAGCCATCAATGAAATTTTCATAGAACAGAACGAATCCGTCTTTGTTGAAATTTAATTTTTATTTCTAAAGATTTTGGGATATTTTTTTTACTATTGTATAAAAGAAACAAAAATAAAACTATTTGTACAAAAAGAGAAAATTCAAATGCATTCAGATAATATTTAAAAATGGATCAGTTGCCAAAAAAAATTGTACCTTATATACACACTTAGTTAATTACTACTTCAGTATATTTAACCTAATTCTTTATGTACATATTTTATAAAGATGTGCATAAAACTTAATGTAACCTAAAAATGTGGTTCTATTTGTACACAGTAATAAGTAATTTAGTGGTCCATGTAACCTCTGCTCTGAGGATAGATGGACCACCTTAAGCTGCTGAAAGATGGACCAGAGCATTTTTATTATTAAAAAGACCAATTTAACCGGTAAACAGGGAAAAATCTTTCGCACATAGAAAGGTAGATGATCTAGTTGTTATTCCATGAATTCTGAAGAATTGTTTTTAAATGTTTAATCAGAGGGTGATAATAATGAAGAAGCTGAAGATTATGAAAAGGAATAAGCGAGATAGAGCAAAATGGTTGGATAAAATGTGTAATTTGTGGTCGCTGTTTACACGACGAGTGTACCACATATGACAAATAACAACAATCTGTAAATCAGTTCATCTCCTCATAGCCATGGTCAGTCTCCTCTATAGTTGGACTTTTTTGAACCCGAATAAAATAGTTTTTTATAGCTTTATTATTATTCTCCAAAAAGTGGTCCATCTCACTTAACCTAAGTGAAATTGACATGAAGTTGAATTTCGCCAAAAGCTAGCGATGAAAATAGTGGATTCTCTATTTTCATAGATAACGGGTTCGTTCTGCAGATATAAAAAAAAATCATCGATGGCCATTGATGATGTTTTATGATCATCCATCGGTATGTCTTGGGCTTAAGATTTTATTTTTGTATATACATTATCATCGATTACTATATCTAGAATACTGTTAATGGTTTCAAAAGATAAGCACAGCGTTATACGATCCTATTTGATTTTACTTATGAAAAATTAAATATAAGTACTTAAATTTATTTTAATCGGTATTCATCTAAATAATATGAAACGATTTCTAGCTTTTTGTTGAAACCAATCCTAGAATTATGTCCACTGTAAAGCAATTTGATTTACATTTTTATTTGTTATGTAGCTGTATTGTCAGGCAAAAACTTTAGCACGGGACCTACAGCTTATAGTCAACTTTGAATTCGAAATTCAATTTGCACATTTCGTTCCATCGTCTCATATTTAGAATAAATAATAATGCAAAATATATTTTATTCTTTTCAGCAAGAACATATCGCAATTTTATAGGACCAGCTGTATTTTTTATTATTTTATGGATAATTCTAATACTTCATACCGCATGGCTTTTCTTTAGCATAAAACTAGTACAAAGTAAGTAGAAAAAAGTTTTCTACGACCACTACGGAAAGTGGAACTTTTCTCACACTTTATAAAGCTTTATTTGCCAACATTGCGCGTGTGCAGTGTGCCATATTGTTTTTATGTCAAATAGCTTACGTACATTTATTTTTGTTCTGTACCGTTTAAAAGTGTGGTCATAGAAAAAGTACAGTGTGCCACTCGTGCAGAATCGCCTATTTCCCACCTTGCGTGATTCCAGCACTCCAATTCGTCTCGTGCCGAAACTTACACACCTCGTGGAAAATAGGCGACTTTCTGCACTTGTTGCACAATACGCTATTATATCATGCCAAAATTGATACACTGAAAATTACTATCGTTTATTAAAAATTATATTTATTATATTAGTACTATGTCACCTTTACAAAATTTTGTAAAAATCCAAATGATAAACAAGAAATATTTGTTTCATTATTTATTTATTAATATTAAATGCTTCATAAATAAATTTATTCATTATTCTATTTAAATCGAAAAATAATTTTCAATTTCTTTAAAAATGTGTTATAATAAATGAATTGTTATTATTATTCAATACACTTTTAAAAAATAATGGAAAAGATTAGTGATTTTTGTTTTAATAGAAATAAAATTCTTCGTACATTGCAGCATTTATATTATGGGCCAACAGAAAAGACATCGAAACAGACCTGAAAAGATGGCTTATAATGACGCTAATAATTTGCGTTAGTGATATGTTGTTGTTTTTTATGTTCTTCATAGAAATTCGAGTTATTCTTGCTGACAAAATGGTAAGACATTTCATTCCTACAGTTTCAACCTTAGATGAGGTATAACTAGAGATATGGCATTGCCCAAATATATTGTCGAAAGATCTAAGGTTTAAAATCGCTTGCAGCCAGCAGTGTGAGAACGGTGGACCAGTGGAGTAGTTATATTGAAAACTCAACCAAATAAATAATGAGGATAGTCACCTATCCTCATTATTTGTCACCTAACACTATGACCATTATTTCGTTCGTCTAACTGTAAGTGTGCACTGTTGGGCGATTCTCTACGATACATGTTTTGCTTGCTCAGTAGTACGTTGCTATAGGAGTGTGCCATATCTCTAGTTATACCTCATCTAAAGTTGATCTGACTTGATGGAAGTTAGTGGGTTAAAATGATCGGACCCTAAATATAAATGGGTTGAGCTTGTTCGACTGAATTGACTATACGGGACTGTCATTTGTTTAAGCCCACTTGATTGCAATTTTGAACACCTGATAAATTTTTTTCAACGATATTTCTCTAGAACTAATTATCGGATTTGAAAAATAAAAAAACTGTTAAAAAGAGTATTGAAAGGCCTTTCGAACTGTGTCATGTTTGACAGCCTTTTCCATTTAAAATTTTTGAGGTGCAGTCCACCTCCATTTTAGGGTTGAAGTTATGCCATTGGTATTAATCCATTCAAGTGTCCCCCTTTATACTAAAATTGACGTGTTCGAGCGTTTTTTGCAAATTGATGTTAAGTGCCCAAAAATTGCGCTGATAATTTTCATTGGACCACCTGTATAATTTTAACATTCACCACGAAATTAGATAAATATAACCCAGCAAATTTGACATGTCATAAATACATACGAAGATGTTTTGCCGACGCTTTCGATCTTGTTTAAATACAGTCAGTTCAACCCTTAGATGAGGTATAACATAGATATATGGCATTGCCCAAATATATTGTCGAAAGATCTAAGGTTTAAAATCGTTTTCAGCCAGCTGTTTGAGAACAGTGGACCAGTGGAATAGTTGTGTGGAAAACTCAACCAAACAAATAATGAGGATAGGTGACAAAACACTATGACCAATATTTCGTTCGTCTAACTGTAAGTGTGCACTACTCAGCTGGCGGATTGTTCTCACGCAGATGGCGTTAGGCGATTCTCGAGCATACATCTTTTGCTTGCTCAGTAGTACGTAGCTATAGGAGTGTGGCATATCTCTCTGTTATACCTCATCTAAGGTTCAACCCACTAGAGTAAGAGCGAGCTAAACGTAAAAGGGTTAACCTTGAAATTCAACCGGGTCGAATTTCAACCAGGTTCACACTAACTGGGTAAACATAGTAATTAATAATATTATCTTATCTTTCTTCCCAGTTACGTCAAACAATGCTAAATGAAATAATAGACGCAGGACCATGGCAGCCAAGCTATACAAATAGAAGCGAAGACTTCCACCAAGCTATAATCGACAGGATTTCTTGGAACTGGGAACATAAAAATGAAAATGAAAATGATTATGATAAGGACGGAAATAAAAAAGTCCGTCGTTCTCCTCAAGAGTATGTGACAGACAACCCGTTTTTAAAGAACGACCTTGATACCATTGAAAACCCCTTTTTGAAACCAGACAATATTACTAAAAAAACTGCAGGGAGAAGAACTGGGTTCAAGGAAGACGTACCAGAAGAAAGACATGGGAAAGTAATGCGGAGATATCCAAACACAATCTACGGTATTTGGGCCTGGTTTTTAGCTCCCCCAGCTATTTCCATGACTATAGCTATGAAGTTCTATTTGGGTTGGATGGCCAATATTGGTTTAGTCATCATGATGTGGCAATTAAATTTTGAACGAAAGAGGTAATGTTTTACTCAGTAGACAATATTTGGGTTTAAGTTCTGCAAAATTTTAAATTGAACTAAATAAGTCGTGGTTACCTGTCATCCGTTTTTAATTTTATGTCATTGTCATTTGTATGTTTTCACCCAAATATTGTCTACTGATTAATTATGAGTTCTGAAAGCTTTACCTTGATGATAATGGTTTGGAATGATACAATACAACACATAACAAAAATGATTTACAAATTATGAACTAAAGCAATTACATTTAATACCAATGATATTGTTTAGCCGTCAAATTAAATATTGTATGAACGACTCATTAGTTGTTCATGCCGCAATCAGAGCCATTCGCTAATCTGACTTCATCAGACGAAGGAACGCGATTTCTACAATATATGCTAACATTTCGAGGGCTAAGCTGGTGTACTATAGTCCCTTCTTACCATATTTTGAACACTTTATCACGAATCCAGAATGACAGCCAATAAATTTTAATCTTTATTACCAAAAATTAACAAGTATCGATTCTAGATCAAGTGTCCAAACGATCAGGTCTTCAGTAACATATAGAAAACATTTTATATTTCACAGAAAGTGCAAATCAATCCAATTTTTATTGGGTTTGTGACCAAATTTTTTACATTTGTGATACTAAACTAAAATATAAAATATCCGTATTTTTTAAAATCAATTCATTATTAGTAAAAATTGAAGACGGAATATTTACAGTCAGCGTAGTAAAATCATAAAAAAAAATCCTGCTTTCCATTTTAATCGTAGATCTTCATTTCTTATGAGGGCAATGATTCTGTTGTTATTGGCATCTAGACATTTGGTTTTTACTTTCAGAGTAAGGGATGTAATTGGAGCCTTCCCTAGCAGCAACTTAGATTTACCAAAATGGCCAGAAGAACGACGGGCAAGTTTGCGACAAAACCCAATTAGTTGAATATTAAGCATTTTGTATTTTTCTTAACTTCTTTGTTATATATAATAAATTTGAAATATAATGTTTTAAAGTTACATAAATATTTTTAATAAGACTTCTCTAAATTTATTTTTTTGACTTTTAAATTAGTAACAAGGTAAATTGTTTACTTGTTTAAAGATATTAAGCTTTTGTTTACAAAGACAAAAGTAAGCAGGGTAATTAAGCCATAATTGTATACCAGACAAGTCTTCTGTAAGTTTGAACATTTATTTCTTTGACTTTTAAATATGTGACAAGGAAGGTAAAATGGATTTACCGGTTTCAGAATATTAAGCTTTTCTTTACATAGACAAAAGTAAGCAGGGTAACTAAGTCATAATTGCATAACAAATAATTTGGCAAGTCAGTATAGTAATTAATAACATAGGATAGTTGTTATACCCTTTATAAAATAATATTTATTAATAACGTGAAATCGATAAACTATTGAACAAACCACGAATGTTATGAATCGTACCAGGCCTTAGATGTCATAAAATCCTTGCTCTCCGAGCTCGGAATTCAATTGACATCTCCGGCGGTTATGATACTCATCCTAGATATGTTGATAGCTATAACTTTGACCAATTATATATTCCCATTATTCTTATAATGCATTGTAACATAAAAATTAATCAGGTAACCTGTTTTTTTAAAAGTAAGTAATTATTTACCTAAATTGTTAGGAATTTAATAGCTAAAGATATGATCTTACCAAGAATTACAAGTGAAAAACAAAGATGAGAAAATAAAATTCGTAAATCGTAACATAAAATTTATCAGGGAAATTGCTTTCTTAAGAGTAAGTAATTGTTAGGAATTTAATAGCTAAATATATGATCTTGATAAGAATTGCAAGTGAAAAGATTAAAATTCGTAAAAAAAAAAACATTTTTATTTATTTAGTTTGTTTAAAGTGTGCTCTGACTCTGATGAATTGATAAACTGTGTCATAATGACAAGACTAACATGGAAAGAAATAAAAGAAAAAACACAAAATTTAACACGAACTAATAAAGTAAAAGAAATTGATTCGTACTATTTTGAAGTAGTAAGTATTTACTAAAACCAATTTTATATTTTATGTACTATCAATTTGATTTTAGGCTCAATTTGTAGTACTTCTTACATTTATCATAACTGCATTCACATTTTTATAAAATGTGGCCTACAAAATTTAAACACTCTACCCATTTTCACAAATCATTTGGGTAAGTAAAAATATTACAGTACGAATTGTAATTGAAAAATGTTTTCTAGGTTTTATACATTCACTTGGGAAATATATGAACGAAATGCCTAATTATTCAAATTAAAATATAAGTACAACATTTCTGTACTACAAATTTAAATAAAATGTTTGTGTTAAAGCAATTGATGTTTTGACGTTATGTTTCAATAATTGACACTTGACATGCAACCCCAAAAAGGGTATTCCTGCATTTTAGGTATATCAGGAGTGCTCTTTATTTTTTATAAACAGGAATATATTTGCATTTTTAAAATAGTTTGAAATTTAAAATTTATCGAAAATGTGAAAAAATACAAAATTTTTATTTTACTTTTTTTATTCGCTCCTTCCAGAGTTTCTGAATCCGCCACTACTTATTCGGAGGAATTTTTAGTTAAAATTTCCAGAATAAAGTATAAAATAAAGTGGACAAGACCAGAATCAGATTTATTTATTTTGGGGTCCGAAGATGTTATAATATTTTGGTTCCGTAGGTTTTTTTAATTTTTTTGTTACCTATCTATATATTTAACAGGTACCTAAACCTAAAAATATTATTAGTCTAACATAAAATCAGCTCATTCCTCCACTTTCTTACTAAATTTCTTTTTAAATTTCTCTCCCATTAAATCAAGAAATTCTGAAGAAATAAAGTGTTATAAATAGTTAACATTACCTTTTTCTTTCTGTTCATAATATAATATTGTGCATATAAGCAAGATAAAGTTAAGTAATTGCATTTTGAATTTACTTCAGTCCCACGAAATTTTAAACCTAACCCGCCTAATAATTTTATATTAGCTACTCTTGTCTCTTCCAGTATATGCCTTTGTAATTGTTGTGTCAATTTTATTTTCGTAACTGATAGCCGATTTGAAAGTTTTATTACTTTCAAAGAAAAATTGGATCACCCAACTACATTCTACAATCAGTTGCTCAGTTTAGTTCTTTTTAGTTTGTTATTAGTTAAACAAATCTTTAATAATAAACATGTGGGCCCCTTAACTTTGGGGATCTGAAGCGGCCGCTTCACGTAATACTAAATCCGGCTCTGGACAAGACTATTATTTTCTAGTTCTGTCCACGAACATGTCGAAAACGTGAAAACAGGATTAATTGAATTGAATGAACAAAATAACTTGTGGTTATAGTTGGCTACCCTGGTTTCGTGCCAATACAGACTAACATATGACCCACTTTCCTTTACGTCAGCCACACTAGGTAACCTACATTGCAGTGTATTACCAGCAGAACTTCACCTTTAAGTAATAAATAATTACACGGAATAGAAGAGTACATGCATCATGGGAATGGAGTGCTGAAATGCATTCTACAATTTTAATAACTACATTCAGTTTCTACACTTAAATTGTACTCATTTATAGCCACACTTCTCTTATTATATTATTGGATTTTTAAGGTTCAACAAAAATATATTCACATAATCTACTATTTTGAAATCCGCATGCGAGTTACTCATATTTCTATTTTTATATTTTCTGCCCTATGTGTTAATTTTTAGGAAGAGGATTAACATGTTAACTGCCATGAAGTACATCTTATGTGTCTCACTAAAATATCCTCGTATGCTCTGAGATACATTATGCTCCGTGGTCTAACGTTTGTATTTGTACCTCGCAACGCATATCTGTGAACGTAGTTTAATTCTCGATGGCCTGACAGACCAAAACCTATTCTTAGCGCATGATTTTTTTGTTTTTTAGTCTCTGAAATGATAAAATACTGAGGTGAGGTACATATATTCTTCAAATTTTAGAGCAACATTAAAAAAAATCAATTCTGTATTCATACTTGTATTTTCTAATATGAAAACACCCTAAATCTGAAAAAAGAAAAAATGGCCCAAGGGACCCACCTTTTTTTTAATGGTGGCAGTTAACGTGTTATAGAATAATTAGGCAGATGAGTGAGAAAGAATTTCGTACAAACAGGCTTCATAGATATGGAGAAAGCCTTCTACAGAATAAGAAGAGAAGAATTGTGGAATATTTTAAAACATCGAGGCGTGCAACAAGATCTTATAGAGAATATTAAAAGAATGTATGAAAATACAAAACGTCTGGTCTTAAACAGGGATGCATTCTAAGCCTCTTACTGTTCAATGTAGTGCCTGATGAAGCCATTAAAAGATTTAAACCTAAATTAAAAACGTACAAAGTAGACTATTGGAAGATAAAAACGAAAAAGAACTACAACATAACGTTAATAAATATAACGACGAATTAAAAAAATATAACATGAAAATAAGGGTAATAGGAAATACAGATATGAAACACAATATAAAAATAGAAGTTCAAGAAATAGAACAAATATATAAATTCATGTACAGGAATTATAAAGAGTAAAGGGACTCTGGACGACGAAATTAATTAAAAAATTGTCAAAATTGGAAGAATTTTCAACATTATGAAAACAAAATTTCTTAATCGAAAGGAGATATTTGCAGAAGTAAAGACGGAAGTTGTCAGAAAAGTAGTAAACCCAACTCTTTCCTTTACGTGTAAAAGCTGGACAACAACAGAAAGACAAAGAAGTAAACTAATAAGCACTAAAATGAGGTTTTTGAGAAAAATACAAGAAAAGACGAGAAGAGATATAATAAGGAACGAAATATACAGAGAACAGTTAAATTTAATACCAATAGAGGTGACAATATATCAGAGTCAACTAAGGTGGATGGGACAAAGAACTGACCATCAACCAAAGAAAAATACATAGATAGGCCCAGAAAATTGTGGAGGGATGAAATAAGAAAGGCAGCGGAGAGTAGAGGAATCAAAGGGGGAGGAAATATCAAGCCTGGCAAAGAGAGAAAACAGTAGAGAGACATACGGTAAAAGCTACCCTAATTTCGCTCGGTTCAGATAACCTTACACCGAAAGGTAGAAAGGTTCAAGGATTAAGAAAGTAAGCGTTAATTTCAACAAAACGAAATAGCAATTATTTTTCTGAAATTGATAAAGTACATTTTATTTTTTGTTATTGATGAATTTCATATAAACAATATGTAAAAATAATAACCGTATATGAATTAAAAATTAATAAATTTATAGCAAATATAATTATAATAAAATATTACACAAATATTTTTGTTTACTGTTACAATAACAAATATCTATTTCATATAATTAGATGAATATTTTCAACAACGTTACAAAAACAAAATTTTAATTTATAAAATAAATTAATATTTTCCAACAAATTTTTATAAAGCAAATAGTATTTATTTACTCGTATAAAAATTACGAAAAATCAATAAATGTTTGATGGTGTTTATTTGGAAGGCGGTGGCGGTACAGATGAAAGGTTGGGTAGGCTATAATTAGTGTATTATCTGTATTGCTGCTTCAATACGAGCCAGATCACCCTATTCAGCTACTCAATGACCTATTTGAGATGCCGTTACTGCCGTGGACGCCCGCTATCTCTACTGTATAGATTCAATTTGTATATTAATATACGCTCACATTTCAAAGGGTAGAGCCATGTTGATAAAGGTGAGGGAAGAACAGCATCGACGTTTAGAGATGAGCCAAAAACTGGCTGACATCTGGTGGGAAAATATAAAAGCACTTTAGTAGGGAAAACATTTGGCGAGGCAAAAAAAGATGCACCGGACAAAAAACAAATTATGAATGCTGAATTCTGGAAAGGGAAATACAGAAAACCAAACCACAACTTTTAGGTTTTTACAGTAAATTGTGTTTATACATCCGAAGTAATCCAAAAATACCCATTCTTGGGTTCAATATTTTTGTTTCTGTACTATATTGATAGACAGATGTACGATTTCAAATTTACAAACAAAATTTAATTATCTCTTTTCATTCCTGAGATTTTTTCTCTCAAATTAGTGTGTTTTTAGGATATATCTAAAAAATGAGTAAAAGATACTATCTTAACGATTATACTACTCCATTCTACGGACAAACAAAATTAGCTGAAAAATGAGAAGAATACAAATAACGTATGTATGAAGAAAACATTTCTTACGTAATTTTACCCGTGGAATCGACTGGTATAATATTTTACCCGTGAAATCGACTGGTATAATCGTTGAGATTATATCTCTACTCATTTTTATGATATTAGAAAAAAACACACACTTTTTTCAAGTGTAACTTTGAGAGCAAAAATTTCAGAAACGGGTAGAGATAATTCAAGTCTTTAAATATGAAATCAGCGCATTGACTTCTATTAATATAAACTATTTTCAAATCAAATCTGTAAATAGAGTGAAAAACTAAAGATTGTAACTTTTCTTGTTTACGGTAATTGAAAATACTCGTAATTTGGAAATGTAAAAAGACTGATTTTTGTTTAGAAATATGTTTTTTTTTTATTTTTAATGGCCTATCAGTTTTAACGAGTATCTAAATATAATAATTTTAAATAATGTTTTTAATGTAATAAATATTTCACACAAAAAAAATACGCAAAGGCAAAAAGTGAGGAAAGGTTTAAGATGCTCAAAATGCCTACCATAACCTTTTCTGTGCACGAATTTCTTCACTAGAATTTGTAAAACAAACATTTAAACACCGCCAACACAATGAATTTCGCGTGACTGAAGTGAACGATACGATATTAAGCGTTGTTAGTTTGTTACTCAACGTCAACAAAGTGAAGAATGTGTTTACCAAACATAAATAATCGAAACGTTCAACCCAACTAATATCTTCTCATTTGGAAGGTTGATGTCCTATGTGAAATGAATGTAGGTTTCTTGTTCTATTTTAAAATAATCGACTATTGAATTCTTACAGTTTGTAACCTACTGGCTAAACTTATGTAATTTTTAAAGACATTTTAATAGTACCGCAAAATATGAATATCATTCAACATTCAGAGATAATTTTGATATGAGATGAGGTGGATGATGAAAGAATGCTACTATTGTATCAATATTATAGAGATTCCAAGGTCACGACAGGGCCGCTCGCTTCCTATTATTCTGTTTTCGAGAGGGTTGGAGAACATTCCCCAGCTTAATTGTTCTACTATAAAAACCCCGAGCCGGAGATCGCGAGGACAGTTTAATATTGATATGTGTAGTGATCGTTGGTGATATAAATAAATAGTTGGTGATATAAATATTGTGGAAATAAATATTGCGTAGTTTTAAGTGTTTAATGGCCGTTTGCACCAACATAACTTAAATTTTAATCTTGCCTTAAATAAATAATATCAAATCGAAATAAAATGTCAAATGCAATACTTAACATTGCTGTCAAAAATTCGATTAGATTTTTTTTTGTTTAAGTCTGGCTTAAAATTTAAACCTTGTTGGTGCAAACGGGCATAAATAAATAATCTTAGTGCTTAAGTTTTTATTAATAATAGTTAGTCTTAAAATAGTGATTATGTTTGTTTATTCATAGTGTTACTAATTTTAATTATCTTTTATAATTCATATTTCATTTATTAAACTTATTTATATAAATATTCATGTTTCAATTGTTTCTTTACACTTCGCCTAAATAAATAAAACTTTACAACATATTTTATGTATGTGCCTATCTCAACGTATTCGCGTTCGCCACTAAACTTTATCTTCCATGAAGGTGCACCCTTGAAATAAATAATTACCCGTTGCAGAATAGAAAGGGTCGGTGGTGTGGGCGGAGGATAGATCAGGCCGTGACAGGTCGGGCGCCCCAGGGAGTCATGGCGGAGGTGCGGGGGAGTATCGATTCCTTCCCAGCCGTAAACACGCGGTCAGGGTTCCTGTTCCTAGACTAACTATATCCCTGATGAGCGCACAGGTGGAAATAGATAGGGGAGGTGCCGTGGAAATTGATTTCACATAATAATGTAAATATAGACAAAATCAAAAACTCTCGGTTTCAAATTCAGGAGATTTTTCGGAGAATATTGGTAGATACAATTTTCGGTGGATTATTATTTTTTTACATTATGTTGCTAATAGGTATGTGTTACAATATAATTTATTTAGGTTATGTTTAACACATAAATTTTTCAAAACATTAACATATATATTATAGATGTTTGTATCAAGACGATTTCTATTTTTTTTAATAAGGAACTTTAACAGAAGAGCCGTTGCAAAATTAAAAAGATTACGATTGTTAAATGAGTTGATTCATATGTTTTAATATAAGCTCATCAAAATCATATGCAGGGCCGGATTAGCCAATAGACAAATAAAACAATGGCTAGGGCCCATATTTCGGAGGGGCCCGGATTCAATCGAGATAATAAATATTATATTTGTCAAAATCATGTTGTGCTACTAGTTTTGAAATTAATTAAATTATTAATTTTATATATTCAAAATAATATGTAGAAAAATACAGTACTTGTAAAAATCTAAATAAAAAGCAAAACTTTTTATAAAAAGTGTTGAAAAATTACTAAGCTATATAATAGTTTGAGATGTCGCTATAAAAAATATATAAGTAAACGACAGTAGTTCTACAACTAAAGTTAATTCCAAATGATACGAATAGGGTTTAATTTAAAAATGTACACATGTATTTACGCTAGAAAAGAAATTGTAGCTATAAATTTGATAGTTTTATGTCACGGTTATTTTATAAAATAGAGATTTAATATTTTGAATTTATTTTTTAACCAACAATAAAAATCTGATTAATTGAAAACCAGCGCTCCTTTAGATAATGAGATAAGTTACCAGAACAAAAAAAAATATGAAAATTGGGACCCAATATTTGAATTGCGAAACTTGAAGTATTCCTAAAAATACCTTATCTCAAAAAAATGTCTTTATAAAATACAAATAATTTATAAATCACCATATTTGTGCAATAAAATAATGATTGACAAAGATTAAAACTTATATACAAATATTACTTGGTTGATGTTTTATTTGTATTCACAACATTCTCATCAAAAATTCGCACAGTCCTTATACTATTTCTAACAGTTCACTTGCAAAACCCTACTTTTAATTCTTTGCACGCCGGATCCTTTGAAGGTAATCCCCGTTGTAGTCCCGTTATCTAGTCCGCTTTGCAGTTGCTTTATCATCCCATTATGGTGGCAGCTACACATGGCCGGAAATAGTTTCAGTGAGTCCCAGGGACGATATAAAGCTAGGCCCTCTACGGCAACCCGGGCCATAACGGAAATGCTTACAACATTCTTCAACGATATAAAACGTTGCAAGTGATGGAATTTCAGACCGGAATTTTTGGGTTATTAAAAATACCTACAAAGATGGTTTGGAAATGTCAGACCCAGAGATGATATCTTTTCTATTTTTGTATTGCTTTGTACGAATATAATGCAAGTTGAGAAAATTGAAAATAAACATCACTTTTACAGTAAGCGTTCGATTTTTAAAATTAATATATCACATTAAAGCCTAAACATTCTTCTTTAACATAAGTTAAAACAAAGGTATGTTACGTAGTGCAGTTTTTAGTAACAGAAATAAATATTTAAAATGATCAGCTTTTTATACAGCTTTTTTCTTACATACTTATTAAACTCAACATTACTATGTGGCAAAAAAAATGTACTTTTATGTATTACTCTTTATACAGAATACTTTTAGTCAGTACATTTGTAACTGTATATTTTATCATAATAATTGTTTTTTTAACATTGTTATAAATAATGTGTATTCGGGAAACTACTTAACAGTTTTACTTGAAATTATGTTAAATACAACATCAAATTTAAGAATATTCTACTAATTTCATAAAAATACTAATAATTTACAGGACCCGTTTAAAATGTTACAATTAATTTTAATTATATTATTAATATTAATTATATATGTAAAGCATGTATATTATTTCATATTTTATTTAAGTATCATTAAAAATGTCCATATTAATTAAATATTCCTGTTTAACAACAATATTTTGAACAATAAATGAAATTCTGTCTTTTTGTTTTTATTACTATATCAACAATACTATACCGAGCGAGACTAACTGCAGATGAGTCATCACAACTGACCTCGCTGTGCAGGTAGTCTCGTTAAAGGTCAAGTATAGAGCCCGAAAAGCTCTGGAATGTTCTAGAAATTAATTAGCAGCAGGTATATAAGGGTCGCATCGGGCGCCTCAGAAAATTAATATCGGTCAGTGTGTAGAGTCGCTAAAGAAAGTCAGTGTCGATCAATGCATGTCAGCGATATGTAAATAAATAAATAGATGGTGATATAAATAAATAGCAGGTGATATAAATATCGTATAAATAAATATTGCGTAGTATTAAATATTTAAATAAATGTTCTTAATGTTCAAATCATTATTAATAATAGATAATCCTAAATAATTGCTTATTTATTTATTTATTCATAGTGTTACCGATAATATTCACGTTCAAAGTGAGTTGACTAGTAGTGTTAATATTCGTTAAACTATTGACATAGAGCATAAATAAATAAAAGGATGCGTATAGCTATCTGCTGAAATTGTTTATGCTTGTAGAACAATATAGGCAATTTGACGTGACTGTGATGGCATAACAATAAACAATGCAGGTTACATTTGCTGTACAATAGCGACAAAAACAACAATACGCCAATTACGTTGTTAACCTTCAGCATTTCTATTTGACCCGTGCTCTTATCACCTCCAATCAGTTCTCATCGAATCAACTTATCTGCTATTGAACATGACATGTGGGCGGATATTGTTTCTTTTCTGTACAAATCGCACTGAAATGTATTGTCAAACGCAAGGCAACAATTAATAACTGAAATAAACGCTTTACCGTTTATTTCTTGCTCTATATTTATACTTATCTTATTTAATATTGTATTTACAAAAACTGCACTAGTTTATGTAAAATAAATTTAAGTTTAATTTTTGTTTGTAATATTTAACGACTGCTCAACTACTAAGGTAATATACAGTCCAATATTGTCGATTAAATCAATGGTATGAAGGAAAAATTTATCAGCTTTTATTTATAAAATATTGTAAAATTTGTACGGGTGCCGCAGGCGTGGTGTGAAATTTAGCATCGTATGTATTTGGACAACTCTTAGATCTGACAATCTGAGTATTTGAACCTTGTTCTTCATACTGATGTCAAATCGTTATCCAGAGAATGAATTGAATTGAATATTGAATCGTGTTTATGAATTGAAAGAAGTAATACTTACTCCGTTTTTTTAAAAAAAATCTTGAATTTGGAGAATTGTTGAAAAATGAATTTTGGTTTAATAAATTTGCTAATATAACCGATGTATTTGAAGAATTGAATAAAGCAAATTCCAGCAAAAAACTTGTTCAAATCACCGACAAAATTAGAACTTTTACAGACAAAATAGAATTTTGGAAGTTGGAGGCAATTTGGAAATGTTTACAAAAATACCGAAAGCAAAAGAAAACATAATTACGTTGATTTATTTCCCAGATACCTACATCTATTGAGAGTTGTGACTGGATATGAAATTCACATCCAATCCTATTAAAGAAGAAGAGAAATTCATAGAAATTCACTATGATCTTACATTGCGAATGAAATATTCTGAATTTTCATAAGAATCCTTTTGGATATTTATTCAGATTGATAATCCTTCAAGCTTTTTTTTCGATTTCCTACCTCTGACTTGTGAAAGTGACTTAAGATTTTCTACGTTTGTTAACATCAAAACTAAAAAAAGGGAAGAAAAGAAGTCGATAGTATTACACTTATTTTTTTGTACCATTTGATCTCATTTAAAAAATATACTTTTAATGTTTTCCTAAGATTCATAGAATGTCTTTAAAATTTCATGCATATAATGTCAAGGATTCTACAAATTTTACATAATCTATTTGGGGTGTCTTCACATATAAAGTTTAAGAACTACTATCATCCCGTTTCCTCATTACCATATTTTGTAAATACTAATCTGTTTTTACACACTTTCTCACGAATCCCGAATGACAGTCGGGCGATATAGGTCAAATATCTAAACGTTTAAGTCTACAGTCACGTATGGAAAACATTTTATATTGTTACAATATAATTATTAAGAATTAATATCTTTAATTCTTATTAACACCATTAAGAAAGTAAATCGATGCTAATCACAGCATAAAATTACAATCTAACATTTTTTCTGAGAAATGCATTACATTTTAATTGAGTATAAAGAAATCCTGAATGCACGTGCCTCACGCAAGCTACCTACAGGTTAATAAACAATCGCTTGTTTATCAACACGTAATTCAAATTTTTCGAATCGCGCACCTGTTGCCTGCCTTTGATTAATCATTTATTTATTTTATTGTGTTTACATACATTTATATTTTGACATTTGAATAAGATAAACACGAAATGTCCACAACAAGTGTAATCATAAAACAATGTTTATTTGGGAAATACATTTATTGGTTTATATTGGAATTGAGGTTGGCAAAAATAGATTTGTGTATGATATAAAAATGTTTTATACTTAGAAATGGATACATATTTCATATTTATATTTTATATTTAGATGTGAAAATCAACAGACTAAAACCAGAAATTTCAAGAATATGGTACATACTTATATGATTGAAAATATAGATAATCTCTTGACAGGCACTTGATACATTTCTACTAAAACATCCATTTACCAGCAATTGTTTTTAATAATGTAACGAGAGAGAGACTCAGTGCAGATAAGTCATCACTTAAGTAACGTTACAGGTCAAGTGGGAGAAGAGCGACGCCGCTATTGTTCGGGAATTTTATATAGGGTCTGGAAGGCTCTGGAATGTTCGAGAGATTAATTGGCGGCAGGTATAAAAGGGTCACATCAGGCAGGTCAGGGAAGTCTGTATGGATCAAAGAGCCATTGAAGAAAATCAGTGTTGGTTAGTGCATGTCAGAGACATGTAGAAATAAATATTTTGTGGACATAAATATAAATAGTTGGTAATATAAATAAATAGTTGGTGATAAAAATATTGTGTAGTATTAAATGTTTAAATAAATTTTCTTAGTGTTTGACGTCTTTATTAATAATGATTATTCTTAAATTAGTGTACATATTTTTTTACTTATAGTGTCACTAATTTTTATTATGATTTTATAATTTATTATTCGTTTAATAACCATAGTTATATAAATATTAGTATTTCCATTATTTTTATATTTCACCTAAATGAAAAAACATTTATTACAATAATTTGAATAGTGGCCTGCACATATCGTTCAAAATATTAAGATTTTTTTCACCAAAAACCTTTCCAAAGAATATATATGTGGACATTTATTTACGTAACTTTTCCCGTATAGAGTCAAATGGTAAAGTCGATTATATTGTATTTGTCCTCATTTTTGGTTTACGTATACCAAAAAACAAACTTTTTGAGGTGTAAATATCTCCAGAAAGGAAAAAAGGTCATTCAGTTAATATGTATGAAAATTTGAAATAAAACACCGAAATTTCTTATCGAAAAATAGGATTTTTGTTAGAATGTCAGGTTTGTAAACAATATTTTACGTTTAAAGCTAGTTTTTAAGATATGACTGTGGTTGGTAATTGAGAATATGATTCTAATTCGCTGCAATCCCAAATGTTCATTAAATTTATTTATTTGTGAAAATAATAAATTTCTTCGCAACATTGCCCTGAATACATCTAGGCCAAGTGCGCACTACCAGAGAAAAGAAACTAAGAAACCACAATTCCTCTTTGGCAAAACAACTTCTTGTAAATTTCCCTTAGTGAGAACTGAGAAAGTATCTCTCCAATAAAATTATCGACAAATCTCAGCGATTTCCTTCTTATTCCAATGTCCTCATCTCTGATTAGATCGGATATTGGTGTAGTCTGAGCGACTGAATATCAAGTATCTATTAAGGAACTCGTTGTTCGGCGATAACTCCGCAGAGAAACGGAGAATAAATTTATGCCGGAACAAGATTTGACAGCTAATCATCTATCTTCCAGTGGAAGTTTTTTATTGATATTGATTCAGTTCTTTTCTTGGAAGTTGCCTTACCTACGTCAAGCTTGTCTGATGACCAGATTAAATTTATCATTGGAGATATTGCAACTTGAAAATAAACCAAAGGGTATTTATATCCTTCAAGATGTCATCGTAACTGATAGTGAGTAATAGTGGAGTTATAATCCTTCAAGAACAATTCAATTTTTATCATTCTCCAATGATGTTTTTGTCCATGGAATCCCTTCCTTCTTTTACAAAAAAAAACGATTTCCGCTTTTTTATTTCAATAAATTTACAATGGAATATTGTACAAACTAAAGGTCCATTCACAATATCAAAATTTCCCAGTTAAATATTGTATAATGATTTATCAAAATATTCAATATTTATAAGCAGGGCTTATAACCGATTAAAAAACCTGGGTAATGAAAACCATTAACCGATATTTTAAAAGAAAATTGCAAACTTTAACAGTAATTCTAACCGATATTTTTAAGTAACCGTTAACCAGAAAATAAAAAAAAATAAACCGGTTTTAGCGAACATTAACCTTGATTTTAATATCCTTTAATAGGACAGTTTTTACAATTTTCATTTTATTAGAGTCATAAAAGTAGGTAGTCTCTTTGTCTGTATTAAGCAAGATTACAATTGAAAATAACGTTTTTCCGAATGGATATTGCGAATATTCGTTAATTAAATTGCCTTCTTTTCTTAATTACATTTTTTTCAGATTGTATTTTTATTTTCTAATTAAATTTTCATTTTTTTAATATTTTTTCATAAAATATATTTTTGATAATGAAAAATATATTATACAGGGTGAATACTGAAAACCTTGACATAGGGAAATAACATGGGAAAACAGTTTTTTGCTGTTTCCATCTGTCCCGCTAAATAAAATCGGTTGTATATGGTATCGTTAGTTAGATTACTTAATTTTGCATCTAATAAAACTAAATGTTGTGTAATAAGGCCTTTTCTAACTGAAATATTTGATAAAATAAATTGTATTTTGAAGGTTATCCTTTATATTTTGGAATAAGAAACGTCAAAAACAAAATGCTCCATAGCCGAGTGGATACGAGGGCTGTTTCATAACATAAATAATCTACAAAACCTGGTTCGAGACCACCTCAGCCCTACTTTTTTTTTAATTAAATTATGCTTAAAACATCTTTATTATATCAGACTATTTTAATAAAATATCAATATTCATATTTTTGTAAATAAAAAAATTCAAATATTTAATAGAATTATTATTTGCTGTCTGTCAAACTTAACAATTAATTCGAATTTAGTTTTTGGTGTATAATTTTGTATTTCTTGTTTCGAAACATGATATTTTAAGTATAATTTAATTAAAAAAAAAATAGGGCCGAGGTGGTCTTGAACCAGGTCTTGTAGATTATTTATGTTATGAAACAGCCCTCGTATCCACTCGGCTATGGAGCATTTTGTTTTTGACGTTTCTTATTCGAAAATATAAAGGATAACCTTCAAAATACAATTTATTTTATCAAATATTTCAGTTAGAAAAGGCCATATTACACAACATTTGGTTTTATTAGATGCAAAATTAAGTAATCTAACTAACGATACCATATACACCCGATTTTATTTAGCGGGACAGATGGAAACAGCAAAAAACTGTTTTCCCATGTTATTTCCCTATGTCAAGGTTTTCAGTATTCACCCTGTATAATGTTACATTTTTCCTATAGTTTAATTAATATTTAATATATATCAATAAGCATAAAAAGTTCCAGGAAATATTTTTAATTTTGAAATGTATTTTGCTGACATTTAACACTTCCTCAAGTTTGGATTATAGTTTCCTTGAACGTGTATCAAATTCCAGCTTCCAGGAAGACATAATCAAAATTACACAGTAGGAATAATAAATTCAGGAACAATTCCACGCAAGCACATCAATTATCCTTTCATCAACATCTTTGAAAAATGAAGGAAGCGATAAACTCATTTCTCCTTGACCGATTTGGGAATGGAGCCCCATCACTCGACCCACTCGAACGCCTCTGGCTGTGATTTTCGGGTGTTTTCACAATTACCTTACGACCTAATTCTCCAGCTAGACAATCACTCAATTACGTTTTATTTAGAAGCATTTGATGGTCTTTTGTGCTGCTATTAGGACGAGATGGAGTACTACAACTTTTCCTTCATTTAAAAAGGTTATTAAAATTATTAAACTCGATTAACTTCAAGTATTATAGACTAAATTTTCTGTAAATAGATAAGGATTGTATTTAGAAGAGTAGTATATTATACAAGCATGAAATGGATATTCCAAGTGAGTTGTACACTATACTTTTTCTACGACCACGATTTTATTTCATAATTCATGTATATTTTAATAATAAACATGTCTTCATTTCACTACTTCCTAACAACTAGCTACAAAACAATACAATTTTTGACAAAACTATGAGATACGAATTTATACCATAACGTTGTCTATGGTTACCGAGGGAAATGTAAATGTGTTTATAATAAACTATGTATCCATAAAAACATCATACAACAAACAAATATCTTAATGGTCGTAGAAAATAATATATTGTACAACAAGTTTAAAGCAAGAGCCGAAGGACATTGTAAGCGAGTTGTACACTATACTTTTTCTACGACCATGATATTATTTCCTCGCTCATTTATATTTTAATAATAAAGACGTCCTCATTTCACTATTTCGAAGTAACTAGCTACAAAACAAAAATTAAACAATACGATATTTTACAGAACTAATGGCTGGAAAAAAAAGAATCTATTTATGTTTCGTAATGTTTTGTAAACAATAACATGTAACAATGTAGAACGGAGGCGAAGATAAAGAATTGAACGTGATATGATGATATCATATGACATTTTACGACTTATTATTTTGTGAAAATGTGACGTATTACACGAAGAATGTGAATTATTCGACGTGAGTGTTTTTGTAGCGAATCATAATAGTATATTATACGCCAAGGTTGAGAAGATAATCATTATTGACCCAGCGCCAGGATTGTAACACGAGGGCGAAGCCCGAGTGATACAAGGCGCCTGGTCAATAATGATCTTCTCAACTGTGGTTTATATACTATTTTTTTCACTACTAGCTACGAACCCTTCAACAAGCCCCATACCTCAGTCAATGATGCCAGAAATTTAAAATGCGACAATAAATATAGGAAACACTCAAACCTCATTGAATACGGGTTCTGCAGCAATAAATTTGACTTGTCACAATTGTACTATCAATTTCAACTATAAATAACAAATAAATGTTACCCGTTTTGTGTTTTTACATAGAAATGTAATTATAACCCTAAAAAAATGTACAAAGTAAGATAATTAAAATGATATAACAATTAACACTTACCTTTTCAAATATTGCAATAAATAAATAAATACATAAATTAACATTTTGCATTGTGAATATAATGTGAACGCATGAAAAATTTGACAAGAAATAAGATCACAGAATAAGATAGTTAATTTTTAATCTGAAATTTAACTATTGCCAACTTGAAATTAGGCGGCAAATTTAAATATAATATTTTCCTAGCGTTCAGTGAGTTAAATAAATTCAGAAGCGTGAATTTCTTTAAAAAGTGACAGTTCGCATAATTGACCATGGTTAATAATAATCCATTATTGACCGTTGTTAAGCGTTGCTAAGGAAGCGGTAGAGAAAAACAATTTCACAACTCAGTAACAGGTTAATAATGATATCTTCGTAGGCTAGCAGTGAAAAAAACATTTTATGTACACTTTGCACCCAGGATGGCCACAGCTGACGTATAAAAATATCAAATTTGTAGCTTTTAAACTTTGTTATTTGCAAACAGTAATCACACTAATGAAATTTTCAATTGCAACAGTATTTTACAATTGTAGTAAAATCTGCCATTAAAAAGAAGTAATTCTTTTGTGGAATAAATTACGATAATTTTGCACTTGCACATATTAACGTGCAAATATTGTAACGAAGCAATTAAAAAGTTTGCATAGTATACTTACTTATACTTTAAATGAATATATTTTTTACAACATGTGAATTACATATCACAGATGGGTAGAGTTAAACTAAACCAAAAAACAGTATTAAACAAAACATTGCGTCGACAAACGCGTAATATCTCAAAAATTCTCATTTTTGTGCCCAAAATTTTGATTTTGGGACATAGTGTAAATTGATAAATCTCGACGCGCTGATTTCAAATTTTCAAACGAAATTTAATTATCTCTTTTCGTTCCTGAGATATTCGTTGTCAAAGTTGCACCTCAAAAAAGTGAGTTTTTTGGGTACATCTCTAAAATGGGTAGAGATACAATCTCAACGATTATACCAGTCGATTCTACGGGAAAAGTTACATAAAGAAATGTTTTCTCTGCATATACGTTCTTTGGAACGATTTGGTGAAAAATGAGAAAATCGAAAAAACCTAAATTTCAAAATTTCTGCGAGGAACTTTTTTTCCCCAAAACTTTTCATTTTCTAGACTTAAGTAAACATCGATGCGCTGATTTCAAATTTTCAAACCGAATTGAATTATCTCTTACCGTTCTCGAAATATTCGTGTTCAAAGTTCAGTTTTGGCAATACCTAAAAAAACAGGTTTTTTAGGTATACCCCTTTAAGGGTTAGGTTTACAACTTTGGTGACTTCACCAATCGATTCTACGGGCAAAATTACATAAGTGTACCAATTTTTAGATTTTTATTCCAAAGGATACAATTTTTACAAAGGAAAAACGAAAATGGCCAAAATCGAAAAAAATGCCTGATGAACCCCTTGCGATTTTTTTCGATTTTGGCCATTTTCAGTTTTTTCCTTCTAGAAATTCTATCTGCTGAGATAAAAATCTGAAAATTGGTACACTTATGTAATTTTGCCCGTAGAATCGAATGGTAACATCGCCGAAACCTTAAACCTAACCATTTAAGGGATATACCTAAAAAACCTAATTTTTTAGGTATAACTTTGAACTCAAATATCTCGAGAACGGGAAAAGATAATTGAATTCTGTTTGAAAATCTGAAATCAGCGCATCGATATCTACTTAAGTCCAAAAAATGAAAAATTTTGGAGACAAAAAGTTTCCAGGCGAAATATTGAAATTTAGGTATTTTCGATTTTCTCATTTTTCACCAAATCGTTCCAAAGGACGTATATGGGGGAAAAACATTTCTCTATGTAACTTTGCCCGTAGAATCGAATGGTAAAGTTGTTGAGATTGTATCTCTACTCATATTTGAAATATACTCAAAAAGCACACTTTTTTGAGGTACAACTTTGAGAGGTAATATCTCCGAAACGAAAAGAGATAATTAAATTCTGTTTCTAAGTTTGGTATTAGCGTATCCAATACTTTAAAAAATATAACAAACAAAATTTTGTAAAATTTGAAAATTTTCGAACTAAAAATTCGATATTTTCAATTATTTTTGAGTTTAGGCTTAAATGCAGCATCAATGGCTTTAGGAATTACATCTCCTGTTATTACTAGATACATAAACTATTTTATTATTATTATTAATTTTATAAACTCGCTTTTAAAAATATAATTTATTGTAGTCAATGCTACGTCAAGATCTGATTTTAATATGTAATACCTATAATCCATTCCCATTTATTTGAATTTGATATTTTCAATAGAAATCAGTGGCGGAACTATAGGTGGGCCAGGGTGGGCCGGTGCCCACCTTAAAAAGTGATGGCCCACCCTCGGGCCCACCCGTAAACAATGCAGACATCAATCAAATTTATAATACCATTATTACAGTAATGCTATTAAATAATTGTAAAAAGAAAAAGTCGGCGTAATTTTTGTCGTGAAATATTTAATTGGTATTATTGTGTCTGCACGGTGGTAATGCTTGTATAACCAAAGAATTGCGCTCTTTTACGTAGAAACTTGTGATAGTCATTGCCGCGCGCTTTTACAAAGCATGCCGATTTGATTTATAATTGATGTCAACTGACCGTCTTCATATCTGCCACTACATCTACAATAGATTAGTGCACATGTAGTTTTCGTGTCTTTCAGATAATGCTGTTTATGTGAATTTTGATCATTAGTGCTAGTTAAAATGAGTAAAGGTAACATTACAGATTATTTCGCTCCAACTTCAAAAAAATTTAAACCTGTCGTTCAGTTTCCATGAAACCTATTGAAAATTGCTTGAATATTGTAAAAATAATTTATTATTTTTTAAATATATAATGGCATTTGGCCAATTCTTTTTGCCTCCTTCGATGCAGTTTTTAGTTCTAAACAAATACATGTCTTACAATTTGTTCTAAAATTAAAATATATATAAAATATATCTGGAAATGAAAACAGTAACATTGAATATCCTATGTTCAGGAAATAAAGTAGACACTCGGTATATAACAACGGCACGGCCCACCAAGATTTTCCGGTGCCCACCGCGTGGCCCACCTAACATTTTCCATCTAGTTCCGCTACTGATAGAAATATTCTAATTCTAACATAGTCTTGACTCGGAATGTATAGGTAATAATACTATTCTATATGATAACAAGAACTTCGGCTCCGAAAGCAAGAAAGACATTATTATTCCTTTCGTAATTTATTATACCGACAAAGAAATATAAAAATTATGCCTAAATTAATTCTTTAAGGTCTTGTATAACAGAACTTCCCGTATAAATTAGAAATACATTAAAAATAATTTAGTCATTGATGAAATACACTACAGACCACATCTTATTCAGCAGTAAATGGTAATTTTTTTCTTGTATTCTTTTTTTCAAATAATTTAATTCGACCATAAAATTAATTTGTAAAATGTAATAATGTAATTGTAAACAAATGTTATTGTTATAGAATATTGATATTTAGTAGTTTATAATTCATAGCATAAGATTTAGGATTCATTCCAGAAACTGCCAACTACCAACCAAAAAATAGTTTAGAATCCACTATAATCTGTAATTACATTACAACCTGTACCACAAAAATACAATTTAAATATGTCAGGAAATAGATATCTGTGATATTACTTAGACATTAATTTACATTGGCATGAAATGTTACTTTTACTAGTAAAAATTTCAAACATTGAAAAATAAATATATATTGGTGTTGTGAATATAAATGCACATTTCAATTTAAATTTCCAAAACCAAATTTATCAAGATGAAAAGTACATAGTGCAGGCCGTCAAAATAGGGTTATTCAAATATTCCATTACTAAAAATAAAAAATTGAAATGAAATAAAAGTCAACAGCCGTTTAAACCGAATATAAATTCAAATTTGAATACATTACATTTCCATTTGGTCCTGCACAGGACGTTCACATCTGTCGAACTCGGTACTCAATGTCAAAAACAGTCAAAAGTCGAAACTGAGGACTCAATGCAAATATTTTTCACAAAAATATCAGTCTGTTCAAAATTATAATATTATTTTTATAATTAATCTTAGGTTCAAGGAATTAAAATAAAGGACCTCAAAACAAAATAAAATCTTTGTGAACTATAATAGCAAAGTTTTCAAAGTTATTGTACTTTGAAGTTATAGATAAACAAAAAAAAATCATGTAATTCAATATTTACTTTGCTTATCATTACAGAAAAATTGTGTTCAAAAATTTTTATTTCATGTATATTTCATTAGAATAAATTATTCAATGAAATGAATAATCTTAAAATTACAGATGCATTCATAATTCAAAAACTAATTTTATGTACTTTCCAAGTTAAATTAAAATCAGCTTTTGATTATACTATAAAAAATAGTTTATTTATTATTATACAACGATTTTATTTCAAACGTTATACATTTGTTTGTAGTTTTTTTTTTAAATCTATAGTCATCATGACAAATATTTACAACACTTTAAATTTAAATTTCACCTTAAAAATTATGCAAATTAGAATCTGATTAGTATATTAGAAGCTGAATCTGTGACTCTTATTTGACTAATTTTGCTTAAATCGAATTGGGAAGTTTTACGCAAGCAAAAATAGATTTTCCTTATTAACTATGTGTCCTAATTTTTAATTAACTATGTGTTAATATTAAACAATAATTATTATCAGTTGCACAACATTCTTAGAAGGAACAAGTGCTTTTCATATTGTAGGTTTTTTTGCAATGTTATGATTTAGTAATAAAAGTATTCATTTATTTATTTTATCGTTCTAACATGTTTTGTAACCACATCCAACGTTAATACCACGAAATCTTATTGCGTTATTAACGTTTAAAACAAAACCAAAAATCGTTTAATGCATTATACAGCAAATTGCACAAGAAGGAGAAAGATAGAGGAAATAATTAATCCAATAAGCTAGTAGATGAGGTTTTCACTTTCACGAACAATTATCTTCACATCGAACAAGCATCTCATAGTGCTAAATATCTCGTTTGTCATGAAATTATGAGTACTATTAGCGCAATTTCTTACTTTATTGCCTAGTTTCACCAAAGGAATTTATCACAATTTTAAGTTGTACTTCAGAAAATAAAAATACTAATCGAAATTTCGAGACCAATTTGTACAATGAGGAAAACTTTATTTTTATTTCTTACATTAATGTTATTGTTTACACATTACGCAAGAAAGAGGCACTTTAAATGGTATATAATACCCGCATGGGAATGAGTTACTTTAGTAATAGTGACAACTAACTGATACCTAACTTTAAAATACATATAAAAAAGATTCAATTACATTGAACACTTCAAAGTTTTATTTAATTTTCTGATATATTATTTAAAAAAGCTTTTTTTTATATTTACAGACTTGGGTATAAACTTCTTCAAAATGCCCATGGTACATAATAACAAGATTTAAATTAAATTCAAATTTCTTTGCTGGTACTTTAAAAAGATTACGAAATTTGTTATTTATTATTTAGTTGTTACACATTAAGTATAATGTAACTACTGATATATTCATTTGCTTAAAAATAAAAACAATTAAGAAAATTTATTACTTAGTGATAATGACAATGATAATAACTAATAATGTACACAAAAAATAGTAAGTAGTTAAATTGTAATAAATTAAGTAAGTATATTTTTTTAATAAATTAAAATAAATATTGTACTTATGTTGTTATGTATAATTAGCCTGCATTTTAAAATGTTTTTATATTCATATATTCTGACAGAAATGTTAATAATACTATTAAAGAAACAAACAAATAATTAATATTCCAACGTTTGTTTTCATTTTAAAAATATAAACATGTTTAATTTTTTCTCCGTTATATACATTATCAGGGTTTCATAAAAATCCGTTTTAAATTTTTTTTTTTAACGTTAACGTTATTTTACTTTTTTTTGGTTATAGCGAAATAGAATATAGAAATTTTTGGGAAGGTAATAAATAATACCCACGATTTTCTCTCAATTTTCGTAAACCTGTAATGTTAAATAACAATTGCAGAAAAATTTATTTAAATCACTGACTTGAATCAAGTTATTTAAACAAATGGAACCGTTAAACAAATGTATGTATGTATATTCCATGTCATACAATATATTTGTACCATTTTAGGCATTTGACCTTCATCTACAATTATTTTTTAAAAATATGAATTTAATTTATCGTATCTGATATATTCATTTTCCTGTGCATTTTATAATTTAAAATTATTTTATCCGGTATCTTTTAAAATGACTGTTTTATTCAATTTCTCATAACAAACCGTGTAATACAAATTTTTATAACTTTCAACATCATAAAAACATCGGATTGTAATCATTAACATGAATCATATGTTTTCGTGTGAGGTAAAATAAATTGTAACAAATACATGTTTGTTCTTTTTTCAAATGGAAATATCCAAGTAACGCATGTAATTACATTTAATATCCAGTTAATAAGATGCAGTAAGAAGTAGCAGGCATTCAACCATATTACCACTACTACTACTATAAAAACTCTATTACATATGGGACTACTTAGTTCACATATACATAAGTGAGCAAAAAAGGAATCTGAAACATTATGAATGATATCGTTAATTTATTTGACAGTTACTTAACTGTGACGACCTTTCTATTAAAGGAATTTTCATTTGTCACTTTAATAATAAACATAAATTAACAAAACAAACATGTATTTACTCAACAGTATATTTTTAAATATTTTTTCCTGTAATTTGTAAATTGGAATAATTTTATAATTCATTAATAATTTTCCAACTCTAAATATAAATAAATATGTATATTAGAGGTGCACGGAAAATACCTGAATATTTTTCGAAAAATATTTCCAGAGAAAAAATGGCGTTAAATATATATAAAGTATAGTTATAAATATATATTATTTATGTTAAACTGTTATATAAACGTCATTTACGATATTAAAATACTCTATAAACGTCAAATATATGCAGTTTAAGCACATATGCAGTATATTAACAAATTTTCTTTGGGCGAAATTAAAAAAATGCTGTAATCTGACTGGTTAATATTATTTGAACGAAATATTCTATAATATTAGAAAAATTGTAATCATACATTTGGAGATTTTAACACCTGACCATGAACTAAAAACTGTATCAAACGTTTTGATCATTTTTAGTGATATTTGTCGGTCTGTATATATGTAGACAAATCTTAAGCAAATTTCTGTAACTTATTATAACTAAATTAAATTTTTAAGCATCTTCCAATAAAAATTAGTCAACCAAAATTAGAAGTGTATTTCAGCTATTTTTTTTTTGTAATAGAAAAATTTCGAAATAAAATATTTCAATAGAGTTATTATTAGTTTTTGTTAAATTAATTTTAAGTATTTAATAATTATTTTTTTCTAAAAAACTTAATAATATTGAAGTTTCTTTTTAAATATTAACATTTAATAAAGTACAAGGTATAAACATAAAGTGTAATAAAAAAATTAAATATTGTGACAAACATCAAATAAAAAATGCAATAATTCAAAAACAAAGGAAAATACGTAATTTTTTTAATTTGTTAATGGTTCACACCTGTATTAATAAATTAATTCGTAAAAAGTATGATAACAAATGAAGGTCATCTCAGTAAATAAAAATAACAGGTTTTTATTTCACTCTCAGTTCTTTTCTTTTTATCGTACTTTCCAATATAAAATTTACCTGCTGACTTACATTCGCAATATTTATTTTTAAATTTGATAAATTTAAAAGAATTTTAGATAATTTTAAAGCATGTACATGGGTAAATGGGTAATGTATGCTGGTAACAGACGCCTAGACAAAGCTACCCATTTGTAAACTCTCGATTCTGCAGCAAAATTAATTAAAACTAATTGTTCCAATTACACGACCAACGAAAAACTACACATAATTTAAAATCCACTTTTTTCTCGTATGAGCTAATCAATGACTCTCCCATTGATAAGAAAAGCAAATAGAAACAAAACATCGCTCTGAATCACAAAATCACTCACTATTAAATTGTAGGAGGAAATGTTAATTATTTCTCAAAGGTAATTTGTGATTCATTCTCTTATTTTTATTTATCATAATGAGATGAATCATTTATCTCATATAATTACTGACCAGGATGTTTTTCTTTTTGAAAATAAATGGTACATGATACTATTGTTTAAGAAATGTAATTTTATTGATAAAAAAGTTATCATTTAATTCATAACTATTAAAATATTTGGAATAAACAAACTGATTAGACAATAGACTGTGATAAACATGTAAAACAACCTCGTATCGCTTTAGTATTTTGTTTATTGTTCAACCGGTAAGACAATAGACACCAGAAGTGTGAATTACTTAATTTAAAGGTGTTTCTAGTGAAGCTGAGAATATTTTTGAGCACCCACCTTGCAAGAGGGCCACTCCTCTTCGCCCTTTGGCCAAGTATTTTTTCCACGACAGGGACATTCCCATTCCTGGCTGCTTCCAACAGCTCCTGATCTTTGCCCATATCCCATTTACACGTTGTTTACACTGTTTTAAAATAATTCATTACCGAAACGTACGATATCACTACACTTGTACTACAATTTCATTGATCGGTTGTAGCCATCTTTGCGACTACTGCGCTCTGGCGACGTGCGCTGAACTATCAGCTGACGTTTGACAGTTCGTAATTTATTCTTGCTGTGATGTGATGTTTTAAACATTTTAATTTAGTTTAAAAATGGGAGTTATTTTAAAACATGTGTTATTAATTTTTTTCTTGCTGTACTACACACGTAACATAAGTGCTGCACAAAACAAGGGTTAGATGTTTCATTTGTTTATTATGAACTTTATACCTTATTATTTTAGCTTATTGTAGATGAAGGTGCTATTAATATATCTTTATCTAATTATAAACCTTTAAACCAAAGTGCACAAGTATTTGGGAGCAAACATGACATTTTTGGTCAATATATTATTTCTATAACTGATGTTCCTATTGAATATACTGATTTTTTTATTATACAAGTTCATAGTTTTTCACAAAATGTTTCCTTATCTTATGATAAAAAATATAGTCTTGGCTCTCATATCAATGGTACAAATATAGGTTTAATTCAGTTAATAAAGGGTGCTACGTCATATAAATTTTATTTAAACAATGAAAAAAATACTACTGTTTACATTGCTATTCTACCCTACAACACATACAAGCAAGGTAATCGATATTCTAATGTTTTGGTACACATAACCTCACATTTTCTGTTAGCTCCAATACCGGGAGGTTGTAATATGGAATTTGCGACTGAATATGCTCCATATCAAATGTTAACATACACCGATTCTGTAATAACTGTTGATGCAGCACCGGCATCTTTTAAAAACCATAGATGTGAAAGTCAGGTTGTAAAACACGAACTCTACCAACTTTATTTACCTTTAAGAACTGGCATGCAAGATGCTTACTTCGAAGGTGTGCAAAGTATGTTGACTGTAGAAAACATTACAAAGTATGCAACTAAGGTTATGTTCATTGTGTCTGTAATGGTTTTTTGAATAATAAATGATGTTTTACAGGTTTCGAACCCACTAACTGGAATTTTAAGACAACTATATAATGTTTACAAGGGTACAGGGTCGGTTTATGTTGTTGTAGGTACTGTAAATGGCAGTAGTTCAGCATATGTGCCAATTGTTTCGTATGGCTGTGATATTAACAATCCAGAGAGCTGTGAATATTATAGTAAGTTTTCAAACAATTGAAGAATCATGTTACATTTTATTTTTTCAGCTTCTTGGGAATTTTTGTATTTATGTGGATGGATAGTATTTTTCCTGGGATGTTTTTTTACATTCTACGGACATGTATATTTTAGGTCCGAAATGTTCCTTTTTGGAACTTTGTCCGGTGGATACACAACTTTTATATTATTATCTCTAATTGCGGATATGAGTGAAACAGGTATGAAAAATATAAATTAATAAATAAATATAAATTTAATAAATACTATGTATTTTTTAGGAATGATATGGTCTTCCATTGGAGTTGGATTGCTTTATGGGGTAGTATGGTTACGAGTATGGTGCCATTTTGGTATTCCAATTGTTTCAACCATGCTACCACTTTTTGTTTTGGGATATTTATTTGCTTGCATCGCATTTTATTATGGTCTAAGTAAGATTTGCTATTGTTTATTCGAGCAGACAGTTGAATGAATTGTGCGCATGCGTATAAATTTATATAAAAATATATTTGAATATTTTGTAATAGAAAATATTTTATATTCTTATTTCTAATATTAATAAAAACACCAATTTTCGAAACAATACTAGAAAACACTTGAAAAATTCTCATTGCGCATGCGTCAGATTTATATTTTTTAATAAAATATAATAATAATAATCCATTTTTATTTTTTTATGAGATCTATAAAAACATACAATTGGCAAAAAATATTAATAATTAATTATAATTTATAATAAGCGAAATATTGTTTTCTAAAGTTGCACGGTGAGTTGTGACGTCATCTTTGCTCACTTCAGTAGTACTCAAACAGTTATTTTTCTTAAAATCCTAATTGAAATTATTAATTTTTTGGCAGAAGAAAATCTACACCCCAATGTATAAAAGTATTTTCTAAACTTGTATCACACCTCACAATATTTATTTAAAATAATTATTTCATAAAATGTTAAACGATTTGACACTTGACAGCTCCTGAATTTCCCACAATTCTCTATTCGCTAAGCAAATGTTCGTTTACGTGATTATAACCTTAATTATGTGAATACCTAAATTTTATTGTTTTTTCTTTTTCTTGGTCGTAGAAAAAATATACTGTGCAACTCGAGTGGAATGCTCATATCCCTTTGGAATGATTAAGGCACTCCGCCTACGGCGTCGAGCCCCAAACTTCATCCTCAAGTGATTTAAACATCGTATCCACTCTTGTTTTACAATATATTATATTACAACTGAATAAAGTAAACAAAAATAAAATTTTAATTAAGAAATAATTTTAAACGCCAAAAAAATAAACTAAATAATATTTACTGCTACTTACGAGACTTGAATTTTTGACCAATAACAATTTTTTCTTTAAAATGAGGAAATATTACGTCACATTTAGTAAATATTTTATGATTTTAAATATTCTGAATTAACTCTTTAAATGCGAATAAATTATATTTGACTGTCGCTCGATCAAAGCATTGTAAATAATTTAAGATAAATATATTTATTTTGCAGATGATTTAACAATTTTCAACAATGATATTACATTTTGGGGATTCTTTTTTTCAATAGTATTACTGTCCGTTACAATTTTGATGGGGTGTTTGGTTAAAGCCAATATTTTAGCTTGTGCGATAGTGGGGTCTTTTATGATTATAATACCAACTGATTATTATTATTATTCGAACTTGAAGTATATATTTATAAACATATATCGTCACATGTCAGTGGAAAATTATAGATTAGCAGTGATCAATGCTCCGTTTCAAAATATAGGTATATGAAAAGTTGCGAGTTATGGTTGAATAGTATAAAATGTTTTTGTTTAGATTTGATTTTGGTGCTGTCGTGGCTGTTTATAATGGTAATAGGGGCTCTAGTCCAGAACAAGAATCAAGAGGGGCGCTCACCCTTCCCTCCGACGTCGCCGCACCCCCCCAACGAAAGAACCCCTCTGTTAATTCCAACAAGCAGTCGATCTAATCGACTCATTCTCGGTTCTTCTCGACCTGATTTTTAATGTTGTAAACCTGAAATTCTAAATAAAAAGATCGGTTGTTGCAATATCATTTATTTTTCTACATTGAGATCTAATTACAACTAACAACTATTCAAAGAACTTGGCTTCTAATTGTTATTTATAATAATAGTCATCGTACATAATCACAGCAACAATAATTATACACAACATCTATAAATACGAATTGAGTTTGTTCAAATTGTTTACTCGTCTTCCTATCCTAAGTGTTTGAATGAAAATAAGGGAATTTGACATTAGATTAACTATATTTGTATAGATTTTTGTTTCTTTATTACAAAACTATTTTATTCATGAGAAGATCAAAAGGGATTGTATTTACTTTTGTCTTTAAACATTATTGCTTATGTCTTAATTTGTAAATTTTATTGCAAAAAGACAAATTATTAAAACTGGTTGAAATTACGCTAAATTGTGCATTATTTCGACTCCTACTGTAAATACATTTTTGGAACGATTTTTACATTATTACAAGTGAATCAAATCCTACAGATATTGTTTCATAAATAATTTCACTTTAACACTGTTCTTGGCACATGATTTTGAAAATATACACTGGTTTATTTGTACCCTGCTAACCGGGTTTTGAAATCCCGCTCGACACTAGTTCCGTGGCTGGTCGCGCGATGGCGTTGTGTCCGCGCCTGAAGACTTGGAGAAGCAAGTAGGCTTGGAGTGGTTTGCTGATCGATAGCGGCGTCTAGGGCTGGTCGAGGCTGGTCGCCGTCGCCGTGGGGGTCCCGGAGGACGCCGGCGGCGAGCAGTTCTGCAGGGTGGCCGGGTTGTCCTGGTGCACGAGAAGCCTCGGCGGCGGAAACCCGAAGAGCTGAGATCACTGAAGTCGCGGCCAGTAGTTCGACGACAGGTCCGGGCCTTGGCTTGGGATTTGCACGGGCACTGACACTCCGGCTGATATCACCCCTGCACAAAACAAAACAATTTTATCATTAATATTTATATTTTATAAAATAAATATAATTTTATAAAAAAAACATTGTGTATTTATTACCAAACAATTTTTAAAAATAATTTACTTAGAGCAAGTGCGGATTTAAGGGCAACGGCAAGGCGACCACCCCCTCATTAGACAGGCCAGGTTTTTGAATTTCGAAAATAATAAAAAAATCTGGAGCGCAAATGCGTCACTTATACACAGACAAAGATTTGTTTGATTTGGAGCAGTAACACAAATAACGTTCTGAAACGATTTGGTGCTAATATTTATTAGTACATAAATTATTAATAATATTTTCTATATTAAGCAAAATAAAATTCCTTACAGAAGTTGGATCCGAAGAAAGTTTTGATCCAATTTGATTAGTTTAGTTATTCTTTGTATGTATAATTTTAATTTTTAATAATTTCTAATTCAATGATTTTGTATCAATAATTTTTTTAGTTATCATTATTATATATTTTATTTATTATGATTACAAAAAAAACATCTCTCCCTAGAAAAGTTTCTAGATCCGCCACTGCCTTGGGGTAAAACAAAAGATAACGAACAAATTGACCGTTACGCATTTTGGTGGTACTTTGTAGAAACGTGTTCGTCTTTGCTAGTTTAGTTGAGATTCGGACGCAAATGTTTGTGATTGTCTATTTGTTCGGTTATTATTGCAAACTTATATGTTATAAATGTGGTTTATAAAAATATTCCGGAATAAAAGACAATTAAAGTTAATAATAAATGACATTTATCCGTTAAATTTAAATATTGTGTGCTAAACCAAAGAGTCGAATTGCAAGAAATGTGACAATTGTTTACTAATTTACATTTTAGAAATTAATCAATCTACTACTAATCACTATGTAATAAATAAAATAAAGAAATCATATCGATTTGGATATTTCAAAATACAAATTACAGAATACAGACTTTATATTTAAACGTCTGATATCAATAATTTTAGATAAAAATCTATCAATCTGAAGTAGCAGTTTACTCTTATATAAATAAATAAAATAATGAAAAATTTCATGAAATTAAAAGCACATTCAAAATTATTTAGTGCTAAATTTTTATTTTATTCATAATCAGTCGCTATTTGAAAATTTCTTGACATAATTACAGAATAATTTTGAGATATGATGCTGTACACTGATCATAGTTTAATTCATTTTAAATTTTGCTTCAATTCGACAATTCGAGTCTTTGGTGTCAAGTGAAGTGGTCTAACAAAATTGTGCATATATGTACTTTATTTCATTGTTGTGGCTTTTGATTGAAAGAAGGAGACTGATAGACATCTACTTACAAGAAAAGGTAAGAATTGATTTCAGCAATGTTTTTTTAAATTTAGATGATAATCATTTTTATTATTGAATGGAAATATTGTAAATGTGTTTGTAAAAAGATAAAGCAACGTACAAAACTATATATCCAACGTAACTATTTATTACTGATAACAAATAGTGAATGTTTGATTGCGTGGCAATCGAATTTCGCAATGAGAGACTGAAGCATTGGATCGACCGGCCGAACACGGATCGCAAATTGAACACAGATCCAGCGTCACTCAACTTTAAATGGATAGCCTACGGGCGTGCGAATTCCCCAGAAACGACAGAACTTGTACTCGCGCAAGTAATTTCTCTGGAATAAGATGGCGATGGCATACGACTCAACCCCAGGTTTTAAGGCGGCGTTAATTGCGATAATTAATCGAAGTTTTATGAGTGGAAATATTAAGAAGGGTTGCGTTGCTCCTGACACTGTGGTTTGGCATGTGAGGTTATTAAACACTGATGTAACGATGTTGGGAAATTGGACTACTAGCGCCGTCTTAATTAAAATTTTTGACCCGGAACTTATTGCCAACTCGTTCACTAACACAATTAACTTCGGAAAGTATTTCCCCAAATATATTATTAGAGGTGTTTCAATATCTTATTACGTAATGATATTTTACATACATCGACTTCTTTAAATGTGAAAAATTGTTTACACTGTGCTAAACTTCCGTGTTTTTTACCTATTCATATTTGTTATTTCTTTACTTTGTTATTTATATTCGATATTGTCAGATTGCCATGTTGGTTTTATGCCTAAAATTAGGGGTTTTTATTTGCTTTCGGGGGAAATTAGAGGGTAATATATCTGAAGAGGGTTGTATTTCTGTCTTTAATAAAATTAATTATTTATAAATAAAAACATACAAATAGTCAATTTATCATTTAAAACAATCGTTTCACTGATTGAATTCCAAATTAATCAACTACACGTTAATTATTAAACAACAAATTCTGATGGCGACATTGTCCATTTCGAAAGAAATAATATGGAGTAAATTAAAATATAATAGGTTTGTTCCAACTAATTTCAAGTCTAGTTTGGAACTGTACGACGCTTGTGCAGTATGAAAAGAACGTTCCAACAAACTTCAAACCCAAGCTCTGTCCATTAGTGGGGTGTTCCTACAAATTCGATTTCAAACCAAATTCTTTGACGGTCAAAACAGTCAAAGAAGTGGAGCATGTACTGTTGGTCAGAATTTGTGACAATTTTATTTAAATAACCCCAAAATTGTATTACTTGAAAATGTTTTATTTGAGAGGAGAGCATGATATAGTTTTTATATTATAACCACAGTAATAACCACGATCGTTGATTGAAAAATATATAGATAGGCAAGCTTATGAGAAAATTCGTTTCACCTACATAACTGTATGTCTGGTTGCATTTGGATTAATATCAGGCGTTTCTGTCAAATATTATAAAAAGAGCATATATGTCAAACAATTAATAATACAAATTAGTTCTATTTTAAAATATACCAATGAATTATTGAAAGAACCATTTTAATAGATACCAAAAAAATTAGTAAATATGCAAAACATCTTTATTTATCTAATATTTTTGTTTGTTTAATTCAGCAAAGTAGTTCATGGAATCAAGAACGAGATGACTCTGTCGAATCTGATTCCAAAACAGCGGTAAGCAAAAACATACAGCCTTGCCTATCTATATATTTGTCAATTAACACCAGGATACATGAACTGATCGCGAACTGTTACAAAATATTTAAATGGAACATACCTAATATGAATTATTTAATAAGATAGTGTTTATTAACTATTTGCAATCTATATTATAAAAAGTATTGATAAATATAAAAATTCTTATTATTATTTGGGGGTTTTTGGGGTAACACCGGCATATAGTGAGGTATTAAACAATTCTCCTCGCATAATTACGATGTCTGTTCGTTAACAGTATTATTAACTATTTACAATGTTCATTATAAAAAGTATGTTTAACTGTAAAATTGTTATTATGTCAATGTTTTCAATTTAGAGATATTTTATTTTGGGGGTTTTTGGGGGTAACACCGACATATAGTTCGGTATTAAACATTTCTCCTCACATAATTCCGACGTCTGTCCGTTAATTATTTAATAATATAATATTAACTATTTTCAATCTTCATTATAAAAAGTATGTTTAACTGTAAAAATTGTCATTATTTCTTTGTTTTCAATTTAGAGATTTTTTATTTTGAGGGTTTTTGGGGTAGTTTCTACATATAGTTCGGTATTTCTCCTATTCCCTATCCCCCAACCTATGCATCCTTATCCTATGACTCCTTGTGGTACTCACCAGTGCCATGGGAAGCAGGCGGCGCCGAGGTAGGCGTCCCCGGCGTGGTGGTGTACCCCGCGTGCGGGGTGGCGGACTGCGCGTGGGCCACGGCAGGGTTGCAGCCCGCGCGCCCGTGCCCGTACGTGGAGCTCAGCGAGTGCAGCGGGTCGTGGAACATGTACGGGTAGCCGCCCGTCGGGTCACGCTGCTGCAGGCAGCTCGACGCCGCCATCGAGCTCAGGCTGCCGGACATCGAGCTGGAAATAGAGAGAAAGTGAGGTTAGAGAGGGGAATAAATAATAAATAGTCAAATACAAGGGCATCCAGAACCTTCGGGTATCTAATTGCTGAAAAGATAATAAATGTCTTTCACATTTCCAAAACAACAACTTCTGAAGTAGGCTTAGAACCTAAAATGAATTCCGAACCACTCGAATGCAGTACTTTCTTTTTATTTTCATTGTTTAAGATCGAAAAAAAAAGTCTTACATTGAATAGTAACAGTCCGAAAACGACGTTAGAGAGGGGAACAATAATAAATAACAAATGATTATATCAAATACAAGGACATCCAGAACTACCCGTATCTAATTGCTGAAAAGATAACATGGACCTTCCACATTTTCAAAACAACAACTTCTGAAAATAACTATAATGAATTCCCAATCTCTTGGATACAATAGCTTCTGTTTATATTTATTGTTTAAGATCGAAAAAATATGCCTAACATTGAATAGTAACAGACCGAAAACGACATTAGAGTAGGGAACAATAATAAATAATAAATGATTATATCAAATACAAGGGCATCCATAACTTTCCATATCTAATTACTGAAAAGATAACATGCATCTTCCACATTTCCAAAACAACAGCTTCTGAAATTGGCTAAAAACTTAAAATGAATTCCGAAACACTCGAATTCTGTAGCTTCTTTTCATTTTTATTGTTTAAGATCGAAAAAAAAAAATGCTAAATATCGAACAGTAACAGTCCGAGAACGACGTTATAGTGGGAAACAATAATAAATAATAGTTGAAGTGACTCAAAACACCTAAAAACGACATACAACTTATAATGGAATATAACCAAAAGCTTCTTAAAATAGCTTAAATCATATTATAAATTCCAATCCAGTTGGTGGCAATAACTTCTTGTTATTTTTATTGTTTAATATTCAAAAATATATAGTAAGGCATTAATTAGCCGCCAGTATACAATATTAGGGGGTATACATATGTGTAGATAATACGTCTCTCTAAGATGTAGAACGGGAAACATGAAGACAAGGCGCAGCAGAATCTTGGAATAAATTTTTCAAGTTTTCATCGTCCTTACAAAAAACAGCAGAATTAGACTTGCCAACTATCTTAAAAAAAGGACATTTAACAACAAAAAAGTTTATCACGTACTCAGGACAGCGAAATAACAAACCCTTATTCGTTAAATTATTTTATTTATTACCTACTTATACTAGAAGAAACGTACTGTCTATCTCTTTATATTAAAAAGAAAGCAAATAACTAAAACCCATTGTAAAATGCATAAAAAATTGTATTGAACTAAAAAAATAATTGTACAAATGAGGGAGGCCTAACTATTAAAAGCAGGGCGGGAGGATAAAACTGTCCTTCCAAATTTGATTTGCACATTGTTTTCATTTATAACAGGCATTAAAAAAGTTTAGGTTTTAATGTGAAACAAACTTGTGTACTATAAGATTTGATCGCCTCGATATAAAACCTTATCAAAACCCAATTGTGTCTTGTGCTTCTGTATTGGAATCTCCTTAGCCGAATTAATCCTCATTATAGCTCTCATCTGAATTCCTGGCTGCTACTGCAGGGCATTCTTATTCAAATCGCGGTGGTGTCCATCTCTGGCTAAGCTCGGCTACCGCTGACGTCCGTGTAGCGTGTTGTACCGTGGTCCGCACTAGGGGATTCCACCTGTCATCTGCGACAGCCTAATCTCAGCCGGGATGGGTGCAGGGGCGGCGAACCCGGGAAATAACTTGGGATGCGAAAATTCTAGATTTTATTACAAACGAATGGGGAGTTGAATCCGCGTGAAGACCGGGGGTGGGTTACCCCCGGTGAAATTGTATTCTCCCGGACCAGAAAATATACGAACAAATATGTAAATAGATGAATTATTAAAATAGTCCATAGGAGCCCACAACATGTAAAATAGAAACACAAACTATTTCTAAATTGTGACTGCGAACCGGGGAAATAAGTTAGGTTGCGAAAATTTTAGATTTTGTTAGAAACGAATGGGGAGTTGAATCCGCGTGAAGACCGGGGGTGGGTTACCCCCGGTGAAATTGTATTCCCCGGACCAAAAAATATACGAACAAATATATAAATAGATGAATTATTAAAATAGCCCACAGAAGCTCACAGCATGTAAAATAGAAACACAAACTATTTCTAAATTGTGACGGCAAACCGGGGAAATAAGTTGGGTTGCGAAAATTTTAGGTTTTATTACAAATGAATAGGGTGTCGAATCCGCGTGATGACCGGGGGTGGATTTCCCCCGGTAAAATTGTATTCCCCGGACCAGAAAATATATGAACAATTTATTAAAATAGCCCACAGGAACCCAAAGCATGTAAAATAGAAAAACAAACTAGTTCTAAATTTTATTTCTCCCTCGAGAAAATCTTCCTAGATTCAACACTGACTGTAGGGATTTTCGGGGTTCCTCCCAGTTTTAAGTATTTGCCCTAAAGTCCAGAAGAATCTTTTTGGGACAGGGGTCATTTGTTTAATTTAAATTTGCTGTCATATATTATTAAGGTCAATAGTTATTTGTGCTGCTAGGTAGGAAAGTTTTTTTCTGGTCCGAAGGATATGTATACGGCCGAAACTCAGTCGAGACTGGATACTTCTTGAGTATCAGAATACAACTTTACTACCATGTAGCCAATAGTCAAAGCTACCAGTTCAATATAAATAAAATTAATGTAATTCGTTTATGTTACATAACGCAAAATATATACTGTAATATGTGTCATTGACATCTATAAATATAACTAGCTTTTATATAAAAAAAATTCTGTGGTATTTCATATAAAATATCTAAACAGTATATTATTAATTTAGGGTTTTTATTAATGAAATATGCTCTGCAATATAATTTCCAGAAGCAAAAAAGAAAAAGCGAATCGTAGCGCAAAAAAGGTTTTATTAATTAATGAAAACAAATGCATTCACCTTTTCTATTTTATTTGTAGTTCTAACCATTTTTCTTAATTAAAACTTAACAACTTTATTTCAATGAAGGATATAATGTACGGAGTAATGCACACAAGTTTAAAGTTTAAGTAATAGAGGAAAAGAGATGAGAAGTGTACGCCACTGAAGGTGGGCTGTTTCTCAGTACGTGCGCTGACCACGAGAGTGTGCTGTCGCTGTCCGCATATGTCAACTGTCAACTGTCACCCGCTTGGCCTCTCTTTTGCAGAGGTAACTGCGGGAGAAGAATTTTTTAATCTGTAACAACCACAGCCCGTGTTTTCAGTCAGGTTCTTTTTTAGTGAAGGACAAAAATAGCAGCGTTTTTATCACGCCGTCAAATGCACATCTAGTCGCAAGTCGAGCACACTAATGGGGTTACATTTTTTGCGAGTAAAAAGTTAAAACAATTTCAAATCTCTGACAGCTTTGTAACCAAGAAAAATATATTACGTCAACGTCGCTTGCATTTTTAACTGCACTGTACTGAAAGCGAGAATCACAGCTAGCTGCGAATTTGTCATCCCAAACTTGTTTCTTTCAGTTTTGATTGTTTCCTTCAAGTGCAAAAATGGCAGGACAAAACGAGCCCAATGTCACTCATTTAAATTGCACGACCCTGATAGGTATATAGTTAGCTAATATGAATGTATTAATCTGGCAGTTTATTGGCGAAAAAAGTATGTGCTGAATTTTTAAATGAAGACTAATTACAAGCAACTTCACATCTTATTAATCTTACAGCGAAATAATAAAAACGTTCATTAATCAAACTCTTAATTACAGCATTTACATACTAATCAATACTCATCAGATTTCTTGATGAATGCAACAACCGTTAAGTACAACAACAATAACAACAAACAAAACAATTAATAACAGAAGCACTTAACAAGAAGCAGCTTGGGTCTAACTTGTTGAACACATCATGTGCACAACCCGTAGTTGGCTGGCTCGCCGGCAGAGCTCTGACGTCATGACGTGTCGAAATGGCGCTGCAGTCGCTGTAAGGCCAGCGCGGTCGCCTAATTACGCTAACTTTACTCACACAGATCTTATATAATGTCGTGCGAATCGACTTAATGCATTACGGACCATTACGCCTTAAATTAATTAATCTTCGAGAAGCGGCCTCATAATTCCGAACAACAAGACGTTGCATGAGTACCCATGCTGCACCAATGAGGTTCTTACTATGCTACTACTACCATCTATTGGCAATTTCAAAAACTATAAATTACAAATTACTTTTTATAGATTTTCTTAGAGCATATCTTTCACAATGGAAACTTTAATCAAGAAAAACAGTATTTTTATTTTTTATATCGAAAACAGATAAGGGACAGATTTTATTGGTACTAAATTTTTAATACAGTACAACCTCGATAAACCGGTAAAATGAAAATCAAGTGTCACCGATCATGAACGCAATACTGACGTTTGCAACCAAATCGGTTAGACGGGGATACCCCGACTGATTCGCACACGTGCATTGCTATAATTTAAAAACTACGAGGAGTGAATGCTGTAGCCACATTTACACTGAGATAGATCACAATAAAGTTTGAAGCACATAAAACTTGTGAAATATCACGAATGAATATAAAATACAATAAGAACGTAATGAGACCAATAATATAAAAAAAATAGTGAAACGAAAAACTTTTTTTATATAAAGGTTTTTCGGTAGTAACGGACACTCCGTCACCCGTATTAGTCCGTTTTAAAGGTTTTCTGTGGTTAGAGAAAATGTATTAGGTTTTTGGAAATAATTCATTAACAGAGAGTCGTACGTAATAATTACTGCAAATATGATTTCAAAATCCATTTTATTAAAAGCAGGATTTAATTTACTAAGAAGATCTGTGCTCACTCCAGAGATACCAAAACAATAATTTTTCAAAAGTCTGTGGTTATAGCACAGAATAGATACATACAGAAGCGACACTCCGTGTTGGTACCTTTTATGTTACCCTATTCAGTTCTACGACCTTGGAGCATTGTGTATAGTCTATAGCATCCGAGTGTGATACACAAGTAGCTGTGTTTTTTATTTTACGACAAATCAAGTCGGTCGCTGGGTCTTGAACCTACGATCTCAAGTTCGAATGACGTCACAGCGAGTTAGAGACGTGCGTAAGCTGGTTCAGCCTTGCAATATAAACCTATTCTGTGGTTATATTATGAAAGAAAGAGCATGTACTGACCTATAGGAGTCAGCCATGGTAGATGTATAGATGACAAATCTATAGCATCCGAGTGTGATACACAAGTAGCTATGTTTTTTATTTTACGACAAATCACACGTTGTCGGTCGCTGGAACTTGACCCTACGATCTCAAGTTTGAATGACGTCACAGCGAGTTAGAGATGTGCGCTAGCTGGCTCATCCAACCAGTATGCACCTATTCTGTGGTTTATGAAAGAAAGAGTATGTACTGACCTGTAGGAGTCAGCCATGGTAGCGATGGGTTGGGGTATGGAGAATGTGCACAAATTTAAAGGACTCATTGTTTAAAATCGAAAAGTTTCCTCACATCTTAGAGAGAGATAGGGGACGAGTACAAATTTAAAGGTCTACACAATTCTTCAAGGTCATAGAACTGAAAAGGGGAACATGAAAGGTACCGACAGGGAGTGTCGCTTCTGTGTGTAACTATTCTGCGCTACAGTACTGTCGGTTATTTTATGCCAGCGCTACTTCTATTTAAGAAGTATAGATGGCAAATCTATAGCATTCGAGTGTGATACACAAGTAGCTGTGTTTTTTATTTACGACAGCCATCCAGTATACACCTATTCTATGGTTATATTATAAGAGAAAGAGCATGTACTGATCTATAGGAGTCAGCCATGGTAGAAGTATAGATGGCAAATCTATAGCATCCGAGTGTGATACACAAGTAGATGTGTTTTTTATTTTACGAGACGACGTATCACACGTTGTCAGTCACTGCGACTTGACCCTACGATCTCAAGTTCGAATGACGTCACAGCGAGTTAGAGATGTGCGCTAGCTCGCTCAGCATCGAGTATACACCTATTCTGTGGTTATATTATCAAGTCTATAGCATCCGAGTGTGATACACAAGTAGCTGTGTTTTTTATTTTACGACAAATCAAGTCGGTCGCTGGGACTTGACCCTACAATCTCAAGTTCGAATGACGTCACAGCGAGTTAGAGATGTGCAGCCATCCAGTATAGACCTATTCTGTGGTTTATGAAAGAGAGAGCCTGTACTGACCTGTAGGAGTCAGCCATGGTAGCGATGGGTTGGGGAATGGAGCTGTACATGGAGTTGAAGCCGGAGTTGATGGGCAGGCGTCCGGACGGAGCCGGAGGACTGACTGCCACCTGCTCCACGGCGCGGCGCTGGTTGCGCAGCTTCTCCTCGCGTCGCCATTTCGCGCGCCGGTTCGAAAACCACACCTGCACAGAACAAAACACACACGGGGTTAGTCTAACTGAAGATGAGAGGGATTTGCTGAAATGAGAATAAAACTTCCAGTAGTCAAAGTTGAAACATTTCTTCAACTTATTTTTATTTTGTTTAAACTGTAGTAAATGTACAAATTACAAGAAAAAATATTGCAAAATTGACTAAAAGAAGTTTAGTAAAACTTTGACAAAATATTTCAATAATAAATAGTAAGTAAATAAACAACATTATAGAGTAAAAATGTACAATATCGAAATAGTAATATTGAAGAACTATGATATAAACAATAAAGAATGACAAGGAAGTAAAAATTGGACGGCAATCTTAATATTGAGAATTTATTTCAAAACCAACGTTTCGACTATTATATAGTCATCTTCAGGGTTAGAAATAGTCAAACCTGATGAAGACTATAGAATAGTCGAAACGTTGGTTTTGAAATAAATTCTCAATATTAAGACTGCCGTCCAATTCTTATCAATATAGAATCAAGTTGAGATTACTCGCACATACGAATTTCAATTAAAAACATAATATAGTGTAATCTAGGGATATACTCGTATATCTGAAGTATGGAAACTCTATTGAACGAAATTAGGCACATTTATCTGTCAAAATGCATTTAAAATATTGTGAAAATATGTACAAATCTATACATTATGACTTACGAAATTTTAATATACTTTTCAATTACTTTTCTTTATTCGATTTTAATACCCAGAAATAATTTAAATTGTATTATTATATATTATATTAGTATGGTTTCCCTAAGTGAATATACAGTTAATTACACGTCTTTATGTTATACTTTTTTAATTATTTTTAATGATTTATCTCGTAATATTTGATTTTCCTTAGAAATTTTATTGGATATAAAGTTTGCAATGCTAACCCTGAACTCTGTTTGAGTCACCCTGGCAATAACGCTATTTAAAATGAAGGGAAAGAAAAACCTCGCTGTCATATTTATTTTGATTTGTTTGACAACATTTACTGAAAAAATACCCGGAGAATAAAAATATTGCCATCATTACCAGAATCGCGTTCACCTTGGGCAACCCTAGCCTAACTAGCAGGGGAGGAAACAAACGACTGTCGGGGAGGCTGTTTCCCCCAGTGCAGCCGAAAGGCGGCGCAGCTATGCGTAAGTAACGCTAACGATGGCTCAAGCCCACGCAATATTGACCATTTCATCACCCTTCCTCCGCATACATGAATAAAAACAAGTGCCAGCCTAGGCCACTCGGACGGGGTTCAAATCGCTTCTCATTTGTCATCTCCAGCCGATGACAAGCGAACAATTTGCTTTATCTTTATATCCGTTCTGTAAGTTGTTTGCTCCTTTACTTCATGTCCGACATCATTTTTCTTCCCGTGCTGATTTTTTGTGGGGAAAAATGGACATACGTTTTCTACAAGATATAGTAAAGAGATATATCTTGGATCATATCCTGTCACTACATACGTTCCGAAAATGATATGGGCAGTTACTATACATTCAAAGGAAAACGATTCATCAATAATATCAACTATCGTAGATACAGACGCTTCGAATACGCTACTTTATTCATTTACTTTAATTAGGTTTTATACGTTTCATGTACTGTGTTTTTACTGTAAACCTCAGAACGTTCTACACCCTAACGTAATCTATACCAACCATTAACATACCTAGGATAGTAATGAGTATCATACCGCCGCAGATGTCAATTGGATTCCGAACTCGGAAAACGAGGATTTTAAAATATCTAAGGCCTATGCTGGAACCACGCCACATTGACCATGACTTTGCATTGACAAGTATAAAGCGATAATATCTTATCAAGAATTTTGAATGGCGAAATAAACAATAGCAATATTACCTGGTACCGATATCTTCACATTGACGGAAGTATTATGGTTAGGAGATTGGTGCAGTAATTGTCAATGTTAATATGGTTCCACCACTAGAATGATACATAATATCCGTAGTTTATTCAATAGTTTACCGGTTTCACATTATCAATAAATATTATTCTATAAAGTTTTCTGTAAGTAACGTTTTCGTGAACAAGTCTGTATGGTTTGATATGATGACGACTAGAAATCTGTTTGGCAACTAAATAAACATTTATACAATTTTAGGTAATAATAAATCATTTTGACAATGAAAATCAGTGAAATTATTTTTTTCAATCTCATTTGGATTTCAGTTTTCCTATAAATAATGAAACCTGCAAAAGATCACTTGCATAATACTCATACTTTTGTAATGATCATTTCTGTACAATACAAGTTTCTACTGTCTTCATATGGTTAACGTTGACTATTCTTGCTTATTGTGAATTTAGGCTTCGTGTTTTAAGAAAACAAATATTTGGCATCGCTAAAAACTTTATCTTCCTCTTGATCTTGTACCAACAAATCGTTATCCCTATAAATAAACAACCCTTATAAACCACTCACATCGGAAAAACTTGAGTAATACGCAAACCAAACACGGTAATTAAGTCCCAACTTATCGAAGTAATAAAGTTATTCAGGGTTTGTTTACCAACAGGGTGTGCGTTTACCCTCTAGGGGTGATCGAGTCGGATTTGAATAGAACTACGCGTGCAGTATGACGGCGATCCTACGATCTTTTATCATATTTATCAATGCAGACTGTATGCAAATATTGAAACGAAATTCGGATATGTCAGCAGCAGCAGCGGAGATCAAGTCTCTATTGGGGATGAAAGTCAACCGTGAAATAGAAAGTCTTTTGTGCGCCAAAGATTAAATCGGTTAATTAAGATTATGGCAGGGTGATTAATTGACGATTCTGCTAAAATGTTTTTGTTGGTAAATACAGATGATGAATGTATAAACAAATTAAACGCGAGATTGTTTATGATGTAAATGTTTTGTACATTATAACACGGATCAAGTAAAAACAATGGGGAAACGACCTTTTTTTTGCACAAGCGTATATTTTTTAATGTTTACCTATTGGTCTTAGAAGCAGCGGTCGGAAAGCACAAATTGTCACACTAAGATATTAGTTCAAATCAGTGTTGCCAGATAGAAAAAAAATTACAATAAATATTTTTATGAATTTTAGAATTAGGTTAGAAAGATATCATTCTCTATTAACATTAAGTAAAGCGATTCTTGGAATTCTATCATTTGCTCAAGAGTTATCCTAATTGTGTTTATATCCTATGCAAGATCTTCCTTCTAGAAAACATTATTCTCTATTTCATTTACTTATTACATATTAAATTAAGCACTTAAATATTTTCAAGTATTAGTATTAGGAAGGACAATGATGAATAATATTAAATTATGATTTTAATTAAACATTAACTGCCAGATTCACAAAACAGGATTAGTTCTTAAACCCGTTTTTATTTACTTGTACTCGACATTTATAAATGAGTTTTAAGAACTAAACCTGTTTTCTGAGTCTGGTTGAGAATATAAAAATAGTGGAACAAAAGCAATAGTCAATCAGGTTATAGATTTTGATAGAAAAATATGAATATACTGTTTCAACAAATGCAAATGTAGAACAATAGAAAGTAAAAATAGCAATCAGCAAAGTGGCACACCGAAACCCGCATGTAAAAACTAGCCGAAACTAATTCTCAAATTACACAAAAACCACACTGTGAACACAATACATCAAGTTCGCATTCAAAGAACAAACATCAACGAGTTGATAAACCAACCATGGCGAACCTCGTATGAGCTTTCAGAGCTTGGCTTCATCAAACAGCATTATTCCTCTAAACATCTATCCCATCTACATCTTTTAATGCGAACCGTAATTCAGATAAAAGCTTCTTTTTGTGTCCGACAGCGTCAGTTACATGTGAATGAATGCGAGTGAAAGACGATGTCATTCTATCATTTAGACGGAGTATCTTTTTGCTGCCGTCATGTGCTTCTTTGCTCGCGTATGTGAAAACGTTAGGGTTACTTATCCAAATTACCTTTGCCTCTTCATGAAATGGAGAATTTGTTACATACGAATAATACGCGTATACCACTTTTTGTTGTACGTCTTTCATTTTCAAAACATGTTTTGTTGGTGAAGTAGAAATCTTCTCATGAAAAATTACTCGAACGAGATGCGAACGTTTCAATCTTTAGTATCATGAAAAATAACTAATACACTTTATTTCCTGCTGATGATCCTCACATCATTAAACTTTTATCTTGCTTCTTTGTCGTATATGCAAGGCATATGTGAAATTTTATTCGCTATTTCATTATCATACGTGTTACAGAGGGGTATATATGCTATCTGTATCTAACCAACGGCAAAAATGAAATAGGAACAGTAGAGTAACCACGGTACTGGATATTTTCAAATATTTAAAAAAAATAATTTGTCGTTCTTGTCATTCTTGTCATTTATGAAGGTGATTTTGGCGTCGACAATTTTTGCTTCATTGTGTGTTTGTAGTTTCGCTAGTTTATTCTACAACTCTTTTCGTATGTTTCATTAATTTTTATATTTAGATAATAATACTGTTAGTTTTGACTTTATTTATTTACTTCGGAAATCACTTTATATTACCCGAGAAGACGATGTCAACAATCCCTTGTCCCGTCAACGATTTGAATCACATGATTACAATTGATGACGTGAAGATCAAATGCCGGAATCCAAGTGTATTTTTGTGATTTTAAAATAAAAACTGGCAGAAATTATATCTCCCAATGATAATTTTTGGTTTTGCAAAAGTAAATATTTAGGCATATTATTTTTTAATTGAAATCATTTATCATGTTATCGTAAGACCTAATTCTATTGGAAAGTAACATTTTTACGATATGGTCTAATAATAGCATTTCCATTATTAAATATCATTGAAACAATAAGTACTTAAGATACTTAAGATACTTAAGATACAGTTTATAGTAGAATTGGGACCACTCGCATACAGAGAATCGGAGCACGCTAAATGAGTGAGCCACCGCTGCCCGATATATGTACATAGTTTTTGTCATAGTTTATCATATTTACTTTATAATTTTTAACTAAAATAGTAGTAGTAATATAAGTTTTTAGTGATTAGTAAAAAAAACTTGAGTTAATTTTATCTGAAATCTTGAAAGGTTTTTCTTAGCGGTGGCTATGAAGCGAAAAATTCGCTGGTCCAGCAAAGTGCCCAGTACAGACAGAGGGACTCGGAGTTTAATCTAAATCTCCGCTGCTATCAGTCGTGTTCCCATTATAATGTATCCTTATCTAATAGGGCGTGCGCCTTTTTGTAAACCATCCTCAGTCCCTTTTATTTCCCTTTGATGTTCGCAAAGTTAAATTACTCTTTTAGTATAATTAAAAGCTCTCTTTGCGAATTTCTTCACTACTACACAACCTTATATTTTCACACTTTTCACATTTTGGATATCGTCTAATTATAACGACTCCAAGATAAGTCAAGAAAGCACAACTAAAAGTGAAATTACTAAAGCTTCCAGTCGCATAATTACGGCAATGAGAAAATGGTTTCTGTGCTTTTCATAAAATAAAGCTCAGACGCTTTAATTTAACCTGATTAATGATTATTCTGGTCTTTAACAAGTCTCACTACTACACAAATGAAAATATGTTTGGTGCAACAATAAGAACTCTACTACGTTATTGCTTATACCACTGCAGATGTATGTTTTGAGACATCTAAGTCCTGGAATAAAAAAATATCCATTGTTTGTTCAATAATTTACCGGTTTTAGAAAATGGAGTTGGTATTAATAATAGTATATTATTATTTAAGGCATTATGGTAGTCATCATCTTAGTGAATAATGACCAAAATACCAAACATAATATTATACTTTTCCTACTCCTGTAAAAATCGGAAAAACGTTTAAATATTTTAGAAAATGACAGCATAAAAATATAAAACGACAAATGACAATACCGTCAGCTGTTAGATGTCCGTAGGAAGGGTGATCCACAGTACGACAGATTTAAAATAAACCTGAATAATTTATTTCTGGTTAAATGATTGGCTGAAAAAAGTGAAGTATGAATCATATTTCACTATGCTGAAATATGGCTACTATAATTAATCGCAAAATTAAAATAATAGGAATATATTTGTACAGGAGTAGGCAAATATTATAATATAAAATTCTCTTGTCAATCACGTTTTCGTGATCACGTCTGTATGGGTTGATATGACGCCATGGTTTATAGCTAATATTGTCTTATAAAATTTTGACAAATCAATATGGTAATAATATTACCGCACAGATACAATTTTCCCACTCTACTTCGATAACCTTACACCGAAAGGTAGAAAAGCTCATGGATTAACTAAGTAAGTAAGTAAGATACAATTATTATTTAGTTACTAGTTTACTTTTGTATATGAAATAAAGGCTTATTATTTAGAAACCAGTACCTAAACAATTTATCATAAGTCTACCTTGAAAAAGAACTGTTAATAAACTAGAAAAGAGAAAAGTCTTTTGTCGGTTTCGCCGTTTTTAATCCGTCCTTATGAACTATTTACTTGTGTATAAAGGTGGTTAGATATAGTGATGACAAGTCGACAACGACACATAAGGAGAGAACTTACGTGTTACCTTGCATCGTCAATCATCATCGTTTTACGCGTTAGAGTCGTTTATTTGTTATATTTCGAACCGTTACCTGGATACGTGCCTCAGGCAATCCGATCTTCTCCGCTAGTCGCTCCCTGGCGAACACGTCGGGGTAGTGCGTGCGTTCGAACTCTGCAACCAAATAACTACATTAACAACCTGCAAAAACAACAACACACAACAAACGTTACTAGTGGAAGAAATGTCAGCTATATAGTATATAGGTATGACTGCATTGCACATTGCAAATGCAAATTAAAAAAGATCTTTGTGATTCAGGATTAGGTTAAGATTTTAGATTTTTGGATCAGGTCCCTAGGTCATTGATGATATAATTTTATGACAATTGCCGAAAGCACGTTGTTTTGTAATCGCACGAGGTCGAAGGCGGAGATTTGTTACCTATAAGCAACGTGTTTGAGGAACTTGTCATAAAAGTTATTTATCAATGATCGAGGGATATTCGGTGAGAACATTTTTTTGCGATTTTTTTTATTTCCATAATCTAAATATGATATGTTAAAAGTAAATCAATAAAATAATTAATGTTTGATAGATGTCAACAATTGTCATTTACTTAGCAACCTCATGACAAAAGTGTAAATGTCCTAGAACTCTTTTCAGTGTTAGTGTTTTTGGTGTAAAATTATGTTTCAAACCCGAAAAATACTCATTTTTGGGTCCAAAATTTTTGTTTCTGAAAATAGTTCATATTGATAGAAATCAATGCGCTGATTTCAAATTTACAAACAGAATTTTAATATCATTTTTCGTTCGATTCTACATTCTATAAATAAATGTTTTCTCCGTATATAACTTCATTTTTCGTTCGATTCTACATTCTATAAATAATTGTTTTCTCCATATATAACTTCTTTGGAACGATTTTATGAAAAATGAGAAAAACGAAAAAACCTGAATTTCAGTTTTTCGCTCCGAGACCTTTTTGTTTCCAAATTTTTTCATTTTCTAGACGTAAGTAATTATTGATATGGTGATTCCAAATTTGCAGAAAAAATTCAATTATCCCTAACCGTTCTCGAGATATTTACGTTCAAAGTTAGTCTTCTAAAAAACTTTTTTTTGAGGGTGTACTCCTTAAGCCATAAACAGCATCACCAATCGATTCTTCGGGCAAAAATATATAAGTGTACCAATTTTCAGATTTTTATTCCAACGGATACAAATTTCAGAGCAAAACAAAACCGAGTATCGACAAAAATCGGAAAATTACTTGATGGTGTCAGAATTTTTTCGATTTTGGCCATTTTCAGTTTTTCCTTTTATCAGTTTGTTGTTATAAAACAGTACGTTTTATTAAAAAATATGTTTCACTAAGTACCAATTAGGAATTATATTACAGTTGTTGAAAAAAAAATAATGCTTTAGTTATCGCAAGTAATTTTTAATAACCTAGTATGTCATGTTTGCTGCGTCGCTTTCTTGAAACTGAAAGTTTTAGCTCTGGAGTCTCCATGTTCTTGTTTGCCGGTTGTTCGTCTCCATTTTGCGCTGAAGGGCAGTGCGGTCACACGAAACCGCGACTCCCGGGAGAGTAGAGTTGGGAACTTGCGGGCCCTCCCGGTCCCTGATGCTCCCTCGAATAAAGCGTCCGCAAAAAGTTCTCCCGCGGGATTCCATTCGCACTGATTGCGCCCAGCGAAATACTCCCCGACAAATCTCCGCTTTGCACTCAGTCCCACCACTTCACCCACTACTCATTTCTTATCAAAAATTTAAATTAAACACGGGGAGAATTTACTTGCTACTAATAATACATTTTTAAATTTATAATAAAAATTTAATTATTAGAGGAAACTTATTTAATAACAAGAAAATCTATGATTTTGAAATTGTGATTTATTTAATTTAGAGACATCTAAATGAAACTTATTTGTTTTAATATTTAGCAAAAAATATTTATTTAAAGAGGTTTTTTTTAAGCTAAACTTCATGGTGCAATACAAATCATAAAAAACAAATTTTGAGATTCTTTTGCTTTTATACCAGAGAAATCATGATTCTGGTAATATTTTCGCGATAGAAATGAAATAAAATAATACAAATTAGCATTTTTTCATGATGTTAGAAATGCCCCAAAAATTTATGAATTAATGTGGTTGAGCTATTTATTATTTATATTGTTATACTAAATAAAAAAACCTAGTTTAAAAAAGTGTACTTAGTTACAATAAAATAATACATAAATTAACCACTTTTAGGGTCGGATTATCCACCTCTGGTTGAAGTGTCGGTTATCTTATTTTTCGATTAATAGAAAAATATCGCATCGAATTATTAAATAACGTATATTTTTGACAACTTACATCACTTTTTTATTAACCGGTGGTTAAGGTAACGGGCAGTTTAATCAAAGGTGGAAAAATCGACCCTTATTCAAATAAAAAAAAATATAAAATTTTTGTTATACGAGAATTCAATAAAAATATGCATAAATTGATAAGCCGGTACATCTTTTTACAGCTACTATGGTATATTGAAATAAAACAAGCCATTCAAATTCCTTTGAAACACAAAAAAATAAAACCCACAAATAGCCAAATATAACCACAAAAATCCAAAAACCTAAAAAAAGAAAACGAAAAATGTCCAAAAAACCAGATAAGTTGGGCTTTTTATACACAATCCCGGTTATTCTCAGCCCAGATTTTAATATAGCGAAATAATATTGTGCAACAAGTGCAGAAAGTGTGTGATTTTCTGCACTTGTTACTAAATATACCATTTCGTGCAAGACCTCATTGCAATGAACAAACAATAAGAGCTAATGATCTTTGCTTACCCTTCTCGAGGCTGTCGATCTGCTCATTGGTGAAAGAAGTCCTATTCCTCTGCAGTTTCCGCTTCAGCCTTAACCGTAACTGCGAGTCCTCATCCCCGGAAGAGTTGTGCTCCGAGTTCCCGTCCGAGGTGTTCTCGTGGATCACGTCCGCTGCAACAACACGTACCCACATCTAAATCAAATATTCCCCGAATAAAATCTCTATATCCATTCATGGACAGTTGTGTTTTCAATCAATAGCCAATACGTATGGAGTGTGTATAACGTCCGCCAATATTGCTTTGTGTCTCTTAATTAAAAATTTGTTTAGTATGCAATCGATCTGGTGGCGTACAGTCAGAATAAAAATGTGTCTTCATCACATTACACCTAATTTCATCGAGTAACATACGCTTGGAATTATTTATTCAAATTTGCTGAACCTAAATCACTACCTAGGTTAATTATATCTATGATAGCTCAGTTGTATACACTAGTATCACCTTAAGTCAGATTTAACAACAAGATACGTTTTTATTAGATAAACGACCAGTGTTACGACCCATACCGATTTTTCGGTAGATCTTCCGATTTCCTACGACCTTAAGGCAGATTATATTATAACTATGTAAATGTTAGCTTTTTTACCTCCGATATATTCGAAACCACTTCTTATAAAAATTTAACAACAGAATAGGTTTTTATTAGATAAACGGCCAGTGTTACTACCTGTACCAATTTTTCGGTAGATCTTCCAATTCCCTAGGGTCTTAAGGCAGATTATGCTAAAACTATAGGAAGTTAACTTAACTCATGTTAATTTTAGCTTCACATCCGATTTCCTCTTCAATCTACCGATCTACCGAAAGACAATGATTTCTACCAAAATATTTGCTCAAAATAAATTTCAAATTGTTAATTTGTTATTGCTTAATAAATTTAAAAATTAAAGCTACTCAACGTAAAATTTCGTCAAAACAAAATACAAACTTGCTTTTGTTTTAATAGTTATTGATTATAGTCTCATCTTTCTCTATTGGCAAAATGAATAAACATTAGTCGGGGAATTCTCGAACTCTAGATAATTATGCAACGATACTTCTATAAAAGTCCCTTGGGGAAGCCCTTATGATAAATAAAACAGAGAAATCGTTTTGGAGAAAATATCTATAATAAATAATATTATGTTTTGAAAAATGATATCGTAAAAAATACATATTGGCAACATAATGTAAAAAAAATAATGTACAGAAAATTGTCAATATCTACCGATATTCTCCCAAAACAGACAGTGAGAGAGGCAAAAATAAGTTAGAGAAGAAATAAATTTTTAATCACTGACTGAATTTCAATACTTATCCTTCCTTTAATAAATATACCTTTAGCCATAAGTGTCCTTAAGCCATATTTTAACAATAGCAATAGAAAAACTAATAAAGAGTACGTCATTATTTTTGTAGATTTTTACTAGATACTTATTTATTTATTGATAGTTTTCAATTATTTACAAGTTAATGTGGAAAAAAAATTCTAAATAATGTTTGGAATAAAAGAGAACTAAGGATAGGTCTGTAGGTTAGGGTGCGTTAGATATCAGTTGAGATCCAATCAATGCAATATTGGATCATAGTTGATTACGTATATTTCATTGTGTATATTGACATATCCTGTTACGGGAGCGATGATAATTAATATTGTTAGCGTGTGTGACACTTGTACACACGCACGAACGCACCTCTCTAATAATCCAATATTGTTTTTATGTGCGCGGACTACAACGGAAACAGATGGCAGCTAAGATCCACACAGACGAAAACAAATCAATTCGTGTTTACATAAACCTATACTTCAAATCATTACAGTCAATATTGCATCGTTCCCTTTTCAAAACTTCTAATGCGGCTATGTACCCACCAACAATTTCATATCATTTAAGGTTGAATGTCAGAATCATAATGTGGCACTATATTTTTAAGATATATATGGAACAGTAACTCAAAGTACTTATTATTCCAAGACAAGTTTGTTTGCATTAATTCCTGTATTCTTGCACTTCGACCTCTTAATGTTCCATGTACCACTTCCAGAAACAAATTAAATTTCCATTTTTATAAATTAAAGATAAATTATTAAATGAAGTTCCCAATTCGACATAAGTGTATTATTTTTAATGCTATTCCGTCTTGCATAGACGTTTTTGCCAACTCTTACAGTTTCCTTCTGAAGATATTTGATTAACCACTATACTTTTGCTAAAAGGTAATTACGTTATCTAGCATGTATTTTTCCTGAATTATATATTCTAGTTTTGTTGTTCGTATTTGTTTTTTTTTTAACATTCTCTACAAATGACCTACAGTTTAGGTATTTTTATTTTCCTAATATGTAATTGTAACAGCTGAAGATGAGCCAATTTTGGCTTCAAACTTACTTCCTGCGCATAATAAAATATAAATTACAAGAAACATAAAGATGTAATATTATTTCCACAAGTATTTTCATTTATTTAATAGTTAACGGCACTGTGATTTGAACCCAAGCTACCATTCTGTACTTAGTTTAAATCGATTAATAACTCGTATATTTTTTTCTAAATATTTATTAATTACGAAATATTTACGAAAAATATATTAAAATGACATAATTAAATTTCCATTTCTGATCAACCAAATTTTCCAAAGGTTGGTCAAATCTTTTATCTGAATTGAACATCAGAATATAAAAAAAAACAATATTCCCATGTAATGAAAGCAGGATTGCCAGAAATCCCGCTTGAACAAAAATCTCTTGCAAAAAAATATTTATAAATTAAAATTACAAATATCCGTTAATTCTAGAAATTTAAATGTTTGAATTAAAATCTTATTTGGACAACTACAATACAAACCGTGGAAGATAAAATATTTGTCTCGATTTACCAAAATTGTTAGGCACTTTATATATTTGCAGTTTTTTAGTAACATTCTTTTATTTCAATAGTACAAAAAATTGCATTAATAATTGATTATTTTAAAGGTAAAGCCACCGAGCATTTTTCAATTTGCCCCGATTTCATTACCGTGTAATGATTTGTCCGAATTTGCACATCGCATTTAATACAAATGCAAAAAATCAGATAGAGCAGACAATCAATTTAGCTGGTTTTTGGGCGTAAAGTGACTGTGTGTAAAATGAAAGTGAGTGAAATGAACATACACATGTTAAAATACAGGACGCATTAAATTTAATCAGGTATGTGTATGAATTATCAACAACAATCAAGCCGCTGTTTACAAGTGTGGGCAACAGTTGCCCCTTGGGAATTACGTGGGAGGGCAGGGCAGTCCTGCCACAGCCGCCAGGTACAGCAGGACTGCACTCTACCGCCAGGAGCGGCAGGAATGAGCAGGACTAAACAGGATTGTAACCTCGCTTGCATCAATGGAGTTTTCCAAGTAGACGTATGTTAAAGAATTTATATTGCAAATAATATTTGAATTAAATTATTATAAAATGTTAAATATTTGTAAGAGAAATCAAAAAATTAAAAAGGGGGCGTGTCACTGTGACTGCCTATGACGTAGTAACCAGAACGGACAATAAATACTAACTTCACTCTAGTTTCTGTCTCATACAATAATCTAGTTATCTTCTTCTTATCTAGCGTTCTGGTAATGATGTCGCGTTAAATATTCATTAATTTGTTTCTCGTGATCTCGTGCATTATTAACTATTTAAAAATATAAAATAATATGTATCTAATATTTTTATTAAAACATTAATATATAAAAAAAGAAGGGAACCCCATTATGTTCCTTTATGAATTAACTTTTTTTATAAAGTTCGTATTTGTTTATTATTGATTATTAAAAATAAATATCTTGTGCTTCACTGTCTTTTTCTTACATTAACATATTATTAAATAAAGTTTATAATTTATTAATAATTTCATTTTTAACAAACCTATATAGTTCAGGGGTAGCATCTCTCTGTAGGGAATAAAATGCCAGGGTTCGATCCCAGCTACTGGAAGAAATAAATAAACTTTAGGCGGACAAATGTGATCGAATTTAAATCGAATACAATTTAAATCACTAGGGTAATTCTGGCGCAAATAAACAGAGCAATCAATAGAAACTAGGATAATAATTAAAACACTTTCAAGAGACATAAATAGAGCAAACAAGAAGAAACTGGAATTAAATAAATAGTTCTAGCAAATGGTAGATATACTAGAACAAGAATTTGAAGCAATAATTGAAATAACTACAGCTCATTTTAAATGAAATAAATAGAATTATTATATGGATTTGAGGCAAAAAGATTTTGGGAGCACATATAAAATTGCAACAAAAAATTAGGGCAATAAATCAAATGACTAGAATACATATGCTGCTAATAAATAGAGTAATTAATAATCACCGGGGTAAATAAATATTACAGCAATAAATAAATCAAATAAATTGAAGCAAATTTTAAGACAAATAACGAAATTACCGGATTAATAAGATTAGTCTCTGGAGTAAATAGACTACATAGTGAAAACTAGAACAAATAGAGCACGATTTTATATTAATAAATATATCAGGATTTAGAGAAATTGGAGCATAGGATGAATATACAAGTAAATAAATATTGCCACTTTTTAAAATACTAGAATTGGAAAAACAAATTAAAATAAAAACTAATAAAATTACTCCTTAACCTTAAAATTATATAAAACCTAAATACATATTTCGAGAAATATGTTCTCAATATCAGTAGTATAACTGAAAAGATTTAAACAGAGTAGTTAAGATTACTCAACATGTTAACTACTGTGTTTAAATCTTTTCAATTATACGGGTGATAATGAGAACTTAGTTCTCGAAATACGTATTTAGGGTTTTATATAATTTTAAAGTTAATGGAAAATTTTATAAATTTTTTATTTATAATTTAATCATAGACTCATTTTATAATTAATTAAAAACAAATTCATTTAAATTTTTTTTTGTGCTTTTCATCATTTCTTAAAATTATAAATAGTGTTGATTTTGTTTATAAATAATTAGTGCATAAAACAAGTAATTATTAAAATGAAGGGTTGTGGGTGGAGAGAAATAAAAGGACGAAGTGGGAAGTGGTGACCTGGAGCCGGTCCTGCGCCAGGAGCCAGGAACACGAAGCAGTCGTACAGGTGTAATGAGTCATGAGCAGTGCCGCTAGCCGACGTAACGCAATTTGTCACCGTAATAGAATTAAGAATAGAAGACAAATGAGCAGCAGAGAGCGACCCGAGACAAGCACGATAATCCACGTTGGCCATGACAAGAACCACGGGACCAAAAGTGGTTTTTTACGGCATCCGTCTTCCGCTTACGGCTCACCGATTCCAATTTCATTTTATGTTCGGCTTCTTCTTATTTTCGTGTTTTTCTTTTTTATGTTGGAAAATAGGACGCACGACGCGCGCCAATATAACGTTGCGCACCTCTATTTCCGGTTATCGTCGGTCCGAGCTTTTTCCTTCGGCCGTCGTAAAAAACCCCGGACAAGCAGGAATTGCCTGTTTTATTGTACCGCCGAACTGCCCCGCCCACAAATATATAAATTTTACTCGACTTGAGTGGACGTCGAGCACGCAACATTTTTTATTTCACTAAACTTTATTGTCTCTAAATTAAGTGCTGCAACAAATTCCACTGCTCAAAATTTTCTTTACAACGCAAAAATTTTCCACTTTATTTCGCGTAAACCAAAATGTTTACTAACTCCTTTTTATTACTCGAGTTCACTCCAGAACTACCGCAAAAGAATTATTTGCCAGTGACGATTATTAAACATTTTTGTTAATTCTTGGAGAATACAAAATTATCCTATAATTTTTAACGACAACTCAACCATTAAGACTTATTATGAAGTCGAATGATACAAATCACTATTCCAAAGAAATTGGCCATGACGTTAATTACAAATTTAAATCATTTAAACAAATAAGCGAATATGATTACCCTATTTTTTAATTATTTTTATTATCGCTCTTTAAGTATTCTTATAACTACCACTACTATAATTCTAAATTAAACAGTCAAGTACTTGAAATTAAATTATGCTTCATATAAGATATTACTTAGTAGGTAACTGACGAGATTTGATTATAATTTTCATTTTAATCATAAAGGAACAACAAATAAACTACAGTATACTACACCCAATAAGGTAACAGTTTTTACAGCTTCAAAATATAATATAAAATTCTTAACGTTTTCGTGATCAAATCGGTATGGGTTGATATGGCATTTATATTTTATTATGTAGACAAAATTACATGAGATACAATTGTGACTAAGTTACTCTGCTTACTTTTATGTATGTATCAGAGTCTTAATATCCTAAAACCGGCAACCTATTTAACAAACCACACCAGACCTTAGATGTTTTAAAAAATCATCTGTGGTGGTTGTAATACTTGTAACAATGCTAGGTGTATTAATAGCTATATATAGAAATTTATGGACTTTATATTGATGAGGAGAATTGTATGTTTCAGTAAAACGATTACAAATTATTAATTAATTATAAGAGCAAAACGTTTGTGTTAGTAATGGTAACAAGTGTGTTATTTATATTTAAATTCGTAGAGGATAATATCCCAGTGTGAAGTAGTTGTGTCGTACCCCTGTTTAATACAGCGAAGCCGGATAAAAGTCTCTCTCGCAACGGATATACGCTGATTATAAATCACGCTGCTGTTATTAATTTAAGGGGCCACACGCGATTATCGCAGGGCTGGGCCCCCCGACTTCACAAATAAAATAATTCAGTTTGCGAGGGACTCGGACCCGGGTTCAAAATGAACATAACTTCCGTTCGGCTGCGCACAGCGCACGACCAATCTAAACTGTAATTGTGTTATTGTCGTGCATGCGCAAGATCACGCCAAACCGGTAATCCCCTACAACTAATGCCACTTCGATCTTGCTTCATCAAAATAATATCAAACTTTTGCTCCTTAACTACAATTCTTATTATCGTAATAAACCAATCAGCTGGATGATGGACATATAGCTGTTAACATATCTAGTATTGTTATGAGTATCATAACCGCCGCAGATGTCAATTGAAGTACAAAATTATCGGTTTCGGTTACGTTTTCGACGGAAACTAGAAGAGAAGCCGAATATTCGATAACGGTTTCGGTTTCGGCTGAAATTCGTATTTCGGTCGGACAATATCAATTGTCGCACTGACGAACGACAAAGACATCTTTACTCCTTGGAATATACAGCAGTTTGTTTTCTCTTGTATTGTAAGGATGTAAATCTAAATTAATTTAAAAACTGTTTTTGTTATTGAAATTGAAAATATGTAAATATTGGTAATGGTCCAAATATGGAATTCAAAAAAAGATAATCCTAAAGGAGGTTAAACCAGAAATACCTGAACCTGATTCACAAGCCACATTTCGAACAACAGTACTTTTTTTTAATGTGGCAAAAATCAGAATATTAACATTTTTTCTCTTACAAAGTAATTTTTAATATTATCCTATATTTTCAATGAATGATAAATAGGTAAAAACAAAGAAAAATATAATATGATTGATATCGTCATAAATTTTATTGATATATTTGGAATATTATATCTACATTATTTCTATTAATATCAATCACGTCTAAATATATTTTAGTTTAACAGTAAAAATATCATTAATATAGGTTAATATTTTTTGCCAAGCAACTCATTTGATTGAAAAATCAGTTTTCTAATAAAACGAATGGTCTGCTGTAATTTTTCCAGTAGATTAACCGTTATGCTGTACGCTGTCATACATTGATTAATTATTGTATAAAGCACATCAAGTGTTTTCATTTTTACTTCACAACTTTATAGATTTCATCAAATGTTGGAGGTTATGTGTCTATTATATTTTGACATCTCAAACATTGGTATTTCACAATTAAATATACGCACTTCACTTTCACTTTGCAAATGATTAATGGATTTATTTGTACTGTGCCTCTGTTTATTACCAGATATTTTTGATTGTGCATAATTACAAACAGTTGTTGCTATATTTAAATGATTAGAAATTTTGAGGTATTTAAGGAAGAGGAGTCCTATTGCTTTGTGTAATTTGGAAAGATCAATACTGTAAAGTTCATAAATTGATACGAAACAGAGATGTTTTGATGATCTTGTCAGTTTATAAAACGGAGAAGATGAAGGCAAACAGAAAGTTCCCTCGTCGTTCGATACGTGAAATATCGAGAAAGAAAGTGTTGTTATGAAAGTCCGGCGCTACTTGGGATCAAGTGACCATCGAAAACTACCCGTTGCTCAGTTTGAACATTCACGAAAATAACTAAACAAGGACAGGACGAGTGGCGAGCGAGACAGGGCATAGTTTCATCACAAATTGGCTCGAAAACAAAAGTGTAACAGAAGAGCAAAGTTGGATAGCAACACTCCAGTCGCAGGCAGGGCAGGACCCAGGGATTCTCAACAGAGTCCTTTTTTACCTCCGCCACTGACATTAAAAAATTTACATTACGATTATTTGTAAATTTTTACTAATTTCATTCAAAAATATTTATGAACATTATATGATAAATATCAGCAAACTTGGCATATTACGGGTTTATTTTGTACTAAAAAATAGTATATTGTTCAACAAGTGCAGAAAGTCACCTATTTCCTATAAGGTGAGAAAGTTTCAGCACGCGACAAAGTCGAGACTATAATAAAAAAATAATGTAATGTTATGAATGTTTTGAATGAAGAATTATTTTAAGAGAAATTAAAAAAAAGAAATAATACTTTTCAGGTTTTCAATAAAATTTTCTTATTACGGTTGCGAATTCGAATCTGTGTAAGGTGTATCTTTCATTTCATCATATCATCCTTAATATACTTATATATTTGTTTTTTGCTTTTATTAAACGTTTAGATTTTGAGAAAAAAATACGGGCATCACAAGAATAATATTTAAATTATTATTTTATTTAAAAAAAATATACACTATTTGCAATTTTTTAAAAAGAACTTCATTTCCAAGAAAACCATTAATATTGTATCTAAAAAAAATATTTAAAGTTCTTGTATATGTAATTACCAATTCGTTCTTGCATCAAAGACAAAGTTTATGGTTTTTTATTCAGTAGTTTAACCCTAAGATTGATTTACAATAAAAAGTCAACTTGAAAACGTTATTTTGATTGCTTATCCAAATTTCAGGATGATGTATTTTAAGTGATGTATCCTTCTTGACTGAGGAACTTGTAGGAAAATAAAATACAGTACTGGGATGAAGTAAATTTATTTAAAAATTTAATGAATATCGACCGGTCAAAATGACCAAACTCTAGACAATTTTTAAGACTTAAATTGTCGAAATATAAAAATATGTGGAAATTACCTTTCCTTGTCTAAAGTGTATGCACAGGTTAATGTAGTTTTGAAACAATCTAGAGTCTTGATATCTAGACAAGACTATTTAATCTAGACTTAAACTTAGTCAAGTCTTGTCTAGACGGCAACACTACCGGTCGAGGTTGATTATAGTTATTATAGTGGCCAGCGTGTAAGTTAATCTAAAACAGGGCGAGCTGGAAATTTGTGAGGTGAGCGACAAGGCTAGCCTTGTAAATTTTTACAGGTTAGTTACTGTAATTGTTTATTTACTTAGCTACCAAGAAGCCTGTTAAGTGACTATTATATAGAAGGTGGAAATATTTTTTTTAAATAAATTAATTGCATGTTAGTTCTAAGTTTTGTGTTGAAGGTAGTACGGGGACGAAAGGGAAAAAGGTTGGGAAGCATTGTGTAGGCAATGTTTCAGGACACAAGTTGCTCCCCCAGCCGCCATGTTGGGCGGGAGGGGAAAGCAAGCAATTCCGCGCCGCGATCCGCGTTTTACTCACGCCTCTGCGCACTTCACCCTATTTCATATCCACTCTTCCTGCCTCGCATTCTCCTTGTTTCATTCCATCTCCTCTCCCGCTCGCACCCAGCCTACTGCGTTTTGTTTACCGTTCCTTTGCCGAAGCTTTCCCCAACTTCACCAACATCGTGCGTCTCAAGACGAGGAAAAACACGAATATGTTACCATTACCTCCAGTAACAGCAAACGCATGTGGTTCCATCTATTCCTGTGTTTGCACATTAATGTACGGATTATGTATATGGGGGTGTTTTTACTTTTCGCTCTTATTGATGATTTGTTCACCCAACCCTGGGAGGAATTATTCCACTTTTATTTGGTTTTTAAATTTATGTGGAAACTTTCGTGCAGATAAATTTATTCAAGAGAACTCGGAATATAAACCAAAATTTTATGCATACTGTCAAAACAGAACGAAAATAAATTCAAGTCGGAGTTCTTGGAAAGTATTAAAAATATTTGTCATGTGACAACCATAACAAAGACGTTTTCTATTTATTTATTGATCTGTTTTCCCGCAAAAAGAAAAAGTTTCTCAGGATATATCTGTTTTTTCAACCATTATTAACCAAGGCGTGAAAAAGCCAAGGCCTCAATGTGACAGACAATAAATATTTTTTAGAATTCTATTACTTATTGAAGATATATTTTTTTTAATCAGTGTGTAGTTCTGATTGTTATATTCCCTAATGTTTAAAAATAGATCACACCATATCATTTTTATGTTTCCATGTTAGTAGTATTTATATTAATCTTCCTTTTCATTAGAGGAAGGATTTACTGGTTTTCAGTTATAAACGATATTATTTTACTATATCGACGTTTCAATCCTCAGAAGTTTGATGAATCTAAAGTAATTTTAAATTTTATATTTTAATTCTTTAATTATTACACATATTGTTAATAAATATTTTCGTTTTCAATGTTCTCCAGTATTAAAAAATCAAATACTGTGAGGCTAGGAGATCTAGCGGGCCACTCCATTTGTCCACCATTCCACGTCCATTCTAACGACGTGGAAATATCTTATTTTAAAAAATATTACAATTTGACAGTTAATAATGACGTGAATTTGACAACCTATGTTATATTTTAAAGTGAACGT